>CAWUFW010006882.1:0-600000 GCA_963921515.1 Calotriton arnoldi
GGGGGGGGGGGGGGGGGGGGGGGGGGGGGGGGGGGGGGGGGGGGGGGGGGGGGGGGGGGGGGGTGCGCGCGCGCTTGCTGCCGCGCGCGCGTGCCGCGCGCCGCGCGCGCGCGCATCCGGCGCGCGCGCGCTGGCGCGCGCGCGCGGCGGCGCGCGCCGCGCGCGCGGCCAGCGCGCGCGGGCGCCGGCGCGCTGCAGCCTCCCGCGCCGCCCGCGCGCGGCTGGCGCGCAGCGGCGCAGCGCGCGCGCGCGCGCGCCAGCGCGCGCGCGCGCCGCGCGCGCGCGCGCGCGCGCGCGCGCCCGTAGCGCGCGCGCTCGCGGCGGCGCGCGCGCGCGTGCGCGGCGGCGGCGGCGGCGCGCGCGCGGCGGCGGCGGCGCGGCGCCGCCTGGCGGCGGCGGCGCTGCGGCGGCGCGCGCGCGCGCGCGCGCGCGCGGCGGCGCGCGCGCGGCGCGCGCGCGCACCGCGCGCGCGCGCGGCGCGCGCGGCGCGCGCGCGCGCGCCTGCTCGCGCGCCGCTCTCCTCTCCGCGTCGCGCGTCGCCGTCGTCGGCATCGCCTGCCGCCGCGCTCGCGCGCCGCGCGCGCGCGCGCGCGCGCGCGCGCGCGCGCGCGCGCGCGCGCGCGCGCGCGCGCGCGCGCGCGCGCGCGCGCGCGCGCGCGGCGGCGGCGCCGCGCGCGCGCGCGCGCGCGCGCGCCGCGCGCGCGCGCCGCGCGCGCGCGCGCGCGCGCGCGCGCCGCGCGCGCGCGCGCGCGCGCGCGCGCGCGCGCGCGCGCGCGCGCGCGCGCGCGCGCGCACGCGCGCGCGCCTGCGCGCCAGCGCGCCTGCGCCGCGCGCGCGCGCGCCTGCCGCCGCGCGCGCGCGCGCCGGCGCGCGCGCGCGCGCGCGCGTCGCGCAGCAGCGCGCGCAGCGCGCGCGCGCTGCTGCCGCGCGCGCGCCGCCAGCGCTGCTGGCGAACGAAAACGCGCCGCCTGCTGCGCGCCGCGCGCGCGGCGGCGCCGCGCCCTGCGCCGCGCGTACGCGCGCCGCGCGCGCCGCACCGCGCGCCGCCAGCGCGCGCTGCGCGCGCGCGCGCCCCCCCCCCCCACACACACACACACACACACACACACACACACACACACACACACACACACACACACACACACACACACACACACACACACACACACACACACACACACACACACACACACACACACACACACACACACACACACACACACACACACACACACACACACACACACACACACACACACACACACACACACACACACACACACACACACACACACACACACACACACACACACACACACACACACACACACACACACACACACACACACACACACACACACACACACACACACACACACACACACACACACACACACACACACACACACACACACACACACACACACACACACACACACACACACACACACACACACACACACACACACACACACACACACACACACACACACACACACACACACACACACACACACACACACACACACACACACACACACACACACACACACACACACACACACACACACACACACACACACACACACACACACACACACACACACACACACACACACACACACACACACACACACACACACACACACACACACACACACACACACACACACACACACACACACACACACACACACACACACACACACACACACACACACACACACACACACACACACACACACACACACACACACACACACACACACACACACCCCCCCCCCCCCCCCCCCACACACACACACCCCCCCCCCCCCCCACACACACACACACACACACACACACACACACACACACACACACACACACACACACACACACACACACACACACACACACACACACACACACACACACACACACACACACACACACACACACACACACACACACACACACACACACACACACACACACACACACACACACACACACACACACACACACACACACACACACACACACACCCCCCCCCCCCCCCCCCCCCCCCCCCCCCCCCCCCCCCCACACACACACACACACACACACACACACACACACACACACACACACACACACACACACACACACACACACACACACACACACACACACACACACACACACACACACACACACACACACACACACACACACACACACACACACACACACACACACACACACACACACACACACACACACACACACACACACACACACACACACACACACAGTGTGTGTGTGTGTGTGTGTGTGTGTGTGTGTGTGTGTGTGTGTGTGTGTTTCCCCCCCCCCCCCCCCCCCCCCCCCCCCCCCCCCCCCCCCCCCCCCCCCCCCCCCCCCCGAAAGAAAGAGGTAAGAGAGATGTAGAAGGAGGCAAGAGAGGTAGAAAGAGGAAGAAAGGCGCAGAAAGAGGCAAGTGTGGTGCAGAAAGAGGCAAGAGAAATGCAGAAAGAGGCAAGAGAGGTGCAGAAAGAGGCAAGAGAGGTGCAGAAAGAAGAAGAAATGTGAAGAAAGAGACGAGAGGTGCAGAAACAGGAAAAAAGGTGCAGAAAGAAGCAAGAGAAGTGCAGAAAGAGGCAAGAGAGGTACAGAAAGAGGCAAGAGAGGTACAGAAAGAAGCAAGAGAGGTATATATGTGTACTTATTCAATCTCCTCTCACTCTTACAAGGAAGGAATCAGCACTCAGGTTGTAGATTGGAAGTATCTAATCTGCAAAGAACGTGATCCACGCGTTTCGGCTCGTCCGAACCTTGATCACGATACAAGACGTCATTGTAGCTTCCTTATTTAAATGTACAAATGCCTCCAGTTGCCAACATTAACAAAGGACTATATATTACATTAAACCAAAAAGCTGTCGGCCATATTGGCCTGGTCACGATGTGAAAATTCAGGAATTCATACAATAAAGAAAAGAAAACAAGTGTTAATATGCACACAATGTCATTTCAGCATATCTTGCCCCGTGACCGCCATGCCTGTGTGTTCGTCAAAGTGACTTATTCATTATAAACATACTTACGATTGCAAACATCAATATAAACAATGGACTACACATTACTTTAAGGTGAAATGCTATCGGCTATATTGATCTGGGCACGTTGGATATTATAGTGGTCCTTACACAAAAGAAAAGAAAAAAAAGGGCTGTTAATATACACACACTATCCCTAAATAAAGTTCTAGCAATTATAGTTCCATTCACAGCTCATTTGAGATGTCATGAGTGATGTCATGAGTGATGTCACTGACCATGTCATGAATAATGTAATGTCTGAGGTCATAAGCAGTGCATTGCGGGGGTGTAAGTTATAGTTAGCTCAGGTAACAATAACTGCTGAATTTCCCTGGTTTTTCATGAGTGAAATCTGAGTCTAACTATAACTTCCCTGTAATCTTTGTTTTTTTCAGCGAATTTCTAGTTTTTTTTAAACGTTAAGTAAGATGCCTATCACAATTGGTGGTGGGGGTTTCGAAGCAGGACCTGGCCCGGCATTGTGCTGCCCCCACCCAAGGCTGCTACTCTTGCCTCCCCTCCTCGTTGCTATCCATTGTTCAAGTCCATGCCCCTGCTCCCTCATTACAGCCCTGTGTGGCCGTTGTTCTGCCACTGGCCTTCCCGCCTTCTCTGAACAGTTAGCTTGCTGCCCCATCCACTTCCTCCCTATCCTCTGTTGTCTGAATCCATGCACTAGCCTCCTCCCTCCTGCCAAGCATGGTCTGATGTGCTGCCACTGCCCTCCATTTAGCATGATGTCCCAGTCCACTCCTCCTGCCCTCCATTGCCCAATTCTATGCCCCATCATTGCCCTCCTGCTTAGCCTCCATGCTTAGCTTGCTGCCCCTACTCTCCTTCCCCCTGCCCTCCGATGTCTGTGTGCATGCCCCTGAACCATCCTTTTTGCCCACCATGTTCCATGGACCTGCCCCTCCTACCTACTCTTAGTGTTCTGTTGAGCTGTCACTCCCCTCCCACCTGCTAGCATTGTCAGATGACTGTAACCTCTCCCTGCCACCTCCACCCTGCCTGTCCACGTTCCATGCCCCTATCCCATCCTCCTGTCCTCCATGGTCCATTTTACTACCACACCCTTCTGCCCTCCCTGGTCTGTTGTTCTGCAACTGCTTCTCCTGCCTGCCCTGCGTGGTCTGTTGTGAGGCTCCCTTCCCCTGAACTCTCTTGTCTGTGCCCAGCTCCTACCCCTCCCTTCTATCCTCCATGGTCCTTTGTGCATGCCCCTGCCCCCTCCTTCTTGCCCATCATTGCCATTGTGCTGCCACTAACACTCTCGCTTGACATGCATGGTCTTCTGTGCTGCCACAGCCCCTCCCATCTTCCCTGTGTGGTCGGCTAGCTGCCCCTGACCCCCTCCCATCTTCCCTCCATGGTCTGTGTGTATGCCATTATAGTCTCACTGTTGCCCTCCATGGTGTGTTGTGCTTCTAGTGCCCATCCTGCCTGACATCCATAGTCAGCTTGCTGCTCCTGCCCTGCCCCCTTGCCCCCTGCCCTCCGTTTTCCATGTGCAGACCCCTATTCCCTCCCGCCTGGCTTGTCTGTTCCATTGTCATGCCCCTGATCTCTCCCTCCTGCCCTTTATGGTCCGTTATGCTGCAGCTTTCTGTCCTGTCTGTCCAGTATGGTCAGCTTGCTGCCATTGCCTCTTTCCCCTCTGTTCTCTGTTGTCCAGGTGCATGGTCCTATACCCCTCCCTATTGCTGCACTGCCGTCCCGCATGCCCTGTGTGGTGAATTGTGCTGCTGCAAACCCTGATGCCTGTCTTGTAAGGTCAGTTTGGTGCACCTGTCCATGTCCCTCCTGTCCTCTGTTATCCGAGTTCATGTCCTTACTCCAATGTACCATACTTACTAACATGTTAAACTTGGTAAGAGGGAGATTTTGAAAAAAAAACTGGGGAATTGATTTTCCCCATTGACTTACATTGAAAAAGAGGAGATTGTTGACAAGAGACAGTTAAAATAAAGCCCTTTTGGGCTTAAAAATGTTGGGCGTTTCCTGCCTGAATCGGCTCTGTTGGCATGCATGGTTGTACTACCACTGCCTCTTCCTTCTGCCCTCAATGGTCTATTATATTGCCACAGCCTCTCTTGCCTGTCCTGCATTGTTGGTTTGTTGCCCCTGTCCCCCTTTCCACAGCCCTCCATGTTGTGCTGCCACTGCCCTACCTGCCTGCCCAGTGTGGTCAAATTGTTACCTCTGCACCCTCCTACCTGCCTTCAATTTTCCGAGTCCGTGCCCCTGACCTCTGCTTCCATACAGTATCCTAATGAATAAAACGATTGCTAGCATTCTATATTTATTACAAAAGTGTGTCACGCCTGACGTCATCTTGATGTAATCAAAACTGTAATACCTAAAGCATTTCCTTTAGAAATTATAGAAATGAGAGGGTCTTATTTGCATAGAAATTATGGTTAGTGCTCTAAAAAACTAAAATGAGGACATATTTTCTGAGTACTCAAATAGCGACAAAGCACTTTTAAATTATTTCTTATCTTTATGTTTTTTATCCAGTTGACCACTTGATTAAATGTTACGCTTAGGGGAGAGGATGTGGTGTTACTTCCAGAGCTGCAGACTTTGCAACTGGGGAACCAGGTTGGAGTTTCTGCTTCAGCTCGACATTCTGTGATTCTGGTCAAATCACTTAATCTCCCCATGCCTACAACCAAAATGAATTTGTCCTTGTATGATGTAACCAATGCTCATGTAAATCACCCCAATACCTGACCAGTCTGCACTATATAAAACTGCAAAAAAACAAAGAATAAAAAGTGTTTTCCACACTTCTGCCATTGGGCTATACGTGGGCTACATCTGGGTGTTATTTGTGCTACATTTGGGCTCCTTTTTCTCTGGTGGCCATCTTGGGAGACTTCAATTTAATTCAATAAACTTTATTCGTTCTGATTTAGAAACACGGATCATAAAAGTGTACATAAAAACAGTGAATCCTCTTTCTTAATACAATACAATGAGAATTAATTAAAACCAGTAGGTAAAAATGGGTGTTACCAAGCCTGGCTCAGAGCAACTTCAGGTTAACAGAATAGTAAATTCAATGTTTTGCAAGATCAATCTCAAGTACTTTGTGCAAAATACGCAATAAGTGGTCCAGGTAAGATGCAACGCTCCAATATCTGACCAGTCTGCACTATATAAAACTGCAAAAAAGCAAAAAATAAAAAGTGTTTTGCACACTTATGTCATTGGGCTATATGTGGGCTACATCTGGGTGATATTTGTGCTACATTTGGGCTCTTTTTTCTCTGGTGGCTATCTTATGAAACTTATTTGTTATGAAGTTTCCTAATATCCTCATTTACTGCAGTCTCCTCAGTAGGAAATGCTTTCAGTTTTTACTTTGATTCCATCAAGAAGGCATTCAGATGTGTCACACATTTGCCATAAATTCAGAATGTTAGCACTCTAGTTTCTCATTAGATCACTGTAGTAAAGCTACTGCTCACCACGGAGTTAACTGGAAGTCTGCTGCTGGTATTGAAAGTGCATGTTTCAGTCTGCATGTCAGAATTATTTAATGAAATAGAAAAGGATTTGAGAAGTCCCTCAAAATGTGCCCTAATTTTTCTTTCTGCAGTACTAATCATAATTTCTATGGCAAAATGAACCCCCTCATTTTGTTCCGTTTTAAATTAATTGTTTTAAGTGTTACCAGTTTATTCCAATCAAGATGGCTTCAGGTGTGCCATACTTTTGTCATAAGTAAGACTGTTAGCGCTCTAGCTGTTCTTTAGCACACTCTGGGAAGCTGCAGTAGAACACAAAGGAATCAACTGACAGTCTCTGCCCTTGTTGGATGTACATGGTTTACTGAGAATGTCAGACTTCATTCTCACATGACTGAGAAAGATAATTTGATTTTACAGAAAATATGCTCTCATTTTAGCTTCTGGAGCACCTTCCAAACCTCTATGGGAAAAGCATGAGAAAATAGTTTTCTCTCAAACATGATTCATGATATCCCAGCAGAAGGCTTTTTCACAGGGTAAAATCACCTTAGAACACACCACAATTCCTAAAATTAGTATGGTACCATCAACAAATGAATTATAATGTAGCTAAAGTCTGTTATCACCCTTTATACGTTCTCCTTTTGGTGACCCTCAAAACCTTCTATTCACTGCAATGCATTTTAATGGGGTGCTATCATGTATATTGGTCCCAAGATTGCTGCCAGCACTTCTTGGATGAAGTGCTGACAGCCAATCAGATCTCACGATGAGATGTGTGGTTAGGCTTCGCCCAGATATCGATATTTCTTTTTTCTTTAATATTTCAAAAACTACTGAACAGGGTTACACCATTTAAAGTAAAGAGTGCACTCTGGACCAAGAGCTACCTTTCTGCCAAATTTGGTGTAATTCCGTTCAGCAGTTCGGGCTGTAGCTGCGACAAAAGTTTCTTACGGAAATTAACATGGAGAAAACACGTTTTTGGACCCCCCTTTTTCTCGGCCCCTGCTTGACGAATCACCCCGAAACTTTCAAACTAGGAGCTGACCGGAGCGGGCCATTAATTTTGAAAATTTCGCGACAATTCTTCAAATGGTGCCAAAGATATTGGCAAAACAAAAAACGCTTTTTGAATAGAAAGAAGGTCCTACCTATAACTACCTACTGGCAACCGCCAGTAGGTAATATATATATATATATTCACTGAAAAAACCATAGGTTTTAGGGAAAGTTATAGTTAGTTGGACATTTCACTCGTACAAAACCAGAGAAATTCCCCCGTTATAGTTAGTTCAGCTAACTATAACTCGCGCCACCGCAATGCACTGCTGATGACGTCACATATTACATCACTCATGACATGGTCAGTGACATCACTGATGACATCACTGATGACATCTCAAATGACATCACTGATGACATCACTGATGACATCATCCAGTGACTGTGTGTTTCTGTAAAGTTTAAATATGTTTAATATATATAGGGAAAGGCATATTGAAGAATGAGTGGGTGTATAAGTGTCTGAATGGATGATTTAGTAGGTGCGTGACTGACTCTATAAGTGAGTGATTAAACGTATCTAACTGAATGCATGGGTTAGTGACTAAACTGTGTGAATGTCTGTATCCGTCTGTCTGTTGGTGTGTAAACGGCTGCATGGGTTTGCGAATAGCTACATGAGTGTCTATATGAGTTATTGATTGGTTGTCTGAGTATCTGTATGGGTCCCTGAGTGTTTGTGTGGGTGGGGTGTGTGTGACTCTGTGCAAAGATGTGTGAGTGGGTGATTCACTGGGTGCATGGTTTCAAGAGTGCATCTGTGATGGACTGTATGGGTGGGTGAGTGTGTGTATGGGTGTGTTAGTGAGTGAATGTATATCTCAGTGGTACATGTGTGAGTAACTACATATGTGAAAAGCAGTATATATGTGTGTTGGAGTACATAAATGGCTATAAGTGAGAGTGTGTGATTGTGAGAGTGGCTGTATGGATGAGTGTGTGCTTGTATCAGTGATTGTATAAGAGCGTAAGAATGTGCTAGTATTTGTATGAGTAATTGAGCTGGTGTGTGTATAACTGTATTGGTGAGTAAATGGCAGTGTGATTAATTATTTGCATGACTGACTAGGTGTGTGAGTTCCTCTATGGATGAGTGGCAGTGTGTGAGTTTCTATATAGGTGTATGAGTGCATATGATAGTCCTGTACTGAGTGACCATAAGTATGAGTGACTGTACGGGTGAGTGAGTGAGTGGATGTGTGTGTAAACCTAAGAATCAGTGAGTGGGTATGTAGTTATTGGTATTGGAGTGTCTATGGTTTTGACAATGGCAGTCTGTAATTTAGAGTGGGTGTATCAAAGGTTATATTAGGGTGTGAGAAGATGCATCAATTTATCACATGGATGATGTCATCAGTGATGTCATCAGTGATGTAATTTGAGATGTCATCAGTGATGTCATCAGTGATGTCACTGACCATGTCATGAGTGATGTAATATGTGACGTCATCAGCAGTGCATTGCGGGGGCGCGAGTTATAGTTAGCTGAACTAACTATAACGGGGGAATTTCTCTGGTTTTGTACGAGTGAAATGTCCAACTAACTATAACTTTCCCTAAAACCTATGGTTTTTTCAGTGAATTTCTAAGGTTTTTAAATGCTAATTTCAAACTATAACGTGCCTGAAACTTATGGTTTTTTCAGTGAATTTGAAAGGTTTTTTAAATGCTAATTTCTAACTATAACGTGCCTGAAACCTATGGTTTTTTCAGTGAATTTCAAAGGTTTGTTAAATGCTAATTTCTAACTATAACGTGCCTGAAACCTTTGGTTTTTTAAGTGAATTTCAAAGGTTTTTTAAATGCTAGTTTTTAACTATGCCTACAGAGGTAGGACATGTGAAGAAAGAAGAAAAAACGCACAGAAAGAAGCAAAAGAAATGCAGAAAGAACCAACAGAAGTCCACAAAGACGAAGAAAAGTGCAGGAAGAAGCAAGACATGTGCAGAAAGAACCAACAGAGGAGCAGAAAGAGGCCTTGTTGCAAAATCATCCTGTGCCCACAACTTTTCCAGACGGGTACTGGTGGTAACTGACTCGGACTAACCAGGCCTAGAGCCAGTGCAATGCTAAAAGACACTTAGAATACAGTGAAAACACCTACATACACAAGGGAACACTATGCATTGGGGTACCCCTGTGATTAGCATGACCACCTCTGAAAGGCCCTAGTACATAATAGGGCAGGGGGAGTAAAACTACCTCTAAGTCAGAGGTGCAGAAATATGCTACTTTAACTAGTAGTCGCGTCTGCAGAGTGGTGGATAAAGGGTGCTGGGCGTCCAACCAACGCTCAGGAATTCCGCTGCATCGGACTTACAGGAGGTAGCAGCAGGGATTCTTGGCCCCCAAACTTCCTCAGGACTAAATTGGACTTCATCCCCCATCCCGTAGTCTGCCACAAGGCACGTTTGCAGAGTGGTAGAGAAAGGGGGCCATGGCCTCCGAAGACGTCTTAGCAATCCCACTGTGTGGGACTTACTGGAGGTAACAAGAGGGGTAGTTGGCCCCCAAGGACATCCTGGGGGGCTAACTTCCCAAACTATTACCTCCAGTCAGTCCCACACAGCAGCATTGGTAAGTACTCGTACCAGGCCACGCCCACTTTGCCCACCACTCTACAAACGCGCTCCCTGGCTCGCTCTTAGATGGGGAATGAAGTCCCCTTCACTGCTGGGGGTCCTTTAGGGGCCAACTAGACTACCTTTTACCTCCAGTAAACCCCACGCAGTGGGGTTGGTGAGAGGTAGACAAAGGCCATGCCCCCTTTCTCCACCACTCTGCAAACACGCCCCCTGGCGCGTTGTAAGTTGGGGAATTAAGTCCCCTTGAATCCTGAGGGTCCCTGGGGTCCAACTAGCCCACTAGGTACCTCCAGTAAGCGCCACAGAGCTGCATTGCAGAGAGGTGTAAAAAGGGGCATGATCTGGACCACCTATCTGCAACGCAGGCCTGTGGCGCTTACTGGAGGCACCTGGTGGGCTAGTTGGCCCCCAGGGACCCCAGTATTGAAGGGGAATTCCTTCCTCAATTTAAAACGCGCCACAAGGCGCGTTTGCAGAGTGTTGCTGGGAGAGGGCGGGCCTCTGACACGATCGCGTCTTTTTTCTTTTTCTTTTTTTTTTAGTAGGGGGGCTGTGTGGCCCCCCTTCTTTTCCCTTTTTTTGGGCCCTTGGGACCCCATCCCCCAGGGCCTGACCCCTTTTTTAATAAAAAAAAAAAAATGAACGGGAAGGGGGCCGCGTGGGCCCCCCTCCCGTGCACAATTCCGGCCCCGGGGACCCCATCCGCCGGGGCATGACCAGATTTTGTTTTCTTTTTTTTATGGAGGGGGCTGCGTGGCCCCCCTCCTGAGGCCTCTACTGGCCAAGGGGACCCCATCCCCTGGGGCCGGCCTTTATTTTAATTTTATTATTTTTATTTAATTTTTTTATTTTGGGGAGGGGGGCAGCGTGGCCCCCCTCCCGGGCCACTTCTAGCCCCGGGAACCCCATCCCCCGGGGCTGGCCCTCTCTGTTGGGGACCGTGGGGGGAGCCCCAATGCCCCCACGGTCCCGCCGGCTCCCCGCATCCTGCGGGAGCCGGCATTGCTTTTCCACATGGGGAGCTGCTAACATGCAGCTCCCCTTGTGGAAAAGCAATCTGCTTTGCTTCATTGAAGCGAGAGCAGGTTTCCCTGCTCTCGCTTCAATGAAGCAAAGCAGTTTGCAATGACAGGGCGGGAGTCGTGAGGCTCCCGCCCTGTCATTGCAAACAGCAGTGTCCCTGGGGTGGGCACCCTGGGACACTGCAGGAGCCGGCCCTGGGGGGTGGCGGTCCCCAGGGCCATCACGGGCTCCAGGAGGGGGGCCGCGCAGCCCCCCTCTCTTCAATTGCAAAGCCCCGGGGAGGTGGTGGTCCCTGGGGCTCAGGGGTCCGTAACGGACCCCCAAATTAGCATTTTATTGCCCCGGGGAGGTGGCGGTCCCCGGGGCATGTGGGGGGGTGCTCGAGCCCCCCCACACAGGTATATATATTTTTTTAAAAAGAAGCCCCGGGAGGTGGCGGTCCCTGGGGCTGCGGGGGGTCCATGTGCCCCCGCAAATAATGAATGAAAGCCCCGGGGGTGGTGGTCCCCGGGGCTTGGGGGGGCATTAGAGGCCCCCCACACATTTCCAAATTAGCCCCGGGGGTGGCGGTCCCCGGGGCTGCGGGGGGGCTGCGTGCCCCCCGCAACTCTTTAATCAAGCCCCGGGGAGGTGGCGGTCCCCGGGGCACTTTTTTTTCACTGCCCCCGGGACCTGGCCCACCCGGGGCTTCAATGCAACGAAGCGCGGGAGCCCGCGCTTTTCTCTGCCGGATTCGCGCACCCAGCGCGAATTCGGCCGATTTTTTTAAAAAAAAATGCTTTTTTGTGCCCTGGGGGTCCTTGTGGGACCCCGTGAGCAGACCTAGGGGGTCAGGGTGTTTCTACTCTGCCCCCTTTTCTTTTTTTTCGCGTTTCTTTTTCTCTTTTCTTGTGACTCGGTTCTACCGAGTCACAAGATGGCTGCCAACACTTCCTGGTTTGGAGTGTTGACAGCCAATTAGAATAAAGCGCGTGATCGGGAGGGTGCGCGGATCCACCGTCCCTCTATATATCGAAACTTTTATTTTTGGATTTTCTCAGGAACTACTGAACGGTTTTACACCATTTAAAAAAAAGGTCTCTTTCTGAACCAAGGGCTACCTTTTTGCCAAATTTGGTGTAATTCCGTTCAGCAGTTCGGGCTGTAGCCGTGTCTAAAGTTTCCTATGGGAATTAACATAGAGAAAACACGTTTTGGGTATCCCCATTTTTTCTCGGCTCCCGCTTGCCGAATCACCCCGAAACTTTCAAGACAGGAGCTGACCGGAGCGGGCTACGAGTTTTGAAAATTTCACGAAGATTCGTCAACCGGCGCCAAAGATATTGAGAAAACAAAAAACGAGTTTCCTATGGAAACTAGGTCCTAACTATAACTATCTACTGGCGACCGCCAGTAGATAATATATATATATATATTCACTGAAAAAAACATAGGTTTTAGGGACAGTTATAGTTAGTTGGACGTTGCACTCGTACAAAACCCGAGAAATTCCCCCGTTATAGTTAGTTCAGGTAACTATAACTCGCGCCCCGCAATGCACTGCTGATGATGTCACATATTACATCACTCATGACATGGTCAGTGACATCACTGATGACATCACTGATGACATCTCAAATGAAATCACTGATGACATCATCCAGTGACTGTGTGTTTCTCTAAAGTTTAAATATGTTTAATATATATGCCAAGGTGTATTGAAGAATGAGTGGGTGTATAAGTGTCTGTATGGATGATTTAGTAAGTGCGTGACTAACTCTATAAGTGAGTGATTAAACGTATCTTACTGAATGCATGGGTTAGTGATTAAACTGGGTGAATGTCTGTATCCGTCTGTCTGTTGCTGTGTAGATGGCTGCATGGGTTTGTGAATAGCTACATGAGTGTCTATATGAGTTATTGATTGGTTGTCTGAGTATCTGTATGGGTGCCTGAGTGTTTGTGTGAGTGGGGTGTGTGTGACTCTGTACATAGATGTGTGAGTGGGTGATTCACTGGGTGCATGATTTGAAGAGTGCGTCTGTGATGGACTGCTTGGGTAGGTGAGTGTGTGTATGGGTGTGTTAGTGAGTGAATGTATATCTCAGTGGTACATGTGCGAGTAACTACATATGTAAAAGGCAGTATATATGTGTGTTAGAGTATTTAAAAGGCTATAAGTGAGAGTGTGTGATTGTGAGAGTGGCTGTATGGATGTGTGTGTGCTTGTATCAGTTATTGTATAAGAGCATAAGAATGTGCTAGTATTTGTATGAGTAAGTGAGCTGGTGTGTGTATAACTGTGTAGGTGAGTAAATGGGTGTGTGATTAATTTTTTGCATGACTGACTAGGTGTGTGAGTACCTCTATGGATGAGTGGCGGTGTGTGAGTGTTTATATAGGTGTATGAGTGCATATGATAGTCCTGTACTGTGTAACTGTAAGTATGAGTGACTGGACGGGTGAGTGAGTAGATGTGTGTGTGTAGACCTAAGAATCAGTGAGTGGGTATGTAGTTATTGGTATTGGAGTGTGTATGGTTTTGCGAATGGCAGTCTGTAATTTAGAGTGGGTGTATCAAAAGTTATATTAGGGTGTGAGAAGATGCATGAAATTATCACATGGATGATGTCATCAGTGATGTCATTTGAGATGTCATCAGTGATGTCATCAGTGATGTCATCAGTGATGTCACTGACCATGTCATGAGTGATGTAATATGTGACGTCATCAGCAGTGCATTGCGTGGGCGCGAGTTATAGTTACCTGAACTAACTATAACGGGGGAATTTCACGGGTTTTGTACGAGTGCAATGTCCAACTAACTATAACTGTCCCTAAAACCTATGGTTTTTTCAGTGAATTTGTAAGGTTTTTTAAATGCTAATTTCTAACTATAACGTGCCTGAAACCTATGGTTTTTTCAGTGAATTTCAAAGGTTTTTTAAATGCTACTTCCTAACTATAACATGTCTGAAACCTATGGTTTTTTCAGTGAATTTCAAAGGTTTTGTAAATGACAATTTTAAATGTATTAATTGTTATATTTATTTTTTTGATACTGATTTACTACATTTTTTAAACTATTTATTTTTAGATATTTTATTTTTTAAATTACATTGTAATTACATTATACATTACATTACAAAATATACTTTCTCAGAATGAATTACTTTAGTTTAAATACTTTGCAAATAGGCAATAGACTTTTAAGTACAGTAGTTACAGTTGTTGCAATGGGCAACACAATTTCAAACACAATGCAACATTGAGCTCAATGTGAATTTCTACTTAAATGCAATTAGTTACTTTATGGATTACTTTTTCTAACCACAGGACTGGATCCTAGATTCAGTCCTGGGACATCTCCTGTAAACAGTTGAGTAAAAGCGTTTTGGTTACAGTAGTGATTTTTAAGGAATATTATTGTATTTTAAAAGTTGACACAGAAACTTTTCACATAGAATCACCAATGTTATCCTATGGGAGGAAATTCACTTAGCAGGTAAGTAGTGTTATCGTTACTTTTTCTTACTCAGTGGTGGATCCTGGATCCAGCACTGGTGCATCTCCTGTAAACAGTTGAAAGAATGCGTTTAAGTCATACAGGCGATTTTTAAGGAATATTTGTAGTTTGTGAAAATCGACACAAACTTTTTTGCTGAAAACCAGACAATGGATTCCTATGGAAGGAAATACAAGTTACTGGTAAGTACGGTTAGAATTACTTTTCAGGGTCAGTGCTGGGCTAAAAGATGCAGCACTGGGTTCTCTCCTGATAACAGGTGAGTAAATCGGAATTCGTAGTTCGGCTGATTTTAGAGGAATATTATAAAGTTCCAAAACCCCACACTTAGAAGAATTTCCAAGTGAAACCAGTCAATGTTAGCCTATGGAAGGAAATTCAAGTTACTGGTAAGTACGGTTAGAATTACTTTTCAGGGTCAGTGCTGGGCTAAAAGATGCAGCACTGAGGTTCTCTCCTGATAACAGGTGAGTAAATCGGAATTCGTAGTTCGGCTGATTTTAGAGGAATATTATAAAGTTCCAAAACCCCACACTTAGAAGAATTTCCAAGTGAAACCAGTCAATGTTAGCCTATGGATGGAAATTCAAGTTACTGGTAAGTACGGTTAGAATTACTTTTCAGGGTCAGTGCTGGGCTAAAAGATGCAGCACTGGGTTCTCTCCTGATAACAGGTGAGTAAATCGGAATTCGTAGTTCGGCTGATTTTAGAGGAATATTTGCACAATGGTGAAGGAAGGGGGTGGGGCCTGAGGTGACATGTCTGCAAACACGCCCTGTAGCGCGTTTTAAGTTGGAGAATTAATTCCTCCTCAATCCCGAGGGTCCCTAGGGGCCAACTAGCCCACCAGGAACCTCCAGTATGCGCCAGAGAGCTGCGTTGCAGAGAGGTGTTCAGAGGCCACGCCCCTTTTTGCACCTCTCTGCAACGCAGCTCTGTGGTGCTTTCTGGACGTACCTGGTGGGCTAGTTGTCCCCCAGGGACCCTCAGGATTGAAGGGGATTTAATTCCCCATCTTAAAACACGCCACAGAGCCTGTTTGCACACATGTCATCTCAAGCACCGCCCTCCCTTCACCACTGTGCAAACGCGCCCGTGGCGTGTTTTAAGTCGGGGATTAACTCCCCTTCAATCCTGAGGGTCCCTGGAGTGCAACTAGCCCACCAGCTCCCTCCATTATGCGCTACAGAGCTGCGTTGCAGAGAGGTGTAAAAGGGGCTTGGCCTCAGAACACCTCTCTGCAACGCAGCCCCTGGCGCATACTGGAGGTTCCTGGTGGGCTAGTTGGCCCCAGGGACCCCCAGTATTCAAGGGGAATTCGTTCCCCATCTGCAAACGCGCCAGGGGCGCGTTTGCAGAGTGGTGAAAGAAGGGGCGTGGCCTCCGGCGCGATGCCGGTGTTTGTTTTTTTAAGAAGAGGTGCTGTTTGGCCCCCCTTCTTTTTCTAATTTATTGGTCCTGGGGACCCCATCCCCCAGGGCCTGCCCCCTATTTATTTAAAAAAAAAAAAAAACAATTTGGAAGGGGGCCGCGTGGCCCCCCTCCCGAGGCCTTAATCGGCCCCGGGGACCCCATCCCCCGTGGCATGGGCTTTCATTTTTATTTTTATTGTTTTGGAGGGGGGCTGCGTTGCCCCCTCCTCAGGCCACTTATGGCCCCGGAGACCCCATCCCCCGGGGCCGGCCTTTGTTTTTTTTTTTTTTTTAAATTTTGGGGAAGGGGCTGCGTGGCCCCCCTCCCGGGCCACTACTTGCCCCAGGGACCCCATCCCCGGGGCTGGCTCCTCTCCGTTGGGGACTGTGGGGGTCCCCAATCCCCCACAGTCCCGCCGGCTCCCCGCGTCCCTTGGGAGCCGGCATTGCTTTTCCACATGGGGAGCTGCTAAGATGCAGCTCCCCATGTGGAAAGCAATTGTCTTGGATATGGAAGCGAGAGCAGGTTTCCCTGCTCTCGCTCCAATATCCAAAGCAGTTTGCTATGACAGGACGGGAGCCGCAGAACTACAGTGTCCCGGGTTAGGCACCCCGGGACACTGCAGGAGCCGGCCCTGGGGGTGGCGGTCCCCAGGGCCATCAAGGGCTCCAGGAGGGGGCCGCGCGCCCCCTCCCTTGAATTGCACAGCCCCGGGAGGTGGTGGTCCTCGGGGCTCTGGGAGTCCATAACGGACCCCCAAATTAAAATATTTAGTGCCCCGGGAGGTGGCGGTCCCCTGGGCATGTGGGGGCTCAAGCCCCCACATAGGTTATTTTAAAAAATAAAAGAAGCCCCGGGGGTGGCGGTCCTCGGGGCTGCGGGAGGGCCGAGAGCCCTCCCGCATTATTTTTATTAAAGCCCCGGGGGTGGCGGTCCCCGGGCTTGGGGGCCTTAGAGGCCCCCCACATCATAAAACTTAACTCTCCCATGCCCCTGGGACTTGGCCCACCCGGGGGCCAATTACCAAAGAAGCGCAGGAGCCCGCGCTTCGTTTTTTTTTTTCGGCAGGATCCGCGCACCATAAGCGCATCCTGCCGATTTTTTAAAAAAAAAGAATTTTTGTTTGGGGCCTGAGCAGGCCTAGGGGGTCTGGGTGTTTCTACCCTGCCCCCTTTTTGCGTATTGCGCACTTTTTTTACTGCTTTCTTGTTCCGCAGTTCTACCGAGGAACATGATGGCTGCCAACACTTCCTGATTTGGAGTGTTGACTGCCAATTAGCATGCAGCTCGTGGTCGGGAGGGTGCGCGGATCGTCCGTGCCTCTAAATATCGAAACTTTTATTTTGATTTTCTCAGTAACTACTGAACGGATTTACACCATTTTTAAAAGGGTGCTTTCTGAACCAAGCACTACCTTTTTGCCAAATTTGGTGTAATTCCGTTCAGCAGTTTCTGCTGTAGCCTTGCATAAAGTTTCCTATGGGAAATCGATTTTTTCACTCTTATTTTTTAATTTCTCCGCAACTACTGAACGGATTTACACCATTTAAAAAAAGGTCACTTTCTGAACCAAGCGCTACCTTTTTGCAAAATTTGGTGTAATTCCGTTCAGCAGTTCGGGCTGTAGCCGTGGCTAAAATTTCCTATGGGAATTAACATGGAGAAAACGGAGAAAAAGCGTTTTGGGACCCCCCTTTTTTCTCGGCCCCCGTTTGACGAATCAACCCGAGACTTTCAGGGTAGGAGCGGAGCAGAGCGCCCCAACAAGTTGGAAGCTTTCGCGAAGATTCGTCAACTGGCGCAAGAGTTATTTCAAATAGAATGTTGCGGATTTCCTATGGATAAAGGTCCTAACTATAACTATCTACTGGCGACCGCCAGTAGATAATATATTTATTAAGCAGATCTATAAGAACATCTATATATTTTAAAGTATAATTTCTATATAGATTTGTACAAAGAAATGGTAATATCTAGATACATACATAAAATCAAATTATACAGGTTTAACATACACAGGCATATATTTTGAGTATGGTGGTCATGTAGGAAAGAGCCAACTCTTGAGTAGTCTCCTGAAGATATGATAGTTATCTGTGGATCTTATGTTTCAGGTTATACATTCCATAGTTTGGATGCTTGAACAGAGAAAGATGTACCACCCATGTTTTTTTTTCTTGTATGCTGAGGTTTGAGGTGAGGTGTCAATCTGGAGCGGAGGTTCCTTTGTTGTATGTATTTTATAATTTTATTCCTGCTAAAATGTAGTCCTGTTGCATGTAATGCTTTGGGGGTGATACAAAGCAGCTTGAAGGTGGATCTTCTGGCACCCATTGCCAATGTAGGGCCCTCAAGGCAGGGAGGACATGGGCGTGTGGCTTTACATTGAGAAGTAGTCTGGCAGTAGAGTTCTGAAATTTCTGTAGTCTTTTCATAGTTGATAAAGATGATCTGTGGTAGAGGCCATTAGTACAATCAGGTTTAGACAGTACAAGAGAGATAGTAGATTGGACCTTGTGTGGAAATCCTAGACGGGGAAGATGTGTCGCAGAGTTTTTATAGTAATGAGTCTTGATCTTGCTAACTTATCCACTTGGGCATTCATTGTTCGCTTGGAGTCCATGATAATTCCAAGGTTTCTTACTTCCTTGGATACTTTAGGATGTGGTCCCAGATCGTCAGGCCAGGTGCAGAGTGGGTCATAGTTGTTCCAATTGCCACAAGTGAGTATTTCAGTTTTGGGCTCATTCAATTTGAGATGGCTCCATGTATTCATCTATCAATGGCTCTGAAGCAACTGAAGATTTTTGAGTTTCTAATGTCTTTGGCGCTTTCCAGTACAAGAAGTATTTTTGTGCCATCTGTGCAACTATAGCATGTGAGCTGAAATTCATTGATCATTGCCGGTAATCACTTCATGTAGATGTTGCAAAGCATGGGTGAGGTGATAGAGCCTCGAGGGACCCCTACTTATGTGAAGTACGGTTTGGATGAGAAAGGGGGAGTATGGACATTTGTTCTGTTTTGAAGGCAGGATGTGATCCAGACGAGAGCAGTCCACGCTATGTCAGCTTCGTAGAGTCCTGATATACTGTGTCGAAGGCAGCTGAAAGATCTAAGAGAAGTAGTGCAGCGTCCCCGTTCTGGTCTACTGTGCTTTTAATGTCATCCCAGATGGAGAGGAGGGCAGATTCAATGCCTCTTCCTGGGCGGAATCCTGTTGGGAAGTCGGAAAGTAAGGAGTTGTCTTAAATGAATTGTTACAGCTGGGTGAATGGTGCTCTTTCTATCAGTTTGCCCAGGAAAGGTCTGTTTGTAATCGATCTGTAGTTGTTTGGGTCATGTGGGTCCTGGTTTGTATTTTTTAATAATGAGGTATGTTTGCCTTTTTAAGTCTTCTGGAAAGACTCCTGCAGTTAAATAATTGTTGATGATTGTTCTGACTGGTGTGCCAGCAGAGGCAGTTAATAGAATGTTCTTGAAGATTCGTGGTGGACAAGGGTCAGAAGGGCAGCCAGCTGTTTTGCTTGCTTTGACAAGATCCATAAATCCAGTTTCTGAAGGAATACAGAGGCTGGGTTAGCCTACCCTTGGACGGGATTGTTTGAAATGGGTTAGTGCTGGTGTTTTTTGTGTGTTTTAAATAGGAGTCCAACATGTTTTCTTTGGCTGTGCAGTGATTTGCCAGTTTGTCAGGAAATTCTTGAGAAATGGGATGAGTTCCTTCTGTGCATGAAGGTTTACAAAACTCAGTGAGAATTTGATAAAATTATTTATTTTCACATTTAACATTTTGAATTCTGTTTGACTAGTACATTTTTTAGGTTTTTTGATTGTTGACTTGTATATTTTGTTAAGTTGGTGTAGGTGAAATTTGTCTTGATTGTTATGTGTATCCAACTAGGTGTGTTAGTTTAGCAATTTGTAGTTTTATCTTTTTTTAGTTCTGCATTCATCCAAGATGCTTGTTTTTTGTCCTGTTTTGTTATTTTTAGTGGTATTAGGATATCAAAAGCTTTCTGAAGCCCCAGATGAGACTTGGTGTTGTACTGAATTTATTGTGTCTAAATCTGTGTTGGATGTTAGTTGTGTTTCTAAGTATTCGAAATTAAGTTTGGTCCATGGTCGATATGTGGTTGCATGTAAGGTAGCTTTAGATGTGGTAATTTGCAATGTTTTGTGTTGAAAAACTACCAGATGATGGTCCCACCATGTGACTAGAGTAATCCTTTGAAAGGTAACTAGTTCTGGATTTGCAAAAATGCTATCTAAGATATGGCCAGCGATGTGTGTGGGTTTGTAGATGATCTGATGTAGGTTCAGTGTGTCTAGGCCAGTGATGATAATTCTTGGATGGGGCATATTGGGTTTGCCAAACCAAATGTTTAGATCAACAAGAATGCAAAGGTTGGAGTGCATTGTCTAGAAACGTGTCTGGGAATGTTGCATTGCTAGGTTGAGGTCTGTAAAGAAGGAGGAAGTTAAAAGTGGAATTTGGAGTAGGGTTGCATCGGGTGATGAGGGCACTACAACCTTGTATGGAAATGTCAGCTATAGTGAGATTTATTGTTTCCTTGAATACACCAGCAAGTCCACTTCCTCTTCTGCCTATGCATATTTGTGTGACAGATTGATAGCCTGGAGGAACGGCTTCATGCATTACTGGAGCCAAGTCATCTCTCAACCGTGATTCAGTTATGAATACTACGTCAGATTGTGTATCAGTGAATAGGTCATAGATGTGGTGCTTGATTTTAGAGAGTGATTGAGCATCTATTTGAAGGCAGTCTAGAGATTGTGTTTTTTTGGTGGTGTGACTTTGTTTTCTAGAAGAGTGAATAGTATTCTTTTACCTAGTCGCTGGTGTATTATTAGTGTTGGTATTAAATGTATCAGGATGGCAATAGTGGTGTTTGTCTAAATTATAATCCTCATTCAGCAGGCTTAGAAGGCATTTAGTTGGATCTGTGTGTGTAGGTGGTGGAGATGGTGGTTGAGAGTGAGTTGGTGGGAGTTTTGTAGGGTAGTTTTGTTGTTTAATATACAAGTAGATGTGAAGTTGTGAAGAGTGGCATGTTGTTTATTTTGTTTGCAGCTGTTTCGTATGGAAGGTGTATGGGTTGGGGTGGTGGTAAAGCATGTGGGTCATGTTTTAAGGGTGAATGAGTATTGTTGTGTTGGGGTATTTGTGGTAGGTGTTAGTGATGAAAGAGAATTTGGGAGTAAAGTTAGTTTAGGATCTGTATTATTAGTGTGGTCATGATGCTGGGAGTGAGTGTTTGTTTTTATTTTGTGCTGGAACTTAGGCGGTCATTCTGATGTCCGTCGGACCACAACCGATGGCTCGTCAGTTGTGGTCCGACCACCATCTGCTGCTGTAGTCTGACAGCCGCATTACAATGCGTGCGGTCGGAGGTAGCAGGCGGAGGGTCAGTCCGACTCTTTCCGATGGGCTCAAGAAGCTTGTCAGACCATTGGACGGACAGTAATCCCTACAATAGGGGCAGTGCCTGATCAGGTACTGCCGTAGGATTACAATGTCCCTTTCCTCCTGTCCTTTCATGGCGGTTCTCCTGCCATGAAAAAGCAGGTGGAAAGTGACTTTGCGGGTCCCTAGTGGGGCCCCCTTCCACCCTTGCCCTCCACTATGGGGCAAACATCCCTGCACCATGTGGCAGGCAACGCATGGTGCAGGGATGTTTTAAAAGTGTACATTTTCTATTGCGGCTTGTGCTGCAGCCCGCAGCGCAAGCCACAATGGAAAATATACACTTTGCAACCGCCGTGAAGGAGGTCACATTGTAATGAGGGCGGCGGGACCGCCGTCTCCTTGTCTGGAGGTCCCGTTACCGCTATGGTGCCGGTCGGACGCTCATCCGACCGGCATAGTAATGATGCCCTTAGTATGAAATTGTGTGACGTCTTGATGTGCTGGTGTGTGTTATGTTTTGTTTTAGTGGAGTAGTGTGATAAGATGTTGATGTAGTGAATTCCTGTGAAGGATTTGGATGTAATGTACTGCTGGTGAGTGGAAGTTGGGTGGTAAAGGGGATGATGATGTGCAGTGGAGGAGAGTGTATGTAGTGTGTGAGAGAGGATGGACAGGGGTTATGACTGTATTAGATTTGGCAAAAGGAAGAGGTAATATGTGTAGTGGAGTGGAGTGTAAGGATTGTTTGGCTGTGTGTTTTTGGTAAAAAGAGAAGGAGGATGTTGGCAATTGATATGAGAAAGGTTTGAGTATATCTTTGGTGGTGATGGAAAGGGGTCTGTTAGGAGTTAGTAAAGGGCAGAGCTGGTGAAACAGGGTGGGTATGTATGAAGGTAAGATTAGGTATAATGTGAGTTTCTTTTGTGTTGGTGATGTGTGGATTTGATAGTGGTATAGGACAGAGTGACAGTTTGTGTGAGAATGATGGTGAAATTGTGTGGCAGGAGGTGTAGAAGGATGGATAGATGTGGTTAACGTACCCCCACTGAGTATGGGCCAAAGGGAGTCAATGGTCCAGTTAATGGCAAAAGCCTTACATTGGCTTAATAGCCATGTTAAGGGATATGGCATGTGAGGTAACAGTCTGGACATGCATATCATTATGGCTAGGAGGGTGGGATGGGTGGGTCCCTCTGCCAAAGAAATAAGGGGCGATTGCGTTGTTGTTCATTTTAATAATCGCCATGTGGTAAGAAACTTGCTGAGGGCCTACACCAACGCCCCCGCTCAAAACACAGATCATGGTCTCCCCTCGGGCGCAATTTTAAAGCCCTGTTTCACGTTCTCGATGGCATAACTTATTAGCACCAAATGACCCATTATGGCCCCCCCTACCGGTAACACGAAATCCTCCTAGTTTCCCCACCCTGAGGTTGCGGTTTGAGTCACAGAACCAATTTGCCCCCCTAATTGACTTAGATTCCTGTGACTGACTGAACAAGGGAGGTGATATTGGTGTCTCAACTAGTTCCATCGAGTCACTATATACCCCAGTAGTACCAGCAACTGAGGTCCAGCTGAAACCAAAGGAGGATGGTGAAATTGTTAAGCCAATCAGTACTAACCTGCCAATGAGTAGCCCAGGAGTACCAGCCCCTGTGGACCGGATGGGCAAGCAGAATCAAGGGGTGCAAGTAGCTACATGGAATGTTGCAGGCCTTGCAAATAAGATGGCTAGAGCATAGTGGGTTTCAATATGGCAGAACAGAGAGATAATATGCTTCCAGGGAAACCTGGGCCTCGGGTTCATTATTTTTCAATGGCTATCGAACTTTCAAACCTATGTGGTTTCTTCCTCGTCGGCCAGACCCAAATGGGGCTTGGTAACCTTAATTTCCAAAACTTTAGCTATAAAGATTATTATATTTGAACACTCCTCCCTCTATTTCCATTTCTTAGCGTGGGCGGGAGTGAACCAGCAAGCCTGGATAGTGATAAACTATTATAACAATAACTTTGCTGGGAGTATGGCGTTGATTGTAGACTCATTAGAAAAGGAGCTGGAGTCCTTTACTAGGGCTCTACTATTTAAGGACTTTTAGATCTTATGGTTAGGGGATTTTAATGTCCAACCTTGTCCTTTCTCCCTGGGAACTATTTGTGGTCTGGTAGATATGGAAGGAGACCCATTGGTTCATTTTATGCTTATGACTATGGGAAAACCCTAAATAGGTTTTTAGCCTCAAAGAACGTAGAAGTTTATAATAAAATAGTTCCTGCTGGAGTAGGTCTTGAAACAACATTTTTTCGAGGTGAATCCCATTCTACCATAGAATTCATAGTTGCTTCTTCTAATTGCTGTGGAACCATTATCCACACCGACACCACTCTGTCCTATTTTAGTGACCATGCACTTTTATCCCTTGAGCTCTCCGAAGTTAGACTCTCTTCCTGCCACTCTGTGAGGGTACCAAAACCAATTTTAGACAGGCTAAACGGCTACCAGCTCAAATGGGAAAATACTGAGAATAAAATAATCATCCAACAGGTTATAACTAATAAGTTGAATATGGTCATGAATTGTTTAGATCCAGAGAGTGATCCAGATACCTTAATTGCAAATTTCCTAGATCTATTGAAGGAGATTAAATCATCCCTGACTCGGCCTAAAACTAATAAAGAGAGGCCAGAAACTCGATGGTTTGATCAGACCTGTTCGAGGGCCCTTCGAGATCTCCGCAGGGCACTTAAATCTTTCCCTAGAAACCAGCCCTAATCAAGGATCCACAGGCGTTGTACCAGAAAGCCCAGAAAAAGAGGGAAACTGAGTTAAAGGAAGAAGCTTGGGATAATCTGGCAAAGGCCGCAACCCTAAACAGTAGCAGGGAATTTTGGAGGGTAATAAATGCACCTTTCTTTAAGTTGGACTCAGAACAAACATTGGACAATCATGTAGACGAAGACACATGGGTCGCACATTTTGAATGGATTTTTAGGGCTGGAATCGTATTGAGGGTCGATTCACCTGTTGCTCAAGATCTGACAGGTTCCCCTATGACATTTACCCTGGACTAAATAAGATCTGCCTTGGCTAAGTGTAGCCGTGCTGAAGCTCCTGGCCCAGATGGGGTCCCTATTGATTTTTTCTTGAACATCAAGATCTTTGGGCCCCATTGCTAACCATCAAATTTATGAAATATCTAAGAGGGGTCCTTCTGCTGCATGGAGAACAAGCATCATTGTCCCAATATTTAAAAAGGGGGATAAATCCAAACCCCAGAACTACCGCCCCATTTCCCTTTTAGACTCTACGGCCAAACTGTTGGGGCGTGTGTTATTGAACAGACTAGATGACTGGACAAGGGGAAATAATATCTTAATGCCAACTCAGTATGGCTTTCAGAAGGCCCGAGGCATGATTGACCAATGTTTGAATCTTAGTCTGACTATCGCCAAGTATTCTACGGCAAAAGGAGGGCAAACCTACATGGCATTCATGAACCTATTGGCGGCTTTTAACTGCGTAGGCCATGAGAAACTATGGGCAATTATGACAGAAATGGGCATTGACTCTAGGTTAATCCTCCTTATTCACCAAATGTATTCACAAGCGACGGCGTGTGTCCTTTATGGAAGGGACGGGGAATGCACTAGACTCTTTCAGATTATGAGGGGAGTCAGACAAGGCTGCGTCCTTACCCCGTTTTTATTCTCATTGTATATAAACATTGTGGAAGCTGCCTTAAAAAGATCTACAGTAGACATCCCTTCCTTTCCCCCAACTGTACTGCCGATCCTGGCCTATGCGGACGCCGCTGTCGTCATAGCCAGAACAGCCGTAGCGCTTCAACTTCTAATAGACGCCTACGTGAATTTCATGTCATCTCTGGACCTAAATGTAAATGAATCAAAAACCTTCATTTTAGTGTCAGGATCACTCCCCTTGGGACACGCAAATTAGCACTTGTGGAGACATTTTCTTATTTAGGAGTCATTTTTGACAGTAAACAATCCTGGTCGCATATGGTGGGTAGTAGGGCGTTATCTATGGAGCGCACTTTGGCTGCAGTTTCTAACTTCACCAAGAAACTGGGCTCAAAACCCTTAGCGACTATAAAAAAGATCTATAGCGCCAAAACGATCTCGGCCACAACATACGGGGCAGGGGTGTGGTGTATAGCGCCAATAGCTTCCATCCAGGAGATAGAGAATGCCTTTCTTAAGAGGGTTGCATCGCTCCCTCCCTCATTCTCCAATTATGTCACCCACTTAGAGCTGGATATACACTATGGGGTCGATTCCGATCTCGGCCGGAAGCGCACCTAACACTATTCGTCCGGAAAAAAAACAAGCCGAATGCGTGTTTCCCGACCGATTCGAACAGTCGTCCGAACGAGCAAGTACGATGCGCATAACAGCACAGATTTCGAGCGAGCCGTACTTACCCATTCCCGCTCCTGTTCCCCGCCCGAGCCGGATCCGTAAACGCCGAATCGAGTCGCACGGAACCAAATACACAGCACCTTCCGGCCGGACTAGTACGATGTGCCTTCTGTACGCGCCGAACCCGTCGCTACGTCCGGCACGTCAGAGCATCCGGGAGAGCTGTACATAAGCTCCGATTCGCGCCACAAGACGATCCACGGCGACGAGACGAACAAGCCAGCGACGAGTACGAGTCGAAGCCACGAGAAACCCGAACGAGACGAACCAACCATGAATCCCATCGCGCAGGTCCTACCAATACTCTACATCTATTACCGGGACCGGTACGGACGCGTACGGCGCAGACGGTAAGTCAAACACCCAAAACACAAACAAACGACACGTACCCGAAATATGTCACACACACATAGGGATGCAGAAATGACGTACACTAGCAACAGCAGAACCAAAGGGGCGGGATGGCTATCACCAATGCCATACACACCTATAGGGGGATGGATGCCTACCACTAACACCACCCCTACTCATGGGGGCCTGGATGCCTACCACTACCACCACCCCTACTCAGGGGGGCCTGGATGCCTGTCACTACTACCATCCCCACTCATAGGGGGATGGATGCCTACCACTACCACCACCCCTACTCAGGGGGTCGGTCTGGATGCCTGTCACTACTACCATCCCCACCCATAGGGGGATGGATGCCTACCACTACCACCACCCCTACTCAGGGGGGCCTGGATGCCTGTCACTACTACCATCCCCACTCATAGGGGGATGGATGCCTACCACTAACACCACCCCTACTCATGGGGGCCTGGATGCCTACCACTACCGCCACCCCTACCCAGGGGGGCCTGGATGCCTATCACTACTACCATCCCCACTCATAGGGGGATGGATGCCTACCACTACTACCACCCCTACTCATGGGGGCCTGGATGCCTACCACTACCACCACCCCTACTCATGGGGGCCTGGATGCCTACCACTACCACCACCCCTACTCATGGGGGCCTGGATGCCTGTCACTACTACCATCCCCACTCATAGGTGGATGGATGCCTACCACTAACACCATCCCTACTCATGGGGGCCTGGATGCCTACCACTACTACCATCCCCACTCATAGGGGGATGTATGTCTACCACTACCAGCACCCCTACTCATGGGGGCCTGGATGCCTACCACTACCACCACCCCTACCCAGGGGGCCTGGATGCCTGTCACTACTACCATCCCCACTCATAGGGGGATGTATGCCTACCACTACCTCCACCCCTACTCATGGGGGCCTGGATGCCTGTCACTACTACCATCCCCACTCATAGGGGGATGTATGCCTACCACTAACACCACCCCTACTCATGGGGGCCTGGATGCCTGTCACTACTACCATCCCCACTCATAGGGGGATGTATGCCTACCACTAACACCACCCCTACTCATGGGGGCCTGGATGCCTGTCACTACTACCATCCCCACTCATAGGGGGATGGATGCCTACCACTACTACCACCCCTACTCATGGGGGCCTGGATGCTTACCACTACCACCACCCCTACCCAGGGGGACCTGGATGCCTGTCACTACTACCATCCCCACTCATAGGGGATGTATGCCTACCACTACCACCACCCCTACTCATGGTGGCCTGGATGCCTGTCACTACTACCATCCCCACTCATAGGGGGATCGATGCCTACCACTAACACCACCCCTACTCATGGGGGCCTGGATGCCTGTCACTACTACCATCCCCACTCATAGGGGGATGGATGCCTACCACTACCACCACCCCTACTCAGGGGGGCCTGGATGCCTGTCACTACTACCATCCCCACTCATAGGGGGATGGATGCCTACCACTACTACTACTCACTCATAGGACGGGTAATGCATGACACAACCAGCATACTCAAACATAAGGAATGTCAGAAAAAGACATCACCCCAACATCATGACAAGCGTGTGTAGTCTGTGTCACATGCCTACAACACTGAACATGACAATGAACATACAATGTGACCCCCTATCACATGTGTCACACATAAATGTGTGTGGCCTCCACAATGCAATCAGACCATGACCACTGTGCCAATGGGGTCTAAACCCCCATCATCACAGTGACCAAAATGTAAGTGTGGGGTCCATAGCTGAAGCACATTTTGAACATTGTGGCAATGGGGTCTAAACCCCCTTCATCACAGTGTCCAAAATGTAAGTGTGGGGTCCATAGCTGAAGCACATTTTGAACATTGTGGCAATGGGGTCTAAAGCCCCATCATCTCAGTGACCAAAATGTAAGTATGGGGTCCATAGCTGAAGCACATTTTGAACATTGTGGCAATGGGGTCTAAACCCCCTTCATCACAGTGTCCAAAATGTAAGTGTGGGGTCCATAGCTGAAGCACATTTTGAACATTGTGGCAATGGGGTCTAAAGCCCCATCATCACAGTGACCAAAATGTAAGTGTGGGGTCCATAGCTGAAGCACATTTTGAACATTGTGGCAATGGGGTCTAAACCCCCATCATCACAGTGACCAAAATGTAAGTGTGGGGTCCATAGCTGAAGCACATTTTGAACATTGTGGCAATGGGGTCTAAAGCCCCATCATCACAGTGACCAAAATGTAAGTGTGGGGTCCATAGCTGAAGCACATTTTGAACATTGTGGCAATGGGGTCTAAAGCCCCATCATCACAGTGACCAAAAGGTAAGTGTTGTCATGGAAAAAGCTGCAAATGCCAAACAGCATGGATGATTCCTGGTCACACAACAACAAACACATCAGTGGCAAAGTAGTGCTTGTGTCCCATAGCAACATAGATTGGGTGAGGCAAACAGTGCAGTGCAAATAAGACATACCTTTGGCCATGTGCAGACAAACATCAGCCATGGGGGCTGACATTGTCAACATTTATCAATTACACAATGACAGAAGTGACCATCATAATGCAGACCCACATATCTGCACCAATGGACACACATATGTAGATATCCTGTGGAGACTGTAGATGTGAGGTGAACAAATACCATACCATGGCAGCAATGGGACATACAAACCATGATTATTGTGCTGACTGATGACCTAGGAGTCCCAGGGACAGCAGGGGAAATGCACCAAACAACATACAGCCAATGCAACACTAAAGATATGCCAAAGCAGTGGTGCAGATGCACAAACACAAACAGGCAGCCTCACACTGCATATCAAACACAACAGGTGATGGGGGTGTGCCAGTGTCCCCAGGCAACCCCACAACACATGAGGAGGCCTGAATCCCAATTACACTGATGTGTATACAGTACCACACAAAAGTAACTCATGGATCGGATTTCCCTATGTGGGCAATCAGGCATTGTGAGATGAGAGGGAGCCCAAATTACACATGTCACACAAGCTTGTAGGAACAGCAACTAACACAGCAAGAGGCAGACCCACCACAGCACTACTCCCAGGGACACCGCATTGTGGTGACACTAGCCTGCATGATAATCCCACTGTGATGACAAAGGTAGATGTCGTTCACACTGTAAACCACAGCCATGTGTCCAGAGCAACTAACTACCATCACACCTACACAAGCACAAATCAATCAGCACGGCCTGTCAGCCAAGGCCAATATGGAGGTAGGGGTCTAGCCGTGCAACAACTCACATTTGCACACACTCAACAACACACACCTTGATCTCCACCAATGTGCAGCTGTGAAGCTAACATGGACTGGTGACATTGCACATGCACCCATGACAATCCCAGGGGGGGTGGTGGGAACTAAGGTGTGAAACCCATCACACATGGCCAGTCAACAAGACTCGTGAATGTCTGACACACTGCACAGTACGCCGTACATGGGCATGACGTGAAATCCACCCCAATCAATGGGATCCCGGCCACAGTCACACACCAATAAAGAAGCCAAGGTGACCCACAAAGAACACACATAGACAACTTCCAACATTGCAGCTCTGACCCTGAGGAGTGGCAGCAGTCACACACACAACGTGTCACAATCACTGAAAGCTACCACAAACTGTAAATTACATGACTTGTGTAACCAACAAGTGCCAAGGGGAATCCTGACTGTGTCCCATCTGCGTTTGCCCACATCCCCAGCCCTGACAACAAAGACAACTAGGGATGACAACCTGATGAAGATTAGTTTGCCATGCACCCACATCCCGGAGAAACCAGGTCCAAGATGCTGGATGAACACAGGACAACTCAGCAAGCATCACAAACAGGAACATCCCTAGGGACACAGCCTGTGTAGGAAAAGGGAAGGGAACACACACAGACATGCTCACACAACACACAACACGGGCCCAGGCAATGTCACGGGATTACACACTGCCATGAGGGCACTCCACTCCTGTGGAAGGTCCGCTGTGCCAAACCTTGTCTGTGCACGACTCAAACATGTCAGCAGAACACTCGGTCAGTGAGTCAACAACTACAACACACTGAAGGCTCTGCTCACATCAGCCTGGGTACGGGAGTGTCACGTCAGTCATCTGCATACACCCTAAACACGTGTCAAGCAAGTTGCACTGTATACACAGATGAGTCCTTCAACACTGATGTGCAAAACTGCATGTCCAGTGGAGATGGGCACACAGTCAGGGAAATAGAAACATTGAACAGTGGTAAGCCCACCAGATGTGCATCAGTGTAAGCCATAGATGGTAATTTACAAATGCAAAACGTACATCCATGTGTCAAATGCTGAACATTACACCCTCAGACTGCAGCAAAGGATGCCATAGATCCAGAGTACATTAGGACACATATCCCATGGACCACATCACAGCAACACTTCATTTTCCTGATCTGAACACTATTACAACTGCAAATGCATGATGATACTCATCTACATCATGTACATCCAAAGAAAAACCACAATTAATCAAAAAGAGGCTTTATTCAGCAAATGTTAAATTAAAAGTTGAAGTCCAAAAGAAACTAAGGCCAATGGCCAGTCCAAATACACAGTCCCAACAGGGTGATACGTGACAACTTGTCACCCATTGCTTGCCTGCACTGGTACGGACAGGGGACATCCCCCTCGGAGGGGCATACAAGGGGCAGGCCAGGCACCGCAGGGACAGGATCATGGGATGCCAGAAGGAGGCAGTGAAGGGGTGTTGGGTGCAGGAGTGTCACCGGCAACTGCAGTGGAGGTGTCTGACTCAGTGGGGGCAGGCACCACTGTAGGGCACAACTCCAGATGTTGTGGGTGCTGCAACCACTGCAGTGGGCCGGTCAGATGGAGTGGACTGGGTCCCCACTGCAGTGCCCGAGTCAGACGGGGTGGTTGTGGACTCCACTGCAGTGCACAACTCCAAGGGAGTGGAAGGGGGGCAGATGAGGTGTGCAGGACAGAGGGGGGACCCGGTCTCCACACCAGTGGCACAAACAGGCAGAGCGTCTGGTTTGGGGGTGGAAGAGCAAGTGGTAGGGGGGAGGGCCTAAGCAGTTTGGGGATGCGGTATCGGTGTGTGGGGGAACCTGGGGCAGGGTGTGGTGGTGGAACCTGTGTAGTGGTGGCCAAGGGGATGGAGGAGAGAGACTGTGTGGTGGAGCTGAGTGGTGGTGGTGGTGGGGTCTTGCCCTTCCTGGTCTGTGGGGACTTACGAATGGGGTCCTCTGTCTGCCTGTGCCTGGGGGAGGGTGTCCGGGTGTGAGGGGCACTCCCCTCTGTGTGTGGTGGTCGCCTCTTCCGCCTGGACTTCGTGTCAGGTGTATCTGTGGGGAAGAGGCCAAGCTCACAGAGGAAGAGCTTCTGGGAGGGGGGGTTGCAGGTGAGGCAAGGGAAGGGCTTTTGGAGGGAGAGGCATCTGAGGACTGTGCAGTGCTCGTGGATGCGTGTGTGTGTGTCTGGGCCCCAGCCCCTGTGAGTGAGGTATCAGTCCCCTGACTGTGCGTGCATGTGCATCTGGATTTTTGTGTGTGTGTCTGTGTGCTGCTTGTGTCTGTGCTGGTGCGTGCCGGTGCCGGTGTGTGTGTGCTTGGGACAGGTAGGGTGCTGGGTATTGTGGATGGGGCAGAGGTAGGAGGGGCGAGGGACTGTTGCAGGAGGGACACTGCTGCCGTCAGTGAGGAGGCCATGGACTGATTGGTCCGATGTAGGGCAGACATGCCAGATGACATGCCCTCCATGAATGACACCAGTTGTGTCAAAAGACTCGTGTGTGCATGGAGGACACTCAGAATTGATGTCTTCCCTACATGGATCTTCTTAAGCAAGTCCACAGACTCCACACTCAGGGCAGCAGGGGGAACAGAGGCAGGGGGTGCGGTGCCTGGCATGAAGGAGACACGCTCCCCTACACGGGAGCCTCCACGGACATGTGGGATGGAAGCAGATGGGAGGGTGGAGATGGTGGTGGTGGCGGGGACAGACTTGCTTGATGTTGCCTCTGGTCTGCTGACACCCGCCTCCACAAGGGAGTCCTCACTGGAGATGCTGTTTTCCCCAGCCGAGGTGGTCGTAGCTGAGGTATCCTCAGTGTGGCTCCCCTCACCCTCCGTGCCACTGGGTCCCTCGGTTTCCCATGCAGTGGACCCAGTCTGGCTCTGCCGCTCCTCTTGGTCCATGGAGCTGTCTCCTCCTGTGGCCGTGGATGTATCTGCAAACAATCAGGATAAACAGAGCAACATTAGTCACCTGTACTGACCACACACACCACAGTAAGTACAGCACATCACAGAGCAAGCCCTGCAATCATTTGCTAGACATTGCAATTCGTGCTGACACTGATTTGAAGAAGCCCATTGTCTGCCTGACAGTCAGTCATGCCACACATATCATACCTGTCCATGCACCCATCTGTCTGCTGCCTGTTGTATGCGACTAATCATATGTGCACACATGCACCACATACACAGTTGTTGGACATCCAAGAGTATATATGGAAATGTGTCACTCCAAACACATGCCATCTCCTGCCACTGACTCAGTACATGTGTCAGGAAAAGTGATGGGCAAAGTCTCTGTTGAGATGCAGGTTTTGCTTCCATCACCAGACACAATGATGTCCTCATGTCCTGATAGACAATGCAACAAAGGTGTGCATGCAGGACATATCACACCACTGCTGGATCACCCTTTGCGATTTGAATGTCATGGCACAGGCCTGTCTGGCAAGTCAGTCATAACTGTCTCCTGTCACAGGGGCAGTGCATACACACAACACCAGTCTGCACTGTGTCACAATCAGGGGAGTTTCAGAAATATAAGCCCTGTAGCTGACAGGTGCACATGTGCAACCCTGGCCACCCACATCATGAGGACTGAGATGATCCCACGTCAATCAAATGAGACATTTGAGTGACTGCAAGCACAAATCCATACACATGAGCACTTCACCGTCTGATGAGAATGAACCAAAGCTGCCGGCACCTCAATGTTTCATACAACATTGTACACAGTCAAGGGATCAGAGACCTATGCATTGACCTATGTGCAGATCCCATAGTCATAACTCAGATGGCTGGCCACCCCAAATTGTTAAACACTCCAGGAGTCCAAATAGCAAGGCCACTCCACGGTGACACAGAGGCACACACCTGAGTGCACTCTTCACAATGCCCAATATGTATGCTGACACACGGGAGTGGGAGAACAGAGTGCCTTCGATGTACGGAGTAGGCATTACAGTCCTGGTCCATGTGCAACATGGTATTACCCTGAACACTAGGCAGGTGGCTATGCATGTGTCACACACATGATGTACATACTTCTGAGGCCCCTACCTTAGTCTCTGCAGCAGCATGGGTGTGTGGCACATACCCCAGACATGTGGTGAGTCAGAGCAGCAATTGGAACACATATTAAAGCCATACCCAGAGTACATGTCAGATCACAGGCAATGTGAGCAATTGTACCACCCATGCAGCCCACCACAAAGTCCCTGTAACTGATGCTGTCCCCAACTTGAACCACAGGTAACTGCAAGTACACAGTACCCAAGTGACCTAAGTCACAGACTGTAAGGGCCACACCTGTGTATCAGATGAGGAGGGGGCATGACACAAGTGAGGGACATGAGTCCAGGACGACATGACAGTTGTACTGTGGAAGTGGAACCAGGCTAAAGGAGTGCATAGAGCATGTCAGTCATAGTACACAGTTGAGGCTGGCACTTACCCCCTCCTTGCTGCTGTCTGGCCTTCAGCTGCCCATCCAGGTCAGGAAAGACCACTGCCAGGATCCGGAGCACGTGGGGGGTCAGGGTCCGGTGTCCGCCCCTCCTGCGAGGAGGCAACAGCTTCAGCTGGACGCTTTCGATCCTCCGGGTCCAGCCCCGAAGGTCCTGCCACCTCTTCTGGCAGTTGCGGATCCTGCGCCTGTAGACCCCCACCGATCGTACTGCCCGGACGATGGTCAGCCATATCTCCTGCTTCTGGTGGGCATCAACCTGTGAGGATGACAAAGTGAAAAGGCCATTACTACACATGCCACATTTCCATGCATCACACAGTTGGATATACATGTCTCAATCACAGGGGCATATGATCTACACAGGTAGTGCAACTGTGGCTATGAACAGTTTGCCAGTAGTTACTAAATGGTATCATTGCCTGGAAAGTCAAACCTTGTTGGAATGCACTGTTACTGCACTATACCTGTTCAGTGCATGTGACTACACACTTTGGGGGGTGACAACTACTCAGTGAGCATGCTACCCACTGGTGTACACACTGTACGTCTTGCTAGTCAGACAACATGCACAATTAGTAAGGCAGTGGACAGCACACTCACCTGCTCCCCTGGTTTCCCATACAGCTTGCTGTACTGTGGAAGGAGGCTGTCCAGCAGGGCCTGGTTCTCCTCAGTGCTGAAGGCTGGGGCTCTATCCACAGTACGTGCCATTGCAGTAGCCAGAGGATGCAGAGACAGCAGCAGTGGTAGTGGCAGATGTCGTCCTGGAGCATGTAGTGCAGGCAAGTGAGCTCTCAGGGGAACAGCCAGCATTATATGTGTGCTGCAGAGGCAGATACTGTCCCATGTGTCCAAAGTGATAGGTCCAAGTCGTTTGCATCTTCTGAATCTGGCCAATCCATGGAATTGCACCACTTATACACGTCCACAGCATCCTTCAAAACTTCAACTTCATGACACCCATTAATTTGCAACATTGTTGTGGGTGGCATCTGCATCCGACTCGTTAAAGCTTCGAAAACGCGTCCGTTACCATGTCAGGCCATAGCCAATGCGTGCGCACCGATCGGTCCATTGCTGTACAACACGTATTTCGAAAAACAACACGTATCCGCTCACATCATATGCAATGTCCAATGCGTGCGCACCGATCGGTCCATTGCTGTACAACAAGTATCCGCTCAAATCATATGCAATGGCCAATGCGTGCGCACCGATTGGTCCATTGCTGTACAACGCGTATCCGCTCACAACATATGCAATGGCCAATGCGTGTGCACCGATCGGTCCATTGCTGTACAACGCGTCTCCGCTCACATCATATGCAATGTCCAATGCGTGCGCACCGATCGGTCCATTGCTGTACAACGCGTATCCGCTCACATCATATGCAATGGCCAATGCGTGCGCACCGATCGGTTTATTGCTGTACGACGCGTATCCGCTCACATCATATGCAATGTCCAATGCGTGCGCACCGATCGGTCCATTGCTGTACAACGCGTATCCGCTCACATCATATGCAATGGCCAATGCGTGCGCACCGATCGGTCCATTGCTGTACAACGCGTCTCCGCTCACATCATATGCAATGGCCAATGCGTGCACACGGATCGGTCCATTGCTGTACGACACGTCCCTGTACAAGTCACTGGCATATGTCACCATGCTTGTCACTGGTGAACGTATGCCAGCCACATTTACTTGCCAGGGACTCAGGGGCACACCTACGACACCACAGCCTGTCCACACTGTATCCTAAGGCATGTAAGGCTGCATTACCTTTTCTGTGTATGGGGGTCAACATGTGGTTTTTTGGGTGGCACTTGGGGGCTGCCACTCCCAGGCTGTGCACGTGTTCATGGGGACAGAATCATTTGTGTGTTGTGCACATGACCACTGTGATGTGCAACTGTTCAGTTCAGAGCATGTGGCATGGTCACATTTCCAGGTTGTGTATGTGTATGTCATGTCACATACCCCCTGAGTCCCATGTGGGAAGGTATGTACGTCACAGGGTGACCCATTGCCACAATAGTGATGGCCCTCCACAGTCTGTGTGCATGTTGTGTTTCCGATGTCTCTGATTCCATGTGCACAATGGGAGACAGTCTCCACATCCACGTTGTTTGTGCATGGACTTGGATGTTGTGCATGTGTGTGTCACAGACGCCATGTCTGTCCTGCAGAGGCAACAGGGGCCACTACCTGTGGGAGTCATGGTTGTTTTGCTGACGTGTACATGATACGCCATGTCATGCCAGTGTCCATGTGGCAATACAGGGTCCCTGGGAATCTACCTGTCAATGAGCTGTGATGCCTGTGGCACATCTGTCCTGACATGTCACTGTGGTGTGTGTTTGGAACGTGACAGCAGTAAATGGGTACTGTGACACAGCCTAATGATTTCCCATGGCCCAAACTGGAACTTGTTGTCAACACATGTAGAACGGTGATGTTAGATGTTGGCCATGTAGGTGCCATATATGTCCATACAGAACGGCACACACATCAGGTACTTGTATCTCGTAATGATGTATCATGTGATATTGAGTATGGTCAATGGCACATATGTGGGGTGACTGACAATCTTTCTTTCTTGACCTATGCACTGCAGGGCACCAGCTGTCCATAGACCATTCCCTGACCTTGCAACTATGGTGGAACGTGACTGCATCCGACGGTACCGCTTCAACAGGGAGCTGATTGAGGAATTGGCGGTGCGGTTGGCCCCACATTTGCAACCTGGCTGGCCATACCCTACAGGGCTGACCCCCAAGGTGAAGGTGATGGCAGCCCTATACTTATTTGCCACTGGTACCTTTCAACACACTGTGGCGACTGCTGGTGGGATGTCACAGACCATGTTCAGCCGTGTGCTACCCGATGTTTTGGAGGCAATGTTGAGATACCTGAACCAGTACATCTATTTCCCTAAACGTCAACAACTCACTGACGTCAAGAGTGACTTCTATGCCCTGGGGAGGATGCCACAAGTCATTGGCTCCATTGATGGGACACATGTGGCTTTGGTACCACCACAGGCACATGAGCAGGCATACAGGAACAGGAAACATTATCATTTGATCAATGCTCTGGTGGTATGTCTTGCAGATATGAGCATCTCACATGTGTGTGCCCGTTTCCCCGGTTCGGCAAACGATGCCTACGTGATGAGGAGTAGTCGCATCCCGAGGATGATGTCACAGATGCAGAACCAGCATGCCTGGCTTGTCAGTGTGTACTGAATTTGTCCCATTGTGTGTGTTCTGCTATGTTGTATTCCGCCCTCTTTTCCAACTCAGCTAATGTGCAATTGTCTGTCTGTAGGTGACTCCAGATACCCCAACATGCCGTGGTTGCTGACACCCCTCAGGAACCCTGTGACACCAGCCCAGATGCGCTACAATGAGGCACATGGTCGGACCAGGAGAGTGATCGAGCAGACATTTGGTCTCCTGAAGAGCCGCTTCCGCTGCCTGGACAAGACAGGAGGGGCCCTCCCATATGCCCCAGCAAAGGTGTGCAAGATTGTCATCGTCTGCTGCATGCTACACAACCTGGCAGTGCGTAAGAAGTTGCCTCTCATCCTGGATGACGATGACCAACATCTGCCACCTGTGGAGGATCCTGGCCTGGGCCACGATGCCAGTGATGATGATGATGATGAGGGTGATGTCCGCACACAGCTCATCACCAACTTCTTCAGCTGAATGTGAGTATCCAGAGATGTCATGTCAATGATGTGAGTTTGCATGATATGTGTGGGTGGTGCTCTGGTGCTGTTTGAGTGTGGCCATGTGCTACTTGACTGGATGTGTGCATCAATGTGTCCTTACAGGTAGTCTGTACTCCCCAACAGTGTTGACATGCTAACTTGGTTTTGTATAGGTATCTTGTGACATGTATTGGGCATGAGTATTGCAGTTCTGTCCTGTTCTTCAGTGCTTTTGACTGTGTGTCATGTCTGTCCTTCACAGGGTGCTTTCAGTGTTGTTTGGTCAACTTGGATCCCCCGACACCATGATTCAGCTTTCAGGGTGGCAGCAGTCGTTTCCCTACAGGTGGTGTGCCACACACCCCTGGACTTTATTTCTTCTACACTTTTTGACTGTGCGGCCACTGCCACGTGGGATTACCTTGCATTTGTAGTGGAAACAACATGTTACAAATGTGTAATAAACCTGTGCTTCACTTTGGGATGTGCGTTGTCTGTGGTCACACATCTGACTGACATTTGCTTACTGCACCTGTGGGCTAGTTAACACAGACTCTGAATAGGTGTGGTGTCTGTGCATTCCACTGTATTACCTGGAAACATCAGTGTAGGCGATGAGTCAGATGGCCCTGGTGTCTATGTGTTGTGTAGCCCTAGTGGTGTGTCTCCCTCATATGTGTCACGTCGCCATGACTCACATGACGGTGTTGAACTTGCTGTGGCAGTTAGCATGCACAGTGTCATTTAGCAGATCATCATCTCCATGACAAAAACAACGTTGGAATCACAACAGAGGCAAGTATGGTGTATTAGTGAGTTTATTTACATACATGTGTGAGGATAGTGCACAGGATGGTGGGTGTTGTACATTGGTATTTGAATCCAAAGTTCCCAGATGAGTTGGAAGTGTTGGTAGCAGAAATGTCCTGAGTAAAGTACACAGTCATCTGATACATTAGTCCAACTTAAACTCCCCATGTCATGTGGGAGAGTTGTGTTGCATTCGACAGGGTGAACAGTTTGCACACAAAGGAGAATTTCCAGAACAGGTGTTGGGTTCCTGGGGGATGTACATGGCCATCGGCCTCTCAGTTGTCCTTCCTCGGACGACCCCTCTTCTTTCTGGGGGGACCCTCACGTGCAGGCCGCTGCGGTGCAGAGGACTCTCCACCAGAGTCATCCTCCCTCCCTGTGGCAGTTGCAGTTGTTGTGGCACCAGATGTTGTGGGCACACAGGGAGGTTTGGACATGTTGGTGCTAATCTGGCGGAGGCATGTCAATATGTCCCTCTGCACCGCTGTCAGTTCTTCCAATGTGTCCCACTTGGACTCCATGCCAGACATGTGTGTCTCCACACGGGACATGTGTGTCTCCACACGGGATATGTGGGAGTCCAAGCGGGCATGATCTGCAGCCTGCTGCTGTTGAATGTCCTTGAGGATCCCCACTACCTGGCTGACCTCTCCGGTGCTATTCTGGTACGCATCAGCAATGCGTGCCAGTTGTGGGTCATCATGCAGTCCAGACCCCTCTGCAAACAGCGACCTCTGCCTACCATCCCTCCCACCACCCCTGGACACACATGCGGGAGCTGCCGTGGCACGCACAGGTGACCCTCGGCCCCCTTGGGGGTTGGTACTGGGGTTGTTGTCCGTTGCTTCACGGTGGGCTGTGGTCCCTGTGCTGTTGTCATTGAGTGTCCTTGGTCTGTCCGTGTCGGCGGGGGTGGTCTGTGTATTGGCAGATGTTGGAGGAATGGGTGCAGGGGGTGCAGATGGTGGTCCTGCTGGTGCTGCATGATGACTCCCACCGGAGGTGCCAGGTTGGTCTTCGCCATCCGATGAGGGCAGAGGCTGTTCCACACCAGAGAGCTCAGGGTCCCCCGGAGCCTGGGACAGGGACTCCTCCTCCTCTGCTGCTGTGTCCCCATCATCACCTGTTTTTGGAAGAGACACACAATGTATGTTATGTTTCTGCAGGCATCAATGGTTCAAACACATGACAGTTGTGACTATACCTCTGGATGCGGCCCTGTACATTGCATTGTCCTAAGTTGTCACAGTCAGAGGTTGTTATTGGTGTGGCTCATTGTCCTGCCAACCTGATGCATTTCAATGTGGATGTTGAGGTGTGTGCATGACCAGCATTGGTGGTATTTGGTTGACATCCGGACCTCCTTCTCCCCCAGCCCAGTTATCCCACCATGAAGCATGCCACACTTGCAGTGGGTGCAGGTTGACTCTCAGGATGTCAGTCAGTGGTGTCCTGCTGTTGGTTGGTGCACAGTTCCCAGCAGGGCCTTGTGCTCCCCACAACAGAGCACCATTGTCAGACATCTTGGAAGTGGCTTTTCACTCACTCTCTTGTAGAGCACGGTCCCAGGTGTGTTGTTTGGAGTTAGTGGAAGTGGTGTGTGTGTAAGGGCCTGCTGGTAGCTGTAGTCGGAGCTGGCACTCCTCCTCCCCCCAGGCCAGACATCCCACCATGAAACGTGCTTCCATTGCAGGGAGTGCAAGTTGGCTTTCAGGATGTCAGTCAGTGGTGTCCTGCTGTTGGTTGGTGCACAGTTCCCAGCAGGGCCTTGTGCTCCCCACAGCAGTACCCAGTGTCAGCCATCTTGTCTGTTCTTTTCCACTCCCTGTGATGTGAGCATGGTTCAGAGTGGTGTTGATGGGCCAATTGTGAGGGTGACCAATATCTGTGACTACCACTCCCATCATGCTATTGCCTACAACCCCCTTCCCAGCATGCCCATACTTCCTTCCTTTTGAGTCGACTTCACTGTGTGTGAGTGTGACAGCAATGGCAAGATGGCTGACAGTGTGGTCCTGTTGTTTGTTGGTGCCCAGTTCCCAGCAGGGCCTTGTGCTCCCCACAGCTGAGGCCAGTGTCAGACATCTTTGAAGTGGCTTTTCACTCCCTGTGAGGTGTGCATGCTTCAGTGTGAGCTTGCTGGGCCATGCGGGTGGGGTATGTTGAGCTGTGACTACCACTCCCATCATGCTATTGCCTACACCCCCCTTCCCAGCATGCCCATACTTCCTTCCTTTTGACTCTGCTTCCCTGTGGGGTAGTGTGCATGTGCTGAGAGGATGGCTGACAGTGTTGTCCTGGCGTTTGTTTGGCTACAAGTCCCAAAAGTGTCCCTGTGCTTCACACAGCATAACCCAGTGTGGTTGTTCTTTGTGGGATATTTAATTAGAGTGTGAGGCATTGCATTCTCCCAGGTGAGTTGTGTGGAGTTTGTGTTAAGGGGTGTGTGAGAAAAGCTGCTGGTGACTATGGTCAGAGCTGTCAGTCCTCCTTCCCACCCAGCCAGATATCCCACCATGGAACGTGCTTCCATTGCAGGGAGTGCAAGTTGGCTTTCAGGATGTCAGTCAGTGGTGTCCTGCTGTTGGTTGGTGCACAGTTCCCAGCAAGGCCTTGTGCTCCCCACAGCAGTACCCAGTGTCAGCCATCTTGTCAGTTGTTTTCCACTCCCTGTGATGTGAGCATGGTTCAGAGTGGTGTTGATGGGCCAATTGTGAGGGTGACCAATATCTGTGACTACAACTCCCATCATGCTATTGGCTACACTGACTTCACCAGCATACACAGAATTCCTTCCTTTCAGTGAGCTTCCCTGTGAGGTGGTGTTCTAGTGATGACAAAATATCTGACTGTGTTTGTTGGTTATATTTGTGCCACTGCCTTGCTCTATTTGTTGTTAGTTTGTACATGTCATGACACAGTTACATATCACTATGAGATGGCATGTATTGTGTTTATCTAACTAACATACACATCTTGGGATGATTATCTTTTGGTTGCTGTGGATTTGCTAAGGGTGCATGGTTTGACTATCCCCTTGACAGTGATGTGTGTGTATTGTCACACAATATTGTGTATATTTGTTGTGTACTCACCAGGCTCTGGGATGTTTGATAGTCCATATACGCTCACTGGTGGTAGGATGGCCCGCACCTTCTCCTCCCAGGGCCTGAGGTATAGTGGTTTGGCAGGAGGGCCACTGCCGGTGCGCTGACTCAAGACCTAATCCTTCTTTAGTAGGTCCTTGACCCTCCTGCGCACATCATACCACCTGTTCTGGATGTCTTCCTTTGTGCGCAAACATGGTGATTGTGCGTTCACCCTGTCGACGATCCTCTCCCACATCTTGGTTTTCTGCGACATGGGGGTCTGTTGGACCAATGTACCAAACAACTGTGGCTCTACCCTGAGGATCTCATCTACCAGGACTTCCAATTCACTGTCTAGGAACTTTGGATTCTTCTTTGGGGGCATGGTGATGGGTGGTGGTGGGGATTGATGTGTTTGTGTGTGCAAGTGAGGGTGGGTGAGTATAGGTTTTGCTGGGTGTATGTGAGGGTGCTATTTGTGAGGTGCTAATGGTGTGTGGCTTGTGTGATGGATGAGCTGTGAGTGTGTCTGTGGTTGCTGTCTGATGGTGTTCTGTGCTGGCAGGTCAGTTGAATTTGCAAAGGATCATGGTAGGGATTTGTGGCCTTTATATGGGTGGAGTTGTGGGTGTGTCTTTGTTCCATGTTTTTCCTCCCCAGTATTTATTGGGTTTGTCATTGCTTGTTTGGCCCTTTTTTTGTATTTTTTGGGCATGTAGGAGACGTTCTTCTGACCGAGTAGGATGCTGCAGTTGTCTCGTGCGAGCTTCTCCGAGTCGTTCACGCTGTGTTTTTGCTAGGTTTCATGTGTGGCGTACGCGTCGGTCGCGGAGTTTTGGGTTGCTTCGTCCGGGTTTTGTATGCGTGTCGGTCGTACGGCTTGGGCTCCGTGCGACTCGGTCTGGTTTTCCACGCATTGCATCGTACTGCGCGGGTCGGAGTTCGCGGGTACGTTTCGGTCGGGTTCATTCCTGGTGTGTGTCGGTCGGTTTGATTCGCGTAGTTTCCCGGCCGGATAGCTTGTTTCCGTGCGGTTCGGTCGTTCGGCTTGTGTTCCGTACGAGTCGGTCGTGATTCACATGCATTTCATCGTACTACGCAGGTCGGGCAGCACCGGTACGTGTCGGTTGGACTATATTCCCGTACCGAGTCGGTCGGTATGTTTTCCGGCCAGAATCGGAATCGGCCCCTATGTCTCTGATGCTGGGTTTTCCTGCTAAATGGTATTCTTTTAACGATCTGTACCCATTTCCATGTGATAATTTATCTGTACAATCTGACCTTCACCTCTTTTTCTTCTGTCACTTTTATAAAGAAAAGAGAACTAAATAAATGTTACCTCTTTTAAGGCGGCACAATTTTACCCAATGTTGCATTGCCTTGTTTTTTCTTAAGAAGCTTCACGATCCCGATGTTTGCTTTTGTGAAGCATCATTTCTTTGGGCTTGCAAGCGAAGGAGGCATTTTTTATAACAATCAATTGTTTAAATTTTAAAGTAACTCCGCGTGTAAGTGCCTAATATCTTAAGAAATTACACTTCTGAACTAGGCATGATACTAGATGTGGATTTGCACTAATACAGATAAAAAAATAATTAAATGACTTGTATTTGACCCAAAGGTTGGCCTTTTACTCTTAATTAATTATTTAATAATTAATGTACTATATGGGAGTGTGCTGTATCTCACCTGATGTCCCTATTGTGTATTTTGCACTAAGTATCTGAGTTTAACCTGTGAATCAATGCACCTTAGAATGTCGTCAACAGGAAATTGAACAGAGTCGGGCTATGTAACACCCGTTTTTATTTATTGGTTTTAACCTAACTTTATTGTATTAAGAAAGCAGATTTATTGTTTTAATGTAGACTTTTATGATCTATGTCTCCAATTTAGATCGAATAAAGTTTATTGAATTGAATTGAAGATGGGGTTTGTGGGGTTTTGTAGTGGTTGTTGAGACATTGAGATGTGGTTAGAGTTTTCTTCTTGTAAATGAGCAGTGTACATTTGCTGAGATTGTGTTATTATGTTTGAGAATGTGGATGGCTTAAGGTGGTGGCTGGTAAATCAAAAATTGGGCAGCATTTCTGGCCTTAGACACGACCTGGCCCTAACAGGCCCAAACAGGCAACTACACTTGTCCTCTCTGCCCTTAGCCATGACGCCCGGGCTAATACGCCCTGAGCCTTAAAGTTAAATATCCCTAGATCAGGTGACCATGGGTCAATGGGAACCCTGGCCCTATAAGCCAAACAAAACATAAACCACTTGCCCTAGGTTTAATAGAAACCCTAGCCCTAGGAAACAATGAGACCCCTATCAGCCAATCAGAACTCAAACCCTAAGCCCTAGGTCCAATAGAAATCCTAGCCCTAGGTCCAATCAGAACCCTAGCCCTATCAGCCAATCAGAACCCATACCCTAAGCCCTAGGTCCAATAGAAACCCTAGCCCTAGGAACCAATCCGAACACAGGTGTAACAGCGAATAAATAAAACCTATTTAAAAGACATGTGACCTTAAACTTAAGGGACTGGGCAGGTGTGAGGGGAGGGCAGAGGCCTGGTCATGTAATCAGTAAACCAGAAACTGGTGTGCAGGGGGGGTTGAGAGCTGCTCCTTAGCCACTAAATGCTGCTTTTCGTGTACTTAAAAAGCCTTGTTTTTGTAGTAAAAAACGAGTGCAACATACACTTTACAAACAAACTGTCTGCTTTTTGCCTTTTTAGATTCTAAGGGAGGTTAGAGGTGGATTTGCCTTCTAGTAGCTATAGTACAGTTTAGGGTAAACAAGGAGATAATGTAAACAAAGCTGCAGTGTAAAATAGCAGATTTAAAGTAAAATTGCATTTCACAGAGTGTGTGCGCCTAACACCTTTGCTTTGAGCTGGATCTTCAGGCTGCTTAGACCTCACAAGAGTTGGGGCTACAAAATGGAGGTGTCTGCCTTAAACTTAGTTCCACAATCTTAAGGGGCTGTGCAGGTGTTAGGGGGGGTGCATAGGCCTGGTCAGGTGCCCTGTGGCCAATCATTAAATCAGAAACTGGTGTGCCAGGGGGCTGGGAGCTGCTCCTGAGAACACCATGCCATGGATACAGAAAGGTCCATTGCACACTTTGCAGGTCTTGTTCAACCCTGAGGTAAGGCCAAAATTTAAAATGACTAAATACTGCTGTAAGGGGGGGGGACTCTTATTCGGTGTCTCACGGTCAGTAAGGAGGCCAGATAGGTGTATTATACAGCAAGTCGTTTATTTGCCAAGCAAGTATGGAAAAGTCCTCTGGTAGGGCTAGTGCCTTGGTTTATTCTCTCTTCGTCTTTCCCCCTTCTGGGACCTCTTGATTCGAAGCCGTGTCCTGGCGTCAGAGCTGGTCCGCGATCTCGTCAGCGGCGGATGTCCGGGCCCAGGGAAATAAAGACAAGAACACCACGTAAGGGGGGATACTGGGACGCTGTTATAACAGGGGAGCGGGGAGTGAAGGAGGAGTCACCCGTGACCACCGACACCGTGAAGTTTCGAGCGTGACCACCCTCGCTTTCACCGCCCTCCCCTACCCGTGCCCTGAAATCCCTGTAGTCTTGCCCGTACCTTTGTAAGCCATCCTCCTCCTGGAGAGTGGCTGGGCGGAACACGGTACCGTTGGCCTCCTGGCTTGATGTCTTCCGCGGCGTCCGCTACTTCTGGCTGTGCTTCTCTCCGTCCGTCCGATTCCTCCGAGTTCCTCACGTCCGGCTCTCCTCTCGCCCGGGATTCTCCTTCCGCATACGTGCGGGAGCCGACTCCTCTTGTTCCGTCCGATCGGTCTTCGGATTGGATGGCCGAGTACAGCGTCAGTGGCCACTCCTCCGAGGTTCCTTCCGAGGCATTTTCCTTAAAGGGCTCCAGACCCGCCTGTATAGAAGGTAACAGCAGGGCGTTAACCCCTTCCTCTGGCTGGTCCGGACTCCCGATATCCTCGACCTTATGACACATGCCCCCCTTAAGAGTCCCCGATCGGGGGACTGTGGAAAGCGTGACAGGTAGTCGGCATTGCCCTGCTCACTACCCTTACGGTGGAGTACCTGAAAACGGTACGGTTGTAGTGCCAGAAACCACCGTAGGACCCGTTCGCTGGAGCCCTTATTCCTTTGTAACCAGGTGAGCGGAGCATGGTCTGTGTACAACAGAAAGGAACGCCCTTCTAGGTAGTATTTTAATTTCTCTATGCTCCACCTGATGGCCAAGCACTCCTTCTCGATTATGGGATACGCCTTTTCTCTGGGGAAGAGTTTCCTGCTGATGTACAACACAGGTCTTTCTAGCCCCTCCTCGTCTAGCTGTGAGAGAACAGCCCCTATCCCCATCCCTGAGGTGTCTGTCTGAAGGATAAATGTTTTCTGAAAGTCAGGTGTTAGTAGGAAAGGGGAGGTGGTTAACGTGGTTTTCAGGGACTGGAAAGCCAAGAGCTCTCCGGTGGTGGGTGTCTTAAGACGACTGGGAGAGATGTTTTCTTAAGCAGATCTGTGAGGGGGCAGCAGTGTCAGAAAAAGGGGTATGAAACGCCTATAATACCCCACCAACCCTAAAAAGGCCCTTAGTTCTTTTCTTGTGGTGGGATACGGGGTGTCTTGGATAGCCCTGACTTTCTCGCTCTGGGGTTCAATCAAGCCCTTTCCTAACACGTACCCCAGGTACTTCACCTTTTGATATGCGAACCTGGACTTCTTAGCGTTAACGTGCAGGTTCGCCAGCCGTAGTTCTGTAAGAACGGCTGACAAATGGGATAGGTGTTCTTCCCAGGTCTTACTAAACACGACAATATCGTCTAGGTATGCTGACGAATACTCGAGATGTTCTTTGAGTAGAGCGTCCATCAGCCGTTGGAAGCTGGCTGGGGCGCCATGTAGGCCAAACGGCAGGACTGTGAAGTGAAATAAGCCGTCTGGAGTGGAAAAGGCCGTTTTCTCTTGGTCCTTTGGGTGAAGGGGGATCTGCCAATAACCCTTGGTGAGGTCGATGGTGGTGATGTAACGAGCCTCACCAAGACGCTCGATCAATTCGTCGACCCGCGGTAACGGGTACCCGTCCTGTTTAGATATCCGGTTCACTGCCCTGAAGTCAATGCAGAACCGGATACTACCATCTGGCTTCGGGACCAGAACGATCGGTGAACACCAATTGCTTTTGGAGGGTACCACCACCCCTAGGGCCAACATATCGGCTACCTCCCTTTTCAGGGCCGCCCTACGTGCCTCAGGAACCCGATAGGGTCTTTGTTTGACAACAGCCCCCTCAATAGTGGGTATTGTATGGGTTGCCAGGGTGGTTCGACCGGGCTGATTCGAGAAAACATCAGAAAACGACTGTAGGAGACCCCCTAATTGTTTTGTCTCATGGGGCTCTAAATCAGGACTAAGAAGGGTGTCTGTCACTGTGGTCATAGAAGGAGTAGCAAGAGAAACATTACAGGGCTTTTTAGGGACAGGCCCTAGCCATTTTTTTAAGAGGTTCACGTGATACATTTGGCTCTTCCTAGGGGTGAGCTGTAACACGTAAGTAGTGTTTCCGACCCTACATACCACCTCAAAGGGTCCTTGCCATTCCTTCCGGAGTTTATGGCTGGATGAAGGAAGGAGAAGTAGGGCCCAATCCCCAGGTTTTAGCACTCTCCACTTTTTACCCTTATCATATTGTAGTTTTTGTTGGGTCTGAGCCTTTTCGAGGTTCTCATGGGCTAGTGTCCTCAATTTGCATAGCCGGGTCTTGAGCTGGTTGGCGTATTCCAACAAGGCTTGGGCCTCGGATACCCCTTGTTCCTCCCAACTCTCCTTTGTGATTTCAAGAAGAGTGCGTGGTTTTCTCCCAAACATTAGCTCAAAGGGGAGATCCCTAAACTGCTCTGGGTGGAACTACGAATCACAAACAGGGCTAAGGGCAACAACTGATCCCAGTTCCTCCCAACCCCACTCAACAGTTTCTTCAAAGTGAGTTTCAAATTACCGTTGTAGCGTTCCACCAGACCGTCGGTCTGGGGGTGGTACACCGAGGTTTTGATATGTTGGATGCCCAGTTGTTTACATACCTCCCTCATTAAACGGGAGACAAAGGGTGTGCCCTGATCGGTTACCAGTTCTTTTGGAAACCCCATCCTTGAAAACACCTCTATCACCCTCTGAGCTATGGTGGTGGCTGTTCGCAGTGGAAGGGCTTCAGGGTAACGAGTGGCATAATCAACCAAAACGAGGACGTATTGGTGACCCTTGCTGGATTTAGGGAGAGGCCCAATGAGGTCCATACCTACTCTTTCAAAAGGACAGCCTATAATGGGTAGGGGCTGTAGAGGTATCTTGGGAGGAACATAGGGGTTCCTCCGTTGGCAGATGGTGCACTCCTGACAATACTTCTTAGTTTGGAGATATATGCCAGGCCAATAGAAAGAACCCAGTATTGCCTGGCTGGTTTTCTCTGCCCCTACATGACCAGCGAGAAGATGTGAATGTTCGAAGAATAGGATCTGTTCCCTAAAAGTGGTGGGGACTATTAGCTGGGGTTCGGCTTCTTTCTTGGCAAGGCGATAAAGGAGACCATTTTGTTCCAAGAAACAAGGATAAGTGCGTTGGGGTCGGTTTTTTGTTTCTTGTGCTCCTTGCCATGCGTGTCTGAGGGAGGCGTCGTTTAGCTGGGCTATTCTAAAGTTGTTGTCAATGGCCCAGGGCTCCGAGGTCAAAAGAGTGTTGTGAGGACCTGGGTCTGCTACGCCTACGCCTAGAGCATGGGAGAGAAGGATAGCAAAGGAAGGATTATCGACCCCCAAGATCAGAGCCTCAGGAAGGGTAGGGAGCACCCCTACGGTGACCGAGGTGCTTTTTCCTGTCCTAGTCTGTATGGACAGCTGTGCTATTGGGTATTCCCTGATGTCTCCGTGTACACAACGAATATTGACTGTCTTCCCTGGTATCATTGCGTTAGCGGAGACTATGTCTTCTCGTGCTAAGGAGTGCTTGCACCCTGAATCCAAAAGAGCAGTTACCTCCCGGTTGTTCGCTATCAAACTCACATAGTAGATGTGCCCTGTCTCCTGGGCAAAGAGGACGGAACGCGGAGCATAACTGACATCCATTGGTTCGTCTTCACCCTTGTCCCTTCTCTTCCTACAGAAGCGGGCTATGTGTCCCCACTCGCCACATTCGAAACATTGAGGACCAGTTGGAGTTGTGCTGTCGGGTCTCACAGCCCTGGTTTTAAACAGGTCCGGGGTTACTTTTATCGGTTTCTTATCGTACTTCGGGGCTACGGCCCCCCTCTGGGGCTTCTCTGGCTCCTTTACTAAGGGACGACTTTGTGCCCTGACATAGGAGGTGGCCATCTCGACGGCGTGTTCTAAGGTCAGGCCTGCATGCTGCCTAAGCCACCTTTGGGTACCATAGGGTAGGGCCTCGAGGAATTGCTCCAGATAGATCTTGCCCATTACGTCTTCCATAGTAGATTCCTGGGGTTTTAGCCAATGATCCGCAGCGTCCTTGATCTTGTAGAAGAGGGTTTTCGGGGTGTCACCTGTGAGACCGCGTTCTTGTTGGAAACGGAGACGGTGGGTTTCGTCATCCACGCCCAGGCGGTCCAGGATGTACTGCTTCACTGTACCATATACCGCGGTACCGTCCTTATTAACGACCTGGTAGGCTGCCTGGGCTTCGGCCGTAAGGAGGGGGGCCAGGTAGAAGGGCCAGCGGTCCGCCGACCACCCACTAGCCCTGGCGGCCCTTTCAAAGTTCAGGAAGAAGGAGACGGCATCCTCCCCAGGTACGTACTTCTGTAGGGGGACTACAGTACCCGGGGGAGCGGGACTCCTTCCCTGTCCGGCTCCCATAAGCATATGGTTCTGTCCTTCCGCCAACTTAACCATCTGGTCGGCTTGTTGTTGGATGGCCATCGTGAACGCGGCTCGGTCCATCTCGGCCTGGCTGGAGCTCCTCTCGATGGCCCACTCCAGCTTGGCCTGGCCTTCCTTTAACTGGTACACAAGGTTCTCCATCGTGTATCGAGGAGGCTTATGCCCGTATTCTCCACCACTTTGTAAGGGGGGGGGACTCTTATTCGGTGTCTCACGGTCAGTAAGGAGGCCAGATAGGTGTATTATACAGCGAGTCGTTTATTTGCCAAGCACAAGTATGGAAAAGTCCTCTGGTAGGGCTAGTGCCTTGGTTTATTCTCTCTTCGTCTTTCCCCCTTCTGGGACCTCTTGATTCGAAGCCGTGTCCTGGCGTCAGAGCTGGTCCGCGATCTCGTCAGCGGCGGATGTCCGGGCCCAGGGGAATAAAGACAAGAACACCACGTAAGGGGGGGATACTGGGACGCTGTTATAACAGGGGAGCGGGGAGTGAAGGAGGAGTCACCCGTGACCACCGACACCGTGAAGTTTCGAGCGTGACCACCCTCGCTTTCACCGCCCTCCCCTACCCGTGCCCTGAAATCCCTGTAGTCTTGCCCGTACCTTTGTAAGCCACCCTCCTCCTGGAGGGTGGCTGGGCGGAACACGGTACCGCTGGCCTCCTGGCTTGACGTCTTCCGCGGCGTCCGCTACTTCTGGCTCTGCTTCTCTCCGTCCGTCCGATTCCTCCGAATTCCTCACGTCCGGCTCTCCTCTCGCCCGGGATTCTCCTTCCGCATACGTGCGGGAGCCGACTCCTCTTGTTCCGTCCGATCGGTCTTCGGATTGGATGGCCGAGTACAGCGTCAGTGGCCACTCCTCCGAGGTTCCTTCCGAGGCATTTTCCTTAAAGGGCTCCAGACCCGCCTGTATAGAAGGTAACAGCAGGGCGTTAACCCCTTCCTCTGGCTGGTCCAGACTCCCGATATCCTCGACCTTATGACAACTGCTTTTCACACACTTAAAAGACCTTGTTTTTCTGGTAAGTGCTACATGCACTTTACAAACACAATTGCTAACTACAAAACAGTTTCAGAGGTCTCTTGAACACTCAGTTTAGGGCTTATGGTTGTTTTTGCCTTTTTAGATTCTAAGGGGGGGGGGTTGCCTTCTAGTAGTTTTAGCACAATTTATGGAAAACAAAGAAAGAAATTTAAACAAAGCCACAGTGTAAAATAGCAGTTTTAAGGAAATATTGAGCTGGACAGAGTGTGGGCTCTTACCACCTTTGCTTTGAGCTGGCTCTCTGGGTTATTTAGGCCTCACAGAAACTGGGGCTACAAAATTGAGGTGTCTGCCTTAACCTTCCCACCACAAACTCAAGGGGCTGTGTAGGTGTTAGGGTGGGCAGAGGCCGGGTCAGGGTTCTGTTGGTCAATCAGTAAAGTATAAACTGGTGTGCAGTGGGGCTAGGAGCTGCTCTTGAGAACACAATCTCCTTGGATACAGACAGGTCCAATACACACTTTGCAGGTCCTGTTTAGGGGTGGGCAATACATTTAGTCTCACCGGCGGTGTCCGCCGAGCTTGGCCACTCCACATTATGCTTGTAACACGGAGTTCTGGGCAATATCCGCCAACTGCTGTGTGGCTGAGTTTTTTCTTGTGTGCGGCTCGCCAACGGTAAATTGGCAAGCGAGAATTTGCATCCCCTAGCGCCATTTTCGGGCACTAGGAGAGCACCCGATGAGATTTCCTCAACGCAACCATTCTCAAAGAAGCAGCACCCTCTGGTGTGCCGTGTGATGCGGTACGCACTGATTTTGCAGCACAGTACAAGGCCCGGAAGCTAAATATCAGTGTGAGAAGTGCAATGTGCAGATATCTGCCCACTAATGGAACTCTGCAGTATCTCATGCCGTTTTCATGTAACTCCCCGGAATTCCACAGAGTAAAACTCCCTTAGTTCCACCCACTCCTAGTCTTGTTAAACCCTGCAGGTAAGGCCCAAATTTAAAACGACTAAATGATGCTTTTGCCACGCTTAAAAAAACCTTGTTTTTCTGGTCAAAAATGAGTGCTACATACCCTTTACAAACACAATTTCTAACCACAAAACGGGTTAAGCAGTCTCCTAAACACTAGGCCCAGGCAGAATTATAATTCCACTTGTGGAGTTGGTGGAATTTGGGTAACTCCATGCTATGTGTGTAACGCAGAGTTCCTGCTAAATTCTGCCTTCTGGCACGTGGCAATTATTATAATTCCTTTGGTGCACGCAAGGCTTGGTAAGCGTGCGCTTGTGAGTGCAATCAAAATTTGTTGGCCATTAGTGAGCACAAGCGAGATTTGCCAACTGCTAGCGTGACTTCCGGTTGCCATGTAGCATTCTGATGCCACTTTTGTGATGATGGCGATCAAATCGGAAGTGGCTGCTTTTCAAGCAGATTCTCTACTCAAGAAGCAGTTAAATCAATTCGAAAATACCTTTTCAAGTGAATATTCCATGCAAACGGATGGTTCAGGTTGTATTTTAGTGCTAAAGGCATTTTATTTTATTTTATTTTTTCAACAGGGGGAAATGCCCCAGAGACTCCAACTTCCTCTTCCTGTCCAGAAGGCTCCTGCCAGTGCTTTGTCCTACTACTGGTTCCCAGTAGCGGCTCGTGGAGGAGTGCCAGCGGTGGGGTGGGGGAGGAGCAGGGTGGGGGTGAAACTACGGCATACGGTCGAACAGAGTAAGTAAACAAATAAATAAATAAAACGAATTTCGTTGCGCGCGCTGCATCGCATTTGGTACTGCAGCGCGCACAATGAAATTCGTTTTATTTATTTATTTGTTTACTTACCTCTGTTCGGCCGTATGCCGTAGTTTACTCCCCTCCACCCTGCTCCTCCCCCACCCGCCCCACCGCCCCGCGGCACTCCCTCCACGAGCCGCTACTGCTGGTCCCTTTTAATTTGGATTTCAAGGTGAAAGGATCACTCTCTTTGTCTGCAATTCTTGCTGCATATATACACTATTGGATTTCAAGGACTTTGTTTTTGTGACAGCTCAAGTAAGTTCAAAAACCTGTGTATAAGGGTTTCGTTTGATAGAGGGCATGCACCATATTTATTTGTACTTGTACTCAATTTTTAAATTTGATTGTGGTGGGTGGCCTGGAGTAGCAGTAGGGGTCTAGTATTTTTTTTTGCATTTAATTTTGTATCTTTTGTCATGAACGGAGGGCCATTCAGTGAATGACTACATTGGGGAAGAGATGGCATTGGTGTCCTATTCCTCAGTGGATGTGGATGTGACTGTGACCATGGTAGAGCAGGCAGGCTCAGGAGCTTGTATGGCAAAATGTGACATAAAATCAGCATTCCAGTTTCTTCCCATCCACCCAGATGATTTTTAATTGCTGGGCATCCAATTTGAAGGTTCATGGTATGTGGATTCAGCTCCTCCCCCTGGGATGCTCAATTTCATGTGCGCTCTTCCAGCACTTCAGCACTTTCCTATAGTGGCTTTTCACGAGTACAATGGGTCACGAGAAGGTGACACAGTATCTTGATTACTTTTTCCTGATTCTGGACTTCGGTTTCGCAGACTGCCAGTGGCTGCTGGTAAGTTTTCAGGAGTGCATGAAGGATGTGGGGGTTCCATTGGCACCGAAGAAGACAATGGGTCCAATGACCACCATCTCTTTTATAGGGATTAAGTTGGATTTGGTGGCCATGATAGCCCGGCTCCTATCTGACAGGAAGTAAAAACAAATACAAATACTATTGGACATGTTGCTGGCTAAACATTAGGTCACAGTATGGGAGGTGCAGGCAGACACCTCAATTTTGCTTGTAGAGTAGTGCGGGCAGGTCGGACATTTTGTAGGAGGTTGGGACTAGCACTATCAGGATTTTCCCTTCCACACCATCATGTGAGGTTATCCACAGAGGTTTAGGAAGAACTGCAAACGTGACAATGCTTTTTGGATTCCTTCCATGGCCTTCTGATCACAGCACCACAGGTTTTTGACTGGGATGTTCAGATTTATTCCAACGCATCTGGCGGCATCAGTTTTGGACTGTATTTGCAGGGTCACTGTTGCGCAGAGGAATGGTCAGATTGTAGGAAGTGAGGGGGACGAAGCATAGCATTCCTAGAGTTTTTTCCATTGGTGGTAGTTGTCACACTGTTGAGAGATTTGTTGCAACCCAAAAAAGTACTCTTCAGGGTAGATAATATGGATGTGGTGCAAGTGGTTAACAGGCAGTCAGCAAGAAACATGCAGGTCCTCGAGTTGTTGAGGGTTTTTGTACCCAAATGTTTGCAACAGGACATATTGTTTAAAGCTCAACATATACCAGGTGTGGAAAATGACATTACGGAAGCTTTGACTCGTTCACAGTGGAAGAGGTTCCATGGGCTGGCCATGTAGGCACACAGGGATAGAACTCAGGTGCCGCCAGAGTTATGGGCAGTGGGAGACAAAGGATTTGTCAACTGGTAGTCGGGTCCCTGGCAGCGTCCTCGGGGGAGGCATATTACCAGGCCTGGGTCGAGTTCCTCAGCTAGGGAGCCCATCGCCACACAGATGAGTGGGGCAGAGTTCAAGATATAGTGCAGTTCCTCTTACTGCTGACAGAGAAAGGGTTATCCAGAGTGATAATCGTGGGGAAATTTGCAGGCATTGTATTCATGGGGAAGCATTTGTGGGGTTATGCACCATCCACAGGAGAATTGGGCAAGAGAATGCTAGATGGTTGGGCTAGGTAACAAGGAAAAAATTGGTCCTAAGAGGAAGCCTCTGACTTGGCAGGTTTTCTGCAGGGTCATTCATAGTTTGCCAAAAGTATTTCTTTCACAGTTCTAATTTGTCCTCTCTTCTACCCTGATGTTGTGGATGTTTTTTGGGGTTTTATAGTGTCAGAGCTATTGGCAAGTTGGGGTAGCCAAGGGTTATAATGGGGAGATGTTAGCTTTAGGCCGAAGGGACTAGAAATAAGTACTGATTAGGTCAAAGACTGACCAGAGGTCGAAGGGAGTGATGGTAGTTTTGCATTTCTAAGACGAATGGGTTTTCCCTGTTACATGTGGCAAGAAGCTCAGAGGGGGAACAGGGAGATTGGAAGGGACTGTTTTTCAGCACAAACAAAGGGATCAGTTTACTTCTTTCCAATTGCTGGCAGTTTTGAGAAAGACGATCATGAATCTTGGTTTGGTAGCCAAAGACTTTGCATTCATGAATTTTGGATTGGGGCACCAAAAGAGGCCGGTAAGAGTGGGTGGTCTAGGGAGCAGATAATGGGGCTAGGTCATCAGATTGTCTTCGAAGGTACGTTACGAGCAGCAATGGGGATGATGTGTTCACACTGTTTTCTTTTTTGCAGGTTAAGTTGCAGGTCCGTCAGCTGCTGACTTGTCGGTATGGATTTTTGGACACTCCTTCATAAAATGGGGGGACCAGGCTGCTCAGAAGAGTACATGGGGTAGGAATCTGGGTTTTCAAACCAGTTCTGTGACAGTTGAGTGGTTTGGTAAAGGGGCATGTGGTGGACGGAGTTGTTGCCTAAGGTTAATCAGATTATATGGGGGAATACTTGCCCAGATTTTTTGATGATCCACTTAGGAGAGAACGACATGGTGGTAGAAAAAGGTTTGACAATATTGAGGTTCATGAAACAGGATTTGATGGAGATAAGATTACCACGGTCAGGCTGTTATAAGCTTGGCTAGAGTTTATACCTAGGAGGTGTTGGAAAGTAGTGGAGAAGCCATCATCCCTAGATTGAGTGAGGAGGAAGGTGAATATGGAGATGCGCCGCTTCTGTAGGGATGAGGGCATAGGCAGAATACAACACGTTGACTTGGGGTATGAGGATGTTGAGTTGTTCAGGGATGATGGTGTACATCTGTCGGAGTAGGGGATGAAGTTATATCTCTTGGAGCTCAGGGAGTTTTTGGTCAGGACCTTGAATACGCAGGAATGAGTTGTAGCTGGTGGGGGGCAGAAATAGTCAGGTAGGTGCCTTTTTCTGGTGGATGTTGGCGCACAATTTTGCAAGCCATCACTTAAGGTTTGTTTAGTTAACATAGGATAAGCAGGCAGAAATGGAGGATTAGCAAGCTCAGCGCAGGTTAATGACTTCACTGCTAGACAGAAGGGGAAGTTTAAAGTGAGACAAGCACAGAAATACAATAGATTAGGATGTCAAAGTTTAAGGGTATGTATATGGGGGTCGGGACTAGGGGAGGTGGGGGGGAGGAAGGTAGGCAATTGAATGTATAGTGAGGATTTAGTTCTGTAAAGCTTTAGGCCAAGGATTTTGATTTGATATGCACCTGTTTCAATAATGCGCCCTTTACCACACAGACAAGGAGTCAGTGGTCTTTAAGGTGCCCCAATTCGCCCAATGAGGGCTGAAATATGGCACAGATTTCTGATCCACCTTGGTGGAGGAAGAAAATCTGCTGCAATCTTCGACAGAGCTTTCACCAAATTGTATTTTATCACACAGTCGATGTAAATCATCTAACTGTACAGGTTTATCATGTGAAGGTTGCTCAAGCACACATATATTGTTGAGCAGCGCACAAACTTTGTTTTGCACTGGAGTGTGCATGGAAATAGATATATGCGGTTAGACTAGGATGACTGTCGCTGACTTGAAAGAACAATTTTAATTGTTTTTTATGTTTACAATTTTGATATAAAACAGCAAATATTAAGTGATTCCTTATGTAGCTACCTGTATCAAGGCAGTACTGTAATACGCTTGTAACGCTGCAGAATAGAGCCTTTCACACAGCAGCCTAGCAGCCCTGCTGAAACGTAAGTACGAGGTGACGAGATGCTACCCGTTCACCGGGATGTGTGTGCACAATGTACTAACACATAAGTGCAATAAGGACAACATGTATTTAATAAGTAATGGGAGGCGTGTTAAATTACCGGCAGGAGTAGCAGGTACTTAATTCCATCAGGAAGGCAATTCTAGCCACCATGTAAATAATCCACAAACATCTTCTTTTCAAATGTGTTACCCGGTGACAAAGGTACGAATTCAGACTGCGGTCTCGCACAAGGAAGTGAAGCTGTAAAATGAGACATAAGAATCCTTCACTGCAATAGATATTTCTCAGGCATATCACCTATCTGAAACAATGGCGCATTCAATAGCCCTCGACTCTGTGGCTCGTTTTGAAAATGTGTTAGTGTGGCATTTATTTATAAAGTTGTTATTTATTGTTTTTTTTAAATTCGCTATTCAGTTGTAAGCAGAGTACCATAAGATAACTTATTAAATTAGCTCACCCCAACTTTTGTGACTCTATTTCACATTTGACGCGTGTAAATCCATACTCCACTAGAAAAACTAAAAGGAAAAAGTTAGAACGTTTTGCATTCTTGCTGATCAAGCAGTGAGCTTTGCCCTGGAAATTCCATTTGACCAGTTATTAAATTATTCTATCTCAGAATCTAGGCTGTGTTTTTGGAAACTAGACGATAAATAGCCAGTAGAAAAAAACACAAGGACGTCTCTATTGGTTAATTAAATCACTAGCCAAAACCAATGGATGACAGTAGACACCAAGGGGCATATTCTCAAGGATTTATCGCCGAGTTAGCGGCACTTTAACGCAGCCAAAGTGGCGATAGAGTCATCGCCTCACAAGCTGGTGCTAACAGCCGATACCGCCAGTTATAGCCAGCCGCAAAAAACATCGCCACGGATGACACCGGCAACAAACGCTAATGAGATGCAGAGTAGGCGTTCCTGTGCAAAAAGCCGCGAAAACACCACTTCGCAACATTCTCAACGACCAGCCAGATTGGCGATAAGAACCCAAAACAGGCGATAAGGCGCGTTAGCAGCAGGGATTCAACACCTGCTCTTACCTGGTGCTAAGTCGGACGACAACCTGCACCACAAAAGGGAGCCCAGAGCAGAGCCACACCTGAAGAACAACAGATGCCATGGAGCTACTGATCATGCAGCTCGGAGCCCCAAGAGCGCCACAACACCCACCAACACCACACCCCGCAACCTCCCCCCGGGCCCCCTCCGCCCCCCGTACTACCACAGAGGCAGCGCAGACAAAGACAGCGGACCTACATAAAACGCACCAGCCTCACAGACTTAAAGCCAGAGGAAGTCATTGCCCACTACAGGCTCAAAAGGACAACCATCCTCCGCATCCTGACCCACATTGCCCACAGGCTGACGGTACCAACACAGCGGACAACCAACATCCCTCCGCAGACAAAGCTGCTGGCTGTGCTGCACCTGTTGGCCTTTGGTACATTCCAACCAACAACTGCCAGAGTCGGAGGAGTCTCACAGCCAGCCCTATCCAAGTTCCTCACACCTGTCTTGGATGCCATCATCAGCTTGGTACCCCAGTACCTTCACTTCCGCCACACTGCGCAGGAACAGCTGGAGACCAAGCAAGGGTTCTACGCCATAGCTGGCTTCCCGCACGTGTTGGGGGCAATCGACTGCACACATGTACTCCTCGTGCCCCCTGCCGACACAGCACACAATTACCGCAACAGGAAGCACACGCATTCCAACAATGTGCAGGCAAAAGTGGACTACCGGGGACTCTTCACCAATGTCGTCGCCAACTACCCAGGCAGTGTGCATGATTCCTTCATGTTCCGACAGTCCATCATCAACCAGCGCTTCCAGGATGGCACCTATGGGAATGCATTGCTCGTTGGTAAGTACCAAATGAACACACCACACACCTCAACTCCACAGTCATGCAAGTCACGACTCTGGGAATGCCCACGTCACAAACACACATACAACATGCCAAACAACATGCCCACCTACCAGACACGACAGCACAACTTACTGTGGTAACCTGGGCCAGCCATGTACACAATCCATCAACGGCATGGCACCTCAGCCACACAATAGCAGAATGTGGGGAGAGGTGGGAACCAGGCATGTGCGAAGGAGGCAAGTGACCCATGAATGAGAATGTACACAATGCCAAGTGTGGCGTTGATGTGCTGGCCAGACTGCAGTATGCAGACCACAGACATGGCCATGTCGACACATACTGCTGGTGTTTGGAGTGTAGTGGACAGTGGACGCAACCATGTCACCCCAGGCAGTGGGGAAGATCGCGGAAATGTAGCTTGTTACGTCCCCCCCTGTAAGCGTGAGCGGAGTGGGCTGGCCCGGCGTACGCCAGGCCAGAGTAGGGGTGTGGATAAAAAGCCTGTTGCTCGGGGCGTGGTTCTCTTCCGGAATGGCCAACGTGTCTGCCAGGACGGCGCCTCTCAGCCCGCCACGAGGCCGACGCCGTGAGCGACGGCACCTATGATTCTGTGCGCCTGCTGCACCCCAGGCCACTGGTCCCCAGACCCGTCTTGGCCGCCCCAGCGCAACCAGGCCTCACTGCTCACCTGCCGACATCGGCGTGTGTCAAAGAGGGCCCACCACGTGACAGTGCAAGCTCCAAGCCCGAGGCCTGCGACCATGGCAGCCTCCTCAGACCATCACGGCCTCCGCGACACAGGCCCCAAGCACACCTTTCTCGTTGACATACTCCACCGCTGCCTCCGGCCTACACTGCGGTCCAGTAGGTCACACATTTGGAGCTGAGTCTTGATTTCATTATGGCCGAGTTCATATGTTTATGGCAGAGTTTAGATCACTGTACTCCCTTCGATCTGGTGCCACCAACTCTGTGCATTGCAAGCCAACGACACGTGGCTGTGGGCCCCTGATGCCCGCTGCCTCCGGCCTACACTGCGGCCAAGTAGGTCACACATTTGGAACTGAGTCTTGATTATGCAATGGGCGAGTCCATATCATAGTATGCAAAGAGAGGAGTAAGAGGAAGACGCGGTTCAGTCCGGAGGAAAAAAGGATCATCATCACGGAGGTGATCGAACACTACCAACAACTGCTCTGGTGCCACTAACTCTGTGCATCGCAAGCCAACGACACGTGGCTGTGGGCCCCTGCTGCCCGCTGTCTCCGGCCTACACTGCGGTCAAGTAGGTCACACATTTGGAACTGAGTCTTGATTATGCAATGGCCGAGTCCATATCATAGTACGCAAGGAGAGGAGTAAGAGGAAGACGCGGTTCAGTCCGGAGGAAAAAAGGATCATCGTTACGGAGGTGATCAAACACTACCAACAACTGCTCTGGTGCCACTAACTCTGTGCATCGCAAGCCAACGACACGTGGCTGTGGGCCCCTGCTGCCCGCTGCCTCCGGCCTACACTGCGGTCAAGTAGGTCACACATTTGGAACTGAGTCTTGCTTTTTTCATGGCAGAGTTTATACCATTGTACAGGCCTCATCGCAGACTGCATCCTCTTTCAGCTCTGGTGCCACTAACTCTGTGCCACGTAATTCATGGACACTCTCTGGTTGAACTTTGGTGGCATCTAAGTCTATGGCCTGGGGGTTGTCTTCATCATCATGTAGCTGATACTGACTTGGTGTAGAAGATGAGTCGGGAGCATTCATCTCCTCCATATTGCCTGTTTCTGCTTGGTTCTGCCCTCTGCATCATGCCCTGGAAGAACACCTTCCACTGTCCCCCGCAACACTGTGCGACATTAACCTTCGACACCGACGAGGACCCACTCAGATCCCGTGGCCCTACCTCAGTGCACCGCAAGTCACCGTCCCATGGCAGTGTGCCTGTGCCGGCCGCAGTGCATCCAGGGCCACTAACTCTGTGCAGCTCAAGTCATGGACCCTTGCTGTTTGAACTTCGAACTTCTGATTGTCTGATCACTGTTGTAGTTGTTGCCAGCACCAACCATTCCCTGAGGGCTGGCTTACACTCACCCCACAGCCATCCAGCACAGGCGTCACTGGACATGTGGCCCTGGCAATAAAAGGGGCCGGGCGCACGTGCCCATAGCCAGTTCCACAAACTATCTAAGTGTGTCCGTGTGGTCATTATGTATGCATGAGGGCCCCGGGCCCTACCACATGACATTGTGCTGTGTACAGCGGACGCAACCATGTCACCTCCGGCAGTGGGGAAGGCCTGGGACATGTAGCTGTGTCGTACCCCCTGTAAGCGTAAGCGTAGTGGGCTGACGTACGACAGTCCAGCGTAGGGGTGTGGATAATCAGCCCTGGGCGTTGCTAAGTATTGGCCTTGCCAAGGAAGTGCCTAATGCGTGTGTCTCTGTTGTAGTGTCGGCACCACACGTCCCACAATGGACAATGTTGCGATGTAGCATGCCCCCGGAGTGCGGGCTTGGCCGAAGGGATAAATGAAGGAGCGCAAGCCCGCTCGGGGTCTGGGATGATACATGCCAACTGTTGTGTGTGTCGCTATTACCGCAGCATAGGCCAAAGGTCTACCCTCAACCGCATTGCGAGTTCAGCCAGCCATGAACTCTACATCTGTGTCTGCCCTATCCTTACCATATGCCTACACACACGTGGCCGCCCACCTTCAACGCACAACATCACAGGGCCTGATTCACAGAACTAACTTACGTCAAAAACGTAAACTTACTACCATTTTGGTATTCACAGAATGCACTTACTCATTTTGGTATTCACAGAAGGCACTTACTTACTCATTTTGAGTAACTCACTCATTTTGTGTAACTTACTATTTTGGTATTCACAGAAGGCACTTACTCATTGATGAGTAAGTGCCTTCTGTGAATACCAAAATGAGTAAGTTACACAAAATGAGTAAGTTACACAAAATGAGTTACACAAAATGAGTAAGTTACACAAAATGAGTTACACAAAACGAGTAAGTTACACAAAATGAGTAAGTTACACAAAATGAGTTACACAAAATGAGTAAGTTACACAAAATGAGTTACACAAAATGAGTTACACAAAATGAGTAAGTTACACAAAATGAGTTACACAAAATGAGTAAGTTACACAAAATGAGTAAGTTACACAAAATGAGTTACACAAAATGAGTAAGTTACACAAAATGAGTTACACAAAATGAGTAAGTTACACAAAATGAGTTACACAAAATGAGTAAGTTACACAAAATGAGTAAGTTACTCAAAATGAGTAAGTAAGTGCCTTCTGTGAATACCAAAATGAGTAAGTGCATTCTGTGAATACCAAAATGGTAGTAAGTTTACGTTTTTGACATAAGTTAGTTCTATGAATCAGGCCCACAGTGTCGTTGTCAGGCTTGTGGACATGCGCATACAGGCATAACAATGGTGTGCCGCAGAAGTGCAAGTGATGCAACCGCGCTCCGCACACTAGTAAATATGCACGGGGAGGGAGGGGCAGCAGTGAGGCTACGTAATACACATTGATGCCGCTCATTTGCTACAAGCTGTACCTGTCAAACAGGAATCACTAAGTCACACATATCACACACCAATGAACTAGTGGGCCTGCCAACACATCATGCATAACCAACTTTTGACTCTTGTCTCTATGCACTGTCACAGGTGATCAAGGATATGCACTCTGCCCTTGGATGATGACACCCCTCCGAGCCCCGAACACACAGGCCCAGAGGCAGTACAATGTGGCCCACAAACGCACCAGGGGCAATGTGGAACGCACATTTGGCGTGTTGAAGTCACGTTTCAGGTGCCTGGACATCACAGGTGGAAGGCTCCTGTACAGCCCAGGCATCATGTGCAAGATGATCGTTGCATGTTGTGTGTTGCACAACATATGTGTGCGCACCATTGCCCCATGGCTACAAGTGCCAGATGCACCGGATGATGATGAGGAAGATGAGGCAGGTGGACCACACCCCACTTCAGCAGCAGCAGGACTAGCCCGTAGGAACACCATCATTGACACTTTCTTCACATGAGCACGTCACATTGTCACAGTCCTTAGCAATCATGGAACAGTGCAAAATGACCACAGGCACAGCATGTGCAAATAAAATCATTACAACACACATTCCCTGTGCGCAGGTTACTCCTCTGTACAGGCACATCACTCTGACAAGTGTAAGTGCAACATGTAGTGCTAACAATCTCACTAATTGGAAATAGATGGTGGGTGTGTCACCTCTGTACAGAGAGGCTGTTTGGGTGTCACGTATTCGCAATGCCATTTCTGTGTGTCAAAGATAGTACGGGATCCCACTCATCAGCGTTTCACATGTGTCCCAAATCATTACATATAGGCTGTCATTTGTGACCTACAATTGACAACAGGGCTACTTTTGGGGTCAAATATGTACCACCATGATGCAGGGATGCACCCTGTGACACAAGTCCCACAACATGAGCTACATGGACGTAAGGGGAATCACTGCCCCTACATTCGTCCATGCTTTCAGACTTGATTATTCATAGACATGACACATCTGTGTGTATCAGAATGTATTATTCACGTTCAGTGGAGTGTTGAGGCTGTCTCAGTACTGGGCCATACAGACAACACTTTACAATGTTGCCCCGTGGAGGGCCAGCCTGAGTCCTTGAGGGATTGGCAAGTTACTCAGAAGGGGAAGAGTCCAGTCCGCAGGCTGATTGCTGTGTCATTGTTGAGCATACAAGTGATGGTAGTCCATGTCGAGGTCCAAGGTTGGTGTCGCAGAGTGTGTTGGGGACAGTGGAAGGTGTTATTCTAGGGCATGATGCAGAGGGCAGACCCAAGCAGTAACAAGCCATATGGCGGAGATGAATGCTACTGCTTCCTCCTTACCACTATGGCAGATTCATCCTCATATTCGTCCTCTGACGTTTCATGTGCCTCACATGTGAGTGTTGGTGTTTGGTTTGCAGCACTGTGTGACACTGACACATCAGGGGCCGGCGATGTGGATGTTGGAGTAGCAGCAGCATTAATCTGCACAATGTCTTGTGGCATCACTCCCATGATGAGGATCTGCAGGGCATAGAAGATCCCATCTACAGCTTTCTCGTGTGCAGCCATGGTAGCCATTGTTTGCGCCTGCATCCGCTCCATGTTCTCCACGACCCTCCTTATGTTTCTCAAGTCACGGATGACATCGCTGTTGCCACTCTGACTAGACAGTTGTTGTCTCCGAGTCATGACTCCAGCGACGGCAGGCATGGATTGTTGTAGGGCATGGTGCGGACTGTGGGTGTCCGTTAGGGACTGTAAGTGGTCCCTGATGGGACTTAGAGACCCACGTATGGCATCTAGTTTGGCTGCCATGAGGTCGAACCCCACCCGCACCTGTTCAGCCAGTTCCTTCTGGCAGTCTAACACACGGCGTTGGAACGCCATGTGTTCTTCGGTGAGGTGCTGGAAGCCAGACGTGGTTGTGGGTGCTTCCTGCTGTGTGGTCTGTGCAGGGGGAGGGATCACCTCGATGGTGCTGGGCTGCCCTGCTACTGGAGGTGGGGTGCGGAGGTTGTCCATGAACCGTTGGAGTACGTCGTAGTCGATGTCCTGGGGTCATCTCCATCATCACTGACGTGTTGTAGGGTCTGCTCTGCAGGAGGTGTTGATTGTCCCTCTGCAATGTGAAGGGGAGATGCAGTTTCACAGTGTGTTCCATGTATGTTGACGCATTGGCGGAGTTTACATGCAGACTGCATGACAATGTACATTGTGACTGTTTGTGAGGAGATGCCTATTTGATGCGGGACAGTGGATATTTGTACTACATCACGGATGTGTGGTTGTACTCGTACATTGTCATCTCACAGTTTCCTGCTATGCCAGGTGTGATTGGCCATTTTGTACACACATGCGGCACCAGTTGTGTCCTGTGTTCTGTTGTGAAAGTGTTGCAGTTTGTACCACATTGTTATCAATGTTGAGGTGCTCTTATTCTTATGTGGGTGTGCTGCATTGTGGGTGAGTCGCCCCTGCAGCTCTGATTTGGCTGCCCCTTCTCCCTTTCAGGCGGTGTGCTTTTGACTTCTGTGCTTCTACAGTGCTGAGATGTTGCGGGCTTGGGTAAATTGGGCTCTTGGTCGAGTTGTGACTCTTGGGCATGGTTTGTCCGCAGATGTGTTGTTGACGTCGGGGTTGTTTGTGCACGCGGTTGTGTCAGAGTGTGACCTGCTCCTTTCCGGATATGGTCCACACTCAGTCACCTCAGTGTCATGGTGTGCACCATGTCATGGTAATTGGACTGCAGCCATGCTAATTGTCATGTAGTGTCACTTGCATTGTCAGTGTGGCTCACGGACCCGCTGCTTTGCTGGGTTCAGCACATGTGCATGTGTTTGTTGTGAGATTGGTGATGTGTGGGGAGGGCCCCCTCCGGGGGCCCCCTCCACATTGTCGACGGGGGCCTACTTGCTGTTTCTATGTGTGCTGCAGTATGCCAAGGAGATCAGGGACATGATCCAGAGTCATTGTGGGTGTGCAGTGTGCTCTACTTAATTGTGCATGTGTGCCATTGTGCCCATCTCTCCCCGTCCACCCAGTCCCTGGTCGGTACTCACCCTGTTGATGTTGTGTCAGGTCATGTTGAGCAGTGTCCGGATCCACTTCTCCTGGCACCGTACCCCGACTGATGACTGTAGCCACCATTTTCTCCATGTCATCCAGCTCCTGGTGTGCCGCTGGACCCCCACATCCAATCTGCTTTCAAGTTGGCATCGAGTTTCTTCTTGTTTTTGCCCTTCACATCATTCCAGCGCCTCTTGCCCTCTTCCATTGTCCTCCTCAACTCTGCAACTGCATTCATATGGTCCAAGATAGTCTGCCATGTTTGCGTCTTTGTTGCCAATGACACGTTGGAGGTGACGAACAGTTGTTGGTAGTGTTTTGTCTCCTCCGTAACGATGGTCCTGTTTTCCTGCGGACTGAACCCCGTCTTCCTCTTCTCCTTGGCCTTCCCCGACCCCGAGGTTCCTTGCTGGTCATCTGTGGGGCTTGTGGGGTTCGCATTGTCCTCTACAGTCCGTCCGGGTGCGTCCATGGTGCTACGCAGTTTGAATTGTTTTGTTTGTGTTTTTTGGTGCTTTTATAGTGCTTTTTCCCGCATGACGCGTGGGAATTGACAGGCCTGTCGCTGGTTATCGCTGATTTTTGTATCGCGATTTGGGGCATCGCACCTTTTTTCGCATTCGCGTTTCGCATTGTTTCGGCGTCGCGTTAATTTTAACGCGGTCATTTGGTGCGTTATCGTGAGACTATCGCATGGTGCCGCCGGGTTGAGAATACAACGTTAACACAGTGTTATTTTCCCGCGATGTGCAAAGTTGCGTTAAGCTAATTTGGCGATGATTATCACACGTTCTTGAGAATATCCCCCCAAGAAGGCAATTACGGGTTCGACTAGAATCAGGTAATGTTTTCTGCAGGGAAGCCTGCTGTGCCTAAAGCTCAAATTACATTACATCGGAAGAGTTTGTACAGTGAGCGAAGTTAGGGAGAGGTGAAAAAGAAAAATAACTTTAGGTCCCTTGTTTTGCGGAGTTGGATAAGCCAGGGCTAAGTTGCAATATTTTGCCAGACCAATGGCTGCAGCACTTTCAAGGGCTGTATAATTTTCCCCATAGGCAGGTTGAATGGCAGCCCCTAGCTGGGTCCCTCCAGAGCACTTCGGTCTCCTTTTCGTTAGAAGAAGTAACATTGGGCATAGAGGGCCTGACCAGAAATAAGGCTCCAGGGCCGGATGGGATTCCCCCAGACCTCTTTTTATGTAATGTAGAGGTATGGGCCCCAATACTAACGAGGGTATTAAATGTAGCAATAAGTACATCCATGCCAGTTTCTTGGTCCTCTGCTATTATTGTGCCCATTTTCAAAAAAGGTGACAGGGACAGTCCACATTGCTACCGTCCAATTTCCCTGATAGATGTTTCGGCGACGGTTTTAGGGAGGGTGATTTTAAATAGACTGATGGATTGGGCAGAGTCTAAAAACATCGTTACGGAGGTCCAATTTGGGTTTAGACCGGGAAATCCACAGTGGACCAATGCCTTAACCTGTATTTAATAACCGCTAAATATACAATAGCTAGGGCAGGGGTACTATATTTAGCTTTTATGGACCTCGCAGCGGCTTTTGACCGGGTAAACCGCAGTAAACTATGGGCAGCTCTGGGTAATCTGGGGGTGGACCCATCTTTAATAAGTATTCTTCATACACTGCACACTAACACCATAGCGGCGGTGAGATATACTCAGGATGGGAAAGTGACAGACTATTTTAGCTGCTCAAGTGGGGTGAGGCAGGGTTGCATACTAGCGCCTTTTTTATTTACTCTTTATATTAACGGCCTAGATGCTTCCTTGCGAGGTATAAAAGCGGACTTCCTGAGAATAGGTGAACGAGCTGTACCAGTGCTGCTATATGCAGACGACGCAGTGCTTCTTGCCCGTACCCCTCATGGTCTACAGCTCTTAATTGACGGCTTTGTGAGGTTTATGGAAGATATAGATATGTCTCCTAACCTCACAAAATCGTATGTCATGGAAATGGGGAAAAAGCCAGTAAGATCATACAGTTATACAATAGGCTTGCATATCTTAGCCAAGGTTCCCGCGTTTGCTTATTTGGGTATTTTTTTCGATGGGCACTTGAATTTTAAGCACCTACTAGAAGACAAGTGTGTTGCCCTGGCTAGATCTACAGGGCAGATCTCCAACTTTGTGCACAGATTAGGGTGTTGGACCCCTGCTCTGCTTTTAAAACTGTATGACTCGATCTGTTGTGCAAATGCCCTGTATGGGAGTGAGTTATGGGGATTTGTCAAGCCCATAAACCTGCAAAAGGTGGAGAATAAATATATGAAGCGGTTGTTGAAAGTCCCCCAAAGCACCCCTGCATTTACTGTGCATGAGGAGTTGGGAGCAAAGTATATCTCAGATGCGGTAGCAGTGAAGCCCCTACTATTTTGGCTTAAGATTTGGTCAAATGAAGAGGCTGGCTTGACAATGTTGGTTATGAAAGATTGCCTCTCACTAGATCATGCTTTGAAAATTCCCTGGGTAAAATATGTTCGGGACTCCTTTTACATGCTGGGACGACCTGATCTGTTTATTAAACCGGACTCAATAAGGTGTAAGGATAAGGTTGATATTAAAGCTTTATATATTAAATTTGCTTTAGCACAACGAGAAGAGGTAGAACTGGCTAAACAGACAGTGAGAGACCATGTTCTAACTAAAACCTCCCTGGGTATTGAACCGTATTTGACAATGATCCTGTGTGCGCATGATAGATTTTTAATTTCGCGTTTTAGATTAAACCTTTTTCACCACCTTTGGCGGTACCATCTGGTTTTATTTTAAAACACGAAGACAGAGGGCCCTGTGGCTGCGACGATAGGTCTCCACAGGACACCCTCCACTTCGTGCTCCTCTGCCCTTACTATGGTTACCAAAGAAAAAGGTTTTTGAAGGGTCTGTTGAGGAAGGCTAGATTCAGACAGGCACGGGTAGCACTGTTGTTTTTAAAACTAGCAACGGATGTTTTTACACTTTTTTCTGTGGTAAATTTTTTAAGAAGTGCTTTGAAATCAAGAATCACAAGAGGGGACTGTAGTTTTATATCCTAGTTTTAGATTGATATTATTTATTCGATGGGCTCCCTCGTGTCTGTATTAAACTGATGTAAATAGTATTTATACCTATGTAGGAGTTGGATGAAATGTTTTAGGAAAAGTTTTATGTATGATTTATTGTGCTCACTCTTTTATGATTTGTGTTCAAATCGAATAAAGATGAAATGAAATGAAATGAAACTTTAGGTCCCCTTATACCCATTGACAGACATTTGGAAGTCACAGCCAAGGTAGAAATTGTAGGGAGGAAAAGCATGTAAAGCCCTTTACCTAAACATCTCAGAACCCGCTTCTTTTCATTGCCATGCAGCATCTAGTCAAGGGCCCTCACTGTGGTATCTTTGACTGTGCTTAAGGCTTATCACCACAAAAGGTGACGAGGTTTACTGGGAAATGCAATCACAATGCAGAACAACTAATAGGTCAACGGGTCAGCCTACTTGAGTTATTTGATACCTTCACTACAAGTGACTGCATTTTGCCCTTACCCATGTACACAGCCACGTAAAAAATAGTTTTCTCCAGAGTACAAAATTTGAAGACACTTGTATCTACCAGTGATTGCTAGTGCTGATGTATAGAAGGATGCCATCAACTATGTCCATAACACTCAAGAAATTTTTTGAAAGTTGCAATATTGACTCATTATCATAAATAATCTTTGGTGTGTTTATTTTTCCTATAGAAAACAAGCACAAAGTATTAGTGTAGTAATAGAGTACACATTCTAGGTTGAAGCCTCACCGGCTGAGCTGTATGAATGACATTTTAAGCTTTTGCATCTGGTGCTAGAGAGTCAATTAGTACCACAGTAAGGTATTACAACTATGTAAAAACGTCAAGAAGTTAGATCTGGCTCAGGAGGAACACCTAGGGGCAGATTTACAAATAATTAACGGAACGCAGTGCAGCAAGGGAAGTTGCTGCTCTGTGTTGGGTGAATAGGAGAGGTCTGAAGAGCACCATATTTACAAAGATATGGCACTCTTGAGCTATCTCCCAGTGCTAGTGCTCATGTGACTGCCTAGTGCCAATGCAGGTACCCTTGAACCATGCTGCAAGGGTTCCTGCATTACAGGCAGGATTGTTTTTGTGCAGGAAGGGATACCAACTGTCCTGAATGTCATCATTAGACCAGCTCCTTAGTTTCTTCAATTTCCTAATTCAAGGCAAGAACAACTTAAAACTAAGCAAGGTATTTATAAAAATACCAGCTTCCAGCACGTTTTGGGAGCTACTGACTGCACATAGCACAATTGGTGCTACCTGCGGCAACAGTACACATCTATTCAGTTTGTGGTCAGAGTAGTGCTGACTGTAAAGACCAACTCACCAATGTTGTTACCAAGTATCCTGGAAGCACACATGATGCCTACCTATCCAGGCACTGATAGGTAATAATTCTTTTTATATATATTTTTTTATTTTTTCTGTAATGTTTTAACTAATTTAGTATACTCTTGTAATACTCCGTTTTGTATTCTTTATTTCTTGGCTGAATAAAAATGTCAATAAATCACAAACTTGTATTTTTGCATTAAAATTAGTCTTAGCACTTTCACAAATGTGCAATGCAGCACAGCAAGAAAAGATAATAGAGCATATTATTATTATTATTATTATTATTATTATTATTATTATTATTAATGCGTTCTTGATATAGCGCATGGCTACCCTTAGGCATCCCAGCGCTCAGCGCCTACCTTCATCCCAAACAGGAGACTCATTGCAAGTGTGAGAAGTTGGCCTGGCATATGCTGTCCACTAATTATAGTGGGCACCGTGCACCAGTCCAAATCGACTCTTATGGTAGGTAGGTTAAAGACAACCTTATTGAAAGCTATCCTAGTGGTAGCTATGGAGAGCAGCCTTCAGGCTAAGTCTTGAAGGAATGTAAAGCAGCTTGTTTTACCAGTCTATAATCTCTTGAGTGACCAAATGAAAGAGCACCACACCAGGTATATATTCAAAATATATGTATTTATTACTAAACACACCCCTCTAGTCTCTTTATGAGGCTAGAGTTCAAGTACATAGGTTATAAGATCTTAAATCACAGTAATAGCACAAATACACGTTTGGGCCCTAGGGGCGTACTCAAACCATATACCAATAAAGTGGTATGCGAACCACGACTGAACTAGACACTAGGCCTAGAGCCTCTAGAAGTGCTTGGACCACAAGGAACCACCCAAGGTAGTGACACAGGGGACCCACGGGAGACGCGTGCAGTGTAAATACACAACCGCGATACGCCGTTAACTTCTATGGAGAAAGTCGGGATCGGGAAAATAGAGGAAAGGGACACTTAAAAGAGGACTAGGACAAAACCCTTTGAGATCTAGGACTTTGAAGAGTCTCTACCCACGGGAGCACCGGAGTACTCGTGTTACCTCACCCAGGGAAGCCGGGTGCATAGGTGCCTTTCGGGGTCGGGTTTCGTCGTCGGTTCTTATGGCGATCTGCTGCAAAGTGCTGCTGGCGACCAGGAGAAAAGTGTCCGGGTGGATCCAAGAGTGGATCGGAGTTCTGAAGAACCTGAAAGCAGAGGGGACAGAGTCTGGGTCACTAGCCAGTGACCAGGGAGGTGATGGACAGATGCCCACCGATGTCGAGTGCTTCAGGTTCGATGACAGTCGTCTTGACTCTTCAGCCACGAGGTCCGGGAGGCGTTGTCGGCAACCAGGAGCAGGATTCAGGCTGTTGCTTGATGTCTGTCGAGTGCAGAGGTGTCAGCGACCAGATTGGACCCAACAAGCCTTGGCAACGGCAAGTCTCGAGTAAGATGTGGATCGTCGATGATGCAGACCAGCAAGGTCTGGGGAACTCACCCAGCGAGGGTAAGTGAGGGCAGGCCTGGAGCAACCAGACTGCCAAGTAAAGAAAGATTGGCCTTCGTTAAGGGCTACTAGCCAACGGGCTAGCGACCGCGAAGGGGCCTCGTGACGCCGCACGTGGAGCTGGCTTACAGGACACTCGTGGAGTGGGGGCCAGTGATCTTCGGTGCAGGTGGTGCTGGAGGCTAGGGCTACTCGGAGCCCAAAGCACGACTTCTTGGGAGACCCAGAAGATGGTGCACTTGCAAATGTGCTCGGTGTCCAGGGGTCACGGTCTCAAGTCACCCACGATAGCCACGGGCCTCAGCTTTGCTGGGGACTCAGGGTAGCCTCGGGAAGTCTGAGAATCCACCTCTGGTGATGCGATGACTTCGGCGTCCGACGGGAGCTTCAGTGATGCGAACCGGACAGATGCTTCTTTGGTGCCTGCCAAGCAGGGGAGTCACTCCTTGACCCCAAGGGAGATTCTTCAGTCCTCTAATCGTGAGTAGAGCGTCGAAGGTCCAGGATTCTGTTTCAGAGTTTCGTCCAGGTATAATCTAAAGTCCTAAGGACTGGGTTCCTACCTTTATTCTAAAAATAGGGGATGGACTACTCTGTGGCCCCACCTATGGGTGGGTCAGGGCAGAGGGGTGGCTACACCCCTTTCTCTTTGTCCAGTTCACGCCAAAGCAGGGGCTGCAAGCCCCTGATCCGGTTTGAACTGGGGTATGCACAGGGACACCAAATGTGCACCCAGTGCAGGACTTCAAAGCACCCGAAAGTGCTCCCGCCCAGCCCCAATACACATTGTCCTGTCTGGGGAGGTGGTCACACCTCCCTGGGACAGGAAACCTATTGTCCAGGCCTCCCCTGCCGGAGTTTCGTCCAGCAGCAGGAGGCCAGACTCGTGTCTGTGGCAGCAGCATCCATTTTGTGATGCCAGGGCTCTGGAAAGAAGTTACCGGACTCGTCAGAGTTAACATGCCTTTCCCTCTAGAAGGGTGGAATGCTACCCCCGCCGCCAGGATTGGCGGGGGGTAGTATTCCAAGATGTTTGACACCAAACACGACATGTTTAGGTGCAGCCATTCCATAGTTAGCATTTTACCGCGAGGATATAATGCGTTTAAGAGTATATGGTCAGGCTGCACTACAAACAGCATCAGAGATGGTCTCCGAACGCTGCAGAGGGGCCCTGCTCATGCAGGGGCACCCTCTCACATAGGAACCATGCACTCTGCCTTTAGGATTGATAAGGCCTGCCTTAGGAGTGACTTATAGGTTTATATGTGTGTATGCTTTTAGTGATATAGGTAACCTATACCACAGCAAGGGGTGCATGCACCACCTTACCCAGGCTGCAGTAGCAGACCTGTGGTGTCAGTTTGGATGGCCTACCAGGGGTGGCATAATACATGCTGCAGCCCCTGGCAGGCCTCTGAGGTACCTATGCCCTTGGTACATAGTATACCATATACTAGGGACTTACAAGGGCACTCCAGATCCCAATCAGTGATGTGCCTAAGGCACATGGAGACCCTTTTAAAGAGGAAGCAGCTAGGCTGGGGTTCTGAATAGCAGGGCCCCAGCCAGACTAATGTCGAAAACCAGTGAAGTATCAGCAAAAAGTGGGGGTACCCCTGTGAAGCAGATCCTACTCTCCTACACAACCCCCCCAAACGTAGGGACATTAAACTAACCTTGCCCAGTTAAGTCTTCATGTTCTAAGTGGAAATACCTAGAGAGTCCATCTGCATTCGCATGGTTACTCCCAGGCCTATGTTCCACTGTAAAGTCCATCCCCTGTAGGGAAATGGACCACCTAAGCAGTTTGGGGTTTTCACCCTTCATTTGTTTTAGCCATAAGAGGGGCTTATGGTCTGTCTGAACCAGGAAGTGTGTACCAAACAAGTATGGCCTCAACTTCTTCAGAGCCCAGACCACAGCAAAGGCCTCCCTCTCTATGGCTGACCAACGTTTCTCTCTAGGGGTCAGCCTTCTGCTAATAAAAGCTACTGGCTGATCCTGACCTTCTTCATTCAATTGTGACAGTACAGCCCCTACCCCCAATTCAGATGCATCAGTTTGAACAATGAACTTCTTGGAGTAATCAGGACTCTGCAGAATTGGAGCAGTGCACATGGCCTGCTTGAGGTCATCAAATGCCTTTTGACAGCTAACTGTCCACTGAACCTTTTTGGGCATTTTCTTAGAAGTTAAGTCATTCAAGGGTGTCACTATTGATCCATACCCCTTGACAAATCTCCTATAGTACCCAGTCAGGCCTAAGAAGGCTCTCACCTGAGTCTGGGTAGTGGGAGCAGTCCAGTCCATGATGGTCTGGATCTTGCTCTGCAAAGGTTGAACCTGGCCTCCACCCACAAGGTGGCCCAGGTACACAACCTGACTCTGCCCTATCTGGCACTTAGTGGCCTTGATAGTCAGGCCTGCCTTTGCAGGGCCTGTAAAACATTCCTGAGGTGGACCAGGTGATCCTCCCAGGTGGAGCTAAAGACAGCAATATCATCTAGATAAGCTGCACTATAGGCCTCCAGTCCTGTGAGAACTGTGTTCACCAACCTCTGGAAAGTGGCAGGTGCATTTTTCAGACCAAAGGGCATTACCACAAATTGATAATGCCCACTAGGGGTTGAAAATGCTGTTTTGGGCTTTGCAGTATCATCTAGTCTGATCTGCCAGTAGCCAGCTGTTAGGTCAAATGTGCTGAGATATTTGGCAGAGGCCAAAGTATCTATGAGCTCATCTGCCCTGGGTATTGGATGGGCATCAGTCCTAGTGACTGCATTGAGGCCCCTGTAGTCTACACAAAACCTCATCTCTCTTTTCCCACCACTGGTGTGAGGTTTAGGTACTAGGACTACTGGACTAGCCCAAGGGCTATCTGAGGGCTCAATCACTCCCAATTCCAACATCTTCTGGACTTCAGTCCTGATACAGTCCCTGACATGGTCAGGTTGCCTATAAATCTTGTTTTTAATAGGCAGACTGTCCCCAGTGTCCACTTCATGAGTGCACCAGGTGGTCTGACTGGGTGTCAGTGAAAACATATGCCTAAACTGATTGAGGACTTGCCTGCAGTCAGTTTGTTGCTGGGTAGTGAGGCTGCCTGCCAAGGCTACACCATCAACTGACCCATCGTCAGGGTTCTGTGAGAGCAGGTCAGGGAGTGGGTCACTCTCTTCCTCCTGCCCTTCATCAGTAGCCATGAGCAAGCCCATGTCTGCCCTGTCCACATATGGCTTAAGTCTGTTGACATGGAGAACCCTTTGGGGACTCCTGGGTGTTCCCAGGTCCACTAAGTAAGTGACCTCACCCTTCTGCTCAACAATAGTGTGGGGTCCACTCCATTTGTCTTGGAGAGCTGCTGGGGCCACTGGCTCCAACACCCACACCTTCTGTCCTGGCTGGTAAACAGTCAGAACAGCTCTTTGGTCATGCCAGGCCTTCTGAAGTTCCTGGCTAGCCTCAAGGTTTTTGGTTGCCTTTTCATGTACTCAGCCATCCTGGAGCGGAGACCAAGTACATAGTCCACTATATCTTGCTTTGGGGGCTTGAGAGGTAACTCCCATCCTTCCTTCACCAAGCACAGTGGACCCCTCACAGGGTGGCCAAACAGAAGTTCAAAAGGGCTGTACCCAACCCCTTCTGAGGCACCTCCCTATATGCGAATAAAAGGCAGGGCAAGAGTATGTCCCATCTACGCCTAAGCTTTTCTGGGAGCCCTTTAATCATGCCCTTCAAGGTTTTGTTGAATCTCTCAACTAAACCATTGCATTGTGGGTGATAGGGTGTGGTGAACTTATAAGTAACTCCACACTCCTTCCACATTGCCTTTAAGTACCCAGACATGAAGTTTGCACCCCTGTCTGATACTACCTCCTTAGGAAAGCCCACTCTTGAGAAGATTCCCAGGAGGGCCCTTGCCACCACAGGTGCTGTAGTGGTCCTGAGGGGAATAGCTTCTGGGTACCTGGTGGCATGATCCACTACCACCAGGATAAACCTGTGCCCAGAGGCTGTTTGGGGATCCATGGGACCAACAATGTCAATCCCTACCCTCTCAAAGGGCACCCCCACCACAGGTAGTGGTATCAGGGGGCCTTTGTAGTGCCACCTGCTTTGCCACTGGCTTGGCAGGTTACACAGGAGCGACAAAACTCCTTACTGTCTTCAGACATGTGGGGCCAGTGAAAGTGAGGGACAATTCTGTCCCAAGTCTTGTTCTGGCCCAGGTGTCCTGCTAAGGGAATATCATGGGCTAGGGTCAATAGGAAGCCCCTGAACTTCAAAGGTATTACCAACCTCCTGGTAGCACCAGGCTTGGGGTCTCTACTCTCTGAGTACAGGAGTCCATCATCCCAATACACTGTATGGGGACCACTAGCTTTCCCAGCAGCCTCAGCAGCAGCTTGCTGTCTGAGGGGTTCAAGGGAGGGGCAGCTCTGCTGCTCCTGGCTCAGATCTGCCCTAGAAGGTCCCCCTGTCCCCAAGAACTCAACCTGGTCAGGTTCAAGTTCCTCTGGGACAGTTCCTTCTTCAGGGCTGAGATCATCCCCCTCAAGGGACTGATCTTCCTCCTGAGCCAAGGGGAAGGCACTGCCTTAACCCTACTACTCCTCCTCTTGGAAGGCACTTGGTCCATTCTTCCAGAATCCAAGGCCTGTTCAGTTTTAGACAGTTTAGCTTGTGACCTGGTCACAGCAAACACATCTGCAGGGATCCCCAGCATTTCTGCATGGGTCCTGAGCTCCACTTCTGCCCAAGCAGAAGTCTCTAAGTCATTGCCAAGCAAGCATTCGACTGGTAGGTTTGCACTTACCACAACCTTCTTAAGGCCAGTTACCCCTCCCCAGGAGAAGTTAACAACTGCCAGAGTATGGTCTGTTCTGACATTGCTAGCATTGGTCACTTGGTACATCTCACCAAGCATAACTTGCCCAGGTAGCACAAGGTCTTGTGTCACCATTGTGACACTTGCCCCTGTGTCCCTAAATGCCAAAGCCTCTCGTCCATTGATTAAAGGCTGTTGTCTGTACTTGCCCAGATTACTGGGACTCACAGTGGAGGTCACATCCATGCCTCCATCACAGACTAACACAGCCTGAGTCAGTTCCCTGACTAAGTCAGAGCCCAACTCAGTTCCCAGGGTGAACCCTACTAAACCCTTTGCTGGAGCACTTCCACCAACTGTACTAGGGGGAACAGGTGCCTTAGGGGCATTGGTGGGTGCTGGACTGGAGTCTTTGGACTTGGTGCAATCACTGGTCCAGTGGGTCTTTGCTTACAGACCTTGCACCATGGTTTTCTTTGGCCTTTACCCTTGGTAGACTGGGAATCCCCACCAGAAGAAGATTTTTGGGGGCCTGATGAAGACTTTTGATCTTTACCCTTCTCCCCACCCTTGTCAGAGTTCTTAGCATCTTGCTTCTTGGTTTCCCCACCTTGGTTCTGTACCTTCTGCTTCACCCTGGTTCTGACCCATTTGTCTGCCTTCTTTCCCAATTCTTGGGGAGAGGTCAGATCAGAGTCAACCAGGTACTGATGCAACAGCTGGTTTTGACAGTTATTAAGAATCTGCTCCCTCATTATCAGATTATACAATCCTGAGAAGTCACACACCTTACTGCCCATCAACCAGCCTTCCAGAGCCTTGGCAGAACAATCCACATAGTCTACCCAGTCTTGAGTCTGTGCTTTTTGGGTGTCTCTGAACTTCAACCTGTACTGTTCAGTGGTTAGGCCAAACCCATCAATAAGAGCACTCTTCAAGACCTTGTAATTGTCAGCATCCTCCTCTCTAACAGTGAGGAGCTTGTCTCTACCTTTGTCAGCAAAGGAGAGCCACAAGATTGCTGCCCACTGCTCCTGAGGGACCTTCTGTACTTTACAGGCCCTCTCTAAAGCAGTTATCCATTTGTGGATATCATCCCCACTCTGGTAGGGAGGGACAATCTTGCTCAGGTTCCTATGGTCATAGGACCTTTCCCTATCTCTAGGGACATGGCTGCCACCATGGGACTCTAGTCCCAACTTTCTTCTCTCTTTAAGGAGATCTAGGGATTCTCTATCTAAAGCCAATTGCTTCTTCCTGATCTCCAGTTGAGTTTCCTCATACTGGACCAGTCTCTTTCTTCTCTCATGAGAGGATTCCCTCCTGTGAGAAGAAACAGAGCTCCCTATGGAGGTGCCAGAGTGGTTAGACTCCTGAGAAGGAGACCTAGACTTTCTGAGCACACTCATAATCCTTCCTGGGGGACAAAGGTGTGGTTCTCCAGATCCTCATCTTCATCTTCCCCAGAAGGGATTGGGTTTTCCAGGTCAGGGTCATTGTCACCCTCCTGGTCAGTTTCAGAGGGGGCTGGGGGTAGTAGTACCCCTGGCCCCTTCCTCATCTGCTGGCCCACCCTCTGCTCCTACCCCTTCAGTCTCTGAAGACTTACTAAGATCATAAGCCACCAACAACTCCTGGAGGTGTTGGGTGGTGGGACTTTGGCCTGTCCTTAATTTCCTCACGTTACACAAAGCTCTCAGTTCCAAGAATGGGAGTGTGTCATACTTGGAGGGGGAAGCTCAATGGCTTCCTGCAGGGCATCTTTGGATCCTGCTTTTAAAGACATTACTAGTGTGGTGTGGTGTATGCACTACCTACTCTAGTGTGGCCTACTAAACTCTCTTGAGTTGTAGAAAGGGTTGTGCTATCCCTTAACACACAACTCTAAGTTCAGTAGAACTTACTGATATTCTAAGCTTAAATTATATGTACCTTAGGTACCTTTAGTGGTTTTCAGTTGATCAATTCAATTGAGATTATCTGGTAAAACAATAGCAAGCTGGAATCCCACACGCTGCACACCAATGTGAGAAGTTGGCCTGGCATATGCTGTCCACTAATTATAGTGGGCACCGTGCACCAGTCCAAATCGACTCTTATGGTAGGTAGGTTAAAGACAACCTTATTGAAAGCTATCCTAGTGGTAGCTATGGAGAGCAGCCTTCAGGCTAAGTCTTGAAGGAATGTAAAGCAGCTTGTTTTACCAGTCTATAATCTCTTGAGTGACCAAATGAAAGAGCACCACACCAGGTATATATTCAAAATATATGTATTTATTACTAAACACACCCCTCTAGTCTCTTTATGAGGCTAGAGTTCGAAGTACATAGGTTATAAGATCTTAAATCCCAGTAATAGCACAAATACACGTTTGGGCCCTAGGGGCGTACCAAACCATATACCAATAAAGTGGTATGCGAACCACGACTGAACTAGACACTAGGCCTAGAGCCTCTAGAAGTGCTTGGACCACAAGGAACCACCCAAGGTAGTGACACAGGGGACCCACGGGAGACGCGTGCAGTGTAAATACACAACCGCGATACGCCGTTAACTTCTATGGAGAAAGTCGGGATCGGGAAAATAGAGGAAAGGGACACTTTAAAGAGGACTAGGACAAAACCCTTTGAGATCTAGGACTTTGAAGAGTCTCTACCCACGGGAGCACCGGAGTACTCGTGTTACCTCACCCAGGGAAGCCGGGTGCATAGGTGCCTTTCGGGGTCGGGTTTCGTCGTCGGTTCTTATGGCGATCTGCTGCAAAGTGCTGCTGGCGACCAGGAGAAAAGTGTCCGGGTGGATCCAAGAGTGGATCGGAGTTCTGAAGAACCTGAAAGCAGAGGGGACAGAGTCTGGGTCACTAGCCAGTGACCAGGGAGGTGATGGACAGATGCCCACCGATGTCGAGTGCTTCAGGTTCGATGACGGTCGTCTTGACTCTTCAGCCACGAGGTCCGGGAGGCGTTGTCGGCAACCAGGAGCAGGATTCGGGCTGCTGCTCGATGTCTGTCGAGTGCAGAGGTGTCGGCGACCAGATTGGACCCAACAAGCCTTGGCAACGGCAAGTCTCGAGTAAGATGTGGATCGTCGATGATGCAGACCAGCAAGGTCTGGGGAACTCACCCAGCGAGGGTAAGTGAGGGCAGGCCTGGAGCAACCAGACTGCCAAGTAAAGAAAAGATTGGCCTTCGTTAAGGGCTACTAGCCAACGGGCTAGCGACCGCGAAGGGGCCTCGTGACGCCGCACGTGGAGCTGGCTTACAGCACACTCGTGGAGTGGGGGCCAGTGATCTTCGGTGCAGGTGTTGCTGGAGGCTAGGGCTACTCGGAGCCCAAAGTACGACTTCTTGGGAGACCCAGAAGATGGTGCACTTGCAAATGTGCTCGGTGTCCAGGGGTCACGGTCTCAAGTCACCCACGATAGCCACGGGCCTCAGCTTTGCTGGGGACTCAGGGTAGCCTCGGGGAAGTCTGAGAATCCACCTCTGGTGATGCGATGACTTCGGCGTCCGACGGGAGCTTCAGTGATGCGAACCGGACAGATGCTTCTTTGGTGCCTGCCAAGCAGGGGAGTCACTCCTTGACCCCAAGGGAGATTCTTCAGTCCTCTAATCGTGAGTAGAGCGTCGAAGGTCCAGGATTCTGTTTCAGAGTTTCGTCCAGGTATAATCTAAAGTCCTAAGGACTGGGTTCCTACCTTTATTCTAAAAATAGGGGATGGACTACTCTGTGGCCCCACCTATGGGTGGGTCAGGGCAGAGGGGTGGCTACACCCCTTTCCCTTTGTCCAGTTCGCGCCAAAGCAGGGGCTGCAAGCCCCTGATCCGGTTTGAACTGGGGTATGCACAGGGACACCAAATGTGCCCCCAGTGCAGGACTTCAAAGCACCCGAAAGTGCTCCCGCCCAGCCCCAATACACATTGTCCTGTCTGGGGAGGTGGTCACACCTCCCTGGGACAGGAAACCTATTGTCCAGGCCTCCCTGCCGGAGTTTCGTCCAGCAGCAGGAGGCCAGACTCGTGTCTGTGGCAGCAGCATCCATTTTGTGATGCCAGGGCTCTGGAAAGAAGTTACCGGACTCGTCAGAGTTAACATGCCTTTCCCTCTAGAAGGGTGGAATGCTACCCCCGCCGCCAGGATTGGCGGGGGGTAGTATTCCAAGATGTTTGACACCAAACACGACATGTTTAGGTGCAGCCATTCCATAGTTAGCATTTTACCGCGAGGATATAATGCGTTTAAGAGTATATGGTCAGGCTGCACTACAAACAGCATCAGAGATGGTCTCCGAACACTGCAGAGGGGCCCTGCTCATGCAGGGGCACCCTCTCACATAGGAACCATGCACTCTGCCTTTAGGATTGATAAGGCCTGCCTTAGGAGTGACTTATAGGTTTATATGTGTGTATGCTTTCAGTGATATAGGTAACCTATACCACAGCAAGGGGTGCATGCACCACCTTACCCAGGCTGCAGTAGCAGACCTGTGGTGTCAGTTTGGATGGCCTACCAGGGGTGGCATAATACATGCTGCAGCCCCTGGCAGGCCTCTGAGGTACCTATGCCCTTGGTACATAGTATACCATATACTAGGGACTTACAAGGGCACTCCAGATCCCAATCAGTGATGTGCCTAAGGCACATGGAGACCCTTTTAAAGAGGAAGCAGCTAGGCTGGGGTTCTGAATAGCAGGGCCCCAGCCAGACTAATGTCGAAAACCAGTGAAGTATCAGCAAAAAGTGGGGGTACCCCTGTGAAGCAGATCCTACTCTCCTACAGCAAGTTCATGAAGAGCCAGGTTTTTAGCTTCTTCCTGAATTCAAGGAGATTGTTCAAAGAGCGGAGCTGAGTTGGGAGCGTATTCCAAAGAGCAGAGGCATTAACTGAGAACAGGCGGCCGCCCGCTCTTGCCCTCTTGATCTTAGGGACCCTGGCTTGATAGAGATTGGAAGATCTCAGGTTTCGGGTAGGTAGAAGGACAGTAAATTTTGTAGGATTTTTGGACCCGTACCCCACAGAGTTTTGTGCGCTATGCATAGTGATTTGAACTTTATTCGATCCAAGATCGGTAACCAGTGCAAAGCCCTGAGTGCTGGCTTGGCCTATTGTTTCCTGGGGACATTGTGGAGGAGTCTGGCTGCACAGTTCTGTACCACCTGCAACCTCCTCATAGTAGCCTTGGGGTACCGAGATATAAGGAGTTGCAGTAGTCCAGTCGTGGCAATACCAGGGTTTGGACTAGGGTTCTGCGAGCTGAGTCTGGGAGCAGAGGCAGGATTTTCCGTAGTTGCCTTAGAATTCCATAGCAGGTGGCCGCAACCTGTACTACTTGATGTTCAAGATTTAGGGATTTGTCCAGCCATATTCCCAGACTTTTAATTCTCTCTTTCGGAATGGGGGGATCTCCTAAACTGCTGGGCCATTTCAGTTGGGGAGAGCTGTTATTAATGTTCCCTAGGATCATTAGCTCAGTTTTTTCCCCATTCAATTTGAGGAAGGAGTGGTCCATCCAAGTGGCTACTGTACTCAGACATATTTCTAGATCAATCTTGTGTTTTTTTGGGTGGTTAAGGGACAGTACGAGCTGTGTGTCATCTGCGTACGACACGATCTGCACTCCAAAAGGAAGGACCAGGTCTGCCAAAGGTTTGAGATACACATTAAACAGGGTGGGGCTTAATGAGGAGCCCTGCGGAACGCCGCACAGCAGTGGGATGGAGTTGGATGCATAGGAGCCGTCGAACACCTGGAAAGTTCTCTCCATAAGGAAGGATCAAAACCAGGAGAGAGCATTCCCTGCCACTCCTACCGCTTTGAGTCGGTCTATTAAGGTGTTATGATTTACAGTGTCAAAAGCGTCACTTAAGTCCAACAGGATGATTGCCACCATACCTCCCTGATCAAGCAGTTTGCGTGCCTCTTCAGTGACTGTGAGCAGCACAGTTTCCGTCCCCTGATTGGGGCGAAAACCAGTCTAGGAGGTGTGCAGAATAGCGTGGGATTCTAGAAAATCAGTAAGAGTTTTATTGACATGTTTTTCCAGGGATTTGCTTGTCATGGGGAGAAGGGAGATTGGGCGATAATTGCTCCATACCTCTTGGTCTAAGTTGTTTTTTTATAAGTGCTTTGACCATGGCGTGTTTCCATGTTTTGGGCACTCGTGAGGTGAGGATGGAGGCATTAAGAACATCTGAAAGAGGAGGGGAAATGGCACTTTTACTTTGCTCAGCAAGTGTACTGGGGCTGGGTCACGGGGAACCTGATTTAATTGAGTTCCAGAGTAGGGACAGCGTGGAGGAATCTATCAAGGGAAGCTCTTCAAGAACTGCGGGGTGCTTCTCTACCGTCACTTGACCTGAGATCAAGTTATCAAATAAGGTGACCGGAGGGAAGGCATTGTATATCTTCAAAATCTTATTGTTGAAGAACTCAGCCAGTTCTGTGCATCTTTGTGGTGAGGAATCAGATGGAGTTTCAGGCTGAGGGGGACTAATACGTTTTTTAACAATCCTAGCAATTTCCTTAGGGGCATTAGCGGACCCCTGAATTTTCTCTTCGTAATATAGTGCCTGTGCTTTTTTAATCTCAGTTTGATATAGTTTAATAGTTTCTTTATATATCTTTTTCTTCTCTGGACTGTAGTCTTTCCTCCAGGCCCGTTCGAGCCTTTTGCATTTTTGTTTGACTTCTCTAATTATCGGGGTAAACCAAGGAGAACGGTTTTCTCTTGGTTTATTTGTTCTCCATTTATGTGGGATGATAGGGTCTAAGGAAGACGTGATCCAGTCGTTGAAGTTCTGTGAGGCAATCTGGGGGTCAACATACCCCGTTGGGCTCGATTTGACTAGTGTATCTGCCCATCGTTCAGGGTCAAGTTTGGGCCACATACGGTCCCAGTGTTTTGTAGTTTGATGGTGGATTTTTGGGGATGAGGATGTCCAGATGATTGGGATTATAAAGTGGTCCGACCAAGGAATGGGGGTAGGACGGTCGGTTACCAGGTCTATAAGGTTGGAGAATACTGGGTCTAAAATATGGCCTTTCTCATGTGTGGGGCCAGTAACCTTTTGATGTAACTGGAGGGCCTGTAGATTTTGTGTAACATTGTGTCTATCCCCATTTGTGTGGTCTCCAAAGTGGAGATTAAGATCTCCGAGGATCATAAAGTTAGATGCCGAGCAAGCCATGGATGCTGCCGTGTCCGTAAGGGATTCAACAAACATCCCACAGGGGCCAGGGGGACGATATATCAGGTTACCTGACAGTGTACAGGTCGGGGAGAAGGAGAGAGTAAAGCTGAGGCTTTCGCAATCCTGTAGTACATCGGGTTATTCGCCCGTTGATACTTTTTTTCAAAATGATCGCGATCCCTCCCCCCTTCTTTACTCTCCTGTCCCTTCTAAGGATAAAATAGCCCGGTGGTAGTGCCTGCACCACATCTGGGTCCATTATCAAGCCCCTATCGCCACCACAACGTCACTTTTTGTGACGTTGTGGTGGCGATAGGGTCAGCGCCCTATTATCAAGGCAGCGTTAAGCCACTTAACGTGGCTTAAAGCCACGTTAAGTGGCTTAACGCTGCCTTGATATTAGGCCCTTTCACGCTAAACTTAGCGTGAAAGGGGCGTGCAGAGGGTGTTGCGGTGGGCGTTCCACCGCAACACCCATTGAAGTCGACGCTGCCACCTATTATCAAGTATGGCGATAATAGGTGGCAGCGCCGAACTTAAGACCATAAATATCCTGGTCTTAATGGTGGCGAAACGAGGAGAAATGCTTTATTTCTCCTCTGCTTTTGCTTTTTCCATGTGTGCTGCCTTGTGCAGCAAACATGGAAAAGCAAAATGCCATGGTTTGTTCATGTACAGGAAGGTGTCCCTTCCTGTACATGAACAAACCATTTTTCAAAATGCCATTTTGTAATCTTCCATGTGTGCTGCACGAAGCAGCACACATGAAAGTTACAAATGGCATTTTAGGTTTGTTTATGTGCAGGAAGGAACTCCTTCCTACACATAAACAAACCTCCTGCTCGCAGACACCCTTGCACTCTGGTGCAAGGGTGCCTGCGCTGGCACTAAGTTGTGTAACTTAGCGCCGTCGCAGGGGGAAACGCCAGGCTGCACCATATCCTTGTTAATATGGGGCAGCCTGAGCGCTTCCGAGTGGCGGAGAGAGGCGTTAAGCCAAGACGGCTAACGCCTCTCTCCGCCACTTCCTTGGTAATATGCCCCAATGTGTTGCGGTGTGTGACTGGGGCAGAGGTGAGGTGTGCCATATTTTCCAATATATGTTCATCTCCGACTCTCTTCCAATTGTGATACATTTGTCACTGCCTAGTGCTAACACAGGCACCCTTGCAGCACAACTCAAGGCTGCCTGTGATATTCTCATGTTTGTTTGTCTGCAGGAATGTATATCTCCCACCACAAGAACAATATTTTTAAGTCATATTCCTCTTTCAATGTGCATGCTGTGCATAATGCAGCACACATCAAAAGCAGAAGTAACGAGTGCACAATATTTGTTTTCTCATTATTACACCATTGTTGGCTGGCATACAATTTACACCCCAACACAGGTATACTCATCTTAATTTTTGTTCTTTGTCAAAATCCATGGGTGAATGTATAGGAAGGTTCATGCTCCACCCACGTAATGCTTTACTGATGCAGTGTAACACAGCATCATTTTCACGTGTTGTCTAAAATATTTGTAAACAAACCATGGAAGTCAACAAGATTTGGCCAATGTGTTGCTTTTCAAATCACAACTAATAATTTTTGTTTGAAGCATTAAAAATGTTACAAACACACAGGGGCATATTCTCAAGAACGGGCGATAATTATCGCCAACCTAGGTTAACGCAACTTTACATAACGCCGTCTATCGAGGGAAACAAACGCCTTGTTAACGGCGTATTCTCAACACGCCAGCAACAGGCGATAGTATCCCGATAACGCGTCAAATGTCCGCGTAAAAATTACCGTGACGGCGATAAAAAAGGAAACCCGATCGTGAAAAAAGTTGCGATGGGCCCAACTGCGATAAAAACATTAGTGATAAGCAGCGCCAGGCTTGCTATTCCCACGTCAGATGGGAAAAATCACCATACAAACTGCCAAAAAAAAACACAAACTAATGAGAAGCACCATGGCGGAAGCTGGAGCAAGTACAGAGGCCAACCAGAACCCCACAAACCCCCCCGGAGGACCAGCCAGGGACCTCGGGGAAGGAGAAGGGCAAGGAGAAGAAGAAGAGTAACCCGCGATTCAGTCCGCAGGAAAACAAGATCCTGATTACGGAGGTGATAGAACACCACCAACAACTGTTCATCACCTCCACTGTGTCATTGGCAACTAAAAATGCAATATGGCAGTCCATCTTGGCCAAGGTGAATGCAGTCGGAGTGAAGAGAAGGGAAGTGGACGACTGCAAGAAGCGCTGGAATGATGTGAAGCGCAAAACCAAGCTGAAACTCGCCAACAACCAGAAAGCAGCAATGCAGACTGAAGGTGGGAGTCCAGCGCTACAGCAGGAGCAGGATGCGATGGAGGAAATGGTGTCCACAGTCATCAGTGGGGAGACGGTGGCAGGAGTTGGGGGACCGGATACTGCTCAACATGATCTGACCCAACAGCAACAGGGTGAGTAACGACCAGGGACTGGGGGACGGGGGGAGATGGGCACAATGGCACACATGCACAATTAAGTATACACAGTGCACACCCACAATTACTCTGGATCATGTCCCTGATCTCCTTGGCACACTGCAGCACACATAGAAACAGCAAGTAGGCCCCCGTTGACAATGTGCCCAGAGGGGGTCCTCACCACACATCACTAATCTCACAACAAACCCATGCACATGTGCTGAACCCAGCAAAGCTGCGGGTCTGTGAACCACACTGAAAAAGCAAGTGACACTGCATGACGATTAGCATGGCTGCAGTCCAATTATCATGACATGGTGCACGCCACTACACTGAGGTGGCTGAGTGTGGACCACATCCGTAAAGGAGCAGGTCACACTCTGACACATCCACGTGCACAAACAACCCCTGACGTCAACAAGACATCTGCGGACAAACCATGCACAAGAGTCCCAACTCCCACCAAGAGCCCAATTTACCCAAGTCTGCAACATCTCAGCACTGCATAAGCACAGAAGTGAAAGGCACACCACCTGAAAGTGATAAGGGCCAGCAAAATCAGAGCTGCAGGGGTGACTTTCCCACAATGCAGCACACACACATAAGAAACAGAGCACATCAACATTGACAACAATGTGGTACAGACTGCAACACTTTCACAACAGAACAGAGGACACAACTGCTGCCGCTTGTGTGTAGAAACTGGCCAATCACATTTGGCATAGCAGGAAACTGTGAGATGATAATGTACAAGTACAACCCCGCATCCCTGATGGTGTAGAAATGTCCACTGTCCTGCATCACATAGGCATCTCCTCCCAAACAGTCACAATGTACATTGTCATGCAGTCTGTATGTAAACTTGTCCAATGCGTGAACATACATGGAACACACTGTTAAACTGCATCTCCCCTCCACATTGCAGAGCGAGAATCAACACCTCCTGCAGAGCAGACCATACATCTCTTCACTGATGATGAAGAGGACCTCCAAACCATTGACACCGATGCCCTCCAACAGCTCATGGACACCCTCAGCACCCCACCCCCAGGAGCAGGGCAGCCCAGCTGCATCGAGGAGACCCCACCCCCTGCACAGACCACACAGCAGGAAGCACCCCACACCACGGCTGTCTCCCAGGACCCCCACGACCAACACATGGCATTCCAACACCGTGTGTTAGAGGGCCAGAAGGAGATGGCTGATCAGGTGCGGGTGGGGTTCGACCTCATGGCAGCCAAACTAGATGCCATACGTGGGTGTCTAAGTCCCATCAGGGACCACTTACAGTCCCTAACGGACACCCACAGTCCGCTCCATGCTCTCCAACAAGCCATGGCTGACATCGCTGGAGTCATGACTCTGAGACAAGAACAACTGTCTAGTCAGAGTGGCTCCAGTGATGACAGCCGGGAGTTGGGACGCATGCAGAGGATCATGGAGAACATGGAGCGGATGCAGGCGGAAAGAATGGCTGCCACAGCTGCACACCAGCGAGATGTAGCTGGGTTCTTCCATGCCCTGCAGATCCTCATCATGGCATTGCTGCCACAAGGCCTGGCGCAGATGAATGCTGCTGCTACTACTCCATCCACATCTCCGCCCCCTGACGTGTCAGTGCCTCACAGTGTGGCAGACAATCCACCTCCGGCCCCTGATGTGTCACTGCCACACAGTGCGGCAGACATTCCACCTCCGGCCCCTGATGTGTTGGAGTGACCCTTCCCAGCCTACGATCGGAGGAACCCCTTTCAGGATGGGCAATTCATCGTTATATGCATTTTAAGCCCTCAAATTGATGTATCCTGACTGGCTTTCCGAACAGTTTTTATCGATCTGCCCATGGGGTTCCCGGAAGTTTAAATGACTTCCTGATTGGTTCCCTGATCTATGTTTGAAACATCTCGGACCTCTGATTACAAGTTCATATGTTTGTTAAGTTTGACTCAGAACCTATGAAAAGAACCCAAGCGAACATTTCCTTTCCTTAAGGTATACTCGGTATGCTTTTGTGTGTCCCACACTATTTATTTATCTTCGCCCTGATGAAGGTGTCGCCCCATTGCGGGCTTTACACCGAAACGCGCGTTGGCGCTTAATTCCTCTCGTGTCCTTGGACCCTATTTCCACCTATCATCTGGAGGATACACGAGAAAGCTCCATTTTAAAACATAAAGTGGCAGTTGTACCACCTGGAGCAACTTATAATGTTTTAAAGATATGTTTTTGTTGAGGAATGAATGTGTACGTCACTTTGAGTGTGTGTTAGTATGATTGATGTTTATGACTGTTATGTGTGGGACATGTTTATATATCTATAGATGATTCTGTATGGCTTATTTATGTATCTTTTGAAATGTGATAATTATGTTTGATACTATGAAAATAAAAGAAAAATAATTTGGTTAATTTATCTTTTGTCTGAAATTATGCGTTTGTCAGCCCCAGGTACTGGAATATTATTCTAGGACCCTCTCCTAGGGCCTTTTGATGAATTTTACATATGGGCAGGTGACCGTTGTTAGTGGTGGCCCTGATGTGTCAGTGCCACACAGTGCTGCTGACAAAACACCACCACCCACATGTGAGGCACATCACACATCAGAGGACGATGATGTGGATAATTCTGGCTTTGTGGTAAGAAGGAAACAGTAGCATTCATCTCCGCCATATGGCCTGTTTCAGCTTGGTTCTGCCCTCTGCATCATTCCCCGGAACAACACCTTCCACTGTCCCCCGAGACACTCTGCGACACTCACCTTGGCCCTCGACATAGACTGCCATATTTGTTTTGGTTACCAATGACACTGCACTCTTCCTCTTCCGATGAACTTGTCAATCCCTAAAGGACTCTGGCTGGCCCTCCACGGGACAACAATGTCAAGTGGGGTTTGCATGGCCATGTACTGGTCCAGCTTCAACACTCCATCGAATGTGATGAAAACATTCTAATTCACACAGATGTGTCATGTCAATGATCAAGCAAGCATGAAAGTATGGATGAATATAGGGGCAGTGATTCCAAACATAAGGTACTCACTGGGCACTGATATCAATGCGCATGTTTGACCGTGACCCAGACAGGCAGTGTGATGATTGGGAATGTGTGAACTAGCTGTGGCCTCATTGCTCCTAAACAACAATCTCGCAATTTCCCAACTTAGCCCCACGCCAATGTAGGAAATAGGGCTGTGTGTTAAAAAGTCAAAGTTATGTGGATGCCACAGCTCGGAGCAATGATTAGTTTGAGTGTGCAGCGGTTGGACTCCTGGGATGGTCTGTGCGTAAGTGTGAAGGTCATTCCATGCAAGAGAACTGCGAGCAAGGACTTCTGTGTGTGGGGTGTGTATACGTTGGTCTTTGGTTAGCGCTGTGCGTTGTGTGGGAGTCGTCATCAGCTGCTATGGAATCTCTCAGGGGGTGCTGGGCACATGCAATTCCAAGCTCGGAGGTGCAGATGTGCCACCGCCTTCTAGTCCAGACAAAGGAGCTTTCATCCCTAATGTTAGTTTGTCATCTGCTTGCATTCTGGAAATGTGATGTGGATTGGGGGGGGGTGTCACTGCTTCGCCTTCCGGCACGGTAGAACCAGTACCAGCCATGTACGTGCCATCACGGTCAAAATTGCATGCTCTGATGTAGCAGTGTTGTTTTGCCTCAGTCTGACAGTGATGGTTACAGGCAGCTGTGAGGAGGCGCGTGACATCTCACCTTGCACCTATCAGCTGACACTGTTCACTACTATTGATGGATGACATCCGTGTACACATGTGATCTGTACATGGCACATATGTCCAGGGGACACCTTGGTGTGTTCTACGCAAGGTATTCCTGCTGGCTTTTTGGCTGGTGTGCATATCCCATGTTGCCGATGTGTTCACTGTGCTCCCATCCCCCTTACGTCCATGTTGCTCATGTTGTGGGACTTGAGTCACAGGGTGCATCTCCGCATCAGGGTGGTTCATATTTGACCCCAAATGACACCCGCAATTTCATATTTGACCCCAAATGACACCCGCAATTTCATATTTGACCACAAATGTCACCCGCAATTTCAAATTTGACCACAAATGACAGCCTGTCTTTTTTTTAACACAAATGACAGCCTTCATGTCATGTTTTTGTACACATGTGATACGCTGATGAGTGGGATTATGTACTACATTTGACACCCTGTGATGACATTCCGAATACGTGACACCCTGAACAGCCTCTCTGTACAGAGGTGACATACCCACCATCTATTTTCTATTTGTGAGATTGTTAGCACTTAATGTTGCACTTACACCTGTCAGAGCGATGTGCTAATGCAGAGGACTGACATGCACACAGGGAATGTGTGTTGCAATGAATTGTTTTGCACATGCTGTTCATGTGGTCATTTCGTACTGTTCCATGATTGCTAAGGACTGTCACAATGTGACGTGCTCATGCAAAGAAATTGTCAATGATTGTGTTCCTTCGGGCTATTCCTGCTGCAGCTGCAGTGGGGGGTGGTCCACCTGCCTCATCTTCCTCATCATCGTCCGGTGCATCTGGCACTTGGATCCATGGGGCATTGGTGCGTAAACATATGTTGTGCAATACACAACATGCAATGATCATCTTGCACACTATTTCTGGGCTGTACAGGAGTCTTCCACCTGTGATGTCCAGGCACCTGAAACGTGACTTTAACACGCCAAATGTGCGCTCAACAATGCCCATGGTGCGTTTGTGGGCCACATTGTACTGCCTCTGGGCCGGGGTGTTCTGGGCTCGGAGGGGTGTCATCATCCACAGGCAGAGTGCATATCCTTGATCACCTGTGAGAGGTAAGTGAGATTAGTGTAAACTGGTGGTTCTGCATGCTGTGTTGGCAGACTTACAAGTTTTGTGGTGTGTGATTTGTGTGACTTTGGGATTTATGTTTGCCATGTATTGCTTCAGGCGAATGTGCGGGGTCAATGTGTATTACGTAGCCTCACAGCTGCTCCTCCCTCCCCGAGCCTATTTACCTGTGTGCGCTGTGCGGTTGCATCACTTGCACTCCTACGGCACACCATTGTCATGCCTGTCTGCACATGTCCGCAAGCCTGTCAACAACACTGTAATGTTGGCCGTTGAAGGTGGGCGGCCACATGTGTGTAGGCCTATGGTAAGGATAGGGCGGACACAGATGTGGAGTTCAGGCCTGGCTGAACTCGCGCTGCGATTGAGGCTAGGACTTTGGCTTATGCTGCGGCAATGAAGGTACACACACAACAGTTGGCATGTATGAGCAAAGACCCCGAACGGTCTTGTGCTCCTTTATTTATCCATTCGGGCGAGCCCGCCCTCCGGGTGCATGCTACATTGCAAGTTTGTCGATTAAGGGCCGGCTGGCGCAGACACCACAACAGAGACACACGCCATAGTTACTTTTGTGGCCAGCCTGGAACTGAACCACGCCCAGAGCCCGGAACTGAACCACGCCCAGAGCCCAGGACTGAACCACGCCCAGAGCCCCGGGCCATTTCTTCAAACTCCTCACACGCTTATGCGTGCGCCGCCGCTGTGGCGCTGGGATGTCGTGCGCTTTGGAGTACATCTTCAGACGTTCCACCCAGGCTTTCCAGAGGCCTGTCTGGGAAGGGGGTGGCCCTGTGAATGTGAGGGGCTCCAGTAGCATTACCGGGGACATGCTGTTGGCTGCTGGAGGCGGACTTGTGGGGTAGCCCCACGGGACGATGACTTGTGGTGCACTGAGTTAGTGGCACCTGAGGCACTGCATCCGGCAGGGGCCTACCGCCACATGGCGATGACTTGCGGTGCACTGAGGTAGGCCCACCTGAAGAGCTGAGCGGGTGTGCAGCCTGCGATGATGCCGTGGCCTGGAGGCTGGACGGTGACTTGCAGTGCACTGAGGTAGTGGCACCTGAAGAGCTGAGCGGGTGTGCAGCCTGCGATGATGCTGTGGCCTGGAGGCTGGACAGTGACTTGCAGTGCACTGAGGTAGTGGCACCTGAAGAGCTGAGCGGGTGTGCAGCCTGCGATGATGCTGTGGCCTGGAGGCTGGACGGTGACTTGCAGTGCACTGAGGTAGTGGCACCTGAAGAGCTGAGCGGGTGTGCAGCCTGCGATGATGCTGTGGCCTGGAGGCTGGACGGTGACTTGTAGTGCACCGAGGTAGTGGCACCTGAAGAGCTGAGCAGGTGTGCAGCCTGCGATGATGTTGTGGCCTGGAGGCTGGACGGTGACTTGCGGTGCTCTGAGGTAGTGGCACCTGAAGAGCTGAGCGGGTGTGCAGCCTGCGATGATGTTGTGGCCTGGAGGCTGGACGGTGACTTGCGGTGCACTGAGGTAGGCCCACCTGATGAGCTGAGCGGGTGTGCAGCCTGCGATGATGCAGTGCACCTGGAGGGCCGGACTGGAAAGGATTTGTCTGTTAGCCTGCTGGACCACAGTGGAGGCCGAAGGGAGCAGTCAGCACACACAGAACTCTGCGGTGCGGTGCCGCAGGGTGCGCTGGGGGCCTGTTGCTCGGAAGCCAGCGATAGGCTGAGGAGGCTGCCAAGCTTGCGGGCCTCGGCCCTGAAGATTGCACAGGAACGTGGTGGGCCCTCTTGGAGACACGCCGGTGGCAGCAGGTGAGCAGTGAGGCCTGGGTGTGCAGGGGCGGGCAATCACCGTTGGGCGCCGGATGGGTCTGGGGACCAGCGGGCTGGGGTGCAGCAGGCGCACAGGCACCACCGGTCACGGCGGCAGCCTCGTGGCAGGGTGAGGGGCACTGCCCTGGCAGACACGCCCCTGCAGGCGATGACGAGTTGTGCGCCAGGTGGCGTGTGACGTAGGCTCCTCGTCATCGGTGTTAATTTGGCCGATGAAGGTGACAGCCACGTGTGTGTAGGCCTATGGTCAGGATATGGCGGACACAGAGACACACGCAGTAGTTACTTTGGTGGCCATCCCGGAAGTGAACCGCGCCCAGAGGCCCGGGCTATTTATTCACACTCCTACGCTTGGCTGCCGTACGCCGGCCCAGCCCACTACGCTTACGCTTACAGGGGGGGCGACATAGCTACATGTCCGAGGTCTTCCCCACTGCCTGAGGTAACATGGTTGCGTCCACTGTCCACGACACTACACACACCAGCTGTATATGTCCACATGGACATGTCTGTGCTCTGCATACTCATGACTGTCCGGCACATCACCGCCACACTTGGCATTGTGTACATTCTTAATCATGGGTCACTTGCCTCCTTCACACATTCTTGGTTCCCACCTCTTCCCACATACTGCAATTGTGTGGCAGAGGGGCTATGCCTTTGTGGGTGGTTTGTCTACATGTCTGGCCCCTGTTACCACAGTTACTTGTGTTGTCGTGTCTGGTAGGTGGGCATGTTGGTTGGCATGTATGTGATTTTGTTACGTGTGCATTCCCACAGTTGTGAGTTGTATGATTGTGGAGTTGAGGTGTGTGGTGTGTTCCGTTGGTACTTACCAACGAGCAGTCCATTTCCATAGGTGCCATCCTGAAAGCGCTGGTTGATGATGGACTGTCGGAAGATGTAGGAATCATGCACACTGCCTGGGAAGTTTGCAACGACATTGGTGAACAGTCCCCGGTGGTCCACTATTGCCTGCACATTGATAGAATGCGTGTGCTTTCTGTTGCGGTAATTGTGTGCAGTGTCGGCAGGAGGCACAAGAAGGACATGTGTGCAGTCAATTGCCCCCAACACGTGCGGGAAGCCAGCTATGGCGTAGAAGCCTTGCTTGGTCCCCAGCTGTTCCTGCGCAGTGTGGGGGAAGTGAAGGTGCTGGGGTATCAAGCTGATGATGGTATCCAAGACATGTGTGAGGAACTTTGATAGGGCTGGCTGTGAGACTCCTCCGACTCTGGCAGTTGTTGGTTGGAAGGTACCAGAGGCCAACAAGTGCAGCACAGCCAGCAGCTTTGTCTGCGGAGGGATGTTGGTTGTTCGCTGTGTTGGTACCGTCAGCCTGTGGGCAATGTGGGTCAGGATGCGGAGGATGGTTGTCCTTTTGAGCCTGTAGTGGGCAATGACTTCCTCTGGCGTTAAGTGTCTGAGGCTGGTGCGTTTTCGGAAGGTCCACTGTCTTGTTCTGCGCTGCCTCAGTGGTAGTCCGGGGGGGTGGTCCGGGGCGTGGGGGTGGTCCTGGTGATGGTGGCGGTATGTGTTGTGGCCCTCTTGGGTCTCCAAGCTGCATGATTAGTAGCTCCATGGCATGTGTTGGTCTTCAGATGTGGCTCTGGGCTGGGCTCCCTTTCTACTGCAAGTTTTCGCCCTACTTGAGACCAGGAAAAAGCAGGTCTTAAGTTCCTGCTGCTAACGCGCTTTATCGCATGTTTTAGGCCCACATCGCCAATCTGGCTGGTCGTTGTGATCATCGCGAAGTGGTGTTATCGTGAGTTTTTGCACGGGAACGCCTACTCTACATATGATTAGCGTTAGTTGTCGCTGTCAGCCTTGGCGATGTGTTTAGCGGCAGCTATCGCAGGAAAACTGACGATATGGGCTGTTAGCGCAGGCTTGTGAATAGGGCGATAAATCTATCGCCACTTTCGTGGCGGTAAAGTGCCGCTAAATCGGCGATGAGTCCTTGAGAATATGCCCCACAGAATCTTAATAAATACACCCCTCCTTACAATAAGTATGAGATGATTTTCATACAATGATAATCTTCTTGTCTATATATCAAGAAATTATACATCCTACATTTATAAATCTGTGTTTGGGTTTTGTAACAGAATTATTATGACATCAACTAAAAAGCTTAACCCTGATATAGAAGTTTCTTAAAAGAATTGTTCATTTTTTAAACACTACCTTGCACACATTTTCTAATTTTTCATTTAATGATGATGTTCATCAACAACATTTCCTGTGCAGCGTTGAACTAATTCAAGGGGCCTTAACTTAGCTATGCAGCTATATATATAATGTATGTCTGGCCTATCCCTGAAGTTTTACACTTTGGCCTGTCTAGTTTCAAGGCAGCTAGCCTTATAACATTTCTTTAGGGATCCTGTGAGGGTAAATGGATGTATTTGTTACATTAAAGTATCCTTTTGTGCTGTAAAAAAAAAACTATAGTCCTCGTCCAGTTTTGTTTGCGTGCTGAAGAATGTTGCACATATCAATATAAGTACATGTTTTTACTATATAGCGCTTAATTATGGCTGCCTCGTTTCTTTCTAACTTTGCTGTTAAAAATTTACTTCATTATTATCATCACATCTAGGTACTTATAAATCGACATTGTTGTATGTGACACATTACACCCTTGTCAGGTTTCTCCTGTACAACTTCAGTGCTATTTTAAAAAAAGAGTAATTGAGGTTGATTGAATTCTTTTTCGTGTGTTATTCCAGCACATCTCTTGTTTTATTGCTGAGTCTAACAAGTGATATATGTGCATATATATATATATTCACTGAAAAAACCATAGGTTTTAGGGACAGTTATAGTTAGTTGGACATTTCACTCGTACAAAACCATAGAAATTCCCCCGTTATAGTTAGTTCAGCTAACTATAACTCACGCCCCCGCAATGCACTGCTGATGACGTCACATATTACATCACTCATGACATGGTCAGTGACATCACTGATGACATCACTGATGACATCACAGATGACATCATCCAGTGACTGTGTGTTTCTGTAAAGTTTAAATATGTTTAATATATATAGGCAAAGGCGTATTGAAGAATGAGTGGGTGTATAAGTGTCTGAATGGATGATTGAGTAGGTGCGTGACTGACTCTTCAAGTGAGTGATTAAACGTATCTTACTGAATGCATGGGTTAGTGACTAAACTGTGTGAATGTCAGTATCCGTCTGTCTGTTGGTGTGTAAGTGGATGCATGGATTTGCGAATAGCTACATGAGTGTCTATATGGGTTATTGATTGGTTCTCTGAGTATCTGTATGGGTGCCTGAGTGTTTGTGTGGGTGGGGTGTGTGTGACTCTGTACATAGATGTGTGAGTGGGTGATTCACTGGGTGCATGATTTGAAGAGTGCATCTGTGATGGACTGCTTGGGTGGGTGAGTGTGTGTATGGGTGTGTTAGTGAGTGAATGTATATCTCAGTGGTACATGTGCGAGTAACTACATATGTAAAAGGCAGCATATATGTGTGTTAGAGTATTTAAAAGGCTATAAGTGAGAGTGTGTGATTGTGAGAGTGGCTGTATGGATGCGTGTGTGCTTGTATCAGTTATTGTATAAGAGCGTAAGAATGTGCTAGTATTTGTATGAGTAAGTGAGCTGGTGTGTGTATAACTGTATAGGTGAGTAAATGGGTGTGTGATAAATTTTTTGCATGACTGACTAGGTGTGTGAGTACCTCTATGGATGAGTTGCGGTGTGTGAGTGTTTATATAGGTGTATGAGTGCATATGATAGTCCTGTACTGAGTGACTGTAAGTATGAGTGACTGTACGGGTGAGTGAGTAGATGTGTGTGTGTGTAGACCTAAGAATCAGTGAGTGGGTATGTAGTTATTGGTATTGGAGTGTGTATGGTTTTGAGAATGGCAGTCTGTAATTTAGAGTGGGTGTATCAAAAGTTATATTAGGGTGTGAGAAGATGCATGAAATTATCACATGGATGATGTCATCAGTGATGTCATCAGTGATGTCATTTGAGATGTCATCAGTGATGTCATCAGTGATGTCACTGACCATGTCATGAGTGATGAAATATGTGACGTCATCAGCAGTGCATTGCGGGCGCGAGTTATAGTTAGATGAACTAACTATAACGGGGGAATTTCTATGGTTTTGTACGAGTGAAATGTCCAACTAACTATAACTGTCCCTAAAACCTATGGTTTTTTCAGTGAATTTCAAAGGTTTTTTAAATGCTAATTTCTAACTATAACGTGTCTGAAACCTATGGTTTTTTCAGTGAATTTCAAAGGTTTTTTAAATGCTAATTTCTAACTATAACGTGCCTGAAACCTATGGTTTTTTAAGTGAATTTCAAAGGTTTTTTAAATGCTAGTTTCTAACTATGCCTACAGAGGTAGGACATGTGAAGAAAGAAGAAAAACGCACAGAAAGAAGCAAAAGAAATGCAGAAAGAAGCAACAGAAGTCCACAAAGACGAAGAAAAGTGCAGGAAGAAGCAAAAGATGTGCAGAAAGAACCAAAAGAGGAGCAGAAAGAGGCCTTGTTGCAAAATCATCCTGTGCCCACAACTTTTTCAGACGTGTACTGGTGGTAACTGACTCTGACTAACCAGAGCCAGTGCTATGCTAAAAGACACTTAGAATACAGTGAAAACACCTACATACACTAGGGAACACTATGCGTTGGGGTACCCCTGTGATTAGCATGACCTCCTCTGTAAGTCCCTAGTACATAATAGGGCAGGGGGATTAAAACTACCTCTTAAAACGCGCTACAGGGCGCGTTTGCACAGTGGTGAAGGGAGGGGGGCCTGAGGTGACATGTGTGCAAACGCGCCCTGTGGCGCGTTTTAAGTCGGGGGATTAACTCCCCTTGAATCCTGAGAGTCCCTGGGGTGCAACTAGCCCACCAGCTACCTCCATTAAGCACCACAGAGCTGCGTTGCAGAGGTGTAAAAGGGGCGTGGCCTCAGAACACCTCTCTGCAACGCAGCCCCTGGCGCATACTAGAGGTTCCTGGTGGGCTAGTTGGCTCCCAGGGACCCCCAGTATTCAAGGGGAATTGTTCCCCATCTGCAAACGCGCCAGGGGCGCATTTGCAGAGTGCTGCAAGGAGGGGGCGTGGCCTCCGGCGCGATGACGGTCTTTTTTTTTTTTTTTTAAGAAGGGGGCTGTGTGGCCCCCTTCTTTTGTAATTTATTTGCCCCGGGACCCCATCCCCGGGGCATGGCCTTTATTTTTTTAAAATTGTTTTGGAGGGGCTGCGTTGCCCCCTCCTCAGGCCACTTATAGCCCCGGGGACCCCATCCCCCGGGGCTGGCCTTTTTTTTTAAAAATATTTTTTTTAAAATAAATTTTAGGGAAGGGGGCCGCATGGCCCCCCCTCCCGGGTCACTTGTAGCCCCGGGGACCCCATCCCCCAGGGCTGGCCCTCTCCGTTGGGGACCGTGGGGGGTCCCCAATCCCCCCACAGTCCCGCCAGCTCCCCGCGTCCCTCGGGAGCCGGCATTGCTTTTCCACATGGGGAGCTGCTAAGATGCAGCTCCCCGTGTGGAAAAGCAATTTGCTTTAAATTTTGGAAGAGAGAGCAGGACGGGGGCCGGCACCCTGGGGGGTGGTGGTCCCCAGGGCCATCACAGGCTCCAGGAGGGGGGCCACGCGGCCCCCCTCCTAACATGTTCAAAGCCCCGGGGAGGTGGTAGTCCCCGAGGCTTCGGGGGTCCGAAACGGACCCCAATTTAAAATTCTTAGTGCCACCTCCCCGGGGCATGTGGGGGGGCTCGAGCCCCCCCACACAGGTAATTAAAAAAAAAAAAAAAAAGCCCCGGGGGGTGGTGGTCCCTGGGGCTGCGGGAGGGCCAAGTGCCTTCCCGCACCATTTGTTATTTAAAGCCCCGGGGGGTGGCGGTCCCCGGGGCTTGGGGGTGCCCCCGCATGCCCCCGGTACTTGGCCCACCCGGGGGCCAAATAACAACGAAGCGCTTCGTTTTTTTTTTTCACGGCGGGATCCGCGCATCCTAAGCGCATCCTGCCGATTAAAAAAAAAAAAAATGCTTTTTGGCCCTTGGGGTCCTTCTGGGACCCCTGAGCAGGCCTAGGGGTCAGGGTGTTTCTACCCTGCCCCCTTTTGCGTTTTGCGCACTTGTTTCTACTGTTTTCTTGTGACTTGGTTCTACTGAAGTCACAAGATGGCTGCCAACACTTCCTGGTTTGGAGTGTTGACAGCCAATTAGCATACAGCTCGTGATCGGGAGGGTGCGCGGATCCTCCGCTGCCATAGATATATATGTGTTTTTACTTTTGATTTTCTCAGCAACTACTGAACGGATTTACACCATTTAACAAAAGGGTTCTTTCTGAACCAAGAACTACCTCTTTGCCAAATTTGGTGTAATTCCGTTCAGCAGTTCGGCTGTAGCCGTGTCTAAAGTTTCCTATGGAAAATTGCATGGGGAAAACACGTTTTGGGACCCCCCTTTTTTCTCGGCCCCTGCTTGCGGAATCACCCCGAAACTTTCAGGATAGGAGCGGACCGGAGCGGGCAATAAGTTTTGAGAATTTCGCGAAGATTCGTCAACCGGCGACAAAGGTATTGGAAATAGAATGTTGCGAATTTCCTATGGAAAATAGGTCCTAACTATAACTATCTACTGGCGACCGCCAGTAGATAATATATATATATTTATATATATATCAAAACAATACACTTGCAGGCATAGAGTGACGCATAAATTATGCAAAAAAGAAGCAGAGAACTCTGGGTAGTTCCCAAGTTTAGGTGGAAGCCAGCTCCTGTATAGAGCACCCTCAACACCAGCGACACTCTAAATTTGCTCACCTCAAATGACTGTTATTCTATCAAAGTTTTTAAGCATAGGATAAGCACAGTGCTCTCCACACCGAGATAGAAAGGGACAAAGTCTTTTGCCATTTCTACAGCAAAGTCTTTAAGCATAGGATTAGCACAGTGCTATCCATGCCGAGCTGTTAAATGACAAAAGCCATTTACTTCTCCAGGCACAGTATTGCAGCTTTGGATTGGTAAAATACCATCCAAGCCAACCTGAAATGAATAAAAGCAACCCCTGACATGTTTTTTGCTGTTATTACAGCTCTTCAGAGAGGTTTAGCTTTATCCAGACACAATGGAACACCCAGTATAAGTCAAAACAATACCCTTGCAAGCATAGAGTGACACATAAATTATGCAAAAAAGAAAGCAGAGAACTCTGGGTAGTTCCCAAGTTTAGAGGGAAGGCAGCTCCTGTACAGAGCACCCTCAACACCAGCGACACTCAAAATTTGCTCACCTCAAATGTATGTTTTTCTATCAAAGTTTTTAAGTATAGGATTAGCACAGTGCTATCCATGCCGCATAGAAAGGGACAAAGTATTTTGCCATTTTTACAGCAAAGTCTTCAAGCATAGGATTAGCACAGTGTTATCCATGCCAAGCTGTAAAATGACAAAAGCCATTTGCCACTCCAGGCACAGTAGTACAGCTTTGGATTGATAAAATACCAACCAAGCCAACCTGAAATGAATAAAAGCAACCCCTGACACATGTTTCGCTGTTATTATAGCTCTTCAGAGAGGTTTAGCTTTGTCCAGACACAAGGGAGCACCCAGTAAAAGTCAAAACAATACCCTTGCAGGCATAGAGTGATGCATAAATTATGCAAAAAAGAAGCAGAAAACTCTGGGTAGTTCCCACGTTTAGGTGGAAGGCAGCTCCTTATAGAGCACCCTCAACACCAGTGACACTCTAAATTTGCTCACCTCAAATGTCTGTTTTTCTGTCAAAGTTTTAAAGTTTTTAAGCATAGGATTAGCACAGTGCTATCCACGCCGAGATAGAAAGGGACAAAGTATTTTGCCATTTCTACAGCAAAGTCTTTGAGCATATGATTAGCACAGTGCTATCCATGCCGAGCTGTAAAAAAGAAGCAGAGAACTCTGGGTAGGTCCCAAGTTTAGGTGGAAGGCAGCTCTTGTATAGAGCACCCAGGCACAGTATTACAGCTTTGGATTGGTAAAATACCATCCAAGCCAACCTGAAATAAATAAAAGCAACGCCTGACACTTGTTTCACTTTCATTACAGCTCTTCAGAGGGGTTTAGCTTTGTCCAGACACAAGAGAGCACCCAGTAAAAGTCAAAACAATACCGTTGCAGGCATAGAGTGATGCAAAAATTATGCAAAAAAGAATCAGAGATCTCTGGGTAGGTCCCAAGTTTAGGTGGAAGGCAGTTCTTGTATAGAGTACCCTCAACACCAGCGACACTCTAAATTTGCTCACCTCAAATGTCTGTTTCTCTATTTTTTAAGCATAAGATTAGCACAGTGCTATCCACGCCGAGATAGAAAGGGGCGCGGTCTTTTGTCATTTCTACAGTGCTACTCCACTGTGCACTATTACACTCTACCACACTCTATTTACCACCATGCCTCTATTCACCCTCTGCTCTGCATGCTATTCTACTGTAGGCCTCTCCACTCTGCCACTACACTGTACAAAACTCCTCTGTACTCTATTCCACTCTATGCCACCCCACTGTATGGCAATCCATTTTACACCACTTCTCTGTACCCCACTCCACTCTACACCACTCCAGAATACACTATTCTACTGGATGCAACTACACTGTATGCCACTCAACTCTACACTGTTCAACTCTACCACAACATTACACCCACTATGCTGGATGCCACTCCACTGTGCACTCTTCCACTGTATGTTACTCTACTGTACCGAACTCCACTGAACACCTCTCCACAGTACGCCAATCCACTCTACACCGCTACGCTGTACCCCACTTCACTGTACGCTATTCAACTCTTCCCTACTCAACAGTACGCCTCTCCAATGTACGCTATTTCACTGTACGCTACTCCACTGTACCCCACTCCACTCTACGTCACTTCACTGTATGCCACTGCAATCTACGCCACTGCACTGTACGCTGTACCATTCTATGCCAATCTAGCATACGCCACTCCACTGTATGCTACTTCACTGTACGCTATTTCAGTGTATGGTAGTCTACTGTACACTTAACGTAAATTCCCTAAGGCCTGACTCCATTCCGGTGAGGCCCTTTGATTCATCTCGGACTACACCCCTTCCAAATTCTGTGATGTCTGCTGTACACAATAAGACCCATATCATTTATTGAACTGAGAAGAGGACAGAGAGTATGAAGGCGTTCTGATAATAGCCCAGACATAACACGTGGTGGGACATGGAGTCTGGGACAAGAGTTCCTTTATCAACATGTCAAGGCCGTCAAGAAGGTAATTCATCAAAGAGGTGTAGTTCAAATTGATGTCTCCTTGTTTCTCAGTTTCTTGAAGATATGTCTAGGACCCCTTCCCTGGCGCCAATAATCTATACACAACATTCCTAAAATGATGTCAAAGGTTTTATCCCTGATAACCTTTCCGAATTTAAGCACTACCATTTAGGTAGAGAGGTCCTTCATCCTAGATTTTCCTGCAAGATACCGTCCAAAGACGTTCTTGGTTACTGCTGGCATTTAGAGAAGCTGAGCCATCCTACCTGAAGCTAATAAGAGCCGAGTCCCTGAGCACGTGTTTGGATTGTGCAGGGAACACTTAGTATGCTACTCTTCTTATAACAACAGCTCGAGCTGTCAACAAGGTATGCGGTGCATCGCTTTCCCCAAGAAACTCTAGTTTGCAAGTTGCTCTACTATATGCTCTCCTAGGGTAGTGCACAAAAGTAGGGTTTTGGGTGTCAATCTTTTAGATTACTTTTTAACCATGTTAGAAATTTTCATTGTATTCCCATTGTTTGCAACGTTATTCCTTGCTTTTTATATGGTATCTTGTGTGATCATTTTAGATGTACAAAGAAGGTTCACCCTAGTCAAAAATGTGCTGTTATTCCTAGTACTGTGTGTATGTGAAGCTGTAAAGAACAAAATAGGCTTACTGTTACCACAATACCCCTGATTTCCCTTTTTGGGAATAGTTAGTAAGCCAAAAGCAAAATGATTTCACTTCAACTATGCATTGAGTAGAGTTTTGTGGGACTACAATAACCTGTCTTTCACGTTCATTGCTGGTGCATTGAACTAAGTTCACTTAGGTCACACGTGGGTGGGAAAGCAAACCTCGAGAGCTACGCCAGAGTAGTAGCATACGCAACAGTTGGCACCCAATTTGGAACTCGTTTCTTGCGGTTCTGTATTAAAGTATTTTCTTCACTATTCACACACATGTGAACCATTATTATGTCCTTACTGAGACATCCATAATAATCATGGCTACCTCTTACTGGTAATAAGGAAGCTATTCCAGGGTATGCCCCTCCACTGTATGCTACTCCACTCTATGCCACTGCACTCTACGCTATACAGCTGGATGCCACTATGCTGTACCTCACTTCACTCTACACCAGTCCAATCGACACCACTACAGTCTACACCACTCAACTCTATGCCACTCCACTCTACGCCACTCCACTCTACACTATTTCACTCTAAGCCAGTCCATTCTACCACACTCCACTGAATGCCACTGCACTGTACACCACTACGCTGTACGCTATTCCGTTGTATGCCGCTCCACTATATGATGCTCAAGTCTATGCAACCACACTGTATGACACTAACTGAAAGACACTCCACTCTATGCTATCCCACTCTGTGCCACTCCACTCTATGCCACTCTTGTTGTATTCCGCTTTAGGGGTCCGTATATAGGTTTTCCTGAATCAAGTCCTTACATAGGCACAATTCGCCTTGCCCTTATATAGGCATAGAATCCCTGTCCTTATTTAGGCATTAACCGTGCACTCCAAATACAGGCATGGTCACCGACATCCGTCCACCCTAACATCACAACGAGTTCTTAGAAACCAGACCCTTAAGCTTCGGGAGTTCCCCTAGCACAGGACTATTGATTTCTCCAGGAACTCATCTATTATGTATGAACCGTTATACCTTAAGGGTTCATTCCTGACATCTTCCTCTGTCCGACTTCACGTCAATGCTAACATTCCACGACACCTACCAGGTATAAATATACCTTCCCTTGATCAAAGCAAGTTAGAGGAGACCTCGACTTCAGAGGAGTCCGTATCCCGGCCTGACGCACTGAGAAGACGCTGTCATTCCTGCACGCAGACGAATCCAGCTTCCAGTGTTCTGACTCCCTTCGTGGGGTGTTAGAGTTTCAGATCCGGCAGGAGATTCCCACCTCTCTCATTCTCAAGGTATGGAGCTGACTAGATCCTAGAGGGACTCTTGGCATACTAGACTTAACATACTCTTAATCTACCATACTAGAGAATACTCCACCTACTTCTACCTTTCCCTACACCTCGACTAGGTTAGGTACATTGGGGTAGAACTAGCTTAGAGACGCATCGAATGAGTACCCGCATTCTTAGCTCATGTTATTTATGTACGTGAATATATGCTCAAAGATAATGCTAGCGCAGTATTATTTATTTCTACTGCTTACGCTGCACATTATTTATCTTGCATACTGTCTTGTGATCATAACAGCACATATCTCTTACACGAGAAACAAGACTGTTCAATAAAACCCTTTTATTGAAACGCCCGTCTTTCCTTTCTGTGTAACTCTGTAGAAACTAAGCATGCACGATTGAATGAGTGAAACTGTTATCTATTGTTTCCACGATTCTGAGACATGTTCCGCTTCTAAAGGGAAACAAAGTTGTCATGTTTTTCGGTTGCCAGAAACTACTCCCTTCTTGTTCTCAAGGAGTTTCTAGTGGCGTCTGAGCTAGCTGGCACAGGTAATTACGTTTAATATAATCGATAGGGACATACCGACCTTAGTCCTATGTCAAACCTATAGGTTATATTATTCCAATGTGCAGAGCCTATTAGGGAAATAGGAACTACACTACATGGCGCCGAACGGTTTGGTAAGGCAGTAATTTAACGCTAGATACTGAGTAACTCATTCTTGCTTTTCTCAGAGACCCCTACTCACATACTCCATAAGATGTCCGGAGTGGGTAGGGCTAAATATCCGCCATAACTAAATAGGGAAGCACCCTATATATTAGTTGCTTGGTTTGTTCAACGTTGAAGGATACAGTGTTCCAAAATATTGTGCACCTTATCTTTTTGTTTCCTTGAAACTTGTTCTACATTTTTCAAAAAACAAAATGCCTGACTCCGACAACGGTGATGTTGCGGGTCAACCAGCTTTAACAGCTTATAACATCACAGGTTTTATTGAAACCGAGGAAGGTGTCATAGACATCAATCCAAACTTAAGAAGAGCCATCACTCTAAAACTTATAAAACACGGCCTACCACCGAGAGGCGGTAGAGCAGTTTTCATGATAGAGGCACACGAATCCTTTCAGACAGAGGTATTCTATTCATGGGTAATATTTCCTGAATCAAATTCAGTAACAAGACTGTTTCACTTCTACAAAGAAGATGATCCACCAGAGGAATATATTCCTTTCGAGGATATTGAAATTCCACTAACATACCAGGAGCATCAGCTCTGGTTTAAAGGCGCCCTAAAACATCACAGAAACATAACCAGGCTCGGTCCACTAGGTAGACCAGGAGCAACATGGCCGATTCTAGCCGGCTACACTCCTCATCCTGAACTGGATATAATGACGGATTAGGAATTACTTACTCAACTTACATAGTTAATAAAAATCTACAGACAATTAGTCCAATATGTCATGCAGACTTTTACAGTCCAACCACCATTGACACTTCCAAATCAATCTCCTCAACCGGGGAATACACTAAAAATTACACCACAGACTCTATACGCAGTCATGGGTAAAATGCCCACAAAACGTAAGCAAATTCCATTTTGGATAGCTCAAAAATTACTCAAATCGAAGCAGTATTTCCAAATACTAGCCCGTATGAGAAACACAGAATCCTAACAATCTGTTTACCGATGGGGATCACACCACAACTGGAAGACTGCACCACTTGGGGCTCAGTCTTTGCTGCCATCTATACTAAAACACATGGTATTCCATCAATTGCAGTAATACCAGATGTCCTGAAACAAATTCAAAACGAATACGGGGCAGAGCCTGCTCTAAATTTAGGTATGAAATTACTGAAAAATTTCGACCAGGTCTCAACAATAATATTATCTAATATTAAAGGGGAGGCAGCAGAAGTGGCGATCCGCCAACGATTAAGGGAATTCGATGTTACAGAACATCAAACTGAGCTACCCAGAATAATAGAACAATCATATGCAGAATTAGGCAGAGATAGTTTGGGTGGAAGACCAGTGAAGCCGAAACTATCTGAAAGTCCTGAGAAGGACTCTAATAAACAAACTCCTACATCTTCTAAAAAGATGTGGGAAACTAATAAAAATAATTGAGAGAAACGTTCTCAATCCCGAGGTAGGTCTCCTCAAAAGGAGCCCTCTGAAAGGAGATATAACCTCTGGAATAGGGATAATTTGAAAAAGCCTGACAGGTATCAAGATACTGATACACGTTCCTCTCGTACCTTTCAGATCTCGTCACAGACATCGGAAAGAAGAGGACGGTCAGAACATAGAGAAGAACGCGTGAAATCGAAAGACGACAAACACGTTCCGAAAAATAAATCAAAACCTCAATTCTCAAAGAAGAAGGCAGCAGGTCTGAAGATTAGACATGCCGAGGATACTGAGAACACAACTCAAGAACGGAGAATGGGCTCAGACAATGCTGGACAGTGCAGCAGAAGTCACAATAGCTCGCCAGAACCTGAAGGAACTTCTGGAGAAAGTGGACTTGAATGAGTACATTACAGTTGAGACTGTAGACACCAGGGTTAGTACTCCACAAAAGTTATATGAAATAACACTCCGGATGGAGGGAGACATACCTAGACAGGTGAAAGGACTCTTTGGGGAAAAACTTTCAAGGGGCTATGACATACTTCTAGCAGAAAAAGACTGGCCACCACAATTTGTCAGGGAGTGCCCACATGGCGAGGACATTATTATGCCTGCCTTCTCTAACCATATTCCAATTCATCTAAAATATACTTATGCCAGGAAATGGGCAGTTGCCCAGGCCTCAGCATTATACAAAAATCATGTAGGATGGGATGAAGATTCACCTCACCATAAAATACATCTGAAAAATGAACCTACTGCACAAAGGCAGTACCCAATAAAGCAAGAAGCTAAAAAACAGGTCAGGGAGATCTTAGATCAACTTGGAATACCAAGGGGTGATTGAAACATGCACCTCTTCAATGAACAATCTTTGTTTCTGTCTCCAAACCAGACAATACCTATCGTCTAGTTTTGGATTACAGACACTTAAACACTTGTTCAAAAACATTTGCAGTGCAAAATGCACATAGTACAGCATTAATGAGTAACATTGTAGCGTAAAAATATAAAACCACATTAGACATCTCAAATGGTTTCTTTTGTCAAAACATAGCACCTGGAAGCAGGTACTTAACAGCTTTCTCAATAATGGGGACCCAGCGTCAATTTTGTCGACTCCCACAAGGGTTCAAGAACAGCCCGGGTTATTCTCAGAGAGAGTAACTGGAGTTACTACAAATTTATGATAATGAGGCATTGTCATATGTCGATGACATCTATCTGACAGACGATGACCTGGATAAACACTTGAACAGGGTGAGCACCATTATACTGGGCTTCGCCTCTGAGGGCTACAAATTCAACTTCAAAAAGTCCAGAATTGCCCATCTCAATGTCCTGTTTCTGGGATATGAGCTTTCAAGTGAAGGCAAGAGCTTGGCAGCCAACTTTTTAGAAAGGTGTGCGCTGCTCCAACCTCCAAAGACGCTGAAAAATTTACAATCCATCCTGGGTTTCCTAAATTTTGGAAGAACTTACATTCTAAATTACGCAGAAAGGGTTAAACCTCTCTACTCATTAATCAAACCTGATTATTCAATCAAAAATTGGACACAAGTACACACAGATATCTTGCGTTCATTCCAGGCTAACATGTTAGCAACAAATCACTTACAAACACGCGTAAGTCAACGCAACTTAGTGATCCGAATAATTTCGGTCAATGCAGATTCACCTACTTAACATTTAATGAGGGTGAGAAAGTACCAATTGCATACAAATCACACTTGTATACACCAGCAGAAATGCGCTTCACTTCAACAGAAAAATTCTGACAGCAGTTCAAACCGCTGTAGCAAAAGAAAGAGCTCTAGCCCAAGGGAAACGCATTATTGTCGTAACCCCAGTTCCGGCCTTAGAGGCGGTAACAAAAGCGAGCATTCCAAATGCTAAAAGCATTACATCCTAGATGGATACAATGGGTTAATTCTCTTGCTGCAACAGATGTTGAATATGTTTTTGATCCCGATCTAAAAACACAAGCGTTCCTGCAATATGAACATGAATGTCCTCTGCCCTACTGAGATTCTGCCTCTCGATCAGTACAAATTCATAATTTACACTGACGGATCCGCACAACCTCGCAACAGGGAGTAAGCAAGCTTACAGTGCAGCATGCGCAATCGTTAAAGGTCGCATGCGCAATGGCAACTTCAGACCTATGGTCACAAAACCCAGTCTCTACGAGATTGCACAGCTCTAGCGAGCTGAACCATCAAGAATTCAAACTGGCACTTGAAAGTACAGATCGAGAATTCCCCACACTAATAGTGTGCGATTCTTTCTACTGTGTGCAGTCGTATAACGAATATATACAAACTTTGCTTGAAAACGGGTTCAAAGATGCAAAAGGTGGCACAATAAAGCATAAAACACTTTGGGAACAAGTAGTTCAGTTAAAAAGTGAACTACCAAAGGCTCACGTGATCCATACACTGAGTCATCAACGTGATGGCGTTCACGTTGCAGGGAATTCATTGGCTGACGAAGCCGCAAGGGGGCTGTTCAGACGGCTTCGTAGCTGCAATCACTCGTTCAAAAACAAAAATAGACAGTGAGATAATGTTGGCTGTCAATGCTAACGAGCAAAGGCAGTGGTGCAGCGTTACCAAAAAGTTTCCACTCAAGTACTCATATGTAATTGATGCGAACAATGTTCCTTTTGCTCGAATGCCTGGAGTGGGGGATAGGGTAATTCCAAACAAGGAACGCAGATTAGGACTAATCCTAGCAGCACACGAAGGGATAGCCTCTGCCCGTGCAGGCATTTCTGCAACAGTATCTTTACTAACACAAAGATATTGGTGGCCTGGCATTAGGAAGCAGACCAAGAACTATGTTCTGGAATGTGAAATTTGCCAACAGATGAAAGTCTCCATAGTGAAACGTCCTGCGCAGACACCCCTGTTAATTTCAGACAAACCATTAGCTTGTGCTTTACCTGGACTCACTGCGGTCCCTTGCAAAGGGACGGTAACTATAAATATATCATGGTCGCAGTGGATTCTTGCTCTAGGGTTCCTATGGATATGGCCTCAGCGCTCGGCTGACGCTCGAACTGTTATAAAGATTTGCGAAGTCTTTATCGGCACATACGCAATAGGCACGCTACATTCTGACCAGGGCCCTGCGTTTTGCTCTCGGGCTTTCAAAGACGCCATGGCCAGTCTGGGCGTTGCATTGCGGTACTCCTCTCCGTTTCATCCTGAGGGAAATTCTGTTGTGGAAAGGAAAAACGGGACATAAAGCAGTCTATAACAGCTAGGATATTAGGTTCGGGTGATGGGTGGGTCAAACATCTTTATGGGGTCCAACGCTCATTAAACAACTTGCCAAGAAGTTCTCTAGGGGGGGGTCACTCCATATGAGGTCCTATTTGGGACAAGAATGTGGGTGCCAGATCTGGAATGCAGTGGCACAGTGGTGGAAAATAAACCCTTTGATATCAAAGATCGTTTGGCTGTTTTACAGGACCTAAATGAAATAAGAACGAAACAAAGCAACATATTCCTGCAGCCAACCACCACTGGGGAAAACCAGTGGTCCCAGCAAGGCCTGTCTGATTCCAAAAGTTGGGGATCTAGTCAGAGAGAAGATTGCGGACAAGAAGGAATTTGGACCTTCTTACAGACAACCAGTACCTGTCCCTAGCCATACACGGAACAAGAACAGTACTTCTGCCGCCCCTTGCTGGAAGAAAGGAGAAAAGATTTGTGTCCATCGACCTCATCAAACCACAGTATGTGGCCAATACTAAATAGTAGGCCTTGTGGACTCCGACCTAGTAGCAGACACACTCCTCTCGCTACTATCCAAGAGGTTCAGACTGAAAGACTGATAACCATCGAGACTTCAGCAGTAACAGATGAAGGACTGAGCAACAATGCTATGGAACTCATCCCTCTTGAAACACAAGTAACAGTTCGTCCAAATACCACCTGTCTACACCAATGTAACAAGTGATCAACTGGTCCCAGCGATTTCTACAAATCCTGATGCAATTCCAACAATTGACAGAACTGCTTCTGGCTACTTCATTAACTTTGATACGTTTTCTGAGGATCCGAGTGAGCCCGAGACGTCGCCAGCATCAAAACTTTTAAACAGCAAGTACAAGACTTTTTACATTTTTTGAAAAAGACTTATCTAGTTTCACCATGGATTGTACTTTGGGTTATTTCTGGAATATTTTTCTTCCTGCTGTGGCTAGCTTTGGTTATGACTATGAGCGTGCTTATAAATGGGAGATACATCCATTTGGACTTTGAAAGAAAAGAAGTGAACTTACTTTTGAAACCTCACAAATCATCCCATCGTGAAACAAGAGACTTGTCTGCAGTGAACATCACAGCCGTTCCTATACAGGATGGTATAGTGTGGGACAATACTGATTTTGATATTTTTGGCCCAACGGAACATTTGAACATTCCACATTTATTTAAGATTTCACTAAGTGATTTTGTTTCATCCAGTACCTTTTCTGATGATTGGGACTTTGAAACTGTAAATAATATGATGTTTGACCTAGAAAAATCTGCTGCATTTTCTAATAATGAATATTTAGAGGGTTCAGTCAGACTATGAACAGCTGTATTGCTATAACCACTATGGTCATTATTTTTTGCATAAATCTGCAACACCTAGAAATGTGTTTATGTTTAACCAATGGGAGCATTGTCCTACACCACCGAAAGGTAGTTCAAAAACATTTGCTAAAAAGTTTCCATATTTTTCAGGATACAATACATCTGATCCAGAAACATTTTACTATAGAAATGTATACAAACAGGACTGAAAATTATGTTAACAAAAACAAAACAGATTTACTCTGCAGCATTTATTGCCCAACTGTCTAGACAGGGTTTCGACTTATGGAAAGACACAATAGATACAAAATCTGTCTGGGGTACTAAAGATTGGCAAGTGCAGGGGATAGAAGCTTTATTTAGAGCCTGTATCATCCCTCAGCAAATAATGTTTTTGAATGACACGGTCCAACAAACATCTTGCCTTGGGTTAGCCAAGATCAAAGACATGAAAAATCCTTCTGTACCAACACCTGCAAGTGATAACAATACACAGGCAGCGGTTACAGTTGACACCATACTACAACTCAACAGAACAAATCCTGATTGGAGAAAATGGTTGATCTGGCCCACAGACACAAACAAGTGTCAAGGGAGATTCCTGAATAAAACACAGGTGTTTACTATTCATAGGCCAGACCCACGATACGTCCAAAGACAGCATCCGGGGGTAGTAACAACATACAGTGTAGGAAAATTATGCCTCGATTGGCTGCAAAAATCTACACTTAAGGATGTGAAACAACACTTATCTTTACTTAAAGAAGAGCGCAGACCTTAGGGAATTCTTGCTTGGACCAAGAAAACCTGCGTCAAAAACGTTTCATATATGCCGGCATTTATGCTGCTTATAATGAAGCATGGAAGGTGTCACAGATGGAGGCCGCAGAACGAATACGTGAACTTGATTGTATTAATATAGAGAAAACTCTCTCTGTGGTCGACAATGGGTTAACAACTTTGTCCTCCAGAATTTATTCATTGGACAGAATTGTATCCTCTGCTATCGACATACTGGAACAAGATTTAGCCATGTTACAGCAAGACCAGTCTCAGTTACGTTCTATTATGTTATTAAGCTGGACGCTGCAATCTTTGCGTGCGGGCTATGTGCCTTGGCGTTTTATCAACACGACGGCTCTGTTTGCAGAATACAATCTAACTGATAAACAGATCGAACTGGCACAAAAGGGAGCAAAGTATACAGTACTGAGCATTGAAAATGTTTAAAAATTACCATTCACAGTGGCAGAAAAACCAGCTACGGAATGGCTTATTCATGGCAAAATTAGTCTACCTGTGACTACTTTCCAGTTTCAGTATTGCCTTAAACAGATGCAAGCAGGCAAATATGAAAGGTTGGGTAAAGAATACATTAAGACATCCTGGAATTTACCTTACACCTATAGATGTTGGAGTGGGGATCGTGAAATGTTTCTAAGCGGTACACACTGTGAAAGTGCACTAAGCGGTTCACTGATTTGTCAGGACATTTCTTTACACACGGCTTTTAATGGTTCTGTGGCAAACTTGTCCTGCCACCAGCAGGGTACACCAGCTGCTGTGATTAATCCAACGTTTGGACAACTTTCTAATGGGAGTTACCTCATGTTGAATGATCAGAGTTGCTGTGGCATGTTGCCAGGCATCCCATATCTAGTGACGGTCAACTCCAGGGTCACTTGCTGTATGCAAGTATTGTTTGCCCCAATAGACACAGTCAGGGAGTCGCCTTTGTGGCCTTCGTTGAATGTCTCTTTATATACGATTTGATACTTTAAGCAGAATGAAAGCCATGCTTATACAACAATCAGTGCCTTTGACCTCGGCCAAAGAAACCTATGATCTACAAGTTGCAAGGACTTCGGCTGAGATACACGCTTTAATTCGTACAAACTGCCCTATACATTTCGTAGAAATGATAGGACGTATCTTTAATATGTCAGATACAAGCGGAATTGTACATGTATTTAAGACCATCTGTTCCGGACTATTAGCACCTTTCCAGGCTGTCCTCGGAATTATCCCAAACTTCGCACATTCGGTGTTTGGTGGTGTGCCGTTAATTCTAGCACTTGTTGCAGGAATTATGTTTCTATTCCTCCTACTACGCTATGGCAAGCCTCTTCGCCAATATCACTCCGAGCGATGTGGAGAGAGCCCTCCTTGAACGGAAATGCCGTGAGCGAATAGTACAGCTTTTGGGCATGCCTCGTCTACGGGAACTTAATACAACGTGGTTCCTGTCATTCAGACCAATCTGGCAAGATTGCATCTTACCTGTTCTACGCTGCCTGTTTTGCGGTGAAGAATGCGTGCTAGACACCTGTCTAACACTCCCATCAGTCATGCCAACGGATATTGATACTCTGCTGGACCCGATAACGGCCCATGCTGTGTGTTGTCACCAGAGGCTTCCAATCCTGATGGCGGCATTCATTGAGATCTCACAGACGCTTCCGGCTGCTGCTGAGGTACGAGATGGATCAACGGGCACACAGGTAACAACGGACGCGAACATTGCATCTTTCTGCTGAAGGCGATGTTTCTCATCTCTGTGCAATTAACCTTCTGAACGAGGTGTTCCAAATGTCGCCAACTTCGGTGGACGATATTTTGGCTACGGAAATAGATGATCTAATGTTTACGCCAGACCCCTACACTGACTTTGATTCGGCTCACAGTGTACCAGGGCAACAATGAAATTTGGCCTTCCTATTTTTCAAACTTGGAACTTTTCCCAGAATTGAACTTTTTTCTTTTTTATATTTTTGAAATGACATGGCAAATGAACAATCTGCTTACAGTAGAACTAGTCTTATAAAACGGACTTCTTTGAATACTTCCAGGGACACATTGTCACCTTATTTGTCTAACATTTCATTTACTTCAATGATATGCAATGGCTTTGATTGTAAGAACTTATCAACCATTTCATCATATGTATTTCTTACTGTTTCATTCATGTTGCATTCCACTTCCGTTATATGCTTAGAAGAATGAAAACAATGCTTTAAATGTACAGTACCTATGGCATTTCAACAGTTTTAAGCTTCTTTTAAAATGCTTTTAGAAATGTTTTTAGTAATATGTGGTACTCAATTTTATGTTTAGCATTTAAATGTTTAGCATTTAGTATTATCGTTCAATCGAAGATGGAGTGGGTGTTGTATTCCGCTTTAGGGGTCCGTATATAGGTTTTCCTGAATCATGTCCTTATATAGGCACAATTCGCCTTGCCCTTATATAGGCATAGAATCCCTGTCCTTATTTAGGCATTAACCGTGCACTCCAAATACAGGCATGGTAACCGACATCCGTCCACCCTAACGTCACAACGAGGTCTTAGAAACCAGACCCTTAAGCTTCGGGAGTTCCCCTAGCACAGAACTATTGATTTCTCCAAGAACTCATCTATTATGTATGAACTGTTATACCTTAAGGGTTCATTCCTGACGTCTTCCTCTGTCCGACTTCACGTCAATGCTAACATTCCACAACACCTACCAGGTATAAATATACCTTCCCTTTCCCAAGCAAGTTAGAGGAGACCTCGACTTCAGAGGAGCCCGTATCCCGGCCTGACGCACTGAGAAGACGCTGTCATTCCTGCACGCAGATGAATCCAGCTTCCAGTGTTCTGACTCCCTTCGCGGGGTGTTAGAGTTTCAGATCCGGCAGGAGATTCCCACCTCTCTCATTCTCAAGGTATGGAGCTGACTAGATCCTAGAGGGACTCTTGGCATACTAGACTTAACATACTCTTAATCTACCATACTAGAGAATACTCCACCTACTTCTACCTTTCCCTACACCTAGACTAGGTTAGGTACATTGGGGTAGAACTAGCTTAGAGACGCATCGAATGAGTACCCGCATTCTTAGCTCATGTTATTTATGTACGTGAATATATGCTAAAAGATAATGCTAGCGCAGTATTATTTATTTCTACTGCTTACGCTGTACATTATTTATCTTGCATACTGTCTTGTGATCATAACAGCACATATCTCTTACACGAGAAACAAGACTGTTCAATAAAACCCTTTTATTGAAACGCCCGTCTTTCCTTTCTGTGTAACTCTGTAGAAACTAAGCATGCACGATTGAATGAGTGAAACTGTTATCTATTGTTTCCACGATTCTGAGACATGTTCCGCTTCTAAAGGGAAACAAAGTTGTCATGTTTTTCGGTTGCCAGAAACTACTCCCTTCTTGTTCTCAAGGAGTTTCTAGTGGCCTCTGAGCTAGCTGGCACAGGTAATTAAGTTTAATATAATCGATAGGGACATACCGACCTTAGTCCTATGTCAAACCTATAGGTTATATTATTCCAATGCGCAGAGCCTATTAGGGAAATAGGAACTACACTACACTCTACTGTACACTATTCCTTTGTACGCCACTCCACTCTATGGCACTCCACTCTATGCTACTCCAGTCTACATTATTCCACTGTAAGCAACTCGACTCTCGCACCTCTATGCTATTCCACTTTACGCCACTACACTGTACACCACTCCACTATACGCTATTCCACTCTATGCCACTCGACTCTACACCCCTCCATTGTATGCTATTCCACTCTGCGACACTTCACTCTATGTTATTCTACTGTATGACACTATATTGTACCTCATTCCACTGTACAAAGCTCCACTCTACACCATGGCAATCTATGCTACTGCACTGTACATTATTAAACTCTACCACGCTCCATTCTATGCAAGTCGACTCTTTGCAACTGCTCTGTACCCTATTCTACTGTATATAAACTTCACTCTACGCTATTTCACTCTACGCCACTCCACTGTATACCACTCCAAATTACACCAGTCTATTGTTCCCCACTCCACTCTACACCACTACAGTATACATTATTCCACTGTACATATCTACACTCTACCCCACTCAACTCTACACTATTCAACTCCATGCTACTTCTCTCTACCCCACTGCACTGTTCGCCACTCCACAGTGCACTTTTGCACTGCAAGTTTCTCTACTGTACCCTACCCCACTGTACACCACTCCACTGTACGCCAATCCACTCTATACTACTCCACTGTATCCCACTGCACTATATGCCACTCAACTATACAATATTCCACTGTACGCAACTACACTCAATGGCACTCAACTCTGCACTATTTGACTCGATGCCATTCCACTCTTCCACACTTCACTGTACACCACTCCACTGTATGCTATTCAACTGTACAGTACTTAACTGTACTCCACTCTATGCCATTGCACTTCACGCCACTGAAAATGTATGCCAATCCACTGTAATCTATTCCAATCTACGCCACTCTAGTATACACCACTCCAATGTACGTCACTCACTGTGTGCCACTTTAGTGTACACTACTCCACTGCATGCTATTTCAGTGTATGGCAGTCTACTGCATGCTATTCCAGTGTATGCCAGTCCACTCTACACAACTCCAGTGTACTCTGTTCCCTGGTACGCAACTCCTCTTGACCCTACTCCGCTGAACGCCACACACTCTATGCCACTCCACTTTATGCTATTCCAGGGTACGCCACTCCACTTTATGCTATTCCCCAGTACGCCACTCAACTCTATGCCACTCCACTCTATGTTAATCCACTGGATGCCACTCCAGTCTATGACACTACACTGTACACTACTCCATTCTATGCCAATCTACTCTTTTCTATTCCACTGTATGCAGCTCCACTGTACGCAGCTCCCCTCTCTGCTATTTCACTTTACCTACTCTACTGTATGCCACTCCAATTTATGCCACTACAGTGAACGACACATGGCTGCACGCTACTCTACTGTATGCTATTCCAATCTACGGTAGTGCAAATTACTCCACTACAATCTATGCTATTCCACTGTGTTCCAATCCACTCTAGGCCACTCCAATATACGCTATTCAAGTTTATGGCACTACATTGTATGCTATTCCTCTGTAGCACACTCCAATGTATACTAACGCACTCTACCCCACTCCACTGAAAGCCAATCCTGTCAATGACACTCAACTATACCCACCTTCACTGTACTCTATTCCACTCTACGCTGCTCCATTGGACTCCACTCCATTCTACGGCACTCCACTATATGCTATTCCATTGGACGTCACTCCACTCTACGACACTCCACTCTACTTTACTTCTTTGTTTTCTTCTCTGCCTTGCTTGTATTGTTGATTCCGCTGGCGTAGCATTTGCCTGCGGTCCAGACATAAAAAATCCAATTCTTCTGCCAGTGTTAGATTCACTAGATCATTTCCCCTATTGCTGGCAATCTCTCTGCCATCCTCTGAATCTGTTTCACTCTGTATAGAGCTTAAATCTGAGGCAGATGTAACTTCAGTTGTGTGAGTAGTGATTTCAGCATTCTGGCCCACTGTACTCGAATTGGTAAGATGCTGCCTCCTGACATTATCAAACTTTCTAGAAAAAGTGAATATTTGCCCCGTTTCATAATCCATCTTGTCCCTTGCAAATTTAAAAGCTTTTCTGGCTTTAATAACTTCCTTATGTTTTTCAAGCATTCTGCTATGTCTCTGCAACTTGCTGTTATTAAATCCTTTTGATCTGATCCATCCAATAAACCAATGATGCGTTCAATCTCCTTTAAAATGTTTGCACGCTCAATCTCTGCATATTTGATTAAAATGAGTACTAGTCTCATGGATGCCTCTAGGTTACTTTCTGCCCATTCATTGAGCATTAAAGGATTTGGGTTCTCAAAGCTAGGAGCCAACATGATGCGTAATCCTGGAGGCACTCTCCCCACATCATGATATTTTTCCAGGGATTTCTTCTCCCACCATTTGGTTGATTCTATTTTCATGTTGTTTTCTAGTGCCCTCAATAACGCTTTCACATCGTTTCCTCCCGATGCATTAACTGGTATCTTGTTGTTTCGGTTGTTTGTAACCTTTGGTAGATTTTGAAATAATACCTCTGCCACTGCTTCCCTTTCCCGCAGAGCGTCTTCGGACATGTTGAACTTCTACTTAGTCTAATACAATATAAGCCCAGTGATTCAATCCTCTTCCCAACGCTGGCTTACTCGCACACCTCCCCACCTGTCATATATTTAATGAAGTGCCCAGTCTTACCGCTGGTTACTGCTGCATTTCGTGGGTCCTCCGACTCGCGAACCGTTGCCGGCACCAATAGCTCGCTGGGTGCTTTGCTCTCCAACAGGGTTTTACTGTGGCCAATCTCCTTCCAGAAACTCAAAAACACACCTTCGGCTGTATGCCGCTCGACCTGCTTTCTGGGAGGGTGTAAGTGAACCAGAATCAGCCGCCTCCTGTGAGATGGATATGTTACGTCAATCCTTCTTTGTCAACTTCACTCTGGAAGCAGGCAAGGACTCCATTCAAGTACGAAAGTTATTTTATTAACTTTTACATTTCTAGTGCAAATGCAAGTGCATTGTCCATGACGGAGTTTCGGCCACCTACAAACGGCCTTGATGACATAGGCGTACTGCAATTAATCGTGGTCATTTAACCCCTTACATACGTGTTTTACATATAATCAATATGGGCAACAGACTATGGTAAAACTGACTTTTCTCATCCCTTACAGGACAGATTTTCTCCTGAACATTACTTAATACATATTGCATCCTTCCTAATGCTCACTCCCCAGATCTCAAATGCTTCACTGACAAAATATGGATGTTAAAAATATAGAAGTAAAAAATATTGATGCAAAAATATAGAATGCAAAAATATAAACTCCCTATACTTAAACAGCCAAGTACAAAAATATTGAAAAAAAATATCGCTGTAAAAAATATAGTTGTACAAAATAACTGAATTTTATATATATATATATAAAATAATAAATATTAAATATCTTAAATAATAAAATTAATATAAAAAATAAAGTAGATTTAATATAACATTTTAACAAATATAATAAAAAACCTTAATTAAAAAAAGTTAAACACACATACATAATAATTCATATATAATTACTTTAAAACAATTAATAAACTATTAATTTTTATTTATTTTATAATTTAAAATTATATACAAATTTACAAATATATATATATATAAATATATTATCTACTGGCGGTCGCCAGTAGATAGTTATAGTTAGGACCTATTTTCCATAGGAAATCCGCAACATTCTATTTGAAATAACGTTGGCGCCTGTTGACGAATCTTCGCGAAAGCTTCCAACTTGTTGGGGCGCTCCGGTCTGCTCCTATCCTGAAAGTCTCGGGGTGATTCGTCAAGCAGGGGCCGAGAAAAAAGGGGGGTCCCAAAACGCGTTTTCCCCATTCATTTTTCCATAGGAACCGTTCATCGCGGCTACAGCCCGAACTGCTGAACGGAATTACACCATATTTGGCAAAGAGGTAGCCCTTGATTCAGTGTCGTGCCTTTTGCTTAAATGGTGTAAATCCGTTCAGTAGTTCCTGAGAAAATCAAAAGTAAAGTCACATATATATCTATGGCCGAGTAGGGTCCGCGTACCCTCCCGATCACGAGCTGCATGCTAATTGGCTGTCAAGTGGCTGTCAACACTCCAAATCAGGAAGTGTTGGCAGCCATTTTGTCCCTCGGTAGAACCGAGGGACAGAAACAAGTGCGCAAAGCGCAAAAAGGGGGCAGGGTAGAAACACCCTGACCCCCTAGGACTGCTCAGGGGGTCCCACAAGGACCCCCTGGGCAGAAAAAAACATTTTTTTATTTTAAACAGCAGGATGCGCTTAGGGTGCGCGGATCCCGCCGATTAAAAAAAAAAAAAAGCACAAGAAACAAGTGCGCAAAACGCACAAAGTTGGCAGGGTAGAAACACCCTGACCCCCTAGGTCTGCTCAGAGATTCCCACAAGGACCCCCTGGGCAGAAAAAAGCATTTTTTAAAAAAAAATAATTGGCGGGATGCGCTTAGGGTGCGCGGATCCCGCCGATAAAAAAAAAGAACACAAGAAACAAGTGCGCAAAACGCACAAAGGGGGCAGGGTAGAAACACCCTGATCCCCTAAGTCTGCTCAGGGGGTCCCACAAGGACCCCCTGGGCAGAAAAAAGCCAAAAAAAAAAAAAAAAGACCGGCATCGTGCCGGAGGCCTTGCCCCCTCCCTGCAGCAGTCTGCAAACGCGCCCCTGGTGCGTTTTAAGAAGGGAAGTAATTCCCCTTGAATACTGGGGTCCCTGGGGGCCAACTAGCCCACCAGGAACCTCCGGTATGCGCCAGGGGCTGCGTTGCAGAGAGGTGTACAGAGGCCACGCCCTTTTTACACCTCTCTGCAACGCAGCTCTGTGGCGCTTTTGGAGGTACATGGTGGGCTAGTTGGACTCCAGGGACCCTCAGTATTCAAGGGGACTTAATCCCCCAACTTAAAACACGCCACGGGGCGCGTTTGCAAAGTGGTGAAGGGAGGGGGCGTGGCTTCAGGTGACATGTGTGCAAACAGGCCCGTGGCGCGTTTTAAGATGGGGAATTAAATCCTCTTCAATCCTGAGGGTCCCTGGGGGCCAACTAGCCCACCAGGTACCTCCAGTAAGCGCCACGGAGCTGCGTTGCAGAGTGTTGTAAAAGGGGCGTGGCCTCTGAACACCTCTCTGCAACGCAGCTCTCTGGCGCATACTGGAGGTATCTGGTGGGCCAGTTGGCCCCTAGGGACCCTCGGGATTGAGGAGGAATTAATTCTCCAACTTAAAAACGCGCCACAGGGCGTGTTTGCAGACATGTCACTTCAGGCCCCATCCCCTTCCTTCACCGTTGTGCAAATATTCCTCTAAAATCAGCCGAACTACGAATTCCGATTTACTCACCTGTTATCAGGAGAGACCTCAGTGCTGCATCTTTGAGCCCAGTACTGATCCTGAAAAGTAATTTTAACCGTACTTACCAGTAACTTGAATTTCCTTCCATAGGCTAACATTGACTGGTTTCACTTGGAAATTCTTCTAAGTGTGGAGTTTTGGAACTTTATAATATTCCTCTAAAATCAGCCGAACTACTGAATTCCGATTTACTCACCTGTTATCAGGAGAGACCTCAGTGCTGCCTCTTTGAGCCCAGTACTGATCCTGAAAAGTAATTTTAACCGTACTTAACAGTAACTTGAATTTCCTTCCATAGGATATCATTGCCTGCTTTTGCTGAAAAAGTTTCTAAGTGTCAATTTTTGAAACATACAAATATTCCTCTAAAATCAGCCGAACTACGAATTCCGATTTACTCACCGGTTATCAGGAGAGACCTCAGTGCTGCATCTTTGAGCCCAGTACTGATCCTGAAAAGTAATTTTAACCATACTTACCAGTAACTTGAATTTCCTTCCATAGGCTAACATTGACTGGTTTCACTTGGAAATTCTTGTGTGTGGAGTTTTGGAACTTTATAATATTCCTCTAAAATCAGCCGAACTACGAATTCCGATTTACTCACCTGTTATCAGGAGAGAACCCAGTGCTGCATCTTTTAGCCCAGCACTGACCCTGAAAAGTAATTCTAACCATACTTACCAGTAACTTGTATTTCCTTCCATAGGAATCCATTGTCTGGTCTTCAGCAGAAAAGTTTCAAAGTGTCGATTTTCACAAACTACAAATATTCCTTAAAAATCGCCTGTATGACTTAAACGCATTCTTTCAACTGTTTACAGGAGATGCACCAGTGCTGGATCCAGGATCCACCACTGAGTAAGAAAAAGTAACGATAACACTACTTACCTGCTAAGTGAATTTCCTCCCATAGGATAACATTGGTGATTCTATGTGAAAAAGTTTCTAAGTGTCAACTTTTAAAATACGATAATATTCCTTAAAAATCACTACTGTAACCAAAACGCTTTTACTCAACTGTTTACAGGAGATGTCCCAGCACTGAATCTAGGATCCAGTCCTGTGGTTAGAAAAGTAATCCATAAAGTAACTAATTGCATTTAACTTGAAATTCACATTGAGCTCAATGTTGCATTGTGTTTGAAATTGTGTTGCCCATTGCAACAACTGTAACTACTGTACTTAAAAGTTTTTGTTGCCTATTTGCAAAGTATTTAAACTAAAGTAATTCATTCTGAGAAAGTATATTTTGTAATGTAATGTATAATGTAATTACAATGTATTTTAAAAAATAAAATATCTAAAAATAAATAGTTTAAAAAAATGTAGTAAATCAGTATCAAAAAAATAAATATAACAATTAATACATTTAAAAATTGTCATTTACAAAACCTTTGAAATTCACTGAAAAAAACCATAGGTTTCAGACATGTTATAGTTAGGAATTAGCATTTAAAAAACTTTTGAAATTCACTGAAAAAACCATAGGTTTCAGGCACGTTATAGTTAGAAATTAGCATTTAAAAAACCTTACAAATTCACTGAAAAAACCATAGGTTTTAGGGACAGTTATAGTTAGTTGGACATTGCACTCGTACAAAACCTGTGAAATTCCCCCGTTATAGTTAGTTCAGGTAACTATAACTCGCGCCCCGCAATGCACTGCTGATGACGTCACATATTACATCACTCATGACATGGTCAGTGACATCACTGATGACATCACTGATGACATCTCAAATGACATCACTGATGACATCACTGATGACATCATCCATGTGATAATTTGATGCATCTTCTCACACCCTAATATAACTTTTGATACACCCACTGTAAATTACAGACTGCCATTGTCAAAACCATAGACACTCCAACACCAATTACTATATACACACTCACTGATTCTTAGGTCTACACACACACATCTACTCACTCACCCGTACAGTCACTCATACTTATAGTCACTCAGTACAGGACTATTATATGCACTCATACACCTATATAAACACTCACACACCACCACTCATCCATAGAGGTACTCACACACCTAGTCAGTCTTGCAAAAAATTAAACACACACCCATTTACTCACCTATACAGTTATACACACACCAGCTCACTTACTCATACAAATACTAGCACATTCTTACGCTCTTATACAATCTCTGATACAAGCACACACTCATCCATACAGTCACTCTCACAATCACACACTCTCGCTTATGGCTATTTATATACTACAACACACATATCTACTGCCTTTCACATATGTGGTTACTCACACATGTACCACTGGGACATACATTCACTCACTAACACACTCTTACACACACTTACCCACCCATACAGTCTATCACAGATGCACTCTTGAAACCATCCACCCAGTGAATCACCCACTCACACATCTATGCACAGAGTCGCACACACCCCACCCACACAAACACTCAGGCACCCATACAGATACTCAGACAAACAATCAATAACTCATATAGACACTCATGTAGCTATTCACAAACCCATGCAGCCACTTACACAGCAACAGACAGACAGATACAGACATTCACCCAGTTTAGTCACTAACTCATGCATTCAGTAAGATACGTTTAATCACTCACTTATAGAGTTAGTCACGCACCTACTAAATCATCCATTCAGACACTTATACACCCACTCATTCTTCAATACGCCTTTCCCTATATATATTAAACATATTTAAACTTTACAGAAACACACAGTCACTGGATGATGTCATCAGTGATGTCATTTGAGATGTCATCAGTGTTGTCACTGACCATGTCATGAGTGATGTAATATGTGACGTCATCAGCAGTGCATTGCGGGGCGCGAGTTATAGTTACCTGAACTAACTATAACAGGGGAATTTCACACGTTTTGTACGAGTGCAATGTCCAACTAACTATAACTGTCCCTAAAACCTATGGTTTTTTCAGTGAATATATATTATCTACTGGCGGTCGCCAGTAGATAGTTATAGTTAGAACCTATTTTCCATAGGAAATCCGCGACATTCTATCTGAAATAACTCTCTTGCCGGTTGACGTATCTTCGCAAAATTTTCAAACTTTGTGGGGCGCTCCGGTCCGCTCCTACCCTGAAAGTCTCGGGGTGATTCATCAAGCGGGAGCCGAGAAAAATGGGGGTCCCAAAACGCGTTTTCCCCATTCATTTTTCCATAGGAAACTTTAGACACGGCTACAGCCCGAACTGCTGAACGGAATTACACCAAATTTGGCAAAGAGGTAGTTCTTGGTTCAGAAAGAACCCTTTTTGTTAAATGGTGTAAATCCGTTCAGTAGTTGCTGAGAAAATCAAAAGTAAAAGTACATATATATCTATGGGCACGGAGGATCCGCGCACCCTGAGCGCACCCTGCGCGCACCGTCCCGATCACGAGCTGCATGTTAATTGGCTGTCAGCTGGCTGTCAACATTCCGATTCAGGAAATGTTGGCAGCCATTTTGTCCCTCGGTAGAACCGAGGGACAGAAACAAGTGCGCAAAGCGCACAAAGGGAGCAGGGTAGAAACACCCTGACCCCTACGTCTCCTCAGGGGGTCCCATAAGGACCCCTGGGCAGAAAAAAGCATTTTTTTTTTTAAAAATCGGCAGGATGCGCTCAGGGTGCGCGGATCCTGCCGATAAAAATCGAGCGCGGTCTCCGCGCTCGATGTTAATTTGCCCCTGGGTGGGCCAAGTCCCGGGGGCATGCTGGGGGTGTTTATTTTATGTATGGGGGCCTCTAAGGGCCCCCAAGCCCTGGAGGCTTGGGGCCCTTAGAGGCTCCGCGGGCTCTGAGCCCTCCCGCAGCCCGGGGACCACCACCTCCCGGGGCTTCTTTTTTTTTTTTCCTGTGTGGGGGGGCTCGAGCCCCCCACACGCCCGGGGACCGCCACCTCCCGGGGCACTAACAAATTAAAATGAGGGTCCGTTTTGGACCCCGAAGCCCCGGGGACCACCACCTCCCTGGGGCTGTGCTGATGTGGGGAGGGGGCCGCGCGGCCCCCTCCTGGAAGCCTGTGGTGGCCCTGGGGACTGCCACCCCCAGGGCCAGCTCCTGCAGTGTCCCGGGGTGCCTACCCCCGGGACACTGCTGTTTGCAATGACAGGACGGGAGCCTCGCGGCTCCCGTCCTGTCATTGCAAACTGCTTTGGATATTGGAAGAGAGAGCAGGGAAACCTGCTCTCGCTTCAATATCCAAAGACAATTGCTTTCCACACGGGGAGCAGCATGTTAGCTGCTCCCCATGTGTAAAGCAATGCCGGCTCCCGTAGGACACGGGGAGCCGGCAGGACTGTGGGGGTTTGGGGACCCCCCACAGTCCCAACCAGAGGCCAGGCCCCGGGGGATGGGGTCCCCGGGGCAAGTAGTGGCCCAGGAGGGGGCCACGCGGCCCCCTCCCAGAAATAATTTTTTAAAAAAAAATTATAAAAAAAAAAGGGGGTAAGGCCCTGGGGGATGGGGTCCCCAGGGCCCAAAAATAAGAAAAAGGAAGGGGGGCCACACAGCCCCCCTTCAGGAAAAAAAAAAAACGATCGGCCCGCAGGCCCCGCCCCTTCCTTCACCACTCTGCAAATGCGCCCCTGGCGCGTTTGCAGATGGGGAAGTAATTCCCTTTGAATACTGGGGGTCCCTGGGGCCAACTAGCCCACCAGGAACCTCCAGTATGCGCCAGAGGCTGCGTTGCAGAGAGGTGTACAGAGGCCACGCCCCTTTATACACCTCTCTGCAACGCAGCTCTGTGGCGCTTTGGAGGTACATGGTGGGCTAGTTGGCCCCAGGAACCCTCAGGATTCAAGGGGACTTAATCTCCCAACTTAAAACGCGCCACGGGGCGCGTTTGCACAGTGGTGAAGGGAGGGGCGGGGCTTCAGGTGACATGTGTGCAAACAGGCCCCGTGGCGCGTTTTAAGATGGGGAATTAAATCCCCTTCCATCCTGAGGGTCCCTGGGGGCCAACTAGCCCAACAGGTACATCCAGAAAGCGCCACAGAGCTGCGTTGCAGAGAGGTGTAAAAGGGGTGTGGCCCCTCTACACGTCTCTGCAACGCATCCCCTGGCGCATACTGGAGGTTCCTGGTGGGCTAGTTGGCCCCTAGGGACCCTCATGATTCAAGGGGACTTAATCCCCCAACTTAAAACGCGCCACGGGGCGCGTTTGCACAGATGTCACCTCAGGCCCCGCCCCTACCTTCACCATTGTGCAAATATTCCTCTAAAATCTGCCGAACTACGAATTCGGATTTACTCACCTGTTATCAGGAGAGACCTCAGTGCTGCATCTTTCAGCCCAGTACTAATCCTGAAAAGTAATTTTAACCGTACTTACCAGTAACTTGAATTTCCTTCCATAGGATATCATTGCCTGCTTTTTGCTGAAAAAGTTTCTAAGTGTTGATTTTTGAAACATACAAATATTCCTCTAAAATCAGCCGAAATACGAATTCCGATTTACTCACCTGTTATCAGGAGAGACCTCAGTGCTGTATCTTTCAGCCCAGTACTGGTCCTGAAAAGTAATTTTAACCGTACTTACCAGTAACTTGAATTTCCTTCCATAGGCTAACATTGACTGGTTTCACTTGGAAATTCTTCTAAGTGTGGCGTTTTGGAACTTTAAAATATTCCTCTAAAATCAGCCGAAATACGAATTCCGATTTACTCACCTGTTATCAGGAGAGACCTCAGTGCTGCATCTTTCAGCCCAGTACTGATCCTCAAAAGTAATTTTAACCGTACTTACCAGTAACTTGAATTTCCTTCCATAGGATATCATTGTCTGCTTTTTGCTGAAAAAGTTTCTAAGTGTTGATTTTTGAAACATACAAATATTCCTCTAAAATCAGCCGAAATACAAATTCCGATTTACTCACCTGTTATCAGGAGAGACCTCAGTGCTGTATCTTTCAGCCCAGTACTGGTCCTGAAAAGTAATTTTAACCGTACTTACCAGTAACTTGAATTTCCTTCATAGGCTAACATTGACTGGTTTCACTTGGAAATTCTTCTAAGTGTGGAGTTTTGGAACTTTAAAATATTCCTCTAAAATCAGCCGAAATACGAATTCCGATTTACTCACCTGTTATCAGGAGAGACCTCAGTGCTGCATCTTTTAGCCCAGCACTGACCCTGAAAAGTAATTTTAACCGTACTTACCAGTAACTTATATTTTCTTCCATAGGAATCCATTGTCTGGTTTTCAGCAGAAAAGTTTCAAAGTGTCGATTTTCACAAACTACAAATATTCCTTAAAAATCGCCTGTATGACTTAAACGCATTCTTTCAACTGTTTACAGGAGATGCACCAGTGCTGGATCCAGGATCCAACACTGAGTAAGAAAAAGTAATGATAACAGTTTTTACCTGCTAAGTGAATTTCCTTCCATAGGATAACATTGGTGATTCTATGAGAAAAAGTTTCAAAGTGTCAACTTTTAAAATACAATAATATTCCTTAAAAATCACTAATGTAACCAAAACGCTTTTACTCAACTGTTTACAGGAGATGTCCCAGGACTGAATCTAGGATCCAGTCCTGTGGTTAGAAAAAGTAATCCATAAAGTAACTAATTGCATTTAACTAGAAATTCACATTGAGCTGAATGTTGCATTGTGTTTGAAAATGTGTTGCCCATTGCAACAACTGTAACTACTGTACTTAAAAGTCTATTGCCTATGTGCAAAGTATTTAAACTAAAGTAATTCATTCTGAGAAAGTATTTTTTTGTAATGTATAATGTAATTACAATGTAATTTAAAAATAAAATATGTAAAAAAATTGTTTCTAAAGATGTAGTAAATCAGTATTAAAAAAATAAATATAACAATTAATACATTTAAAAATTGTCATTTACAAAACCTTTGAAATTCACTGAAAAAACCGTAGGTTTCAGACATGTTATAGTTAGGAATTAGCATTTAAAAAACCTTTGAAATTCACTGAAAAAACCATAGGTTTCAGACACGTTATAGTTAGAAATTAGCATTTAAAAAACCTTTGAAATTCACTGAAAAAACCATAGGTTTCAGGCACGTTATAGTTAGAAATTTGCATTTAAAAAACCTTAAAAAATCACTGAAAAACCATAAGGTTTTAGGGACAGTTATAGTTAGTTGGACATTGCACTCGTACAAAACCCGTGAAATTCCCCGTTATAGTTAGTTCAGGTAACTATAACTCGCGCCCCGCAATGCACTGCTGATGACGTCACATATTACATCACTCATGACATGGTCAGTGACATCACTGATGACATCACTGATGACATCTCAAATGACATCACTGATGACATCATCCATGTGAGAATTTAATGCATCTTCTCACACCCTAATATAAGTTTTGAAACACCCACTCTAAATTACAGACTGCCATTCTCAAAACCATACACACTCCAATACCAATAAGTACATACCCACTCACTGATTCTTAGGTCTACACACACACATCTACTCACTCACCCGTACAGTCACTCATACTTACAGTCACTCAGTACAGGACTATCATATGCACTCATACACCTATATAAACACTCACACAACGCAACTCATCCATAGAGGTACTCACACACCTAGTCAGTCATGCAAATAATTAATCGCATTCCAATTTACTCACCTATACAGTTATACACACCAGCTCACTTACTCATAAAAATACTAGCACATTCTTACGCTCCTATGCAATCACTGATGCAAGCACACACTCATCCATATAGCCACTCTCACAATCACACACTCTCACTTATAGCCATTTATATACTCCAACACACATATATACTGCCTTTCAAATATGTAGTTACTCACACATGTACCACTGAGATATACATTCAATCACTAACACACCCATACACACACTCACCCACCCATACAGTCCATCACAGACGCACTCTTGAAACCATGCACCCAGTGAATCACCCACTCACACATCTATGCACAGAGTCACACTCACCCCACCCACACAAACACTGAGGCACCCATACAGATACTCAGAGAACCAATCCATAACACATATAGACACTCATTTAGCTAGTCAGAAACCCATGCAGCTGCTTACACAACAACAGACAGACGGATACAGACATTCACACAGTTTAGTCACTCACCCATGCATCCAGTAAGATACGTTTAATCACTCACTTATAGACTCAGTCACGCACCTACTAAATCATCCATTCAGACACTTATACACCCACTCATTCTTCAATACGCCTTTCCCTATATATATTAAACATATTTAAACTTTACACAAACACACAGTCACTGGATGATGTCATCAGTGATGTCATCAGTGATGTCATTTGAGATGTCATCAGTGATGTCATCAGTGATGTCACTGACCATGTCATGAGTGATTAAATATGTGACGTCATCAGCAGTGCATTGCGGGGGCACGAGCTATAGTTACCTGAACTAACTATAACGGGGGAATTTCACGGGTTTTGTACGAGTGCAATGTCCAACTAACTATAACTGTCTCTAAAACCTTATGGTTTTTTCAGTGATTTTTTAAGGTTTTTTAAATGCAAATTTCTAACTATAACGTGCCTGAAACCTATGGTTTTTTCAGTGAATATATATATGTATATATATTATCTACTGGCGGTCGCCAGTAGATAGTTATAGTTAGGACCTATTATCCATAGGAAATCCGTAACATTCTATTCCCAATAACTTTGGCGTCGTTTGACGAATCATCGCGAAATTTTCAAAACTAGTGGGGCACTCCGGTCCGCTCCTGTCTTGAAAGTTTCGGGGTGATTCATCAAGCGGGGCCGAGAAAAAGGGGGTCCCAAAGCGTGTTTTCTCCATGTTAATTCCCTTAGGAAATTTTAGCCACGGCTACAGCCCGAACTGCTGAACGGAATTACACCAAATTTGGCAAAAAGTAGCGCTTGGTTCAGAAAGCGACCTTTTTTTTAAATGGTGTAAATCCGTTCAGTAGTTGCGGAGAAATTCAAAAATAAGAGTGAAAAAATGAATTTCCCATAAGAAACTTTATGCAAGGCTACAGCAAAAACTGCTGAACGGAATTACACCAAATTTGGCAAAAAGGTAGTGCTTGGTTCAGAAAGCACTCTTTTTAAAAGTGGTGTAAATCCGTTCAGTAGTTGCTGAGAAAAGCCAAAATAAAAGTTTCGATATCTATGGCCGCGGTAGAACCGAGGAACAAGAAAGCAGTAAAACAAGTGCGCAAAACGCAAAAAGGGGGCAGGGTTGAAACACCCTGACCCCCTAGCTCTGCTCATGGGGTCCCACAAGGACCCCCTGGGCAGAAAAAAGCATTTTTTTTTATATCGGCGGGATGCGCTTAGGGTGCGCGGATCCCGCCGATTAAAAAACACAAGAAACAAGTGCGCAAAACGCACAAAGGGGGCAGGGTAGAAACACCCTGACCCCTAGGTCTGCTCAGGGGTCCCACAAGGACCCCTGGGCAGAAAAGCAACAAAAAAAAGACCGGCATCGTGCCGGAGGCCCCGCCCCTCCCTGCAGCAGTCTGCAAACGCACTCCCTGGCGCGTTTTAAGAAGGAGAAGTAATTCCCCTTGAATACTGGGGGTCCCTGGGGCCAACTAGCCCACTAGGAACCTCCGGTATGCGCCAGGGGCTGTGTTGCAGAGAGGTGTACAGAGGCCACGCCCCTTTTACACCTCTCTGCAACGCAGCTCTGTGGTGCTTTTGGAGGTACATGGTGGGCTAGTTGGACTCCAGGGACCCTCAGTATTCAAGGGGACTTAATCCCCCAACTTAAAACGTGCCACGGGCGCGTTTACACAGTGGTGAAGGGAGGGGGCGTGCTTCCAGGTGACATGTGTGCAAACAGGCCCCGTGGCGCGTTTTAAGATGGGGAATTAAATCCTCTTCAATCCTGAGGGTCCCTGAGGCCAACTAGCCCACCAGGTACCTCCAGTAAGCACCACGGAGCTGCGTTGCAGAGTGTTGTAAAAAGGGGTGTGGCCTCTGAACACCTCTCTGCAACGCAGCTCTCTGGTGCATATTGGAGGTATCTGGTGGGCCAGTTGGCCCCTAGGGACCCTCGGGATTGAGGAGGAATTAATTCTCCAACTTAAAACGCGCCACAGGGCGTGTTTGCAGACATGTCACTTCAGGCCCCACCCCCTTCCTTCACCATTGTGCAAATATTCCTCTAAAATCAGCCGAACTACGAATACCGATTTACTCACCTGTTATCAGGAGAGACCTCAGTGCTGCATCTTTGAGCCCAGTACTGATCCTGAAAAGTAATTTTAACCGTACTTACCAGTAACTTGAATTTCCTTCCATAGGCTAACATTGACTGGTTTCACTTGGAAATTCTTCTAAGTGTGGAGTTTTGGAACTTTATAATATTCCTCTAAAATCAGCCGAACTACGAATTCCGATTTACTCACCTGTTATCAGGAGAGACCTCAGTGCTGCATCTTTGAGCCCAGTACTGATCCTGAAAAGTAATTTTAACCGTACTTACCAGTAACTTGAATTTCCTTCCATAGGATATCATTGCCTGCTTTTTGCTGAAAAAGTTTCTGTGTCGATTTTGAAACATACAAATATTCCTCTAAAATCAGCCGAACTACGAATTCCGATTTACTCACCGGTTATCAGGAGAGACCTCAGTGCTGCATCTTTGAGCCCAGTACTGATCCTGAAAAGTAATTTGAACCGTACTTACCAGTAACTTGAATTTCCTTCCATAGGCTAACATTGACTGGTTTCACTTGGAAATTCTTCTAAGTGTGGAGTTTTGGAACTTTATAATATTCCTCTAAAATCAGCCGAACTACGAATTCCGATTTACTCACCTGTTATCAGGAGAGACCTCAGTGCTGCATCTTTGAGCCCAGTACTGATCCTGAAAAGTAATTTTAACCGTACTTACCAGTAACTTGAATTTCCTTCCATAGGATATCATTGCCTGGTTTCACTTGGAAATTCTTCTGTGTGTGAGTTTTGGAACTTTATAATATTCCTCTAAAATCAGCCGAACTACGAATTCCGATTTACTCACCTGTTATCAGGAGAGACCTCAGTGCTGCACCTTTGAGCCCAGTACTGATCCTGAAAAGTAATTTTAACCGTATTTACCAGTAACTTGAATTTCCTTCCATAGGCTAACATTGACTGGTTTCACTTGGAAATTCTTCTAAGTGTGGAGTTTTGGAACTTTATAATATTCCTCTAAAATCAGCCAAACTACGAATTCCGATTTACTCACCTGTTATCAGGAGAGAACCCAGTGCTGCATCTTTTAGCCCAGCACTGACCCTGAAAAGTAATTCTAACCATATTTACCAGTAACTTGTATTTCCTTCCATAGGAATCCATTGTCTGGTTTTCAGCAGAAAAGTTTCAAAGTGTCGATTTTCACAAACTACAAATATTCCTTAAAAATCGCCTGTATGACTTAAACGCATTCTTTCAACTGTGTACAGGAGATGCACCAGTGCTGGATCCAGGATCCACCACTGAGTAAGAAAAAGTAACGATAACACTACTTACCTGCTAAGTGAATTTCCTCCCATAGGATAACATTGGTGAGTCTATGTGAAAAAGTGTCAACTTTTAAAATACAATAATATTCCTTAAAAATCACTACTGTAACCAAAACGCTTCTACTCAACTGTTTACAGGAGATGTCCCAGGACTGAATCTAGGATCCAGTGCTGTGGTTAGAAAAGTAATCCATAAAGTAACTAATTGCATTTAACTAGAAATTCACATTGAGCTCAATGTTGCTTTGTGTTTGAAATTGTGTTGCTCATTGCAACAACTGTAACTACTGTACTTAAAAGTCTATTGCCTATTTGCAAAGTATTTAAACTAAAGTAATTCATTCTGAGAAAGTATATTTTGTAATGTAATGTATAATGTAATTACAATGTAATTTAAAAATAAAATATGTAAAAATAAATAGTTTAAAAAAATGTAGTAAATCAGTATCAAAAAAATAAATATAACAATTAATACATTTAAAAATTGTCATTTACAAAACCTTTGAAATTCACTGAAAAAAACCATAGGTTTCAGACATGTTATAGTTAGGAATTAGCATTTAAAAAACCTTTGAAATTCACTGAAAAACCATAGGTTTCAGGCACGTTATAGTTAGAAATTAGCATTTAAAAAACCTTACAAATTCACTGAAAAAACCATAGGTTTTAGGGACAGTTATAGTTAGTTGGACATTGCACTCGTACAAAACCCATGAAATTCCCCCGTTATAGTTAGTTCAGCTAACTATAACTCATGCCCCCGCAATGCACTGCTGATGACGTCACATATTACATCACTCATGACATGGTCAGTGACATCACTGATGACATCACTGATGACATCTCAAATATATCTATAACGTGCCTGAAACCTATGGTTTTTTCAGTGAATATATGTATATATATATATATATTATCTACTGGCGGTCGCCAGTAGACAGTTATAGTTAGGACCTAGTTTCCATAGGAAACTTGTTTTTTGTTTTCTCAATATCTTTGGCGCCAGTTCACGAATCTTCGCGAAATTTTCAAAAATCGTAGCCCGCTCCGGTCATCTCCTGTCTTGAAAGTTTCGGGGTGATTCGGCAAGCGGGGGCCGAGAAAGAAGAGGGGTCCCAAAACGTGTTTTCTCCATGTTAATTCCCATAGGAAACTTTAGACAAAGCTACAGCCCGAACTGCTGAATGGAATTACACCAAACTTGGCAAAAGGGTAGCCCTTGGTTCAGAAAGAGAGTGTTTTAGGTCTCGGCCTGCACCAGCGCTTGCGCTGGTCTGGCCGAGGGTTTTGGAAGTGCAAACCCACTGGCTTTTGGCTGGCGACCAGCTTGCGTTCACGATGGCGTGCACGCGCACAGCTGCCATCCATTCCTCGCATCGCTGGCGAGGCGCCATCTGCCTTTCCTCCCCCTCCCTCACCCCTCCTCCCCCTCCCTCCCCAGAGAGCGCGTTTCCATTCCTCGCATCGCTGGCGAGGCGCCATCTGCCTTTCCTCCCCCTCCCTCACCCCTCCTCCCCCTCCCTCACCAGAGAGCGCGTTTCTTGGCCGCGCGTCTTGTTATGTTAATGTTCCGATGTTGCTTGTTCTTTTGCACTTAGTGCTGACTAATCCCTTTAAAGAATTAAATCCCTTGACTGCTGTCACATTATTATTATTTTTATGTGTGTTGCGACCCTCGCTCGGTGTCATGAGAGGATTTTTTATGTAATGTCCTAGTGTTGCTTGTTCTTTGTGCACTTACTGCTGGTCAATCCCTTTGAAAAATAAAATTCTTTGACGGCGGTCACGTTATTATTGTTTTTATTCGCTTGGTGTCTTGTGAAAACCATTGTTCTTGGAGATCCAGTCTAATAGTCACCGCATGATCTGCTATCCACGCAGGGGATTCGTATTTACATTCCGCCATCCCACTTTGTGAAATGTGAAGATCTGTTTACTACAGTGTGACACTTCAGAAACGGATGCTTTTGGATGCGATTCACTTGTTTGTGGAAACACATGCAGATTATTATATTATAGTGCCGCTTAATAAGAAGGGATTGGCTAATTCAAACTTGTACGCACAAAGTGAATTTTCTTCTCTTGTTGAGCCTACCTGCATGCACTTTTTATGTTAATGTACTGGTGTTGCTTGTTCTTTGTGCGCTTACTGCAGGCTAATCCCTTTAAAGAATTAAATTCCTTCATGGTTGCTATATTATTATTGTTTTTATTCGCATTGCATACTACGCTCAGTGTCTCTGACACTTTGGCACGACTGTGAAAACATACTGAAAAGAGAATACTTAGCACATCTGCTCTGTGGGGAACTATAGATCTATCTATAAGGCGTGCTGCGAGTAGAAAATTGGAGGTTTACAAAATGCGCAGTGAGACTGTAATATAAACCTACCCCTGTGGTGCTGACTCCGAAACCATTTAGTGTTGTATCTTGTATTGTGAGCATGCGCAGTAGAACGCGTTGTATTGTTTTTCTCTATCGTTTACCTGGAATAAGGTAACAGACATAGTCTAAGTGTGGGGTCCTCTCTGTGATTTTCACATTTCTATTTGCTCAGCACGGTACCTGGGACAAGTCTCTGAAGAAGTCATTTAAGTTATTGGACAGAGATGTCCAGGCAGGAAATAAAATAAGTGCGTTGTATTCTACATTTGGGCTTAATAATGACCGCTATATTCTGTAATAGATGTGCACACTTTTGTCAGCTGCCTGCCACATCGAAGCATGCCTCACAAATGCTATAGACTACTATGGGAAATGATCTAAAAGACATTCACATTGACATTTCTGTTAGCTTGGGCATTGCCGAGACCTATTGGCTTTGCCAATGCTTGTTGTTAAATGGTGTAAATCCGTTCAGTAATTCCAGAGAAATTCAAAAAATAAGAGTCAAAAAATCAATTTACCATAGGAAACTTTATGCAAGGCTACAGCCGAAACTACTGAACGGATTTACCGCAAATTTGGCAAAAAGGAACTGCTTGGCTCAGAAAGCGACCTTTTTTAAAATGGTGTAAATCCGTTCAGTAGTTGCTGAGAAAATCAAAAATAAAAGTTTCGATATTTAGAGGCACGGAGGATCCGCGGACCCTCCTGACCACGAGCTTTATTCTAACTGGCTGTCAACACTCCAAACCAGGAAGTGTTGGCAGTCATCTTGTGACTTCGGTAGAACCGAGTCACAAAAACAGAAAAACAGTTGCGTAAAACAAAAAGGGGGCAGGGTAGAAACACCCTGACCCCCTAGGCCTGCTTAGGGGGTCCCACAAGGACCCCAGGGCCCAAAAAAGCATTAAAAAAAAAAATCAGCAAAATGCGCGCCGGATCCGACCGCGAAACTAAAAAAAATGAAGCGCGGCCTCCGGCGCTTCGTTATTATTTAGCCCCCGGGGGGGCCAAGTCCAGGGGGCAGTGACAAAAAAAATGTGTGGGGGGGCCTTAATCCCCCCACACTGCCCCGGGGACCGCCACCTCCCTGGGGCTTCTATTATGAGTTGCGGGGAGGCATGCAGCCCTGGGGACCGCCACCCCCCGGGGCTTCTTTAAAAAAAAAGAAAATAACCTGTGTGGGGGCTCGAGCCCTCACATGCCCGGGGACTGTCAGCTCCCGGGGCACTAAGAATGTAAATTTGGGGGTCCGTAATGGACCCCGAGCCCCAGGGACCACCACCTCCCGGGGCTGTGTAAGTGAAGGAGGAGGGGCCGCGCGGCCCCTCCTGGAGCCTGTGATGGCCGTGGGGACCGCCACCCCCCAGGGCCGGCTCCTGCAGTGTCCCGGGGTGCCCACCCCAGGACACTGCTGTTTGCTATGGCAGGACGGGAGCCTCGGGGCTCCGTCCTGCCATAGCAAACTTGCTTGGATTTTGGAAGAGAGAGCAGGAAACCTGCTCTCTCTTCCAAAATCTAAAGCAGATTGCTTTTCCACAAGGGGAGCTGCGTGTTAGCAGCTCCCCATGTGGAAGAGCAATGCCGGCTCCTGCAGGACGCGGGGAGCCGGCGGGACCGTGGGGGCATTGGGGCTCCCCCCACGGTCCCCAATGGATAGGGCCTGCCCCAGGGGATGGGGTCCCTGGGGCTAGTAGTGGCCCTGGAGGGGGGCCACGCGGCCCCCTCCCCAAAAAATGTTTTTTTTTTAAAAGGCCGGCCCCGGAGGATGGGGTCCACGGGGCCAATAGAGGCCTCAGGAGGGGGGCCATGCAGCCCCCCTCCTTAAAAAATTTGAAAAATGTGGCCATGCCCCGGGGGATGGGTCCCCGGGGCCGGAATTGGCCACGAAAGGGGGGCCCCCTTCCTGTTCAGTTTTTTTTTTTTTTATTAAAAAAAGGGGTCAGGCCCTGGGGGATGGGGTCCCCAGGGCCCAAAAAAGGAAAAAAGAAGGGGGGCCACACAGCCCCCTTCTACAAAATAAAAAAAATAAAAAGACGCGATCGTGCCTCAGGCCCCGCCCCCTCCCTTCACAACTCACCCACCCATACAGCCCATCACAGATGCACTCTTGAAACCATGCACCTAGTGAAACACCCACTCACACATCTATGCACAGAGTCACACACATCCCACCCACACAAGCACTCAGGCACCCATTCAGATACTCAGACAACCAATCAATAACCCATATAGACACTCATGTAGCTATTCACAAACCCATGCAGCCGCTTACACACCAACAGACAGACGGATACAGACATTCACACAGTTTAGTCACTAACCCATGCATTCAGTAAGATACGTTTAATCACTCACTTATAGAGTCAGTCACGCACCTACTAAATCATCCATTCAGACACTTATACACCTATTCATTCTTCAATACACCTTTCCCTATATATATTAAACATATTTAAACTTTACTATAACTTTCCTAAAACCTATGGTTTTTTCAGTGAATTTCTAAGGTTTTTTAAATGCTAATTTCTAACTATAACGTGCCTGAAACCTATGTTTTTTAAGTGATTATATATATATATATATATATTCACTGAAAAACCATAGGTTTTAGGGACAGTTATAGTTAGTTGAACATTGCACTCGTACAAAACCCGTGAAATTCCCCGTTATAGTTAGTTCAGGTAACCTATAACTCGCGCCCGCAATGCACTGCTGATGACATCACATATTACATCACTCATGACATGGTCAGTGACATCACTGATGACATCACTGATGACATCTCAAATGACATCACTGATGACATCATCCAGTGACTGTGTGTTTCTGTAAAGTTTAAATATGTTTAATATATATAGGGAAGGCGTATTGAAGAATGAGTGGGTGTATAAGTGTCTGAATGGATGATTTAGTAGGTGCGTGACTAACTCCTATAAGTGAGTGATTAAACGTATCTTACTGAATGCATGAGTTAGTGACTAAACTGGGTGAATGTCTGTATCTGTCTGTCTGTTGCTGTGTAAGTGGCTGCATGGGTTTGTGAATAGCTACATGAGTGTCTATATGAGTTATTGATTGTTTGTCTGAGTATCTGTATGGGTGCCTGAGTGTTTGTGTGGGTGGGGTGTGTGCGACTCTGTGCATAGATGTGTGAGTGGGTGATTCACTGGGTGGATGGTTTCAAGAGTGCATCTGTGATAGACTGTATGGGTGGGTAAGTGTGTGTAAGAGTGTGTTAGTGAGTGAATGTATGTCCCAGTGGTACATGTGTGAGTAACTACATATGTGAAAGGCAGTATATATGTGTGTTGGAGTATATAAATAGCTATAAGCGAGAGTGTGTTATTGTGAGAGTGACTGTATGGACGAGTGTGTGCTTGTATCAGAGATTGTATAAGAGCGTAAGAATGTGCTAGTATTTGTATGAGTAAGTGAGCTGGTGTGTGTATAACTGTATAGGTGAGTAAATGGGTGTGTGCTTAATTTTTGCATGACTGACTAGGTGTGTGAGTACCTCTATGGATGAGTGGCGGTGTGTGAGTGTTTATATAGGTTTATGAGTGCATATAATAGTCCTGTACTGAGTGACTATAAGTATGAGTGACTGTACGGGTGAGTGAGTAGATGTGTGTGTGTAGACCTAAGAATCAGTGAGTGTGTATATAGTAATTGGTGTTGGAGTGTCTATGGTTTTGACAATGGCAGTCTGTAATTTACAGTGGGTGTATCAAAAGTTATATTAGGGTGTGAGAAGATGCATCAAATTATCACATGGATGATGTCATCAGTGATGTCATCAGTGATGTCATTTGAGATGTCATCAGTGATGTCACTGACCATGTCATTAGTGATGTAATATGTGACGTCATCAGTAGTGCATTAGCGGGCGCGAGTTATAGTTACCTGAACTAACTATAACGGGGGAATTTCACGGGTTTTGTACGAGTGCAATGTCCAACTAACTATAACTGTCCCTAAAACCTATGCTTTTTTCAGTGAATTTGTAAGGTTTTTTAAATGCTAATTTCTAACTATAACGTGCCTGAAACCTATGGTTTTTTCAGTGAATTTCAAAGGTTTTTAAATGCTAATTCCTAACTATAACATGTCTGAAACCTATGGTTTTTTCAGTGAATTTCAAAGGTTTTGTAAATGACAATTTTTATATGTATTAATTGTTATATTTATTTTTTTGATACTGATTTACTACATTTTTTTAAACTATTTATTTTTAGATATTTTATTTTTAAATTACATTATAATTACATTATACATTACATTACAAAATATACTTTCTCAGAATGAATTACTTTAGTTTAAATACTTTGCAAATAGGCAATAGACTTTTTAGTACAGTAGTTGCAGTTGTTGCAATGGGCAACACAATTTCAAACACAATGCAACATTGAGCTCAATGTGAATTTCTAGTTAAATGCAATTAGTTACTTTATGGATTACTTTTTCTAACCACAGGACTGGATCCTAGATTCAGTCCTGGGACATCTCCTGTAAACAGTTGAGTAAAAGCGTTTTGGTCACAGTAGTGATTTTTAAGGAATATTATTGTATTTTAAAAGTTGACAGAAACTTTTTCACATAGAATCACCAATGTTATCCTATGGGAGGAAATTCACTTAGCAGGTAAGTAGTGTTATCGTTACTTTTTCTTACTCAGTGGTGGATCCTGGATCCAGCACTGGTGCATCTCCTGTAAACAGTTGAAATAATGCGTTTAAGTCATACAGGCGATTTTAAGGAATATTTGTAGTTTGTGAAAATCGACACTTTGAAACTTTTCTGCTGAAAACCAGACAATGGATTCCTATGGAAGGAAATACAAGTTACTGGTAAATACGGTTAGAATTACTTTTCAGGGTCAGTGCTGGGCTAAAAGATGCAGCACTGGGTTCTCTCCTGATAACAGGTGAGTAAATCGGAATTCGTAGTTTGGCTGATTTTAGAGGAATATTATAAAGTTCCAAAACTCCACACTTAGAAGAATTTCCAAGTGAAACCAGTCAATGTTAGCCTATGGAAGGAAATTCAAGTTACTGGTAAGTACGGTTAAAATTACTTTTCAGGATCAGTACTGGGCTCAAAGGTGCAGCACTGAGGTCTCTCTGATAACAGGTGAGTAAATCGGAATTCGTAGTTCGGCTGATTTTAGAGGAATATTATAAAGTTCCAAAACTCTACACTTAGAAGAATTTCCAAGTGAAACCAGTCAATGTTAGCCTATGGAAGGAAATTCAAGTTACTGGTAAATACGGTTAGAATTACTTTTGAAGGTCAGTGCTGGGCTCAAAGATGCAGCACTGAGGTTCTCTCCTGATAACAGGTGAGCAAATCGGAATTCGTAGTTCGGCTGATTTTAGAGGAATATTATAAAGTTCCAAAACTCCACACTTAGAAGAATTTCCAAGTGAAACCAGTCAATGTTAGCCTATGGAAGGAAATTCAAGTTACTGGTAAGTACGGTTAAAAATTACTTTTCAGGATCAGTACTGGGCTCAAAGATGCAGCACTGAGGTCTCTCCTGATAACAGGTGAGTAAATCGGAATTCGTAGTTCGGCTGATTTTAGAGGAATATTTGCACAGTGGTGAAGGGAGGGCGGGGCTTCAGGTGACATGTCTGCAAACAGTTCCCGTGGCGCGTTTTAAGATGGGGAATTAAATCTTCCTCAATCCCGAGGGTCCCTAGGGGCCAAGTAGCCCACCAGATACCTCCAGTATGCGCCAGAGAGCTGCGTTGCAGAGAGGTGTTCAGAGGCCACGCCCCTTTTGCACCTCTCTGCAACGCAGCTCTGTGGCGCTTTCTGGACGTACCTGGTGGGCTAGTTGGCCCCAGGGATCCTCAGGATTGAAGGGGTTTAATTCCCCATCTTAAAACGCGCAACAGGGCCTGTTTGCACACATGTCACCTGAAGCCCCGCCCCTCCCTTCACCACTGTGCAAACGTGCCCCGTGGCGCGTTTTAAGTTGGAGAATTAAGTCCCCTTGAATCCTGAGGGTCCCTGGAGTCCAACTAGCCCACCATGTACCTCCAAAAGCACCACAGAGCTGCGTTGCAGAGAGGTGTAAAAGGGGCGTGGCCTCTGTACACCTCTCTGCAACGCAGCCCCTGACGCATACTGGAGGTTCCTGGTGGGCTAGTTGGCCCCCAGGGACCCCCAGTATTCAAGGGGATTCGTTCCCCTCTGCAAACGCACCAGGGGCGCGTTTGCAGAGTGGTAAAGGAAGGGGGCGGGGCCTGCGGCACGAGCGTTTTTTTTTAAATTTATTTTTTTAATGCTTTTTTCTGCCCAGGGGTCCTGCCGTTTAAAAAAAATGCTTTTTTCTGCCCAGGGGGTCCTTGTGGGACCCCCTGAGCAGACCTAGGGGGTCAGGGTGTTTCTACGCTGCCCCCTTTGTGCGTTTTGCGCACTTGTTTCTGTGCGGCTGCCAACACTTCCTGATTTGGAGTGTTGACAGCCAATTAGCATGCAGCTCGTGATCGGGACGGTGCACGCAGGGTGCGCTCAGGGTGCGCGAATCCGACGCGTCCATAGATATATATGTGATTTTCCTTTTGATTTTCTCAGGAACTACTGAACGGATTTACACCATTTAACAAAAAGGGTTCTTTCTGAACCAAGAACTACCTCTTTGCCAAATTTGGTGTAATTCCGTTCAGCAGTTCGGGCTGTAACCGTGGCTAAAGTTTCCTATGGGAAAATGAATGGGGAAAACACGTTTTGGGACCCCCTTTTTCTCGGCCCCGCTTGACGAATCACCCCGAGACTTTCAGGATAGGAGCGGACTGGAGCGGGCCACAAAGTTTGAAAATTTCGCGAAGATTCGTCAACCGACGCAGAGAGTTATTTCAAATAGAATGTTGCTGGATTTCCTATGGAAAATAGGTCCTAACTATAACTATCTACTGGCGACCGCCAGTAGATAATATATATATATATATGCTAAATCCCTGTTTCCAAAAGTAAAAGAGCACGCACGCGAAGATTGCATGAATATGGCTTCTTTTAATGAGATGGGCATCCCACGACCTAGCAGCCAAGAGACGCGTTTCAGTTGTAACAACAGCCTTTGTCCATCTGATGGATGCCATGTTTTACACTTATTATATAGTACCCAGGTCATGGAAATAGTAAACATACTGAGAATATCTCACACAAACAAAATAGACTGCCTAATACATATAAAATACTATGCAAAGTGTGTACTGACATGAGCAAATTATTTTTTTTGCTCAGTATAACATGTTAGATAAACTAAATCCACTTCCGTTAGTTAATACCAGGCGCCAACCATCCCACGTGGCACTAACATGTCAATTGGGCTGTTGAAATTCATTTCATGATGTCGACCAGATAATCCTTGTCTAATTGCTAATTCTGCTTGCCTATCCACTGCTGAACATATCTTTCTGAATCTCATATATTAAAATGCATAAAATGCTATCTATTGCAGAAACAACGTTTAAATAGTTATATACATTTTTTCATAGTTATATACATTTTTTCAGACATTAAACAGTACTGCGTATACATCTTAAAACCAATTGGCATCACATAGAGGCTAAACGCAACCACATCACTATAAAGAAATCCCAAGGGACTACTGGTCCCATAATGTCCTAATGAAGCATAATCTATTCAGAGATGGCACGTTGCGAACATAATAGAGAAAAGTAGTGTTTGGGAATACATATATATTACCTACTGTATGTGTAAGCCATGACTTAAAGCTATGTTGTGCAAGACACAACAGGCTAATATGATCGTGCATACAACTTCTGGGGAGTACAACAGCACCCTCTGCACTGTCAAGACATCTGAATCGCGACTCTATTAGACCTAAAGTGCGCTGTATGATGGCTCGGGTTTGTATATGTGCCCTATTGTAACTCAGCTGAGGTACTGTGACTGCACGTCTGTATGGTGTGAGGAGATGAGGGGAGAGTACATGTCCCTTCGTGGAGCTGTACAACACAAAATGTATGAGATGGTAAATGCTGTGTCTTTTGGGGCCATGTATGTGTCATTAGGGTTAGTGTTTGTAATATGGTTGTGTATGTTACAAAACATGTATACATATCAGACTTGTGTGGTGCTTGGTACTTACCCAGTAGCCACATGTTGCCAACCTGTCACCCTGCACGTTGATGGAGTGCGAGCGGTGTCTGTTGCTGAAGATGTGTGCAATGTGGTGAGGTGGCTGAAGAGACACATGGGTGCAATCAATTGCAACAAGCACACATGGGAAGCAGGAAATGAGGTAGAAATCACTAGTTACCCTTTGCCTCTGAACCCATGTATGGGGCATTTTCATGTGGAGATGAGCTCTCCTATTGATGCAGCTCATACTTGATGCAAGCATCGGGACTGGCTTGCCTGAGAGATACCCACAAGGTCACCGCAGAGCCTCTGGAAGGATCCTGTAACAAAAAACTGGAGAGCTGCTAGGATCTTGACATAGGCTGGGGTGGTGTGGAAGCAGCCGGTCAAAGAGTCAAGATCCTGCTCCCACTCACAAACCATCTCCAAGATGACATCTGGGGGGAAACGGTATCTGGCCCTGACAGCTTGGCTGGACATTCCAAATACATTTATCCTTTGTCTAAAAACATTGTGGGGCGGTTGCTGAAAGTGTGGGCTAGAACTCCCTGTTTGCAGTGATAACTTTTTCGAAATTCCTTTCAGTCTCCTCCTGATGTTACTGCATTAAATTCAGCATTGATTTCTAAAATCCTCCCACGTTTAGCTCATTTTCAGGGATCTTAGTCGTTTCCTCCTAAGTTTGCTACCAAACACTACTAATACCATCTGCTGCCGGGTCCCAGACTAATGAAAATGCTGATCTCATCCCCGCAATTGGCTCTTCCAATCTCTTAGTCTCTGAGTCACTCTCCAAAGAACTTTCCTTTTTTGAAAGTGAATAGAAAGCTTCTTATAAATTTCCAACTGATGCCCTTTGGGGTTGTTGTTTCAATATTTTCTATTGATCCAGTAGCTGTGGTTAAATTATGATAGGGTTTTGGAGTGAACTAGTACCGCTTCACTGTTATTTTGGTCTTTTCTTGCAGGATGCTTCTTGCAGGTACTGCTGATCAGGCCTGAGTAGTTGTGCACGTCTCCACTTTTAGATTGGATGCCATACCTGGCCTGGCAGTTCGGGCTGGACTGTTCCCATGAGGCACAGGGTCAAGACTGATTTGCATATGGCCAGGTCTAAACTGGGGTGGCATGGTGAGCAAAAGAATGATGGATTTAACCCAGATCTCTTGACTGGGGGTGAATGTTTTGATTTGTTCTGCATTCCGTCCATCTATTGTGTGTCTTTTGCTTTCTCGCCCTAAGTGCGCCAGGTATGCCCAGACGTGGGTCCTGGGCTCACTGTGCCACTGGAATCAAGCTATCCTGGCTGATGAGGGGTGAAACCCCGAAACCTGTCCTAGGATGCTTGTTTCCGGTCCAGGGATGACCTGGCCTTGCAGTTCGGGCTGGACTGTTCCCATGAGGCACAGGGTCAAGACTGATTTGCATATGGCCAGGTCTAAACTGGGGTGGCATGGTGAGCAAAAGAATGATGGATTTAACCCAGATCTCTTGACTGGGGGTGAATGTTTTGATTTGTTCTGCATTCCGTCCATCAATTGTGTGTCTTTTGCTTTCTCGCCCTAAGTGCGCCAGGTATGCCTAGACGTGGGTCCTGGGCTCACTGTGCCACTGGAATCAAGCTATCCTGGCTGATGAGGGTGAAACCCCGAAACCTGTCCTAGGATGCTTGTTTCCGGTCCAGGGAGGACCTGGCCTGGCAGTTCGTGCTGGACTGTTCCCATGAGGCACAGGGTCAAGACTGATTTGCATATGGCCAGGTCTAAACTGGGGTGGCATGGTGAGCAAAAGATTGATGGATTTAACCCAGATCTCTTGACTGGGGTGAATGTTTTGATTTGTTCTGCATTCCGTCCATCAATTGTGTGTCTTTTGCTTTCTCGCCCTAAGTGCGCCAGGTATGCCCAGACGTGGGTCATGGGCTCACTGTGCCACTGGAATCAAGCTATCCTGGCTGATGAGGGGTGAAACCCCGAAACCGGTCCTAGGATTCTTGTTTCCGGTCCAGGGAGGACCTGGCCTGGCAGTTCGGGCTGGACTGTTCCCATGAGGCCAGGGTCAAGACTGATTTGCATATGGCCAGGTCTAAACTGGGGTGGCATGGTGAGCAAAAGAATGATGGATTTAACCCAGATCTCTTGACTGGGGGTGAATGTTTTGATTTGTTCTGCATTCCGTCCATCAATTGTGTGTCTTTTGCTTTCTGCCCAAAGTGCGCCAGGTATGCCCAGACGTGGGTCCTGGGCTCACTGTGCCACTGGAATCAAGCTATCCTGGCTGATGAGGGGTGAAACCCCGAAACCGGTCCTAGGATGCTTGTTTCCGGTCCAGGAGGACCTGGCCTGGCAGTTCGGGCTGGACTGTTCCCATGAGGCACAGGGTCAAGACTGATTTGCATATGGCCAGGTCTAAACTGGGGTGGCATGGTGAGCAAAAGAATGATGGATTTAACCCAGATCTCTTGACTGGGGGTGAATGTTTTGATTTGTTCTGCATTCCATCCATCAATTGTGTGTCTTTTGCTTTCTCGCCCTAAGTGCGCCAGGTATGCCCAGACGTGGGTCCTGGGCTCACTGTGCCACTGGAATCAAGCTATCCTGGCTGATGAGGGGTGTAACCTGAAACCGGTCCTAGGATGCTTGTTTCCGGTCCAGGGAGGACCTGGCCTGGCAGTTCGGGCTGGACTGTTCCCATGAGGCACAGGGTCAAGACTGATTTGCATATGGCCAGGTCTAAACTGGGGTGGCATGGTGAGCAAAAGAATGATGGATTTAACTCCAGATCTCTTGACTGGGGGTGAATGTTTTGATTTGTTCTGCATTCCGTCCATCAATTGTGTGTCTTTTGCTTTCTCGCCCTAAGTGCGCCAGGTATGCCCAGACGTGGGTCCTGGGCTCACTGTGCCACTGGAATCAAGCTATCCTGGCTGATGAGGGTGAAACCCCGAAACCGGTCCTAGGATGCTTGTTTCCGGTCCAGGGAGGACCTGGCCTGGCAGTTCGGGCTGGACTGTTCCCATGAGGCACAGGGTCAAGACTGATTTGCATATGGCCAGGTCTAAACTGGGGTGGCATGGTGAGCAAAAGAATGATGGATTTAACCCAGATCTCTTGACTGGGGGTGAATGTTTTGATTTGTTCTGCATTCCGTCCATCAATTGTGTGTCTTTGCTTTCTCACCCTAAGTGCGCCAGGTATGCCCAGACGTGGGTCCTGGGCTCACTGTGCCACTGGAATCAAGCTATCCTGGCTGATGAGGGTGAAACCCCGAAACCGGTCCTAGGATGCTTGTTTCCGGTCCAGGGAGGACCTGGCCTGGCAGTTCGATCTGGACTGTTCCCATGAGGCACAGGGTCAAGACTGATTTGCATATGGCCAGGTCTAAACTGGGGTGGCATGGTGAGCAAAAGAATGATGGATTTAACCCAGATCTCTTGACTGGGGGTGAATGTTTTGATTTGTTCTGCATTCCGTCCATCAATTGTGTGTCTTTTGTCATGTTTTAAGGAGCAACACTGACCCTCACTCTTAAGCTAAGGTGGTTGGATCGTTTGACTTTTAGGTAACAAGGGAGGAGGGGTTCGAGTTTTTTTAGTGCACCCCATGAATATTTTTACCAAATTATTTCTACTTGTTTTCACCTGATCAGTGTTCATCAAATGCTTATTTCCAGATGAACTTGGTGAGGGGAGTTGATCATTCTCAGAATTCATCATGTGTGTACGTGCGTCTGCTGTGCCTTCTCCTAAGACCCACTGGTCCTAGGTGAGGGTCAGTCCTTCTGCTTCACATTATAGGCATATTAGCATGTCATCTTGTGGAAGGCCGTCCTTTCCCCAATCATGTCCATTTTCCAAGGAAGATTAACTTAATTTGGCTGATCATATGCAATATAAACGAGCTTCAAGAATATCTGAGTTTGCCTGATATGACTGATTTGTAGGTGAGGTTAAAGCCTGATTGTTCTCAAAGATCGTTGGTCCCATAATAACTTACTTATCACGCCTAAGTGTTCCTCGCCAAAGTCGCTTGCAGTTCCTATATTTTCTGTCACTAGTTGAGTTTGGGCTTCTATGCCTCCTTTGCTAGTCTCTTGATTTATTAAATGTAATGCTGACTCATACCCACCCTTGCTGGTGGGTGGTCTTCAGTAAGGATCTTTAAGATGAGAGCTATTCTGTCTACTGACGGCGCTGGTGGGGGAGATTCTTCGTGCTGTAGTTGTGAGTTACCTTGATTTGTGCCCCTAGTCCTTTTTTGATTTTTTGTTTTGCGAGACATTTGTTATTTGCTGCAGTCTTTACTGAATCTGGTTGCTTGTGCTTTGGTGGGGAATTGCCGCTTGCTAGTGTGCCAGGAGTCATTTTGTGATTGTGCAATGACATACCATCTCCAAATATGATTAGTGTTATAGTTATCCCAAGGGAAAAAAGAAACAAAGAGGGTTCACTTACTGTACACAGAAGTGCTTTGAACAGGTAAGTAGCCTACCTGCGTGTTTTCCCCTACTTTCTGTTTTTCTGCTCAGTGAATGCCAGGCAAATTACTGATTCATAGCAGTCGTGGCTCGCATGACTTGCGGGTGGTGGGGCGGGTGGGGGCTTCGCGCGGGGATTTACGCAGAGAAAAATGTACCTTACTGGGTCCCGCGCCGCCTCCGCTCCTGGCCAGGTACAGCGTTTTCCTGCTGCTTTCCTCCTCTCCTGGCTCCAGCAGAAACAGGAAGCAGGCATCCTCCCTCCCCTCCCCTAAGCCAATCACAACGCTGCAATGGCAGCGTTGTGAATGGTGCGGACGGCGCCCAGCCGGGCGCCTGTACGGAGGCCATTTTCTCATGCAGCCTACATAGAGAAAATGCAGAGTGCGCATGACTGGTTTGGTCGGCCCCAGAGGGCCGACCAAACAGTCAGGGCCCACAGCACTGGACAAGCCACTTCTCCCCGACCGCCCCCAACCAGGCATACCAGTCTGCTTTCTCGCAGCGCAAGAAGCAGAAACATAAAATGGTATTTAAAATACAATTTTTATGTTTCTGCTTCTCGTACTGCGAGAAAGCAGTGCTGCGACGCTGTGCACGGGCAGTGGATAAGATAAATGCAATTTTTGGTATTGCAATTTGTGTGGTTTTCCTGAATCCAAGTATGTGTATCATCAAGAATGATTTCTTTGGAAGATCCTGCAAGGTGACATACACCACATGAGCCACAAGGAAAGTGGCTGGACACTGGTGGCAAGTTCCATAGAGTTCTCTTGTCCTGTTTAGGATTCGCCTGAGGTCTAGTATGTACCAACAGATCTCGTAAGTTGTTGGTGCTTTTGAAGGCGAATCGCGGTGTGGGAATATCCAGGGATCTTGATTGAAGAGTGGGCAAATGTTTACATATGAGCTTCTTTATCCGATTGGAATTTGGGGTGAACGTGGTGACTCATGTGATCACATCCTCATCTTGTCTGATCCTGGGTTCCAACAAGGCTTCTCTGTGGTTATTCCTTGCCCTCTTCCAGGCTCTCTTTACTACCAAAGGCTCAAGTTTGCAGCTTGATTTTCATAATCTCTAATGTCGCTGCTTGAGGAACTGCCCTCTCTGTGTTTATTGATGACATTCCCACACATTATCGTTTGTGCACTGTATACTTTTATCATGAAAACTGTATATGAGTGCAAATGTAATGGTTATTTCAATTGAAGATGTGTTGTCTGTAATGACAGTACGCTACTATACTATGCATACTCCACTTTACCCCACTCCATTGTACTCTGCATCACTCAATACCACTGCACTCTACTCTGCACCACTTCACACTACACCACTCCACGTCCACACTGCATCACTACACTCTTCTCACCACTCTACTCTATGCCTCTCTACACCACTCCACACTATTCTATGCCAATGCACTCTACCCCATACTACTCTACTTTGCACCAGTGCACTTTTCACCACTGTACTCTACACCACTAAGCGCCACTCCATCTATGCCACCCTACTCTGCAACACTGCACTCTAGGCCACTGCACTTTATGCCAATGTACTGTACTCTGTGCCACTCCACTGTACACCATTGCACTCTATGCCAATCCCCTCTAAGCCACTCTAATCTACTCTGCACCACTGCACTCTACTCTGAAACAATCTACTCTATGCCACTGCACTCTGTGCCACTCCACTCAGCGCCACTCCACTCTACTCTGCACCACTCTACGCCACTTCACTCTATGCCAAAGCACTCTACACCTCTTTACTCAAAACCAATCCACTCTATGCCAATCTACTGTAAACCGCTGCACTCGACGCCACTGCACTCTATGCCATTCTACTCTGTCACTGTACCCTATGCCACCCTATTCTACGTCACTACACTCTATGCCACTCTATTCTACTCTGTTCCTGAGTCTTTTATCCTCACAATCTTTCCCGTACATATCACCCTCCATCTACGTCCCTATCTCTCTATGCCCTTTATCTTCTATATTTCTTCCCTCTGTACATGCTTTCACTCTGCCCGTAACATCTGCCCCTCTTTGTTCTCTTCCCTAAGTCCTCTCCGTTTCTTTATGTTTCTTTATGTTCTTCTTATCTGTCGCCTCACCCCATGTCATCCTGGCATGTTTTCTCTCCCAGCACATCTCTCCCGTCCCGTATCTGTGCCTGATCTCTACTTACTTACCTGTCTCCACGTATCATTCATTAGTTTCCTGTCTCTCTGTCTTATCTCTCTTCTTTAAAATGTATTGTGTATAAGAGACCCAGATGCAAGCGACATCTCCTCCCCTTTTCCTAGTTTTCACATCTCCGCAATGTTTGCATTTGTTCCTATTTCACCCCCCCTTTCGTCGCCCCAACATGTAGATCTCCATTCTGTCCCTTTATATGAATGTCCTCCTCGTCACTGCCCTATGCCCCCTCTCCCCTCTTTATCCACCCCTTGCCTGCCTCTCTTCATCTCTTCCCAGCTCTCTACTCATTTTGCTCTTCTCCTTCCCATGTCTCTCCTTTATCCCCACCTCTTCTTCGCATGTCTCCCTTTGTCTCACCCATCTCTGTCCATTTCATTCCCTCTTCCACCACAATGTGACCCCTCGTCAGCTACTTTTTTGATGCCCTTCTCCTGCCCCATTTCCCTCCCTTTTCTAATTCTCGAAGTTTCTATGTCTCTTCCCGTATTCCGGTGCCCTTTATCTGCCCCCTCCCCCCACCTCGTATCTACACTTCTTTCTCCTGCTCACCCCGTCAGCCCCATGCTTCTCCGCCGCCATATCTTTTCCCTAGCTCTCTCTCTCGGTATGTCCTGCCATGTGTCCCCCATCGTTCCCCCCATATTCTTCATAGGTATTACCTACCTACTCCCCTTCTACTCCCAAAGAGCTCTTACTCCTTCCCTTCCCTTGGGGGTGCCTGCATTAGTCCCTATCTTTAGCAGAAACGCACCCTTCAGATAGCAGGCATCACCTCGAGGCCCAAACAATGGCAGAGTAGCGCTGTATAAAATCAAAGTATTATGGCTTCATATTTAGCTTCCCGATATCTGCACATTTCTCATTGTTCCTACCTAGTCTCTTCCTCTCAATATCTCCTTTCAGTTCTCCTCTCCTTTATTTCCCCATGCCCCGTGCTCAGTCCCCCTCTTTCCTCTCCTCTACCATGTCTAAAAATCTCCCTCCTTTTTCTTAGACTCCCACATCTTTGCTCTTTATCTCCATCTCCCCCCTACCCACGCTTCTCTTCCCCATGCGCATCGTGCCCTCACCTGACTCATTTCCCCTTGTCTGCAGTTTCTCCCTACCACTTACCCAACTATCTCTTCCTTCCCCCTTTACCTTCCCTGTCTGCAGCGCCCCCTTGCCTTTCATGTCCACTTTCCTTCCTCCCTCTCTCCACACCCCTCAAGCTGCCGGGTATGCTCTGGCCACCCATCTCGGCTCCTTAATCAGGCATATGTTTGACAGCATATGTTATGTCATCTTATGTTATGGGCACTTCCTATAGTGCAGCGACTCCCACCCGAAGGTGTATCTCGGCGCTTTGAATCTCGGCCTTTGGGGGCAGAGGGAGGCTGTGGTCACCTGTGTTCTTTTATTACATGCGTACAAAGACGTTGGTCATCGGAGGGTCTCGCTGAGAGAGAGGGGGAGCTTTGAAGAAGGGGTGTGGGAACATTGTGGCCATGACGCCCCCCCCTCCGTCAGCCCCTGTGTCTTAATCACTCCCCATCTCTGCCATAATTTCTCACTGTCTCCCCTTACTCTCTGACCTGCCCTCTCCATAACTCTTCCCTCCCACCGATGTATTATAAGCCTTTTCATCGTGCCTTGCAGCTGTTCACCCCCTCCAACCCTGAAGATCTACCCCCCACCCTCCACACGCTTCTTCACCCCCATTGCACCCTAACCCCGTCACCCGGGGGCAGACTTTGAAACCAGAAGACTCTTCGGAGCCCCACAAACAAAACTTCGTCTGACCCCAAAATAAAGAACTAGAATGTAACACAGAAGGCTATGAAAAGCCAGCTTTAATTATTCGAGCTGAACAGCACGTATTTACACATTCACTGTTTGTATACTCAATACACGTCACTCTATGTACAGAGAACAGAGCCATGGGATTGGTCTAGGCGACTTCTGGCCTTTCCTTTAGTAAAAGCACATTATCCGATATAACGATATTTACCAAAAGTCACCAGCAGAAAGGCAGACAGACATAAATACACACAAGGGCCAGTGCACGGACAGCAGTACAGTATGTAGCGCCCTCATCTTAACTCTCAGCAGATGTGATGCAGTGTGTTCAGTGGCTCCGGAGGACTCGCTGAGGCTCGTTACTGTACGTGAATCTGCAATGTTTTGTGCACTCATACACCCCAGGGCAATCCTACAGTATCTTGTGCACTCAGCTGGCATGTAACCAGCAGTATCTACCTGCTTTTAGACAGCAAGAGGCATCTTTGCCCCGTCTACTAGCAGCGAGCCTCCAGCAGCAGCCCCCAAAGATTTTCACTCGATGCGAGGCACAAGATGGCTGCCAACACTTCCTGGTTTGAAGTGTTGGCAGCCAATTAGAGCCAAGCTCGTGCTGGTGGGGTTAGGCTCCGCCCACATATATAAAGATTTATTTCCTTTAATATCTCCAAAATTACTGAACGGATTTACACCATTTAAAAAAAAGGTCTCTTTCTGAACCAAGAGCTACCGTTTTGCCAAATTTGGTGTAATTCCGTTCAGCAGTTCGGGCTGTAGCTTTGTCTAAAGTTTCCTATGGAAATTTACATGGGGAAAACACGTTTTGGGACCCCCCTTTTTTCTCGGCCCCCGCTTGCCGAATCACCCCGAAACTTTCAAGACAGGAGCTGACCAGAGCGGGCTACGAGTTTTGAAACTTTCGCTAAGATTTGTCAACCGGCGCCAAAGATATTGAGAAAACAAAAAATGAGTTTCCTATGGAAACTAGGTCCTAACTATAACTATCTACTGGCGACCGCCAGTAGATAATATATATATATATATTCACTGAAAAAACCATAGGTTTTAGGGACAGTTATAGTTAGTTGGACATTGCACTCGTACAAAACCCGTGAAATTCCCCTGTTATAGTTAGTTCAGCTAACTATAACTCGCGCCCCGCAATGCACTGCTGATGACGTCACATATTACATCACTCATGACATGGTCAGTGACATCACTGATGACATCACTGATGACATCTCAAATGACATCACTGATGACATCACTGATAACATCATCCAGTGACTGTGTGTTTCTGTAAAGTTTAAATATGTTTAATATATATAGGGAAAGGCGTATTGAAGAATGAGTGGGTGTATAAGTGTCTGAATGGATGATTTAGTACGTGAGTGACTGACTCTACAAGTGAGTGATTAAACGTATCTTACTGAATGCATGGGTTAGTGACTAAACTGTGTGAATGTCTGTATCCGTCTGTTTGTTGGTGTGTAAGTGGATGCATGGATTTGCGAATAGCTACATGAGTGCCTATATGGGTTATTGATTGGTTCTCTGAGTATCTGTATGGCTGCCTGAGTGTTTGTGTGGGTGGGGTGTGTGTGACTCTATACATAGATGTGTGAGTGGGTGATTCACTGGGTGCATGATTTCAAGAGTGCATCTGTGATGGACTGCTTGGGTGGGTGAGTGTGTGTATGGGTGTGTTAGTGAGTGAATGTATATCTCAGTGGTACATGTGTGAGTAACTACATATGTAAAAGGCAGTATATATGTGTGTTAGAGTATTTAAATGGCTATAAGTGAGAGTGTGTTATTGTGAGAGTGGCTGTATGGATGCGTGTGTGCTTGTATCAGTTATTGTATAAGAGCGTAAGAATGTGCTAGTATTTGTATGAGTAAGTGAGCTGGTGTGTGTATAACTGTATAGGTGAGTAAATGGATGTGTGATTAATTTTTTGCATGACTGACTAGGTGTGTGAGTACCTCTATGGATGAGTGGCGGTGTGTGAGTATTTATAAAGGTGTATGAGTGCATATGATAGTCCTGTACTGAGTGACTGTAAGTATGAGTGACTGTACAGGTGAGTGAGTGGATGTGTGTGTAGACCTAAGAATCAGTGAGTGGGTATGTAGTTTTTGGTGTTGGAGTGTCTATGGTTTTGAGAATGGCAGTCTGTAATTTAGAGTGGGTGTATCAAAAGTTATATTAGGGTGTGAGAAGATGCATGAAATTATCACATGGATGATGTCATCAGTGATGTCATTTGAGATGTCATCAGTGATGTCATCAGTGATGTCACTGACCATGTCATGAGTGATGTAATATGTGACGTCATCAGCAGTGCATTGCGGGGCGCGAGTTATAGTTAGCTGAACTAACTATAACAGGGGAATTTCACGGGTTTTGTACGAGTGCAATGTCCAACTAACTATAACTGTCCCTAAAACCTATGGTTTTTTCAGTGAATTTCAAAGGTTTTTAAATGCTAATTTCTAACTATAATGTGTCTGAAACCTATGGTTTTTCAGTGAATTTCAAAGGTTTTTAAATGCTAATTTCTAACTATAACGTGCCTGAAACCTATGGTTTTTCAGTGAATTTCAAAGGTTTTTTAAATGCTAATTTCTAACTATAACGTGCCTGAAAGCTATGGTTTTTTCAGTGAATTTCAAAGGCTTTTTAAATGCTAATTTCTAACTATAACGTGCCTGAAACCTATGATTTTTAAGTGAATTTCAAAGGTTTTTTAAATGCTAGTTTCTAACTATGCCAACAGAGGTAGGACATGTGAAGAAAGAAGAAAAAACGCACAGAAAGAAGCAAAAGATGTGCAGAAAGAACCAACAGAGGAACAGAAAGAGGCCTTGTTGCAAAATCATCCTGTGCCCCCAACTTTTTCAGACGGGTACTGGTGGTAACTGACTCTGACTAACCAGAGCCAGTGCGCGATTGCACAGTGGTGAAGGGAGGGGGCCTGAGGTGACATGTGTGCAAACGCGCCCGTGGCGCGTTTTAAGTTGCGGGATTAAGTCCCCTTGAATCCTGAGGGTCCCTGGGGCCCAACTAGCCCCCAGGTACCTACAGTTAGGACCACAGAGCTGAGTTGCAGAGAGGCGTTCCGAGGCCACGCACCTTTTTCACCTCTCTGCAACGCAACTCTGTTGTGCTTACTGAAGGTACCTGGTGGGCTAGTTGGCCCCCAGGATTCAAAGGGAATTAACTCCCCAACTTAAAACGCACCACAGGGCGTGTTTGCGCACATGTCACCTGAGGCCCCGCCCCTCCTTTCACCACTGTGCAAGGAGGGCGCCCGTGGCGCGTTTTAAGTTGGGGGATTAGGTCACCTTGAATCCTGAGAGTCCCTGGGGCCCAACTAGCCCACCAGGTACTTCCAGTAAGCACCACAGGCCTGCGTTGCAATGCCTGTAACAAATTGTGCAGTTGTGTTTAGGTAGTGAAGAGGGTCGTGCTGGGGGTAGTGTTTTAGGGTTTAGGGTAGTGCAGTGGTGTTTGTGTAGTGTAGGGGGTCATGCTGGGGGTAGATTTAGGGTTTAGGGTAGTGCAGTGGTGTTTGGGTAGTGTAGGGAGTCGTGCTGGGGGAGTGTTTTAGGGTTTAGGGTAGTACAGTGGTGTTTGGGTAGTGTAGGGGGTCGTGCTGGGGTTAGTGTTTTAGGGTTTTAGGGTTTAGGGTAGTGCAGTGGTGTTTGGGTAGTGTAGGGGATACTGCTGGGGGTAGTGTTTTAGGGTTTAGGGTAGTGCAATGGTGTTTGGGTAGTGTAGGGGGTACTGCTGGGGGTAGTGTTTTAGGGTTTAGGGTAGTGCAGTGGTGTTTGGGTAGCGTAGGGGGTACTGCTGGGGGTAGTGTTTTATGGTTTAGGGTAGTGCAGTGGTGTTTGGGTAGTGTAGGGGTTCGTGCTGGGGGTAGTTTTTTAGGGTTTAGGGTAGTGCAGTGGTGTTTGTGTAGTGTAGGAGGTCGTGTTTTAGGGTTTAGGGTAGTGCAGTGGTGTTTGGGTAGCGTAGGGGGTACTGCTGGGGGTAGTGTTTTATGGTTTAGGGTAGTGCAGTGGTCTTTGGGTAGTGTAGGGGTTGTGCGGGGGTAGTGTTTTAGGGATTAGGGTAGTGCATTGGTATTTGGGTAGTGTAGGGGGTCATGCAGGGGTAGTGTTTTAGGGTTTAGGGCAGTGCAGTGGTGTTTAGGTAGTGTAGGGGGTCGTGCTGGGGGAGTGTTTTAGGGTTTAGGGCAGTGCAGTGGTGTTCGGGTAGTGTAGGGGTCGTGCTGGGGGAGTGTTTTAGGGTTTAGGGCAGTGCAGTGGTGTTCGGGTAGTGTAGGGGTCGTGCTGGGGGAGTATTTTAGGGTTTAGGGTAGTGCAGTGGTGTTCGGGTAGTGTAGGGGGTCATGCTGGGGGTAGTGTTCTAGGGTTTAGGGCAGTGCAGTGGTGTTCGGGCAGTGTAGGGGTCGTGCTGGGGGTGGTGTTTTAGGGTTTAGGGCAGTGCAGTGGTGTTCGGGCAGTGTAGGGGGTCGTGCTGGGGGTGGTGTTTCAGGGTTTAGGGCAGTGCAGTGGTGTTCGGGCAGTGTAGGGGTCGTGCAGGGGTGGTGTTTCAGGGTTTAGGGCAGTGCAGTGGTGTTCGGGCAGTGTAGCGGGTCGTGCAGGGGTGGTGTTTCAGGGTTTAGGGCAGTGGTGTTCGGGCAGTGTAGGGGGTCATGCTGGGGGTGGTGTTTCAGGGTTTGGGGCAGTGCAGTGGTGTTCGAGCAGTAAAGGGGTCATGCTGGGGGTGGTGTTTCAGGGTTTAGGGCAGTGCAGTGGTGTTCGGGCAGTGTAGGGGGCGGTGCAGGGGTGGTGTTTCAGGGTTTAGGGCAGTGCAGTGGTGTTCGGGCAGTGTAGGGGGTGGTGCAGGGGTGGTGTTTCAGGGTTTAGGGCAGTGCAGTGGTGTTCGGGCAGTGTAGGGGGTCGTGCAGGGGTGGTGTTTCAGGGTTTAGGGCAGTGCAGTGGTGTTCGGGCAGTGTAGGGGCGGTGCAGGGGGTGGTGTTTCAGGGTTTAGGGCAGTACAGTGGTGTTCGGGCATTGTAGGGTGTGGTGCTGGGGCTGGTGTTTCAGGGTTTAGGGCAGTGCAGTGGTGTTCGGGCAGTGTAGGGGGTCGTGCTGGGGCTGATGTTTCAGGGTTTAGGGTAGTGCAGTGGTGTTCGGGCAGTGTAGGGGGTCGTGCTGGGGCTGGTGTTTCAGGGTTTAGGGCAGTGCAGTGGTGTTCGGGCAGTGTAGGGGGTCTTGCTGGGGCTGGTGTTTCAGAGTCTAGGGCAATGCAGTGGTGTTCGGGCAGTGTAGGGGGTCTTGCTGGGGCTGGTGTTTCAGGGTTTAGAGCAGTGCAGTCATGTTCGGGCAGTGTAGGGGGTCATGCTGGGGGTGGTGTTTCAGGGTTTAGGGCAGTGTAGTGGTGTTCGGGCAGTGTAGGGGTCATGCTGGGGCTAGTGTTTCAGGGTTTAGGGCAGAGCAATGGTGCTCAGGCAGTGTAGGGGGTTGTGCTGGGGGTGATGTTTCAGGGTTTAGGGCAGTGCAGTGGTGTTAGGGCAGTGTAGGGGGTCGTGCTGGGGGTGGTGTTTCAGGGTTTAGGGCAGTGCAGTGGTGTTCCGGCAGTGTAGGGGGTCGTGCAGGGGTGGTGTTTCAGGGTTTAGTGCAGTGCAGTGGTGTTAGGGCAGTGTAGGGGTCGTGCTGGGGGTGGTGTTTCAGGGTTTAGGGCAGAGCAATGGTGCTCAGGCAGTGTAGGGGTTGTGCTGGGGGTGATGTTTCAGGGTTTAGGGCAGTGCAGTGGTGTTCGGGCAGTGTAGGGGGTCTTGCTGGGGCTGGTGTTTCAGAGTCTAGGGCAATGCAGTGGTGTTCGGGCAGTGTAGGGGGTCTTGCTGGGGCTGGTGTTTCAGGGTTTAGAGCAGTGCAGTCATGTTCGGGCAGTGTAGGGGGTCATGCTGGGGGTGGTGTTTCAGGGTTTAGGGCAGTGTAGTGGTGTTCGGGCAGTGTAGGGGTCGTGCTGGGGCTAGTGTTTCAGGGTTTAGGGCAGAGCAATGGTGCTCAGGCAGTGTAGGGGGTTGTGCTGGGGGTGATGTTTCAGGGTTTAGGGCAGTGCAGTGGTGTTAGGGCAGTGTAGGGGGTCGTGCTGCGGGTGGTGTTTCAAAGTTTAGGGCAGTGCAGTGGTGTTCGGGCAGTGTAGGGGGTCGCGCTGGGGGTGGTGTTTCAGGGTTTAGGGCAGTGCAGTGATGTTCGGGCAGTGTAGGGGGTCATGCACGGGGTGGTGTTTCAGGGTTTAGGGCAGTGCAGTGGTGTTCGGGCAGTGTAGGCGGTCGTGCTGGGGCTGGTGTTTCAGGGTTTATGGCAGTGCAGTGGTGTTCGGGCAGTGTAGGGGGTCGTGCTGGGGCTGGTGTTTCAGGGTTTAGGGCAGTGCATTGGTGCTCGGGCAGTGTAGGGGTCGTGCTGGGGGTGATGTTTCAGGGTTTAGGGTAGTGCAGTGGTGTTCGGGCAGTGTAGGGGGTCGTGCAGGGGCTGGTGTTTCAAGGTTTAGGGCAGTGCAGTGGTGTTCGGGCAGTGTAGGGGTCGTGCTGGGGCTGGTGTTTCAGGGTTTTGGGCAGAGCAGTGGTGTTTGGGCAGTGTAGGGGGTCATGCTGGGGTAGTGTTTTAGGGTTTAGGGCAGTGCAGTGGTGTTCGGGCAGTGTAGGGGGTCATGCAGGGGCTGGTGTTTCAGGGTTTAGGGCAGTGCAGTGGTGTTCGGGCAGTGTAGGGGTCGTGCTGGGGTGGTGTTTCAGGGTTTAGGTCAGTGGTGTTCGGGCAGTGTAGGGGGTCTTGCTGGGGGTGATGTTTCAGGGTTTAGGGCAGTGCAGTGGTGTTCGGGCAGTGTAGGGGTCTTGCTGGGGGTAGTGTTTCAGGGTTTAGGGCAGTGCAGTGGTGTTCGGGCAGTGTAGGGGGTCATGCTGGGGTGGTGTTTCAGGGTTTAGGGCAGTGCAGTGGTGTTCAGGCAGTGTAGGGGGTCGTGAAGGGGTGGTGTTTCAGGGTTTAGGGCAGTGCAGTGGTGTTCGGGCAGTGTAGGGGGTCGTGCTAGGGGTGGTGTTTCAGGGTTTAGGGCAGTGCAGTGGTGTTCGGGCAGTGTAGGGGGTCATGCAGGGGCTGGTGTTTCAGGGTTTAGGGCAGTGCAGTGGTGTTCGGGCAGTGTAGGCGGTCGTGCTGGGGGTAGTGTTTTAGGGTTTAGGGTAGTGCAGTGGTGCTTGTGTAGTGTAGGGGTCGTGCTGGGGGTAGTGTTTTAGGGTTTAGGGTAGTGCAGTGGTGTTTGTGTAGTGTAGGGGTCATGTTTTTGGGTAGTGCAGTGGTGTTTGGGTAGTGTAGGGGGTCGTGCTGGGGGTAGTGTTTTAGGATTTAGGTTGGTGCAGTGGTGTTTGGGTAGTGTAGGGGTCGTGCTGGGGGTAGTGTTTTAGGGTTTAGGGTAGTGCAGTGGTGTTTGTGTAGTGTAGGGGTCATGCTGGGGGTAGTGTTTTAGGGTTTAGGGTAGTGCAGTGGTGCTTGTGTAGTGTAGGGGTCGTGCTGGGGATAGTGTTTTAGGGTTTAGGGTAGTGCAGTGGTGTTTGTGTAGTGTAGGGGGTCATGTTTTAGGGTAGTGCAGTGGTGTTTGGGTAGTGTAGGGGGTCATGCTGGGGTAGTGTTTTAGGATTTAGGTTAGTGCAGTGGTGTTTGGGTAGTGTAGGGGTCATGCTGGGGGTAGTGTTTTAGGGTTTAAGGTAGTGCAGTGGTATTTTTGTAGTGTAGGGGGTCATGTTTTAAGATGCAATGCTCCAATACCTGACCAGTCTGCACTACATAAAACTGCAAAAAACTAAAAATAAAAAGTGTTTTGCACACTTTTGTCATTGGGCTATATGTGGGCTACATCTGGGTAATATGTGTGCTACATTTGGGCTCTTTTTCACTGGTGGCCATCTTGGAAGACTTCTTTGTTATGAAGTTTCCTAATTTCTTCATTTACTGCAGTCTCCTCAGTAGGAAATGCTTTCAGTTTTTACTTTGATTCCATCAAGAAGGCATTCAGATGTGTCTCACATCTGCCATAAATTCAGAATGTTAGCACTCTAGTTGCTCATTAGATCACTGGAGTAAAGCTACTGCTCACCAGGGAGTTAACTGGTAGTCTGCTGCTGGTATTGAAAGTGATTGTTTCAGTCTGCATGTCAGAATTTTGTAATGAAATAGAAGAGGATTTGAGATCTCACTTAAAACATGCCCTAATTTTTCTTTCTGCAGCACTAACCATAATTTCTATTTTCAAAAAGAACCCTCATTTTGTTCCTTTTTAAATTAAATGTTTTAAGTGTTACCGGTTTATTCCAATCAAGATGGCTTCAGGTGTGCCATACTTTTGTTATAAGTAAGGCTGTTAGCGCTCTAGTTGTTCTTTAGAACACTCTGGGAAGCTGCAGTAGAACACAAAGGCATCAACTGGCAGGCTGCTCCTGTTGAAATATAACAGGAAGATATTTGAGATCACACTTTAAATATGTCCTAATTTTTCTTTCTACAGCACTAACCATAATTTCTATGACAAAATGAACCCCATCATTTTGTTCCTTTTTAAATTAAATGTTTTAAGTGTTACCAGTTTATTCCAATCAAGATGGCTTCAGGTGTGCCATACTTTTGTCATAAGTAAGGCTGTTAGCGCTCTAGTTGTTCTTTAGAACACTCTGGGAAGCTGCAGTAGAACACAAAGGCATCAACTGGCAGGCTGCTCCTGTTGAAATATAACAGGAAGATATTTGAGATCACACTTGAAACATGTCCTAATTTTTCTTTCTACAGCACTAACCATAATTTCTATGACAAAATGAACCCCCTCATTTTTTCCTTTTTAAATTAAATGTTTTAAGTGTTACCAGTTTATTCCAATCAAGATGGCTTCAGGTGTGCCATACTTTTGTCATAAGTAAGGCTGTTAGCGCTCTAGTTGTTCTTTAGAACACTCTGGGAAGCTGCAGTAGAACACAAAGGCATCAACTGGCAGGCTGCTCCTGTTGAAATATAACAGGAAGATATTTGAGATCACACTTGAAACATGTCCTAATTTTTCTTTCCAGAGCACTAACCATAATTTCTATGACAAGATGAACCCCATCATTTTGTTCCTTTTTAAATTAAATGTTTTAAGTGTTACCAGTTTATTCCAATCAAGATGGCTTCAGGTGTGCCATACTTTTGTCATAAGTAAGGCTGTTAGCACTCTAGTTGTTCTTTAGAACACTCTGGGAAGCTGCAGTAGAACACAAAGGAATCAACTGACAGTCTCTGCCCTTGTTGGATGTACATGTTTTACTGAGAATGTCAGACTTCATTCTCACATGAGTGAGAAAGATAATGTGAATTTACAGAAAATATGCTCTCATTTTAGCTTCTGGAGCACCTTCCAAACCTACATGGGACAAGCATGAGAAAATAGTGTTCTCTCAAACATGATTCATGATATCCCAGCAGAAGGTTTTTCACATGGTAAAATCACCTTAGAATACACCACAATTCCTAAAATTAGTATGGTACCATCAACAAATAAATTCTAATGTAACTAAAGCCTGTTATCACCCTTTATAGTTCTCCTTTTGGTGACCCTCAAAATCTTCTATTCACTACAATGCATTTCAATGAGGTACTATCATTTATATTGGTCCCAAGATGGCTGCCAGCAATTCCAGGATGAAGTGCTGACAGCCAATCAGATCTCACGATGACATGTGTGGTTAGGCTCCGCCCAGATATATATGTGACTTTACTTTTGATTTTCTCAGGAACTACTGAACGGATTTACACCATTTAAGCAAAAGGCACGACACTGAACCAAGGGCTACCTCTTTGCCAAATCTGGTGTAATTCCGTTCAGCAGTTCGGGCTGTAGCTGCGACTAAAGGTTCCTATGGAAAAATGAATGGGAAAACGCGTTTTGGGACCCCCTTTTTCTCGGCCCCGCTTGACGTATCACCCGAGACTTTCAGGATAGGAGCGGACCGGAGCGCCCAACAAGTTGGAAACTTTCGCGAAGATTCGTCAACCGGCGCCAACGTTATTTCAAATAGAATGTCGCGGATTTCCTATGGATAATAGGTTTTAACTATAACTATCTACTGGCGACCGCCAGTAGATAATTCACTGAAAAAACCATAGGTTTCAGGGACGTTATAGTTAGAAATTATCATTTAAAAAACCTTTGAAATTCACTGAAAAAACCATAGGTTTCAGGGACGTTATAGTTAGAAATTATCATTTAAAAAACCTTTGAAATTCACTGAAAAAACCATAGGTTTCAGGCACGTTATAGTTAGAAATTAGCCTTTAAAAAACCATAGAAATTCACTGAAAAAACCATAGGTTTCAGGGACGCTATAGTTAGTTTGACATTTCACTCGTACAAAACCTGAGAAATTCGGCCGTTATAGTTAGTTGAGCTAACTATAACTCGCGCCCCCGCAATGCACTGCTGATGATGTCACATATTGCATCATTCATGACATGGTCAGTGTCATCACTAATGACATCACTGATGACATCTCAAATGACATCACTGATGACATCACTGATGATATCATCCAGTGACTGTGTGTTTCTGTAAAGTTTAAATATGTTTTATATTATCTACTGGCGGTCGCCAGTAGATAGTTATAGTTAAAACCTATTATGCATAGGAAATCCGCGACATTCTATTTGAAATAACGTTGGCGCCGGTTGACGAATCTTCGTGAAAGTTTCCAACTTGTTGGGGCGCTCCGGTCCACTCCTATCCTGAAAGTCTCGGGGTGATACGTCAAGCGGGGCCGAGAAAAAGGGGGTCCCAAAACGCGTTTTCCCCATTCATTTTTCCATAGGAACCTTTAGTCGCAGCTACAGCCCGAACTGCTGAACGGAATTACACCAAATTTGGCAAAGAGGTAGCCCTTGGTTCAGTGTCGTGCCTTTTGCTTAAATGGTGTAAATCCGTTCAGTAGTTCCTGAGAAAATCAAAAGTAAAGTCACATATATATCTGGGCGGAGCCTAACCACACATGTCATCGTGAGATCTGATTGGCTGTCAGCACTTCATCCTGGAATTGCTGGCAGCCATCTTGGGACCAATATAAATGATAGTACCTCATTGAAATGCATTGTAGTGAATAGAAGATTTTGAGGGTCACCAAAGGAGAACTATAAAGGGTGATAACAGGCTTTAGTTACATTAGAATTTATTTGTTGATGGTACCATACTAATTTTAGGAATTGTGGTGTATTCTAAGGTGATTTTACCATGTGAAAAACCTTCTGCTGGGATATCATGAATCATGTTTGAGAGAACACTATTTTCTCATGCTTGTCCCATGGAGGTTTGGAAGGTGCTCCAGAAGCTAAAATGAGAGCATATTTTCTGTAAATTCACATTATCTTTCTCACTCATGTGAGAATGAAGTCTGACATTCTCAGTAAAACATGTACATCCAACAAGGGCAGAGACTGTCAGTTGATTCCTTTGTGTTCTACTGCAGCTTCCCAGAGTGTTCTAAAGAACAACTAGAGTGCTAACAGCCTTACTTATGACAAAAGTATGGCACACCTGAAGCCATCTTGATTGGAATAAACTGCTAACACTTAAACAATTTAATTTAAAAGGAACAAAATGATGGGGTTCATTTTGTCATAGAAATTATGGTTAGTGCTGTAGAAAGAAAAATTAGGACATGTTTCAAGTGTGATCTCAAATATCTTCCTGTTATATTTCAACAGGAGCAGCCTGCCAGTTGATGCCTTTGTGTTCTACTGCAGCTTCCCAGAGTGTTCTAAAGAACAACTAGAGTGCTAACAGCCTTACTTATGACAAAGTATGGCACACCTGAAGCCATCTTGATTGGAATAAACTGGTAACACTTAAAACATTTAATTTAAAAAGGAACAAAATGAGGGGGTTCATTTTGTCATAGAGATTATGGTTAGTGCTGTAGAAAGAAAAATTAGGACATGTTTCAAGTGTGATCTCAAATATCTTCCTGTTATATTTCAACAGGAGCAGCCTGCCAGTTGATGCCTTTGTGTTCTACTGCAGCTTCCCAGAGTGTTCTAAAGAACAACTAGAGCGCTAACAGCCTTACTTATGACAAAAGTATGGCACACCTGAAGCCATCTTGATTGGAATAAACTGGTAACACTTAAAACATTTAATTTAAAAGGAACAAAATGAGGGTTCTTTTTGAAATAGAAATTATGGTTAGTGCTGCAGAAAGAAAAATTAGGGCATGTTTTAAGTGAGATCTCATATCCTCTTCTATTTCATTAGAAAATTCTGACATGCAGACTGAAACAATCACTTTCAATACCAGCAGCAGACTACCAGTTAACTCCCTGGTGAGCAGTAGCTTTACTCCAGTGATCTAATGAGCAACTAGAGTGCTAACATTCTGAATTTATGGCAGATGTGAGACACATCTGAATGCCTTCTTGATGGAATCAAAGTAAAAAACTGAAAGCATTTCCTACTGAGAAGACTGCAGTAAATGAAGAAATTAGGAAACTTCATAACAAAGAAGTCTTCCAAGATGGCCACCAGTGAAAAAGAGCCCAAATGTAGCACACATATTACCCAGATGTAGCCCACATATAGCCCAATGACAAAAGTGTGCAAAACACTTTTTATTTTTAGTTTTTTGCAGTTTTATGTAGTGCAGACTGGTCAGGTATTGGAGCGTTGCATCTTAAAACATGACCCCCTACACTACAAAAACACCACTGCACTACCTTAAACCCTAAAACACTACCCCAGCACGACCCCCTACACTACACAAGCACCACTGCACCATCCTAAACCCTAAAACACTACCCCCAGCACGACCCCCTACACTACCCAAACACCACTGCACTAACCTAAATCCTAAAACACTACCACCAGCACGACCCCCTACACTACCCAAACACCACTGCACTACCCTAAAACATGACCCCCTACACTACACAAACACCACTGCACTACCCTAAACCCTAAAACACTACCCCCAGCACGACCCCTACACTACACAAGCACCACTGCACTACCCTAAACCCTAAAACACTACCCCCAGCACGACCCCTACACTGCCCGAACACCACTGCACTACCCTAAACCCTGAAACACCAGCCCCTGCATGACCCCCTACACTGCCCGAACACCACTGCACTGCCCTAAACCCTGAAACACCACCCCTAGCACGACCCCCTACACTGCCCGAACACCACTGCACTGCCCTAAACCCTGAAACACCACCCCTTCACGACCCCCTACACTGCCCGAACACCACTGCACTGCCCTAAACCCTGAAACACCACCCCCAGCATGACCCCCTACACTGCCCGAACACCACTGCACTGCCCTAAACCCTGAAACACTACCCCCAGCAAGACCCCTACACTGCCCGAACACCACTGCACTGCCCTAAACCCTGAAACATCACCCCCAGCAAGACCCCTACACTGCCCAAACACCACTGACCTAAACCCTGAAACACCACCCCCAGCACGACCCCTACACTGCCCGAACACCACTGCACTGCCCTAAACCCTGAAACACCACCCCCAGCACGACCCCCTACACTGCCCGAACACCACTGCACTGCCCTAAACCCTGAAACACTAGCCCCAGCATGACCCCCTACACTGCCCGAACACCACTGCTCTGCCCAAAACCCTGAAACACCAGCCCCAGCACGACCCCTACACTGCCCGAACACCACTGCACTGCCCTAAACCTTGAAACACCAGCCCCTGCACGACCCCCTACACTGCCCGAACACCACTGCACTACCCTAAACCCTGAAACATCAGCCCCAGCACGACCCCTACACTGCCCGAGCACCACTGCACTGCCCTAAACCCTGAAACACCAGCCCCAGCACGACCGCCTACACTGCCCGAACACCACTGCACTGCCCTAAACCCTGTAACACCAGCCCCAGCACGACCGCCTACACTGCCCGAACACCACTGCACTGCCCTAAACCCTGAAACACCAGCCCCAGCACGACCCCTACACTGCCTGAACACCACTGCACTGCCCTAAACCGTGAAACACCAGCCCCAGCACGACCCCCTACACTGCCCGAACACCACTGCACTGCCCTGAACCCTGAAACACCACCCCGTGCACGACCCCCTACAATGCCCGAACACCACTGCATGATCCTAAACCCTGAAACACCACCCCCAGCGCGACCCCCTACACTGCCCGAACACCACTGCACTGCCCTAAACCCTGAAACACCACCCCCTGCACAACCCCCTACACTGCTCGAACACTACTGCACTGCCCTAAACCCAGAAACACCATCCCCAGCACGACCCCTATACTGCACGAACACCACTGCACTGCCCTAAACCCTGAAACACTACCCCCAGCAAGACCCCTACACTGCCCGAACACCACTGCACTGCCCTAAACCCTGAAACATCACACCCAGCAAGACCCCCTACACTGCCCGAACACCACTGCCCTAAACCCTGAAACATCACCCCCAGCAAGACCCCCTACACTGCCCGAACACCACTGCACTGCCCTAAACCCTGAAACACCAGCCCCAGCACGACCCCCTACACTGCCCGTACACCACTGCACTACCCTGAAACACAACCCCCTGCACGACCCCCTACACTGCCCGAACACCACTGTACTGCCCTAAACCCTGAAACCCCACCCCCAGCATGACCCCCTACACTGCCAGAACACCACTGCACTGCCCTAAACCCTGAAACACCACCCCCTGCACGACATCCTACACTGCCCGAACACTACTGCACTGCCCTAAACCCTGAAACACCACCCCCAGCACGACCCCCTACACTGCACAAACACCACTGCACCGCCCTAAACCCTGAAACACTACCCCCAGCAAGACCCCCTACACTGCCCGAACACCACTGCACTGCCCTAAACCCTGAAACATCACCCCCAGCAAGACCCCCTACACTGCCCGAACACCACTGCCCTAAACCCTGAAACACCACCCCCAGCAAGACCCCCTACACTGCCCGAACACCACTGCACTGCCCTAAACCCTGAAACACCACCCCCAGCAAGACCCCCTACACTGCCCGAACACCACTGCACTGCTCTAAACCCTGAAACACCACCCCCAGCACGACCCCCTACACTGCCCGAACACCACTGCTCTGCCCAAAACCCTGAAACACCAGCCCCAGCACGACCCCCTACACTGCCCGAACACCACTGCACTGCCCTAAACCCTGAAACACCAGCCCCAGCACGACCCCCTACACTGCCCGAACACCACTGCACTGCCCTAAACCCTGAAACACCACCCCCAGCACGACCCCCTACACTGCCCGAACACCACTGCACTGCCCTAAACCCTGAAACACCAGCCCCAGCACAACCCCGTACACTGCCCGCACACCACTGCACTGCCCTAAACCCTGAAACACCAGCCCCAGCACAACCCCGTACACTGCCCGAACACCACTGCACTGCCCTAAACCCTGAAACACCAGCCCCAGCACGACCGCCTACACTGCCCGAAAACTACTGCACTGCCCTAAACCCTGAAACACCACCCCCAGCAAGACTACCTACACTGGCCGAACACCACTGCACTGCCCTAAACCCTGAAACACCACCCCTGCATGACCCCCTACACTGCCCAAACACTACTGCACTGCCCTAAACCCTGAAACACCACCCCTCAGCACGACACCCTACACTGCCCGAACACCACTGCACTGCCCTAAACCCTGAAACACCACCCCAGCACGACCCCTACACTGCACGAACACCACTGCACTAAACCCTGAAACACCACCCCTGCACGACCCCCTACACTGCCGGAACACCACTGCACTGCCCTAAACCCTGAAACACTAGCCCCAGCACGACCCCCTACACTGCCCGAACACCACTGCACTGCCCTAAACCCTGAAACACCACCCCCAGCACGACCCCCTACACTGCCCGAACACCACTGCACTGCCCTAAACCCTGAAACACCAGCCCCAGCAAGACAAGACCCCCTACACTGCCCGAACACCACTGCATTGCCCTAGACTCTGAAACACCAGCCCCAGCAAGACCCCCTACACTGCCCGAACACCACTGCACTGCCCTAAACCCTGAAACACCAGCCACAGCAGGACCCCCTACACTGCCTGAACACCACTGCACTGCCCTAAACCCTGAAACACCAGCCCCAGCACGACCCCCTACACTGCCCGAACACCACTTCACTGCCCTAAACCCTGAAACACCAGCCCCAGCACGACCCCCTACACTGCCCGAACACCACTGCACTGCCCTAAACCCTGAAACACCAGCCCCAGCACCACCCCCTACAATGCCCGAACACCACTGTACTGCCCTAAACCCTGAAACACCACCCCCTGCACCGCCCCCTACACTGCCCAAACAGCACTGCACTGCCCTAAACACTGAAACACCACTCCCTGCACCGCCCCCTACACTGCCCGAACACCACTGCACTGCCCTAAACCCTGAAACACCACCCCCAGCATGACCCCCTTTACTGCTCGAACACCACTGCACTGCCCTAAACCCTGAAACACCACCCCCAGCATGACCCCTACACTGCCCGAACACCACTGCCCTAAACCCTGAAACACCACCCCTGCACGACCCCCTACACTGCCCGAACACCACTGCACTGCCCTAAACCCTGAAACACCACCCCCTGCACGACCCCCTACACTGCCCGAACACCACTGCACTGCCCTAAACCCTGAAACACCACCCCCAAGACGACCCCTACACTGCCCGAACACCACTGCACTGCCCTAAACCCTAAAACACCACCCCCAGCACGACCCCTACACTGCCCGAACACCACTGCACTGCCCTAAACCCTAGAACACTACCCCCAGCATGACCCCCTACACTACCCGAACACCACTGCACTACCCTAAACCCTAAAATACTCCCCCAGCACGACCCCCTACACTACCCGAACACGACTGCACTGCCCTAAACCCTAAAACACTCCCCCAGCACGACCCCCTACACTGCCCAAACACTACTGCACTGCCCTAAACCCTGAAACACCACCCCTCAGCACGACACCCTACACTGCCCGAACACCACTGCACTGCCCTAAACCCTGAAACACCACCCCAGCACGACCCTCTACACTGCCCGAACACCACTGCACTAAACCCTGAAACACCACCCCTGCACGACCCCTACACTGCCGGAACACCACTGCACTGCCCTAAACCCTGAAACACCACCCCCAGCACGACCCCTTTACTGCTCGAACACCACTGTACTGCCCCAAACCCTGAAACACCACCCCCAGCATGACCCCCTACACTGCCCGAACACCACTGCCCTAAACCCTGAAACACCACCCCTGCACGACCCCCAAGACTGCCCGAACACCACTGCACTGCCCTAAACCCTGAAACACCACCCCCTGCACGACCCCCTACACTGCCCGAACACCACTGCACTGCCCTAAACCCTGAAACACCACCCCCAGCACGACCCCCTACACTGTCCGAACACCACTGCCCTAAACCCTGAAACACCACCCCCAGCACGACCCCCTACACTGTCCGAACACCACTGCACTGCCCTAAACCCTAAAACACCACCCCCAGCACGACCCCCTACACTGCCCTAAACCCTAGAACACTACCCCCAGCATGACCCCCTACACTACCCGAACACCACTGCACTACCCTAAACCCTAAAATACTCCCCCAGCATGACCCCCTACACTACTAGAACACAACTGCACTGCCCTAAACCCTAAAACACTCCCCCAGCACGACCCCCTACACTACCCGAACACCACTGCACTGCCCTAAACCCTAAAACACTCCCCCAGCACGACCCCCTACACTACCTAAACACCACTGCACTGCCCTAAACCCTAAAACACTACCCCCTCATGACCCCTGCACTACCCAAATACCAATGCACTACCCTAATCCCTAAAACACTACCCCGCACAACCCCTACACTACCCAAAGACCACTGCACTACCCTAAACTCTAAAACAATACCCCCGCACGACTCCCTACACTACCCAAAGACCACTGCACTACCCTAAACCCTAAAACACGACCTCCTACACTACACAAACACCACTGCACAACCCTAAACCCTAAAAAACTACCCCAGCACGAACCCCTACACTACCCAAACACCACTGCACTACCCTAAACCCTAAAACCCTAAAACACTAACCCCCAGCACGACCCCCTACACTACCCAAACACCACTGTACTACCCTAAACCCTAAAACACTCCCCCAGCACGACTCCCTACACTACCCAAACACCACTGCACTACCCTAAACCCTAAAACACTACCCCCAGCACGACCCTCTTCACTACCTAAACACAACTGCACAATTTGTTACAGGCGTTGCAACGCAGGCCTGTGGTGCTTACTGGAAGTACCTGGTGGGCTAGTTGAGCCCCAGGGACTCTCAGGATTCAAGGTGACCTAATCCCCAACTTAAAACGCGCCACGGGCGCGTTTGCACAGTGGTGAAGGGAGGGGCGGGGCCTCAGGTGACATGTGCGCAAACATGCCCTGTGGTGCGTTTTAAGTTGGGGAGTTAATTCCCTTTGAATCCTGGGGGCCAACTAGCCCACCAGGTACCTTCAGTAAGCACAACAGAGTTGCGTTGCAGAGAGGTGAAAAAGGTGCGTGGCCTCGGAACGCCTCTCTGCAACTCAGCTCTGTGGTCCTAACTGTAGGTACCTGGGGGCTAGTTGGGTCCCAGGGACCCTCAGGATTCAAGGGGACTTAATCCTGCAACTTAAAACGCGCCACGGGGCGCGTTTGCACACATGTCACCTCAGGCCCCCTCCCTTCACCACTGTGCAAACGCGCACTGGCTCTGGTTAGTCAGAGTTAGTTACCACCAGTACCCGTCTGAAAAAGTTGTGGGCACAGGATGATTTTGCAACAAGGCCTCTTTCTGCTCCTCTGTTGGTTCTTTCTGCACATCTTTTGCTTCTTTCTGTGCGTTTTTTCTTCTTTCTTCACATGTCCTACCTCTGTTGGCATAGTTAGAAACTAGCATTTAAAAAACCTTTGAAATTCACTTAAAAAATCATAGGTTTCAGGCACGTTATAGTTAGAAATTAGCATTTAAAAACCTTTGAAATTCACTGAAAAAACCATAGGTTTCAGGCACGTTATAGTTAGAAATTAGCATTTAAAAACCTTTGAAATTCACTGAAAAACCATAGGTTTCAGGCACGTTATAGTTAGAAATTTGCAATTAAAAACCTTTGAAATTCACTGAAAAAACCATAGGTTTCAGACACATTATAGTTAGAAATTAGCATTTAAAAAACCTTTGAAATTCACTGAAAAACCATAGGTTTTAGGGACACAGTTATAGTTAGTTGGACATTGCACTCGTACAAAACCCGTGAAATTCCCCTGTTATAGTTAGTTCAGCTAACTATAACTCGCGCCCGCAATGCACTGCTGATGACGTCACATATTACATCACTCATGACATGGTCAGTGACATCACTGATGACATCACTGATGACATCTCAAATGACATCACTGATGACATCATCCATGTGATAATTTCATGCATCTTCTCACACCCTAATATAACTTTTGATACACCCACTCTAAATTACAGACTGCCATTCTCAAAACCATAGACACTCCAACACCAAAAACTACATACCCACTCACTGATTCTTAGGTCTACACACACATCCACTCACTCACCTGTACAGTCACTCATACTTACAGTCACTCAGTACAGGACTATCATATGCACTCATACACCTATATAAACACTCACACACCGCCACTCATCCATATAGGTACTCACACACCTAGTCAGTCATGCAAAAATTAATCACACACCCATTTACTCACCTATACACTTATACACACACCAGCTCACTTACTCATACAAATACTAGCACATTCTTACGCTCTTATACAATAACTGATACAAGCACACATGCATCCATACAGCCACTCTCACAATAACACACTCTCACTTATAGCCATTTAAATACTCTAACACACATATATACTGCCTTTTACATATGTAGTTTCCTCGCACATGTACCACTGAGATATACATTCACTCACTAACACACCCATACACACACTCACCCACCCAAGCAGTCCATCACAGATGCACTCTTGAAATCATGCACCCAGTGAATCACCCACTCACACATCTATGTATAGAGTCACACACACCCCACCCACACAAACACTCAGGCAGCCATACAGATACTCAGAGAACCAATCAATAACCCATATAGACACTCATGTAGCTATTCGCAAATCCATGCATCCACTTACACACCAACAAACAGATGGATACAGACATTCACACAGTTTAGTCACTAACCCATGCATTCAGTAAGATACGTTTAATCACTCACTTGTAGAGTCAGTCACTCACGTACTAAATCATCCATTCAGACACTTATACACCCACTCATTCTTCAATACGCCTTTCCCTATATATATTAAACATATTTAAACTTTACAGAAACACAGTCACTGGATGATGTCATCAGTGATGTCATTTGAGATGTCATCAGTGATGTCATCAGTGATGTCACTGACCATGTCATGAGTGATGTAATATGTGACGTCATCAGCAGTGCATTGCGGGGCGCGAGTTATAGTTAGCTGAACTAACTATAACAGGGGAATTTCACGGGTTTTGTACGAGTGCAATGTCCAACTAACTATAACTGTGTCCCTAAAACCTATGGTTTTTCAGTGAATATATATATATATGCCCAGGTGTATTGAAGAATGAGTGGGTGTATGAGTGTCTGAATAGATGATTTAGTAGGTGCGTGACTGACTGTATAAGTGAGTGATTAAACGTGTCTTACTGAATGCATGGGTTAGTAAGTAAACAGTGTAAATGTCTGTATCAGTCTGTCAGTTGGTGTGTAAGCGGCTGCATGGGTAGGTGAGTAGCTAAATGAGTGTCTATATGGGTTATTGATTGGTTGTCTGAGTATCTGTATGGGTACCTGAGTGTCTGTGTGGGTGGGTGGGGGGGTGACTCTGTGCATAGATGTGTGAGTGGGTAATTCACTGGGTGTATGGGTTCAAGAGTGCATCTGCGAAGGGCTGTATGGGTGGGTGAGTGTGTGTGTGGGTGTGTTGGTGAGTGAATGGATGTCTCAGTGGTACATGTGTGAGTAACTACATATGTGAAAGGCAGTATATGTGAGTGTTGGAGTGTATAAATCACTATATGTGAGAGTGAGTGATTGTGAGAGTGGCTGTATGGATGAGTGTGTGCTTGTATCAGTGATTGTATAAGAGAGTAAGTATGTGTTAGTATCTGTATGAATAAGTGAGGTGGTGTGTGTATAACTGTATAGGTGAGTAAATGGGAGTGTGAACGATTCTTTGCATGATTGACTAGGTGTGTGAGTAACTCTATGGATGAGTGGCGATGTGTGAGTGTCTGTATAGGTGTATGAGTGCAAATGATAGTGCTGTATTGATAAGTGACTGCATGTATGAGTGTCTGTATGGGTGAATGAGTGGACGTGTGTGTAGACCTAGGAATCAGTGAGTGGGTATGTAGTAACTGGTATTGGTGTGTCTATGGTTTCAAAAATGATAGGTTGTATTTTAGAGTGGGTGTATCAAAGGTTATATTAGGGTATGAGGAGGTGCATCAGATTATCACATGGATGATGTCATCAGTGATGTCATCAGTGATGTCATTTGAGATGTCATCAGTGATGTCATCAGTGATGTCACTGACCATGTCATGAATGATGTCATATGTGACGTCATCAGCAGTGCATTGCGGGGGCGCGAGTTATAGTTAGCTCAACTGACTATAACGGCTGGATTTCTCTGGTTTTGTATGAGTGAAATGTCCAACTAACTATGACGTCCCTGAAACCTATGGTTTTTTCAGAGAATTTCTATGGTTTTTTAAAGGCTAATTTCTAACTATAACGTCCCTGAAACCTATGGTTTTTTCAGTGAATTTCTATGGTTTTTTAAAAGATCATTTCTAACTATAACGTCCCTGAAACCTATGTTTTTTTCAGTCAATTTCTAAGGTTTTTTAAATGCTAATTTCTAACTATTCCTACAGAGGTAGGACATGTGAAGAAAGAGAAAGAAAGGTGCAGAAAGAAGCAAGAGAAATGCAGAAAGAGGCAACAGAAGTCCAGAAAGAAGAAGAAAAGTGCAGAAAGAAGTAAGAGATATGCAGAAAGAACCAACAGAGGTGCAGAAAGAGGCCTTGTTTTAAAGTCATCTTGTGCCCCCAACTTTTTACTGACTGGTACTGGTGGTAACTGACTCTGACTAACCAGGCCCAGAGCCAGTGCTATGCTGAAAGACACTTAGAATACAGTGAAAACACCTACATACACTAGGGTACACTATGGGTTGGGGTATCCCTGTGATTGGCATGACCTCCCTGTAAGGCCCTAGTACATAATAGGGCAGGGGATTAAAAGTACCTCTAACTCAGAGGTGCAGAAAGAGGCAAGAGAGGTGCATAAACAGGCAGGGAAGGTGCAGAAACAGGGAACAGGGGTGCAGAAAGAGGCACGTGAGGTGCAGAAAGAAGTAAGAGAAGTGCAGAAAGAACCAACAAAGGAGCAAAAAGAGGCAAGAGGGGTGCAGAAAAAGGTAGGAGGGGTACACAAAGAGGCAAGAGAGGTACAGAAAGAGGCAGGAGGGGTGCTGAAAGAAGGAAGAAAAGTGCAGAAAGAGGCAAGAGAATTGCTGAAAGAAGCAACAGAGGTGTAGAAAGAAGCAAGAGAAGTGCAGAAAGAGGCAAGTGAGGTGCAGAAAGAAGCAAGAGCAGTGCAGAAAGAACCAACAGAGGTGCTGAAAGAGGCAAGTGAGGTGCAGAAAGAGGCAAGAGATCTGCAGAAAAAAGCAACAGAGGTGCTGAAAGAGGCAAATGAGGTGCAGAAAGAAACAAGAGAGGTGCAGAAAGAAGGAAGAGAAGTGCAGAAAGAAGTAACACAGGTACAGAAAGAGGCAAAAGGGGTGCAGAAAGACGTAAGAGGGATAGAGAAAATGGCTAGAGAGGTGCAGAAAGTGGGAAGAGGGGTGCAGAAAGAGGCAAGAGGGGTACAGAAAGAAGCAAATGAGGTGCAGAAAGAGGCAACAGACGTGCAGAAAGAAGGAAGAGAGGTACAGAAAGTAGAAGAGGTTTGCAGAAAGAGGCAAGAGAAGTGCAGAAAAAGAAAGAAATGTGTAGAAAGCAGCAACAGAAATGCAGAAAGATGCAAAAGAGAGGCACAGAAGGAAGCAAGAGTGGCTTGCACACCATTAGTACCAATTTAACACCCACATTTAGAAATAATTAACAGGTGACCATTCTAGGTTTGCAAAGGGCCTTCCACCATGCTGTAACACTTGTCGCTGCATTTTTGGTAACGTTTGAGCCGTTTCAGCTAGAAACAAGGCTTTTTTTGTTCAAATCTGCAGATTAGGGAGCAGATGATGAATTATGTGGCTAATGCAGAAAATTTATAATTGTGCAAAAGTCGATGCAGCCAAACAGTCACATAATTCCAGTGGCCCTGCTCAGTGCTCATACCTCTGACTAGGTCCACAAGGGATCCTCAGTGATTCCTTCTTTTTTTGTCTCACTGAGTTCATAGTTGAGCTTCTATGGAAACGAGGAAGACTAAACCTGACTTTACCACTCCACAACACAGACTACCATACCACATAATTACTCTCAATAACACATAATCCCACTCTACATAATTCCTATACACTTAAGGACCCATTAGGATATGGGCGGATCGCCACCGCCGAGTCGGCGGTGGCGATCCGCCCGCCACATGACCCTGGTTCTCCCCCGCCATATTAGTATGGCGGGAGCACCACGGCGGACGGAAAGACCGTCCGCCGCGCTCCGCCGGTCGAACTGTCGACCGGGCAGAAAAGGGTCACAATATGGTGGCGGTGTCTGCAAGACACCACCATTCATATTATGATTCAAGTGGTCATTGACCTTTCCATGGCAGCGATGCCGCCATGGAAAGGCATGCAGTCATTGACATTGGGGGCCCGTTGCGGGCCCCCAGGGTGTTGGAGGGGTGGGGGGTGCACATGGGGGGTAATAGGTACCCCCCTCATTACAATGCACTATGTGGCAGGCACCACGTGGTGCCTGCCATGTTGTGCATAGCAATGCTGTGCACAATCATTTTACATTGCGAGCGGGGCTGCAGCCAGCAGATCCACCCGCAATGTAAAAGACCCAGGATGCGCCCACCAGTGTGGCGGGCGCATCCTAATTTGCATGGCGGGACCGCCGCAACATCGGCGGTCGGTCCCGTGCTCCGTTGCGGTGGCGGGCGGACAAAGTCCACCCGCCATCGTAATAGGCCCCTAAATACCACATACTTTCTATCCACATAATTTCACTGCACAACATACCACATAATTCCACTACACACAACGTACATCCACTCCACTCCAAAAAACATTAGTAAAAAACTTTTACATTTACAACGCCAATAGCTCAAACTCTCACAAATGGGAAACCAATTATATTGCAAACACTTCTTTAACTAGTAGTCGCGTTTGCAGAGTGGTGGAGAAAGGGTGCTGGGCCTCCGACCAGTGCTCCGGAATTCCGCTGCGTAGGATTTACAGGCGTACCAGAAGGGCTTTTTGGCCTCCAAAGTCCCTCAGGAGTAAAGTGGACTTCATCCCCTATCCCGTAGTCTGCCAGGAGGCGCATTTGCAGAGTGGTGGAGAAAGGGGGCATGGCCTCCGAGGACGTCTTAGCAATCCTACTGTGTAGGACTTACTGGAGGTAACAAGAGGGGTACTTGGCTCCCAAGGACATCCTTGGGGGCCAACTACCCCTCCTATTAACTCCAGTAAGTACCACACAGCAGGATTGCTAAGTTCTCATAACAGGCCATGCCCCCTTTGCCCACCACTCTGCAAACGCGCTCCCTGGCGCGCTCTTGGATGGGGATCGAAGTCCCCTTTGCTGCTGGAGGTCATTTAGGGACCAACTAGCCTACCTCTTACCTCCAGTAAGCCCCACACAGTGGTATTGCTGAGAGGTGGACACAGGCCACGCCCCCTTTCTCCACCACTCTGCAAACGTGCCCCCTGGTGCGTTCTAAGGGGCCTATTATGATGGCAGTCGGGAAACCTCCCCGACCGCCATGGTAACGGGAAAAGACTGCCCGCAAGGCCCGCGACATAACCGCCGGTCGTATTACGATGTTCCTTGCTCGAAATCCGACCGCTGCGGTCAGATCGCGGGCTATAACATTGCGGCGGTTGCTGATGCACGCAGCACCGCCGCGATGTCAAAAGGAGCATGTCCTGCATTTCCCTGCACTGTGTGGCAGGCACTGCACAGTGCCTGCCACCTGGTACAGGGAAATGTAGGGGACCATGGGTACCCCCCAGTGCACCCACACCCCCAAAACATTGGGGCCCGCAACGGGCCCCCAGAAGACAATTTCTGCATGCCTTTCAATGGCGGTCTGACCGCTGAGGAAAGGCTGGCTACCGCCGGCATCATAATCCTGCCGGCGGAGCCTGCTCTGCCCCGCCACCATTATCCCGGTCCTGCTCCATCCGCCAGGCAGGAGTGCGGATGGCAACCGGCGGAAAAGCGGCGGTCAGATTTTCCCACCTCCACGGTCACCACCGCCATCCTAATTTGACCGGCGGATTTCTGGCTTGCGATCACGGGCGGATGCCCACCGCTGGTACGGCGGGCACCACCGCCGGCCCAGCGGTGGACTTCCGACTGCCATCGTAATAGACCCCTAAGTTGGGGAATTAAGTCCCCTTGAATACTGAGGGTCCCTGGGAGTCAACTAGCCCACCAGGTACCTCCAGTAAGCGCCACACAGCTGTATTGCATAGAGGTGGTCTGAGGCCATGCCCCCTTTTTACACCACTCTGCAAACGTGCCTCTTGCGCACTGCTGCTCGGGGGATGAAGTCCACTAGTGTCCCGAGGTCCTCAGGACAAAAGAGGACCTCATCGCCCCACCAGCAGTGCGCCAAGAAGCACGTTTGCAGAGTGGTGTAAAAAGGGGCGTGGCCTCGGACCACCTCTCTCAGGGAGGGGGCGGGGCCTCCGGCGAGTTGCCGGTTTCTTTTTCTTACATTTGTTATTTTATGGGAGGGGACCCCATCCCCCGGGGCCTGGCAATTTTTTTTAAAATGTTTTTTTCTGGAGGGGGCCGCGTGGCCCCCCTTCTCAGGCCAATTATTACTTCGGGGACTCCATCCCCCGGGGCCTGGCCAGCCTTCTTTTTTAATGTTTTTTTTGGGAGGGGGCCGCATGGCCCCCCTCCTCAGGCCAATTATGGCCCCGGGGACCCCATCCCCTGGAGCCGGGCACTAAGAATTTTAAAGTGGGGGTCCGTTTCGGACTCCCGAAGCCCTGGGGACCACCACCTCCCGGGGCATTGAACATGTTGGGAGGGGGCCGCGCGGCCCCTCCTGGAGCCTGTGATGGCCCTGGGGACCACCACCCCCAGGGCCGGCTCCTGCAGTGTCCCGGGTGCCCACCCCGGGACACTGCTGTTTGCTATGACAGGGCGGGAGCCTCGCGGCTCCCGTCCTGTCAAAGCAAACTTGCTTTGAATTTTGGAAGAGAGAGCAGGAAACCTGCTCTCTTCCAAAATTCAAAACAAATTGCTTTCCACACGGGGAGCAGCATCTTAGCAGCTCCCCATGTGGAAAGCAATGCCGGCTCCCGAGGACGCGGGAGCCGGCGGGACCGTGGGGGGATTGGGGACCCCCCCACGGTCCCCAACGGAGAGGGCCAGCCCGGTGGGATGGGGTCCCCAGGGCCAACAAGTGGCCCGGGAGGGGGGGCCACGCGGCCCCCTTCCCCAAAATTTAAAAAAACAAAGGCCGGCCCCGGGGGATGGGGTCTCCGGGGCCATAAGTGGCCTGAGGAGGGGGGCAACGTAGCCCCCCTCCAAAACAATTAAAAAAATAAATAAAGGCCATGCCCCAGGGGATGGGGTCCCCGGGGCCGATTAAGGCCTCGGGAGGGGGGCCACGCGGCCCCCTTCCAAATTGTATTTAAAAAAAAATAGGGGCAGGCCCTGGGGGATGGGGTCCCCAGGGCCAATAAATTAGAAAAGAAGGGGGACCACACAGCCCCCTTCTTAAAAAAAAAACGGCATTGTGCCTGAGGCCACGCCCCCTCCTTGCAGCACTCTGCAAACGCGCCCCCTGGCGTGTTTGCAGATGGGGAACGAATCCCCCTTGAATACTGGGGGTCCCTGGGGGCCAACTAGCCCACCAGGAACCTCCAGTATGCGCCAGGGGAGAGGTGTTCTGAGGCCACGCCCCTTTTTACACCTCTCTGCAACGCAGCTCTGTGGCGCTTAATGGAGGTAGCTGGTGGGCTAGTTGCACCCCAGGGACCCTCAGGATTCAAGGGGAGTTAATCCCCCGACTTAAAACGCGCCACGGGGCGCGTTTGCACAGTGGTGAAGGGAGGGGTGGGGCCTGAGGTGACATGTGCGCAAACATGCCCTGTGGCGTGTTTGAAGTTGGGGGATTAAGTCCCATGAATCCTGAGGGTCCCTGGGGTCCAACTAGCCCACCAGGTACCTCCAGTAAGCGCCACAGAGCTGCGTTGCAGAGAGGTGTAAAGGGGCGTAGCCTCTGACCACCTCTCTGCAACGCACGCCTGTGGCGCTTACTGGAAGTACCTGGTGGGCTAGTTGGGCCCCAGGGACCCTCAGGATTCAAGGTGACCTAATCCCGCAACTTAAAACGCACCATGGGGCACGTTTGCACAGTGGTGAAGGGAGGGGGCGGGGCCTGAGGTGACATGTGTGCAAACACGCCCTGTGGCATGTTTTAAGTTGGGGGATTAAGTCCCCTTGAATCCTGAGGGTCCCTGGGGTCCAACTAGCCCACCAGGTACCTCCAGTAAGCACCACAGAGCTGCGTTGCAGAGAGGTGTAAAAAGGGGCGTGGCCTCGGACCACCTCTCTGCAACGCAGGCCTGTGGTGCTTACTGGAAGTACCTGGTGGGCTAGTTGGGCCCCAGGGACCCTCAGGATTCAAGGTGACCTAATCCCCAACTTAAAACGCGCCACGGGGCGCGTTTGCACAGTGGTGAAGGGAGGGGGCGGGGCCTCAGGTGACATGTGCGCAAACAAGCCCTGTGGTGCGTTTTAAGTTGGGGAATTAATTCCCCTTGAATCCTGAGGGACCCTGGGGGCCAACTAGCCCGCCACGTACCTCCAGTAAGCGCCACAGAGCTGCGTTGCAGAGAGGTGAAAAAAGGTGCGTGGCCTCGGAACGCCTCTCTGCAACTCAGCTCTGTGGTCCTAACTGTAGGCACCTGGAGGGCTAGTTGGGCCCCAGAGACCCTCAGGATTCAAGGGGACTTAATCCCGCAACTTAAAACGCGCCACGGGGCGCGTTTTAAGAGGTAGTTTTAATCCCCCTGCCCTATTATGTACTAGGGACTTACAGAGGAGGTCATGCTAATCACAGGGGTACCCCAACGCATAGTGTTCCCTAGTGTATGTAGGTGTTTTCACTGTATTCTAAGTGTCTTTTAGCATAGCACTGGCTCTGGTTAGTCAGAGTCAGTTACCACCAGTACCCGTCTGAAAAAGTTGTGGGCACAGGATGATTTTGCAACAAGGCCTCTTTCTGCTCCTCTGTTGGTTCTTTCTCCACATCTTTTGCTTCTTTCTGCACTTTTCTTCGTCTTTGTGGACTTCTGTTGCTTCTTTCTGCATTTCTTTGCTTCTTTCTGTGCGTTTTTCTTCTTTCTTCACATGTCCTACCTCTGTAGGCATAGTTAGAAACTAGCATTTAAAAACCTTTGAAATTCACTTAAAAACCATAGGTTTCAGGCACGTTATAGTTAGAAATTAGCATTTAAAAACCTTTGAAATTCACTGAAAAAACCATAGGTTTCAGACACGTTATAGTTAGAAATTAGCATTTAAAAACCTTTGAAATTCACTGAAAAACCATAGGTTTTAGGGACAGTTATAGTTAGTTGGACATTTCACTCGTACAAAACCATAGAAATTCCCCTGTTATAGTTAGTTCAGCTAACTATAACTCGCGCTCCAGCAATGCACTGCTGATGACATCACATATTACATCACTCATGACATGGTCAGTGACATCACTGATGACATCTCAAATGACATCACTGATGACATCACTGATGACATCATCCATGTGATAATTTCATGCATCTTCTCACACCCTAATATAACTTTTGATACACCCACTCTAAATTACAGACTGCCATTCTCAAAACCATACACACTCCAATACCAATAACTACATACCCACTCACTGATTCTTAGGTCTACACACACACATCTACTCACTCACCCGTACAGTCACTGATACTTACAGTCACTCAGTACAGGACTATCATATGCACTCATACACCTATATAAACACTCACACACCGCCACTCATCCATAGAGGTACTCACACACCTAGTCAGTCATGCAAAAAATTAATCACACACCCATTTACTCACCTATACCGTTATACACACACCAGCTCACTTACTCATACAAATACTAGCACATTCTTACGCTCTTATACAATAACTGATACAAGCACACATGCATCCATACAGCCACTCTCACAATCACACACTCTCACTTATAGCCATTTAAATACTCTAACACACATATATACTGCCTTTTACATATGTAGTTACTCGCACATGTACCACTGAGATATACATTCACTCACTAACACACCCATACATACACTCACCCACCCAAGCAGTCCATCACAGATGCACTCTTGAAATCATGCACCCAGTGAATCACCCACTCACACATCTATGTACAGAGTCACACACACCCCACCCACACAAACACTCAGGCACCCATACAGATACTCAGAGAACCAATCAATAATCCATATAGACACTCATGTAGCTATTCGCAAATCCATGCATCCACTTACACACCAACAGACTGACGGATACAGACATTCACACAGTTTAGTCACTAACCCATGCATTCAGTAAGATACGTTTAATCACTCACTTGTAGAGTCAGTCAACCACGTACTAAATCATCCATTCAGACACTTATACACCCACTCATTCTTCAATACGCCTTTCCCTATATATATTAAACATATTTAAACTTTACAGAAACACACAGTCACTGGATGATATCATCAGTGATGTCATCAGTGATGTCATTTGAGATGTCATCAGTGATGTCATCAGTGATGTCACTGACCATGTCATGAGTGATGTAATATGTGACGTCATCAGCAGTGCATTGCGGGGCTCGAGTTATAGTTAGCTGAACTAACTATAACGGGGAATTTCTATGGTTTTGTACGAGTGAAATGTCCAACTAACTATAACTGTCCCTAAAACCTATGGTTTTTTCAGTGAATTTCAAAGGTTTTTTAAAAGCTAATTTCTAACTATAACGTGTCTGAAACTATGGTTTTTTCAGTGAATATAGATATTATCTACTGGCGGTCGCCAGTAGATAGTTATAGGTAGGACCTATTTTCCATAGGAAATTCACAACATTCTATTTCCAATAACTTTGGCGCCGGTCGACGAATCATCGCGAAATTTTCAAAACTTATGGCCCGCTCCGGTCCACTCCTATCCTGAAAGTCTCGGGGTGATTCGTCAAGTGAGGGCCGAGAAAAAGGGGGTCCCAAAACATGTTTTCCCATGCAATTTTCCATAGGAAACTTTAGACACGGCTACAGCCCGAACTGCTGAACGGAATTACACCAAATTTGGCAAAGAGGTAGTTCTTGGCTCAGAAAGAACCCTTTTTAGTTAAATGGTGTAAATCCGTTCAGTAGTTCCTGAGAAAATCAAAAGTAAAATCACATATATATCTGGGCGGAGCCTAACCACACATGTCATTGTGAGATCTGATTGGCTGTCAGCACTTCATCCTGGAATTGCTGGCAGCCATCTTGGGACCAATATACATGATAGTACCCCATTGAAATGCATTGTAGTGAATCAAAGATTTTGAGGGTTACCAAAAGGAGAACTATAAAGGGTGATAACAGACTTTAGTTACATTAGAATTCATTTGTTGATGGTACCATACTAATTTCAGGAATTGTGGTGTGTTCTAAGGTGATTTTACCCTGTGAAAAACCTTCTGCTGGGATATCATGAATCCTGTTTGAGAGAAAACTATTTTCACATGCTTGTCCCATAGAGTTTTGGAAGGTGCTCCAGAAGCTAAAATGAGAGCATATTTTCTGTAAATTCACATTATCTTTCTCAGTCATGTGAGAATGAAGTCTGACATTCTCAGTAAAACATGTACATCCAACAAGGGCAGAGACTGTCAGTTGATTCCTTTGTGTTCTACTGCAGCTTCCCAGAGTGTTCTAAAGAACAACTAGAGTGCTAACAGCCTTACTTATGACAAAATTATGGCACACCTGAAGCCATCTTGATTGGAATAAACTGGTAACTCTTAAAACATTTAATTTAAAAAGGAACAAAATGAGGGGGTTCATTTTGTCATAGAAATTATGGTTAGTGCTGTAGAAAGAAAAATTAGGACATGTTTTAAGTGAGATCTCAACTATCTTCCTGTTATATTTCAACAGGAGCAGCCTGCCAGTTGATTCCTTTGTGTTCTACTGCAGCTTCCCAGAGCGTTCCAAAGAACAACTAGAGCGCTAACGTCCTTACTTATGACAAAAGTATGGCACACCTGAAGCCATCTTGATTGGAATAAACTGGTAACACTTAAAACATTTAATTTAAAAAGGAACAAAATGATGGGGTTCATTTTAGTCATAGAAATTATGGTTAGTGCTGTAGAAAGAAAAATTAGGACATGTTTCAAGTGTGATCTCAAATATCTTCCTGTTATATTTCAACAGGAGCAGCCTGTCAGTTGATGCCTTTCTGTTCTGCTGCAGCTTCCCAGAGTGTTCTAAAGAACAACTAGAGTGCTAACAGCCTTACTTATGACAAAATGATGGCACACCTGAAGCCATCTTGATTGGAATAAACTGGTAACTCTTAAAACATTTAATTTAAAAAGGAACAAAATGAGGGGGTTCATTTTGTCATAGAAATTATGGTTAGTGCTGTAGAAAGAAAAATTAGGACATGTTTCCAAGTGAGATCTCAAATATCTTCCTGTTATATTTCAACAGGAGCAGCCTGTCAGTTGATGCCTTTGTGTTCTACTGCAGCTTCCCAGAGTGTTCTAAAGAACAACTAGAGAGCTAACAGTCTTACTTATGACAAAATTATGGCACACCTGAAGTCATCTTGATTGGAATAAACTGGTAACACTTAAAACATTTAATTTAAAAGGAACAAAATGAGGGGGTTCATTTTGCCATAGAAATGAACAACATTCCCAGCACGACCCCTACACTACACAAGCACCACTGCACTACCCTAAACCCTAAAACACTACCCCCAGCACGACCCCTTCACTACCTAAACACAACTGCACTACCCTAAACCCTAAAACACTACCTGCAACACGACCCTCTACACTACACAAACACCACTGCACTAACATAAACCCTAAAACACTACCCCCACACGACCCCCTACACTACCCAAACACCACTGCACTACCCTAAACCATAAAACACTACCCCCAGCACGACCCCCTACACTACCCAAACACCACTGCCATACACTAAACCCTAAAACACTACCCCCAGCATGAACCCCTACACTACCCAAACACCACTGCACTACCCTAAACCCTAAAACACTACCCCTAGCACTACACCCTACACTACACAAACACCACTGCACTACCGTAAACCCTAAAACACTACCCCAGCACTACCCCCTACACTACCCAAACACCACTGCACTAACATAAACCCTAAAACACTACCCCCAGCACAACCCCCTACACTACACAAACACCACTGCACTACCCTAAACCCTAAAACACTACCCCAGCACGATTCCCTACACTACCCAAACACCACTGCACTACCCTAAACCCTAAATCTACCCACAGCACGACCCCCTACACTACCCAAACACCACTGCAATACCCTAAACCATAAAACACTACCCCCAGCATGACCCCCTATACTACACAACACCACTGCACTACCCTAAACCCTAAAACACTACCACCAGCATGACCCCCTACACTACTCAAACACCACTGCACTACCCTAAACCCTAAACCACTACCCCAGCACGACCCCCTACACCACCCAAACACCACTGCATGACCCTAAACCCTAAAACATGACCCCCTACACTACCCAAACACCACTGCACTACCCTAAACCCTAAAACACTACCCCCAGCACGACTCCCTACACTACACAAACACCACTTGGCTACCCTAAACCCTAAAACACTACCCCCAGCATGACTCCCTACACTACCCAAACACCACTGCACTACACTAAACCCTAAATCTACCCCCAGCATGACCTCCCACACTACACAAACACCACTGCACTATCCTAACCCCTAAAACACTATTCCCAGCACTACCCCCTACACTACCCAAACACCACTGCACTACCCTAAACCCTAAAACACTACCCCCAGCACTACCCCCTACACTACACAAACACCACTGCACTACCCTAAACCCTTAAACACTACCCCAGCACAACCCCCTACACTACCCAAACACCACTGCACTACCCTAAACCCTAAAACACTACCCACAGCACTAACCCCTACACTACACAAACACCACTGCACTACCCTACACCCTAAAACACTACCCCTTACACTACCCAAACACCACTGGACTACCCTAAACCCTAAAACACTACCCCCAGCATGACGCCCTACACTACCCAAACACCACTGCACTACACTAAACCCTAAATCTACCCCCAGCATGACCTCCCACACTACCCAAACACCACTGCACTACCCTATACCCTAAAACACGACCCCCTACACTACACAAACACGACTGCACTACCATAAACCCTAAAACACTACCCACAACATGACCCCCTACACTACACAAACACCACTGCACTAACGTAAACCCTAAAACACTACCCCCTACAGTACACAAACACCACTGCACTACCTAAACCCTAAAACACTACCCCCAGCATGACCCCCTAAACTACACAAACACCACTGCACTACCCTAAACCCCCTACACTATACAAACACTACTGCACTACTCTAAACCCTAAAACACTACCCCCAGCATGACCCCCTCACAACACAAACACCACTGCACTACCCTAAACCCTAAATCTACCCCCAGCACGACCCCTACACTACCCAAACACCACTGCCATACCCTAAACCCTAAAACACTACCCCCAGCATGAACCCCTACACTACCCAAACACCACTGCACTACCCTAAACCCTAAAACACTACCCCCAGCACTAACCCCTACACTACACAAACACCACTGCACTACCCTAAACCCTAAAACACTACCCCAGCACTACCCCCTATACTACCCAAACACCACTGCACTAACATAAACCCTAAAACACTACCCCAGCACAACCCCCTACACTACACAAACACCACTGCACTACCCTAAACCCTAAAACACTACCCCCAGCACGACTCCCTACACTACCCAAACACCACTGCACTACCCTAAACCATAAAACACTACCCCCAGCATGACCCCCTACACTACACAAACACCACTGCACTACCCTAAACCCTAAATCTACCCCCAGCACGACCCCCTACACTACCCAAACACCACTGCACTACCCTAAACCATAAAACACTACCCCCAGCATGACCCCCTATACTACACAAACACCACTGCACTACCATAAACCCTAAAACACTACCCCCAGCACGACCCCCTACACCACCCAAACACCACTGCACTACCCTAAACCCTAGAAAAGAAACCCCCCACCCCATGCCCATTCCCCCTTACCTCTCACTCCTTGTGGTTCCTCTCTCTTAGTGGTTCCTGCTTCACGTCGTCTCTGAGGGGCGGTACACGTCGTTGTGAGGAAACGGAACAGCCTCTGTTTCCTTACAACGACGTGGATCATCTACATGTTTTTAGAACGCATGGTCATTTACCATACATACCTTTACAACAAAATTCGTTGTAAAGGCATGCGTGGTAAATGACCATGCGTCCTAAAAAAATGCGTAGTAATGACTTTGCGATGTACAACGCATGCGTGGTAATGCATGCGTTGTAATGGTATCGCGAAGTAAAAAGTCGTTGTAACGGCTGCTTACCGATCGAAGCTGGCCCCTGTTCTTCAGTGAGACGTTTATTTGATTAATTAGGAGGAAGGATTGTGGTTTTTGTACCGAAAAGTGCATTCCCGGCTGTTGTATTGTGAAAGTGTCCGCGTGGCCTGGTTTCACTTCCGGTGAGAGAGTGAGAGTCTGTTTGGATCTGAAGGAGTTCTGTTGTTGGACGGGGCCGGCGCGAAATGTCATCAGAAAACATAGCTAATGGAAACCGTCCTCCCTGAAGTGTGGAGCAGTGCCATGAGAGGTCAACGAGTGTGTGTCCTACTGCAGTATGACCGTACCGCGTGACCCATGTGCTGCCTCCAGGGTACGGGAGGCAGAAGCGGCATCACAGGTCCTCTTGAAGACCGTTGTAGCACTAATTCTACATTTTGGTACTAGGGCATTTTAACTTCGTTGTTCCTGCCAGATACAAAGAGAAGATCCTGTGTTATTCAGTGCCCTTGTTACCTTTTTTGTGGATTGTGGTGCTTGTCACTTCGCTGCCCCGCCGGTGCACACGACTGGGCACCCCACCTCGTGTGCCATCTGCAGGGCCTCTGCCCTCTCATCACTGGTTTTGGTTTCTGGAGTGGCAACATAAACAGTTGCTCCCAAAGAACTAGCCTGAACACTTAGGTGAATATCCCCTGCACCAGCATTCCACGGAAATTCTTTCCTAGCTCTCCCACGTCAACGAGGACGTCATAATAGCACGGCTCCACTCGCGACACCGTATGACGTCATCGGAGCCATAAGGGGACCTCGTTGGCGTGCTGACGTCAGTTCCACCCATTTTTTCCGTGCCACCGAGGCAAACAGGCGGACCGAGACATTTTCACATGTATACATAGTATAATAAATATATATATATATTCACTGAAAAAACCATAGGTTTCAGGCACGTTATAGTTAGAAATTAGCATTTAAAAACCTTAGAAATTCACTGAAAAAACCATAGGTTTCAGGCACGTTATAGTTAGAAATTAGCATTTAAAAAACCTTAGAAATTCACTGAAAAAACCATAGGTTTCAGGGGCGTTATAGTTAGTTGGACATTTCACTCGTACAAAACCATAGAAATTCCCCGTTATAGTTAGTTCAGCTAACTATAACTCGCGCGCCCGCAATGCACTGCTGATGACGTCACATATTACATCACTCATGACATGGTCAGTGACATCACTCATGACATCACTGATGACATCTCAAATGACATCACTGATGACATCACTGATGACATCATCCTTGTGATAGAGTGGCAGACCTCCTCTCACCCTAATATAACCTTTGATACACACACTCAAAAATACAAACTGACATTTTCAAAACAATGGACATACCAATACCAGTTACAACACACCTATTCAGTAATTCCAAGATCTACACACACATCCACTCATTCACCAACAGTCCCTATACAGTCACTCATACATGTACTCACTCATCATATGTACTCATACACCTATACATCCTGTTACACACCGCCACTCATCCTTAGAGTTACTCACACACATAGTCACACATGCAAACAAAGTATCAAACATCCATTTACTTGCATATACAGTTATACACACACTACTACACTTACTTCTACAGAAACTTACACATACTCTCTTAAACAATCACTTATAGAAACACCTACTTATTTGTACAGGAACTCTTCCAATCTCTCACTCTCACATATACTCACTTATATACACCAATACTCACATATACTAGTTTAAAACATATGTAGTTACTCATAAAGACACTATTGAGACAGTCATTCACTCACTAACACACCCATACACACACTCATCCACCTATACAGTCCTGCACACATGCTGTCTTCAACATATACAAACAGTGAGTCACTCATTCATGCATCTATGCACTAAGTAATACCCCCACCGGACCATACAGACACTCTGACACTCATACTGATACTCAAAAAACCAACTAATAACCCATATAGACACTCATGTAGCTACTCACCAACCCATGCAGCCACTTATACACAAAGTGAGAGACTGATACAGATATTTTCATATTTAAACATTACTCACTAACCCATGTATTCACTAAGATACACTTAATCAGTCAGTTATACAATCAATTTTACAAAAGAAAATCATCCATTTAGGCACTTGTATACCCATTTATTCTTCCATCGACCTTGAGATATACATATATAAAACATATTTAATTTTCAGAAAAACACACATTCACTGGATGATGTCATCAGTGATGTCATTTGAGATGTCATCAGTGATGTCATGAGTGATGTCACTGACCATGTCATGAGTGATGTAATATGTGACATCATCAGCAGTGCATTGCGGGCGCGCGAGTTATAGTTAGCTGAACTAACTATAACGGGGAAATTTCTATGGTTTTGTACGAGTGAAATGTCCAACTAACTATAACGCCCCTGAAACCTATGGTTTTTTCAGTGAATAGATATATATATATATTATCTACTGGCGGTCTCCAGTAGATAGTTATAGTTGGACCTAGTTTCCATAGGAAACTTGTTTTTTGTTTTCTCAATATCTTTGGCGCCGGTTGACGAATCTTTGCGACATTTTCAAAACTCGTAGCCCGCTCCGGACAGCTCCTGTCTTGAAAGTTTCGGGTGATTCGGCAAGCGGGGGCCGAGAAAAAAGGGGGTTCCCAAAACGTGTTTTCTCCATGTTAATTCCCATAGGAAACTTTAGACACGGCTACAGCCCGAACTGCTGAATGGAATTACACCAAATTTGGCAAAAAGGTAGCCCTTGGTTCAGAAAGAGACCTTTTGTTTAAATGGTGTAAATCCGTTCAGTAGTTCCTGAGAAATTCAAAAAATAGAGGTCGGAAAATCAATTTCCCATAGGAAACTTTAGACACGGTTACAGCTGAAACTGCTGAACGGAATGAAACCAAATTTGGCAAAAAGGTAGCCCTTGGTTCAGAAAGAGACCTTTTTTTAACTGGTGTAAATCCGTTCAGTAGTTGCTGAGAAAATCAAAAAATAAAAGTTTCGATATCTATGGCCGCGGTGGATCCGCGCACCCTCCCGATCACGAGCTTTATTCTAATTGGGTGTCAACACTCCAAACCAGGAAGTGTTGGCAGCCATCTTGTGCCTCGGTAACCAAGGCACAAGAAAACAGGGAAACAAACGCAAAAAACAAGAAAAGGGGGCAGGGTAGAAACACCCTGACCCCCTAGGCCTGCTCAGGGGGTCCCACATGGACCCCCAGGGCCCCAAAGAGCATTTTTTATTTTTAAATTGGCCGAGTCGTGCTGGGTGCGCGAATCCGGCCAAAAATTTTAAAAACGAAGCGCGGGCTCCCGTGCTTAGTTATTATTTAGCCCCGGGTGGGCCAAGTCCCGGGGCATGGGGAAGCTAATTGCGGGGGCCCAGGGGACCCCGCATCCCCGGAGACCACCACCCCGGGGCTTTTGTTAAATATTTGCGGGGGCACAGGGGCCCCCGCAGCCCCGGGGACCGCCACCCCCGGGTCTTGTTTTTAATGTTGGGGGCCTCCAAGGCCTCCAAGCCCCGGGGACTGCCACCCCCGGGGCTTTTATCAAATATTTGCGGGGGGCACAAGGCCCCCCCGCAGCCCTGGAGGCCGCCACCCCCGGGGCTTGTTTTAAAAAAAAAGAAATAAACCTGTGTGGGGGGGCTCGAGCCCCCCCCACAAGCCCTAGGGAATGCCACCTCCCCGGGGCACTAAAATGGTAATTTAGGGGTCCGTTACAGACCCCCGAGCCCTGGGGACCACCACCTCCCCGGGGCTGTGCAGATGTTGGGAGGGGGGCCACGCGGCCCCCCTCCTGGAGGCTGTGATGTCCCTTGGGACCGCCACCCCCCCAGGGCTGGCTCCTGCAGTGTCCCGGGGTGCCCATCCCCGGGACACTGCTGTTTGCTATGGCAGGGCGGGAGCCGTGCGGCTTCCGCCCTGTCATAGCAAACACTGGTTTGGATTTTGGAAGAGAGGCAGGAAACCTGCTCTCTCTTCCAAAATCCAAGCCAGATTGCTTTTCCACACGGGGAGCTGCATGTCAGCAGCTCCCCATGTGGAAAAGCAATGCCGGCTCCCGCAGGACACGGGGAGCCGGGCGGGACCGTGGGGGCATTGGGGCTCCCCCACGGTCCCCAACGAGAGGCCAGGCCCCGGGGGATGGGGTCCCGGGGCCAGAAGTGGCCAGGGAGGGGCCATGCAGCCCTTCTCCCCCATAATAAAATTACAAAAAAACACGCAAAGGCCGGCCCCGGGGATGGGGTCCCCGGGGCCATAAATGGCCTGAGGAGGGGGACACGCAGCCCCCCCAAATAAATAATAAAAAAAAAAACACTGGCCATGTTCCGGGGGATGGGGTCCCCGGGGCCGAATATGGCCTCGGGAGGGAGCCACGCGGCCCCCTTCGATTTTTAAAAAATAGGGGTCAGGCCCTGGGGGATGGGGTCCCCAGGGCCCATAAAATAGGAAAGAAAGGGGGCCACACAGCCCCCTTCTTAAAAAATAAAATTTAAAAAGACGCGATCGTGCCGGAGGCTCCGCCCCTCCCAGCAACACTCTGCAAACGCGCCCTGTGGCACATTTTAAGTTGGGAATTAATTCCCCTTCAATACTGGGGTCCCTGAGGCCAACTAGCCCACCAGGTACCTCCAGTAAGTGCCACAGGGCTGCGTTGCAGAGAGGTGGTCCAGGCCACGCCCCTTTTACACCTCTCTGCAACGCAGCTCTGTGGCGCTTACTGGAGGTACCTGGTGGGCTAGTTGGACCCCAGGGACCCTCAGGATTCAAGGGGACTTAATCCCCCAACTTAAAACGCGCCACAGGGCGCGTTTGCACAGTGGTGAAGGGAGGGGGCGGGGCCTGAGGTGACATAAGTGCAAAAACGCCCTGTGGCGGGGAATTAAGTCCCCTTCAATCCTGAGGGCCCCTGGGGGCCAACTAGCCCATCAGGTATCTCCAGTAAGCACCACAGGCCTGCGTTGCAGTGAGGTGGTCCAGGCCATGCCCCTTTTTACACCTCTCTGCAACGCAGCTCTGTGGCGCTTACTGGAGGTACCTCGTGGGCTAGTTGGACCCCAGGGACCCTCAGGATTCAAGGGGACTTTATCCCCCAACTTAAAACATGCCACAGGGTGCGTTTGCACAGTGGTGAAGGGAGGGGGCGGGGCTTGATGTGACATGTGTGTACTTATGCAATCACTCCGCCAAAACCCAAGCACTTATAAATTCACCATGCACTCTCCTTGCAGCACTCTAATCATCCAGTCACTACCCAGGCACTCATGCAATGACCCATGCACTAACTCATGCACTGCTATAATACACTGAGCAGTACCCATGCAGTCCAGCCATCGCCCTGTCACTACCCATGCACTCCTCCAATCACCCAGCGCGCACCATGTACTTATCCAATCACTCCGCCAAAACCCAGGCACTTATAAATTCACCATGCACTGTCCTTGCAGTACTGTAATCATCCAGTCACTACTCATGTACTCATGCAATGACCCAAGCACTAACTCTTGGCAAATACAGAGGAGGTCATGCTAATTACAGGGGTACCCCAACGCATAGTGTTCCCTAGTGTATGTAGGTGTTTTCACTGTATTCTAAGTGTCTTTTAGCATAGCACTGGCTCCGGTCCTGGTTATTCAGAGTCAGTTACCACCAGTACCCGAAAGTAAAACGTTGGGGGCACAGGAGGACTTTCTGCTCCTCTGTTGGTTATTTCTGCACATCTCTTGCTTCTTCCTGCACTTTTCGTCATCTTTCTGGACTTCTGTTGCCTCTTTCTGCATTTGTCTTGCTTCTTTCTGCGCTTTTCTTCCTCTTTCTTCACATGTCCTAACTTTGTAGGCATAGTTAGAAATTAGCATTTAAAAAACCATTGAAATTCACTGAAAAAACCATAGGTTTCAGGCACGTTATAGTTATAAATTAGCATTTAAAAAACCTTAGAAATTCAGTGAAAAAAACATAGGTTTCAGGGACGTTATAGTTAGTTGGACATTTCACTCGTACAAAACCATAAAAATTCCCCTGTTGTAGTTAGTTCAGCTAACTATAACCTGCGCCCCCGCAATGCACTGCTGATGACGTCACATATTACATCATTCATGACATGGTCAGTGACATCACTGATGACATCACTGATGACATCACTGATTACATCATCCACGTCAAAATCTGATGCACCTTCTCACACTCTAATATAACCTTTGATACACCCACTGTAAAATACAGACTACCATTCTCGAAACCATCAACACACCAATACCAGTTACTACATTCGCACTCACTGATTCCTAGGTCTACACACACATCCACTCATTCACCCATACAATCACTCATACATACAGTCACTCATCAATACAACACAATCATATGCACTCGTACACCTATACAGACACTCACACACCGCCACTCATCCATGGAGTTACACACCTAGTCAGTCATGCAAAGAATCAATCACACTCCCATTTCCTCACCTATACAGTTATACACACACGACCTCACTTATAAAAACATATACTAACACATACTTACTCTCTTATACAATCACTGATACAAGTACACACTCATCCATACAGCCACTCTCACAATCACTGACTCTCACGTATAGTCATTTATATACTCCAACTCTCACATACACTGCCTTTTACATATGTAGTTACTTGGACATGTACAATGAGACATCCAATCTCTCACCAACACACACATACACACACTGACCCGCCCATACAGCTGTTTCCACATGCACTCTTGAACCCATACACCAAGTGAATCAACCACTCACACATCTATGCACAGAGTCACACACCTCCCACCCACCCACACACACACTCAGTCTCCCATACAAATACTCAGGCAACCAATCAATAACCCATATAGACACTCATGTAGCTACTGACCAACACATGCAGCAGCTTACACAACAGACATACTGATACACACATTCAGACAGTTTAGTCACTAACCCATGCATTCAGTAAGACACATTTAATCACTCACTTATACAGTCAGTCACGCACCTACTAAATCCTTCATCCAGACACTTATACACCCTCTCATTCTTCAATACACCTTGGCATATATATAAAACATATTTAAACTTTACAGAAACACACAGTCACTGGATGATGTCATCAGTGATGTCATCAGTGATGTCATTTGAGATGTCATCAGTGATGTCATCAGTGATGTCACTGATCATGTCATGAATGATGTAATATGTGACGTCATCAGCAGTGCATTGCGGAGCGCGAGTTATAGTTAGCTGAACTAACTATAACGGGGAATTTCTATGGTTTTGTACGAGTGAAATGTCCAACTAACTATAACGTCCCTGAAACCTATGTTTTTTCAGTGAATTTCTAAGGTTTTTTAAATGCTAATTTATAACTATAACGTGCCTGAAACGTATGGTTTTTCAGTGAATTTCAATGGTTTTTAAATGCTAATTTCTAACTATAACGTACCTGAAACCTATGGTTTTTTCAGTGAATATATATATATATATATATATTATCTACTGGCGGTCGCCAGTAGATAGTTATAGTTAGGACCTATTATCCATAGGAAATTCGTAACATTCTATTCCCAATAACTTTGGCGCCGATAAACGAATCTTCGCGAAATTTTCAAAACTAATGGCCCGCTCCGGTCCACTCCTATCTTGAAAGTTTCGGGGTGATTCATCAAGCGGGGGCCGAGAAAAAAGGGGGGTCCCAAAAAGTGTTTTCTCCATGTTAATTCCCATAGGATATTTTAGACACGGCTGCAGCCCGAACTGCTGAACGGAATTACACCAAATTTGGCAAAAAGGTAGTGCTTGGTTCAGAAAGCACTCTTTTTAAAATGGTGTAAATCCGTTCAGTAGTTGCTGAGCAAATAAAAAAATAAAAGTTTCAATATCTATGGCCGCGGTGGATCCGCACACCCTCCCGACCATGAGCTGCATGCTAATTGGCTGTCAACACTCCAAACCAGGAAGTGTTGGCAGCCATCTTGTGCCTCGGTAGAACCGAGGCACAGAAACAAGTGCGCAAAACGCAAAATGGGGGCAGGGTAGAAACACCCTGACCCCTAGGCCTGCTTAGGGGGTCCCACAAGGACCCCCAGGGCCAAAAAAAGCATTTTTTTTTAAATCGGCGGGATGCGCTTAGGATGCGTGGATCCCGCCGTGAAAAAAAAAGCAGCGCGGGCTCCGCGCTTCGTTGTTATTTGGCCCCGGGTGGGCCAAGTCCTGGGGGCATGCGAGGGTTTATTAATAATGTGGGGGGCCTCTAAGGCCCCCAAGCCACGAGGACCACCACCCCTGGGGCTTTGATTTTAAAATGGTGTGGGAGGGCACTCGGCCCTCCCGCAGCCCCGGGGACCGCCACCCCCCGGGGCTTTTTTAAAAAAAAATAGAAATGACCTGTGTGGGGGGGGCTCGAGCCCCCCCACATGCCACGGAGACCGCCACCTCCCCGGGGCACTAAGAATTTTAAAGTGGGGGTCCGTTTCGGACCCCCGAAGCTCCGGGGACCACCACCTCCCCGGGGCTTTGCACATGTTGGGAGGGGGGCCGCGTGGCCCCCCTCCTGGAGCCAGTGATTGTCCTGGGGACCACCACCCCCCAGGGCCGGCTCCTGCAGTGTCCCGGGGTGCCCACCCCCGGGACACTGTAGTTTGCTATGGTAGGGCTGGAGCCTCGCGGCTCCCGTCCTGTCATAACAATCTTGCTTTGAATTTTGGAAGAGAGAGCAGGAAACCTGCTCTCTCTTCCAAAATTCAAAGCAAATTGCTTTTCCACACGGGGAGCTGCATCTAAGCAGTTCCCCGTGTGGAAAAGTAATGCCGGCTCCCGCAGGACGCGGGGAGCCGGCGGGACCGTGGGGGGAGTGGGGACCCCCTCACGGTCCCCAACGGAGAGGGCCAGCCCTGGGGGATGGGGTCCCCGGGGCTACAAGTGGCCCAGGAGGGGGGCCACGCAGCCCCCTTCCCCAAAATTTAAATTTAAATTTTTTTTAAAAAACAAAGGCTGTCCCCGGGGGATGGGGTCCCCGGGGCCAATTAAGGCCTCGGGAGGGGGCCACGCGGCCCCCTTCCAAATTTTATAAAAAAAAATAAAAAAATGGGGGCAGGCCCTGGGGGATGGGGTCCCCAGGGCCAATAAATTAGAAAAGAAGGGGGTCCACACAGCCCCCTTCTTTTAAAAAGATAAAATAAAAGACCGGCATCGCGCCGGAGGCCACGCCCCTCCTTGCAGCACTCTGCAAACGCGCCCCTGGTGCGTTTGCAGATGAGGAACGAATTCCCCTTGAATACTGGGGGTCCCTGGGGGCCAACTAGCCCACCAGGAACCTCCAGTATGCGCCAGGGGCTGCGTTGCAGAGAGGTGTTCTGAGGCCACGCCCCTTTTACACCTCTCTGCAACGCAGCTCTGTGGCGCTTAATGGAGGTAGCTGGTGGGCTAGTTGCACCCCAGGGACCCTCTGGATTCAAGGGGAGTTAATCCCCCAACTTAAAATGCACCACAGGGCACGTTTGCACAGTGGTGAAGGGAGGGGGCGGGGCCTGAGGTGACATGTGTGCAAACACACCCTGTGGCGCGTTTTAAGTTGGGGATTAACTCCCCTTGAATCCTGAGGGTCCCTGGGGTGCAACTAGCCCACCAGCTACCTCCATTAAGCGCCACAGAGCTGCGTTGCAGAGAGGTGTAAAAGGGGCGTGGCCTCTGACCACCTCTCTGCAACGCAGGCCTGTAGCGCTTACTGGAAGTACCTGGTGGGCTAGTTGGGCCCCAGGGACCCTCAGGATTCAAGGTGACCTAATACCCCAACTTAAATCGCACCACAGGGCGCGTTTGCACAGTGGTGAAGGGAGGGGGTGGGGCCTCAGGTGACATGTGTGCAAACACGCCCTGTGGCGCGTTTTAAGTTGGGGAATTAATTCCCCTTGAATCCTGAGGGACCCTGGGGGCCAACTAGCCCACCAGGTACCTCCAGTGCGCGCCACAGGGCTGCATTGCAGAGAGGTGGTCCAGGCCATGCCCCTTTTTACACCTCTGTGCAACGCAGCTCTGTGGTACTTACTGGAGGTACCTGGTGGGCTAGTTGGACCCCAGGAACCCTTAGGATTCAAGGGGACTTTATCCCCCAACTTAAAACGGCCAGAGGGCGTGTTTGCACACATGTAACCTCAGGCCCCCCCCTCCCTACACCAGTGTGCAAACGCGCCCCATGGCGCGTTTTAAGAGGTTGTTTTAATCCCCCTGCCCTATTATGTACTAGGGAGTTACAGAGGAGGTCATGCTAATCACAGGGGTACCCCAACGCATAGTGTTCCCTAGTGTATGTAGGTGTTTTAACTGTATTCTAAGTGTCTTTTACCATAGCACTGGCTCTAGGCCTGGTTAGTCAGAGTCAGTTACCACCAGTACACGTCTGGAAAAGGTGTGGGCACAGGATGATTTTGCAACAAGGCCTCTTTCTGCTCCTCTGTTGGTTCTTTCTGCACATGTCTTGCTTCTTCCTGGATTTTTCTTCGTCTTTGTGGACTTCTGTTTCTTTCGACATTTCTTTTGCTTCTTTCTGTGTGTTTTTTCTTCTTTCTTCACATGTCCTACTTCTGTAGTCATAGTTACAAACTAGCATTTGAAAAACCTTTGATATTCACTGAAAAAACCATAGGTTTCAGGCACGTTATAGTTAGAAATTAGCATTTACAAAACCTTTGAAATTCACTGAAAAAACCATAGGTTTCAGGCACGTTATAGTTAGAAATTACCATTTAAAAAACCTTAGAAATTCACTGAAAAAACCATAGGTTTTAGGGAAAGTTATAGTTAGTTGGACATTGCACTCGTACAAAACCCGTGAAATTCCCCCGTTATAGTTAGTTCAGCTAACTATAACTCGCACCCGTAATGCACTGCTGATGACGTCACATATTACATCACTCATGACATGGTCAGTGACATCACTGATGACATCTCAAATGACATCACTGATGACATCACTGATGACATCATCCAGTCACTGTGTGTTTCTGTAAAGTTTAAATATGTTTTATATATATGCCAAGGTGTATTGAAGAATGAGTGGGTGTATAAGTGTCTGGATGGATGATTTAGTAGGTGCGTGACTGACTGTATAAGTGAGTGATTAAATGTGTCTTACTGAATGCATGGGTTGGTGAGTAGTTACATGAGTGTGTATATTGGTTATTGATTGGTTGCTTGAGAATTTGTATGGGAGACTGAGTGTGTGTGTGGGTGGGTGTGAGGTGTGTGACTCTGTGCATAGATGTGTGAGTGGTTGATTCACTGGGTGTATGGGTTCAAGAGTGCATGTGAAAACAGCTGTATGGGCAGGTGAGTGTATGTATGGGTGTGTTGGTGAGTGAATGGATGTCTCAGAGGTACATGTCGAAGTAACTACATAGGAAGAGGCAGTGTATGTGAGAGTTGGAGTATAAATGACTAAATGTGAGAGTCAGTGATTGTGAGAGTGGCTGTATGGATGAGTGTGTACTAGTATCAGTGATTATATAAGAGAGTAAGTATGCGTTAGTATCTGTATAGGTGAGTAAATTGGAGTGTGATTGATTATTTGCATGACTGACTAGGTGTGTGAGTAACTCCATGGATGAATGGCGGTGTGTGAGTGTCTGTATAGGTGTATGAGTGCATATGATAGTGTTGTATTGATGAGTGACTGCATGTATGAGTGATTGTATGGGTGAATGAGTGGATGTGTGTGTAGACCTAGGAATCAGTGAGTGCGCATGTAGTAACTGGTATTGGTGTGTCGATGGTTTCGAAAATGGTAGTCTGTATTTTACAGTGGGTATATCAATAGTTATAATAGAGTGTGAGGAGGTGCATCAGATTTTCACGTGGATGATGTCATCAGTGATGTCATCAGTGATGTCATTTGAGATGTCATCAGTGATGTCATCAGTGATGTTACTGACCATGTCATGAGTGATGTAATATGTGACGTCATCAGCAGTGCATTGCGGGCGCGAGTTATAGTTAGCTGAACTAACTATAACGGGGAATTTCACGGGTTTTGTACGAGTGCAATGTCCAACTATAACTTTCCTAAAACCTATGGTTTTTCAGTGAATTTCTAAGGTTTTTAAATGCTAATTTCTAAATATAACGTGCCTGAAACCTATGGTTTTTCAGTGAATTTCAAAGGTTTTGTAAATGCTAATTTCTAACTATAACGTGCCTGAAACGTATGGTTTTTTTCAGTGAATATATATATATATTATCTACTGGCGGTCGCCAGTAGATAGTTATAGTTATGAACTATTTTCCATAGGAAATCCGCAACATTCTATTTGAAATAACTTTGGTGCCGGTTGATGAATCTTCGCGAAATTTTGAAAACTCGTGGGGCGGTCCGGTCCGCTCCTATATTGAAAGTCTCGGGGTGATTCGTCAAGTGGGGGCTGAGAAAAAAGGGGGGTCCCAAAACGTGTTTTTCCCATGCAATTTTCCATAGGAACCTTTCATCGCAGCGACAGCCCGAACTGCTGAACGGAATTACACCAAATTTGGCAAAAAGGTAGCCCTTGGTTCAGAGTCATGCCTTTTGGTTAAATGGTGTAAATCCGTTCAGTAGTTCCTGAGAATTTTGAAAAAGAAAACACATATATATCTGGGCGGAGCCTAACCACACATGTCATCGTGAGATCTGATTGGCTGTCAGCACTTCATCATGGAATTGCTGGCAGCCATCTTGGGACCAATATAAATGATAGTACCCCATTGAAATGCATTGTAGTGAATCGAAGATTTTGAGGGTTACCAAAAGGAGAACTATAAAGGGTGATAACAGACTTTAGTTACATTAGAATTCATTTGTTGATGGTACCATACTAATTTCAGGAATTGTGGTGTGTTCTAAGGTGATTTTACCCTGTGAAAAACCTTCTGCTGGGATATCATGAATCATGTTTGAGAGAAAACTATTTTCACATGCTTGTCCCATACAGTTTTGGAAGGTGCTCCAGAAGCTAAAATGAGAGCATATTTTCTGTAAATTCACATTATCTTTCTCAGTCATGTGAGAATGAAGTCTGACATTTTCAGTAAAACATGTACATCCAACAAGGGCAGAGACTGTCAGTTAATTCCTTTGTGTTCTACTGCAGCTTCCCAGAGTGTTCTAAAGAACAACTAGAGTGCTAACAGCCTTACTTATGACAAAAGTATGGCACAACTGAAGCCATCTTGATTGGAATAAACTGGTAACACTTAAAACATTTAATTTAAAAGGAACAAAATGATGGGGTTCATTTTGTCATAGAAATTATGGTTAGTGCTGTAGAAAGAAAAATTAGGACATGTTTCAAGTGTGATCTCAAATATCTTCCTGTTATATTTCAACAGGAGCAGCCTGTCGGTTGATACCGTTGTGTTCTACTGCAGCTTCCCAGAGTGTTCTAAAGAACAACTAGAGCGCTAACAGTCTTACTTATGACAAAATTATGGCACACCTGAAGCCATCTTGATTGGAATAAACTGGTAACTCTTAAAACATTTAATTTCAAAAGGAACAAAATGAGGGGGTTCATTTTGTCATAGAAATTATGGTTAGTGCTGTAGAAAGAAAAATTAGGACATGTTTTAAGTGAGATCTCAAATATCTTCCTGTTATATTTCAACAGGAGCAGCCTGTCAGTTGATGCCTTTGTGTTCTACTGCAGCTTCCCAGAGTGTTCTAAAGAACAACTAGAGAGCTAACAGTCTTACTTATGACAAAAGTATGGCACACCTGAAGCCATCTTGATTGGAATAAACTGGTAACACTTTAAACATTTAATTTAAAAAGGAACAAAATGAGGGGGTTCATTTTGCCATAGAAATTATGGTTAGTGCTGTAGAAAGAAAAATTAGGACATGTTTTAAGTGAGATCTCAAATATCTTCCTGTTATATTTCAACAGGAGCAGCCTGTCAGTTGATGCCTTTGTGTTCTACTGCAGCTTCCCAGAGTGTTCTAAAGAACAACTAGAGTGCTAACAGCCTTACTTTATGACAAAAGTATGGCACACCTGAAGCCATCTTGATTGGAATAAACTGGTAACACTTAAAACATTTAATTTAAAAAGGAACAAAATGATGGGGTTCATTTTGTCATAGAAATTATGGTTAGTGCTGTAGAAAGAAAAATTAGGACATGTTTCAAGTGTGATCTCAAATATCTTCCTGTTATATTTCAACAGGAGCAGCCTGTCAGTTGATGCCTTTGTGTTCTACTGCAGCTTCCCAGAGTGTTCTAAAGAACAACTAGAGCGCTAACAGTCTTACTTATGACAAAATTATGGCACACCTGAAGCCATCTTGATTGGAATAAACTGGTAACTCTTAAAACATTTAATTTAAAAAGGAACAAAATGAGGGGGTTCATTTTGTCATAGAAATTATGGTTAGTGCTGTAGAAAGAAAAATTAGGACATGTTTTAAGTGAGATCTCAAATATCTTCCTGTTATATTTCAACAGGAGCAGCCTGTCAGTTGATGCCTTTGTGTTCTACTGCAGTTTCCCAGAATGTTCTAAAGAACAACTAGAGCGCTAACAGTCTTACTTATGACAAAAGTATGGCACACCTGAAGCCATCTTGATTGGAATAAACTGGTAACACTTAAAACATTTAATTTAAAAAGGAACAAAATGAGGGGTTCATTTTGCCATAGAAATTATGGCTAGTGCTGCAGAAAGAAAATTTAGGGCATGTTTTAAGTGAGATCTCAAATCCTCTTCTATTTCATTAGAAAATTCTGACATGCAGACTGAAACAATCACTTTCAATACCAGCAGTAGACTTCCAGTTAACTCCCTGGTGAGCAGTATCTTTACTACAGTGATCTAATGAACAACTAGAGTGCTAACATTCTGAATTTATGGCCAATGTGTGACACATCTGAATGACTTCTTGATGGAATCAAAGTAAAAAACTGAAAGCATTTCCTACTGAGGAGACTGCAGTAAATGACAAAATTAGGAAACTTCATAACAAATAAGTCTCCCAAGATGGCCACCAGAGAAAAAAGAGCCCAAATGTAGCACAAATATCACCCAGATGTAGCCCACATATAGCCCAATGACAGAAGTGTGCAAAACACTTTTTATTTTTAGTTTTTCTGCAGTTTTATATAGTGCAAACTGGTCAGGTATTGGAGCGTTACATCTTACTTGGACCCCTTATTGCGTAATTTGCACGAAGTACATGAGATTGATCTTGCAAAACATTGAACTTTACGATTCTGTTAACCTGAAGTTGCTCTGAACCGGGCTTTGTAACACCCGTTTTTACCGACTGGTTTTAATGAATTCTCACTGTATTGTATTAGGAAAGAGGATTTTCTGTTTTTATGTACACTTTTATGATCTATGTTTCTAAATCAGATCAAATAAAGTTTAATGAATTCTATGGCAGGGCGGAGGCGAGGATTATGCATATCTTTCCTCACTTTATTTGCATAGCAGTTCAAAGAAAACGTAACACAACAATCATTAAACAAAAGACTACACAACCCATGAACCATTAGGGGGGTAGTCTCCAAGGCAACTATAGTCCAATCATCGTATATAATATCGTGACGTCCCTTCCGCTTTCTCTTTCTTCACTGCTCGTCAGTTAAGTGCATTCCTTACATTCTTGGCTTAATCTGACGTTGTTGCTGTTTGTATAGCGGTTTCTTGTGCACGTTATTAGCATTATTGCCTTGGTATTGTTTCATATTCCCTGCGCAGCAGGCTCTTGCCCGAGCGTGTTCTCCCCCTTGCAGTTTCTCCCGCTGTGTGCTCTGCGCGCGGTGAGATCCTGTCAGGCGCGTCTGGTCCGAGCGAGGCAGCTCCATTGAGCGCTCCCGCTGGTCTTTACGCGCGTTTGGGAATCCGGTCGCTCCTTTAGTGTCCGCTTGATTCCCGACAACCCTCGCCTAATTTTGACACCGCTACGCGGTGATTTCCCCACACGGTATTGCGCCTCAGTCTATTCTTATAACAGCTTCGGGGAAAGCCCAGCTGTTGGAGCACCGGCGAGGGGGCTGTCTTAAGGATTTTAAGGGCATTTGTTCTGTGCTCACACCCTCTGCTATCATGTCTTCTCCAGAAGACCATTTTTACTCCTCCTACCAGGAAGTGGAGGAGGAATGGCCCCACAACTTCTCCCTCCAGCAGTGGACCAAGCCCTCTCTCTGGCTATTTCTAAGGCGCTGGCTCCTCTTAGGGATCAGGTTGATAAGCTGGCAAAAAGCATCCCTGGGGTGTTCAGTGACCCAGATCTGGTGGTGGCGGGTCCAAGTAGCTCCCAGATGGGTAATAAAAGGGCCGTTAAGCATAACCCGGGGCACTTGGAAGGATTTGATAAACTTACGGAGACCTTCCTCAAGAGTGCGCGAACGCTAAAACATGCACCCTGCCGGGAGGAGGAGGGGCCCGGAGAAAACTGCGACACTGTCACCACTATTGTAGACCCCGACGGCGGGTTTCCCTTAGAGGAGAGGGTGTATCGGAGGACGATTTCTCCTCCGATGAGGATAAGGACTCGGGCGTCCCTGGCGTCCAGAGTCCCACTCCTCTCAGTCCCCGGTTGGGGACGGGGTCCACTCGGACATGTTCGAGCCTACCCAAATTTACCATCCTAGGTCGGCAGAGTGGACACCTGACGCCAAAGTGGCAGAGTATGTGGTGGGGAAAATCCATCAACCCCTTGAAAGGGAGGTCAGGAATAGGATGAGGGGAGAATGCCCCAGGCCCTCACTGAAGGGGAAGGTGGCACACACGCCTGAAATTGATGAGAATCTATGTACCTTTTTCTCCAAGTATATGAGGGATGCCAAGAAAGGAATTGATAGGTCTTGGACGTGGTAGGGCCCTTGACCCAAATTATTCAATTGACGGAGCGTTCCAAATAGTCAGGATCCCCTTTGTCCACGGATATTGTGGCTGGTTGGGCGCACTACCCTAAACCCTAAAACACTACCCCCTCCACTACCCAAACACCACTGCACTACCCTAAACCCTAAAACACTACCCCCAGCATGACACCCTACACTACCCAAACATAACTGCACTACCCTAAACCCTAAAACAATACCACCAGCACGACTCCCTACACTACCCAAACACCACTGCACTACCCTAAACCCTAAAACACTACCCCCAGCATGACTCCCTACACTACCCAAACACCACTGCACTACACTAAACCCTAAATATACCCCCAGCATGACCTCCCACACTACACAAACACCACTGCACTACCCTAAACCCTAAAACACTACCCCCAGCATGACCCCCTATACTACCCAAACACCACTGCACTACCCTAAACACTAAAACACTAACCCCAGCATGACCCCCTACACTACCCATACACCACTGAACTACCCTATACCCTAAAACACGACCCCCTACACTACACAAACACGACTGCACTACCCTAAACCCTAAAACACTACCCACAGCATGACCCCCTTCACTACACAAACACCACTGCACTGCTCTAAACCCTAAAACACTACCCCAGCACTACCCCTACACTACCCAAACACCACTGCACTAACATAAACCCTAAAACACTACCCCCAGCACAACCCCCTACACTACACAAACACCACTGCACTACCCTAAACCCTAAAACACTACCCCCAACACGACTCCCTACACTACCCAAAAACCACTGCACTACCCTAAACCCTAAATCTACCCCCAGCACGACCCCCTACACTACCCAAACACCACTGCACTACCCTAAACCATAAAACACTACCCCCAGCATGATCCCCTACACTACACAAACACCACTGCACTACCCTAAACCCTAAAACACTACCACCAGCACGACTCCCTACACTACCCAAACACCACTGCACTACCCTAAACCCTAAAACACTACCCCAGCACGACCCCTACACTACCCATACACCACTGCACTACCCTAAACCATAAAACACTACCCCCAGCACGACCCCCTACACTACTGCACTACCCTAAACCCTAAAACACTACCCCCAGCACGACCCCCTACACTACCCAAACACCACTGCACTACCCTAAACCCTAAAACACTACCCCCAGCACGACCCCCTACACCACCCAAACACCACTGCACTACCCTAAACCCTAGAAAAGAAACCCCCACCCCATGCCCAATCCCCCTTACCTCTCACTCCTCATGGTTCCTCTCTCCTCGTGGTTCCTGCTTCACGTCATCTCTGAGGGGCGGTGCACGTCGTTGTGAGGAAACGGAACAGCCTCTGTTTCCTTACAACGACATGGATCGTCTACATGTTTTTAGAACGCATGGTCATTTACCATACATACCTTTACAACAAAATTCGTTGTAAAGGCATGCGTGGTAAATCACCATGCGTTCTAAAAAATGCGTAGTAATGACTTCGTGATGTACAACGCATGCGTGGTAATGCATGCGTTGTAATGGTATCGCAAAGTAAAAAAGTCGTTGTAACGGCTGTTTACCGATCGAAGCTGGCCCCTGTTCTTCAGTGAGACGTTTATTTGATTAATTAGGAGGAAGGAATGTGTTTTTTACCGAAAAGTGCATTCCCGGCTGTTTTATTGTGAAAGTGTCCGCGTGGCCTGGTTTCACTTCCGGTGTGAGAGTGGAAGAGTCTGTTTGGATCTAAAGGAGTTCTGTTGTTGGACGGGGCCGGCGCGACATGTCATCAGAAAACATAGCTAATGGAAAGCGTCCTCCCTGAAGTGTGGAGCAGTGCCATGAGAGGTCAACGAGTGTGCGTCCCACCGCAGTATGACCGTACCGCGTGACCCATGTGCCGCCTCCAGGGTACGGGAGGCAGAAGCGGCATCGTAGGTCCTCTTGAAGACCGTTGTAGCACTAATTCTACATTTTGGTACTAGGGCATTTTAACTTCGTTGTTCCTGCCAGATACAAAGAGAAGATCCTGTGTTATTCAGTGCCCTCGTTACCTTTTTTGTGGGTTGTGGTGCTTGTCACTTCGCTGCCCCGCCGGTGCACACGACTGGGCACCCCACCTCGTGTGCCATCTGCAGGGCCTCTGCCCTCGGATCACTGGTTTCGGTTTCTGGAGTGGCAACATAAACAGTTTCTCCCAAAGGACTAGCCTGAACACTTAGGTGAATATCCCCTGCACCAGCATTCCACTGAAATTCTTTCCTAGCTCTCCCACGTCAACGAGCACGGCTCCGTTCGCGACACCGTATGACGTCATCGGAGCCATAAGAGGACCTCGTCGGCGTGCTGACGTCAGTTCCACCCATTTTTTCCGTGCCACCGATGCAAACAGGGGACCGAGACATTTTCACATGTATACATAGTATAATAAATATATATATATTCACTGAAAAAACCATAGGTTTCAGGCACGTTATAGTTAGAAATTAGCATTTAAAAAACCTTAGAAATTCACTGAAAAAACCATAGGTTTCAGGCACGTTATAGTTAGAAATTAGCATTTAAAAAACCTTAGAAATTCACTGAAAAAACCATAGGTTTCAGGGGCGTTATAGTTAGTTAGACATTTCACTCGTACAAAACCATAGAAATTCCCCCGTTATAGTTAGTTCAGCTAACTATAACTCTGCGCGCCCGCAATGCACTGCTGATGACGTCACATATTACATCACTCATGACATGGTCAGTGACATCACTCATGACATCACTGATGACATCTCAAATGACATCACTGATGACATCACTGATGACATCATCCAGTGAATGTGTGTTTTTCTGAAAATTAAATATGTTTTATATATGTATATCTCAAGGTCGATGGAAGAATAAATGGGTATATAAGTGTCTAAATGGATGATTTTTTTTGGTAAATTTATTGTATAACTGACTAAGTGTATCTTAGTGAATACAAGGGTTAGTGAGTAATGTTTAAATATGAAAATATCTGTATCAGTCTCTCACTTTGTGTATAAGTGGCTGCATGCGTTGGTGAGTAGCTACATGAGTGTCTATATGGGTTATTAGTTGGTTTTTTGAGAATCAGTATGAGTGTCTGAGTGTCTGTATGGTTCGGTGGGGGGTATTACTTAGTGCATAGATGCATGAATGAGTGACTCACTGTTTGTATGTGTTGAAGACAGCATGAGTGAAGGACTGTATAGGTGGATGAGTATGTGTATGGGTGTGTTAGTGAGTGAATGACTGTCTCAATAGTGTCTTTATGAGTAACTACATATGTTTTAAACTACTATATGTGAGTATTGGTGTATATAAGTGAGTATATGTGAGAGTGAGAGATTGGAAGAGTTCCTGTACAAATAAGTAGGTGTTTCTATAAGTGATTGTTTAAGAGAGTAAGTATGTGTAAGTTTCTGTAGAAGTAAGTGTGGTAGTGTGTGTATAACTGTATATGCAAGTAAATGGATGTTTGATACTTTGTTTGCATGTGTGACTATGTGTGTGAGTAACTCTATGGATGAGTGGCGGTGTGTGACAGGATGTATAGGTGTATGAGTACATATGATGAGTGAGTACATGTATGAGTGACTGTATAGGGACTGTCGGTGAATGAGTGGATGTGTGTGTAGATCTTGGAATTACTGAATAGGTGTGTTGTAACTGGTATTGGTATGTCCATTGTTTTGAAAATGTTAGTTTGTATTTTTGAGTGTGTGTATCAAAGGTTATATTAGGGTGAGAGGAGGTCTGCCACTCTATCACAAGGATGATGTCATCAGTGATGTCATCAGTGATGTCATTTGAGATGTCATCAGTGATGTCTTGAGTGATGTCACTGACCATGTCATGAGTGATGTAATATGTGACGTCATCAGCAGTGCATTGCGGGCGCGCGAGTTATAGTTAGCTGAACTAACTATAACAGGGGAATTTCTATGGTTTTGTACGAGTGAAATGTCCAACTAACTATAACGCCCCTGAAACCTATGGTTTTTTCAGTGAATATTATCTACTGGCGGTCGCCAGTAGATAGTTATAGTTAGGACCTATTTTCCATAGGAAATTCACAACATTCTATTTCCAATAACTTTGGTGCCGGTTGATGAATCTTCGCGAAATTTTCAAAACTTATGGCCCTCTCCGGTCTGCTCCTATCCTGAAAGTTTCGGGGTGATTCGGCAAGTGGGGGGTGAGAAAAAAGGGGGGTCCCTAAACGTGTTTTCCCCATGCAATTTTCCATAGGAAACTTTAGACACGGCTACAGACCGAACTGCTGAACGGAATTACACCACATTTGGCAAAGAGGTAGTTCTTGGTTCAGAAAGAACCCTTTTTGTTAAATGGTGTAAATCCGTTCAGTAGTTGCTGAGAAAATCAAAAGTAAAAACACATATATATCCGGGCGGAGCCTAACCACCACACATGTCATTGTGAGATCTGATTGGCTGTCAGCACTTCATCCTGGAATTGCTGGCAGCCATCTTGGGACCAATATACATGATAGTACCCCATTGAAATGCATTGTAGTGAATCAAAGATTTTGAGGGTTACCAAAAGGAGAACTATAAAGGGTGATAACAGACTTTAGTTACATTAGAATTCATTTGTTGATGGTACCATACTAATTTCAGGAATTGTGGTGTGTTCTAAGGTGATTTTACCCTGTGAAAAACCTTCTGCTGGGATATCATGAATCATGTTTGAGAGAAAACTATTTTCACATGCTTGTCCCATAGAGTTTTAGAAGGTGCTCCAGAAGCTAAAATGAGAGCATATTTTCTGTAAATTCACATTATCTTTCTCAGTCATGTGAGAATGAAGTCTGACATTCTCAGTAAAACATGTACATCCAACAAGGGCAGAGACTGTCAGTTGATTCCTTTGTGTTCTACTGCAGCTTCCCAGAGTGTTCTAAAGAACAACTAGAGTGCTAACAGCCTTACTTATGACAAAAAGTATGGCACACCTGAAGCCATCTTGATTGGAATAAACTGGTAACACTTAAAACATTTAATTTAAAAAGGAACACAATGATGGGGTTCATTTTGTCATATAAATTATGGTTAGTGCTGTAGAAAGAAAAATTAGGACATGTTTCAAGTGTGATCTCAAATATCTTCCTGTTATATTTCAACAGGAGCAGCCTGTCAGTTGATGCCTTTGTGTTCTACTGCAGCTTCCCAGAGTGTTCTAAAGAACAACTAGAGCGCTAACAGTCTTACTTATGACAAAATTATGGCACACCTGAAGCCATCTTGATTGGAATAAACTGGTAACTCTTAAAACATTTAATTTAAAAAGGAACAAAATGAGGGGTTCATTTTGTCATAGAAATTATGGTTAGTGCTGTAGAAAGAAAAATTAGGACATGTTTTAAGTGAGATCTCAAATATCTTCCTGTTATATTTCAACAGGAGCAGCCTGTCAGTTGATGCCTTTGTGTTCTACTGCAGCTTCCCAGAGTGTTCTAAAGAACAACTAGAGAGCTAACAGTCTTACTTATGACAAAATTATGGCACACCTGAAGCCATCTTGATTGGAATAAACTGGTAACACTTAAAACATTTAATTTAAAAAGGAACAAAATGAGGGGGTTCATTTTGCCATAGAAATAATGGTTAGTGCTGCAGAAAGAAAATTTAGGGCATGTTTTAAGTGAGATCTCAAATCCTCTTCTATTTCATTAGAAAATTCTGACATGCAGACTGAAACAATCACTTTCAATACCAGCAGTAGACTTCCAGTTAACTCCCTGGTGAGCAATAGCTTTACTACAGTGATCTAATGAACAACTAGAGTGCTAACATTCTGAATTTATGGCAAATGTGAGACACATCTGAATGCCTTCTTGATGGAATAAAAGTAAAAAACTGAAAGCATTTCCTACTGAGGAGACTGCAATAAATGAGGAAATTAGGAAACTTCATAACAAAGAAGTCTTCCAAGATGGCCACCAGAGAAAAAAGAGCCCAAATGTAGCACAAATATTACCCAGATGTAGCCCACATATAGCCCAATGACAAAAGTGTGCAAAACACTTTTTATTTTTAGTTTTTTTGCAGTTTTATGTAGTGCAGACTGGTCGGGTATTGGAGCGTTGCATCTTAAAACATGACCCCCTACACTACAAAAACACCACTGCACTACCCTAAACCCTAAAACACTACCCCCAGCACGACCCCCTACACTACACAAGCACCACTGCACTACCCTAAACCCTAAAACACTACCCCCAGCACGACCCCCTATACTACCCAAACACCACTGCACTAACCTAAATCCTAAAACACTACCCCAAGCATGACCACCTAGACTACCCAAACACCACTGCACTACTCTAAAACATGACCCCCTACACTACACAAACACCACTGTTCTACCCTAAACCACTATCCCCAGCACAACCCCCTACACAACACAAACACCACTGCACTACCCTAAACCCTAAAACACTACCCCCAGCACGACCCCCTACACTACACAAACACCACTGCACTACCCTAAACCCTAAAACACTACCCCAGCATGACCCCCTACACTACCCAAACACCACTGCACTACCCTAAAACATGACCCCCAACACTACACAAATACCACTGCACTACCCTAAACCCTAAAACACTACCCCCAGCACGACCCCTACACTACACAAGCACCACTGCACTACCCTAAACCCTGAAACACCAGCCCCTGCACGACCCCTACACTGCCCGAACACCACTGCACTGCCCTAAACCCTGAAACACCACCCCCAGGACGACCCCCTACACTACCCGAACACCACTGCACTGCCCTAAACCCTGAAACACCACCCCCTTCACGACCCCCTACACTGCCCGAACACCACTGCACTGCCCTAAACCCTGAAACACCACCCCCAGCACGACCCCCTACACTGCACGAACACCACTGCACTGCCCTAAACCCTGAAACACTACCCCCAGCAAGACCCCCTACACTGCCCGAACACCACTGCACTGCCCTAAACCCTGAAACATCACCCCCAGCAAGACCCCCTACACTGCCTGAACACCACTGCCCTAAACCCTGAAACACCACCCCCAGCAAGACCCCCTACACTGCCCAAACACCACTGCACTGCCCTAAACCCTGAAACACCACCCCCAGCACGACCCCCTACACTGCCCGAACACCACTGCTCTGCCCAAAACCCTGAAACACCAGCCCCAGCACGACCCCCTACACTGCCCGAACACCACTGCACTGCCCTAAACCCTGAAACTCCAGCCCCAGCACGACCCTCTATACTGCCCGAACACCACTGCACTACCCTAAACCCTGAAACACCACCCCAAGCACGACCCCCTACACTGCCCGAGCACCACTGCACTGCCCTAAACCCTGAAACACCAGCCCCAGCACGACCGCCTACACTGCCCAAACACCACTGCACTGCCCTAAACCCTGAAACACCAGCCCCAGCACGACCCCCTACACTGCCCGAACACCACTGCACTGCCCTAAACCCTGAAACACCAGCCCCAGCATGACCCCCTACACTGCCCGAATACCACTGCACTGCCCTAAACCCTGAAACACCACCCCCTGCAAGACCCCATACACTGCCCGAACACCACTGCACTGCCCTAAACCCTGAAACACCACCCCCAGCATGACCCCCTACACTGCCCGAACACCACTGCACTGCCCTAAACCCTGAAACACTACCCCGTGCATGACCCCCTACACTGCCCGAACACTACTGCACTACCCTAAACCTTGAAACACCATCCCCAGCACGACCCCTTACACTGCACGAACACCACTGCACTGCCCTAAACCCTGAAACACTACCCCCAGCAAGACCCCCTACACTGCCCAAACACCACTGCACTGCCCTAAACCCTGAAACATCACACCCAACAAGACCCCCTACACTGCCCAAACACCACTGCCCTAAACCTTGAAACACCACCCCAGCAAGACCCCCTACACTGCCCGAACACCACTGCACTGCCCTAAACCCTGGAACACCAGCACGACCCCCTACACTGCCTGAACACCACTGCACTGCCCTAAACCCGGAAACACCCCCCCCTGCACGACCCCCTACACTGCCCGAACACCACTGCACTGCCCTAAACCCTGAAACACCACCCCCAGCATGACCCCCTACACTGCCCGAACACCACTGCATGCCCTAAACCCTGAAACACCACCCCCTGCACGACCCCCTACACTGCCCGAACACTACTGCACTGCCACAAAACCCTGAAACACCACCCCCAGCACGACCCCCTACACTGCACGAACACAACTGCACTTCCCTAAACCCTGAAACACTACCCCCAGCAAGACCCCTACACTGCCCGAACACCACTGCACTGCCCTAAACCCTGAAACATCACCCCAGCAAGACCCCCTACACTGCCCGAACACCACTGCCCTAAACCCTGAAACACCACCCCCAGCAAGACCCCCTACACTGCCCGAACACCACTGCACTACCCTAAACCCTGAAACACCACCCCCAGCACGACTCCCTACACTGCCCGAACACCACTGCATGCCCTAAACCCTGAAACACCAACCCCTGCACGACCCCCTACACTGCCCGAACACCACTGCACTGCCCTAAACCCTGAAACACCACCCCCAGCACGACCCCCTACACTGCCCGAACACTACTGCACTGCCACAAAACCCTGAAACACTACCCCAGCAAGACCCCCTACATTGCCCGAACACCACTGCACTGCACTAAACCCTGAAACATCACCCCCAGCAAGACCCCCTACACTGCCCGAACCCCACTGCCCTAAACCCTGAAACACCACCCCCAGCAAGACCCCCTACACTGCCCGAACACCACTGCACTACCCTAAACCCTGAAACACCAGCCCCAGCAAGACCCCCTACACTGCCCAAACACCACTGCACTGCCCTAAACCCTAAAACAGCACCCCAGCAAGACCCCCTACACTGCCCGAATACCACTGCACTGCCCGAAACCCTGAAACACCACCCCCAGCACGACCCCCTACACTGCCCGAACACCACTGCATGCCCTAAACCCTGAAACACCCCCCTGCACGACCCCTACACTGCCCGAACACCACTGCACTGCCCTAAACCCTGAAACACCACACCCAGCACGACCCCCTACACTGCCCGAACACCACTGCTCTGCCCAAAACCCTGAAACACCAGACCCAGCACGACCCCCTACACTGCCCGAACACCACTGCACTACCCTAAACCCTGAAACACCAGCCCCAGCAATACCCCCTACACTGCCCGAACACCACTGCACTGCCCTAAACCCTGACACACCACCCCCAGCAAGACCCCCTACACTGCCCGAACACCACTGCACTAAACCCTGAAACACGACCCCCAGCAAGACCACCTACACAGGCCGAACACCACTGCAATGCCCTAAACCCTGAAACACCACCCCCTGCATGACCCCCTACACTGCCCAAACACCACTGCACTGCCCTAAACCCTGAAACACCACCCCCTGCACGACCCCCTACACTGCCCAAACACCCCTGCACTGCCCTAAACCCTGAAACACCTCCCCCAGCATGACACCCTACACTGCCCGAACACCACTGCACTGCCCTAAACCCTGAAACACCACCCCCAGCACGTCCCCCTACACTGCCCGAACACCACTGCACTGCCCTAAACCCTGAAACGCCACCCCCCTGCACGACCCCCTACACTGCCGGAACACCACTGCACTGCACTGCCCTAAACCCTGAAACACCACCCCCAGCACGACCCCCTATGCTGCCCGAACACCACTGCACTGCCCTAAACCCTGAAACACTACCCCCAGCAAGACCCCCTACACTGTCCGAACACCACTGCACTGCCCTAAACCCTGAAACATCACCCCCAGCAAGACCCCCTACACTGCCTGAACACCACTGCCCTAAACCCTGAAACACCACCCCCAGCAAGACCCCCTACACTGCCCGAACACCACTGCACTGCCCTAAACCCTGAAACACCACCTCCAGCACAACCCCCTACACTGCCTGAACACCATTGCTCTGCCCTAAACCCTGAAACACTAGCCCCAGCACAACCCCCTACACTGCCCGAACACCATTGCACTGCCCTAAACCCTGAAACACAAGCCCCAGCACGACCCCCTACACTGCCCGAACACCACTGCACTGCCATAAACCCTGAAACACCACCCCCAGCACGACCCTCTACACTGCCCGAACACCACTGCACTGCCCTAAACCCTAAAACACCAGCCCCAGCAAGACCCCCTACACTGCCCGAACACCACTGCACTGACCTAAACACTGAAACACCACCCCCTCCATGACCCCCTACACTGCCCGAACACCACTGACCTGCCCTAAACCCTGAAACACCACCCCCTGCACCACCCCCTACACTGCCCAAACACCACTGCACTGCCCTAAACCCTGAAACACCACCCCCTGCACGACCCCCTACACTGCCCGAACACCACTGCACTGCCCTAAACCCTAAAACACTACCCCCAGCACGATTCCCTACACTACCCAAACACCACTGCACTACCCTAAACCCTAAAATACTCCCCCCAGCACGACCCCCTACACTACCCGAACACGACTGCACTGCCCTAAACCCTCAAACACTCCCCCCAGCATGACCCCCTACACTACCCAAACACCACTGCACTGCCATAAACCCTAAAACACTTCCCCCAGCATGACCCCCTATACTACCCGAACACCACTGCACTGCCCTAAACCCTAAAACACTCCCCCCAGCACGACCCCCTACACTACCCAAACACCACTGCACTGCCCTAAACCCTAAAACACTACCCCCCGCATGACCCCTACACTACCCAAACACCAATGCACTACCCTAAACCCTAAAACACTACCCCTGCATGACCCCCTACACTACCCAAATACCACTGCACTACCCTAAACCCTAAAAACTACCCCCTGCATGACTCCCTACACTACCCAAAGACCACTGCACTACCTTAAACCCTAAAACACGACCTCCTACACTACACAAAAACCACTGCACTACCCTAAACCCTAAAACACTACCCCCAGCACGACCCCCTACACTACACAAACACCACTGCACTACCCTAAACCCTAAAACACTACCCCCTACACTACACAAACACCACTGCACTACCCTAAACCCTAAAAAACAACCCCCAGCATGAACCCCTATACTACCCAAACACCACTGCACTACGCTAAACCCTAAAACACTACCCCCAGCAGTACCCCCTACACTACCCAAACACCACTGCACTACCCTAAACCCTAAAACACTACCCCCAGCAGTACCCCTACACTACCCAAACACCATTCCACTAACCTAAACCCTAAAACACTACCCCCAGTAGTAACCCCTACACTACTCAAACACCACTGCACTACCCTAAACCCTAAACCACTACCCCCAGCACGACCCCCTACACTACCCAAACACCACTGCACTACCCTAAACCCTAAAACACTACCCCCAGCACGACCCCCTACACTGCCGAACACCACTGCACTGCCCTAAACCCTGACACACCACCCCCAGCAAGACCCCCTACACTGCCCGAACACCACTGCACTAAACCCTGAAACACCACCCCCAGCAAGACCCCCTACACTGCCCGAACACCACTGCACTAAACCCTGAAACACCATCCAATGCAAGACCCCCTACACTGCCCAAACACCACTGCACTGCCCTAAACCCTGAACCACCACCCCCCAGCACGACACCCTACACTGCCCGAACACCACTGCACTGCCCTAAACCCTGAAACACCACCCCCAGCATGACCCCCTACATTGCCCGAACACCACTGCACTGCCCTAAACCCTGAAACACCACCCCCTGCACGACCCCCTACACTGCCCGAACACTACTGCACTGCCCTAAACCCTGAAACACCACCCCCAGCACGACCCCCTACACTGCCCGAACACCACTGCACTGCCCTAAACCCTGAAACACGACCCCCAGCAAGACCCACTACACTGCCCGAACACCACTGCACTGCCCTAAACCCTGAAACCTCACCCCCAGCAAGACCCCCTACACTGCCTGAACACCACTGCACTAAACCCTGAAACACCACCCCCAGCAAGACCCCCTACACTGCCCGAACACCACTGCACTGCCCTAAACCCTGAAACACCACCTACAGCACAACCCCCTACACTGCCTGAACACCATTGCTCTGCCCTAAGCCCTGAAACACTAGCCCCAGCACGACCCCCTTCACTGCCCGAACACCACTGCACTGCCCTAAACCCTGAAACACCACCTCCAGCACGACCCCCTACACTGCCTGAACACCACTGCACTGCCCTAAACCCTGAAACACCAGCGCCAGCAAGACCCCCTACACTGCCCGAACACCACTGCACTGCCCTAAACCCTGAAACACCACCCCCTGCACGACCCCCTACACTGCCCGAACACCACTGCACTGCCCTAAACCCTGAAACACCACCCCCTGCACCACCCCCTACACTGCCCGAACACCACTGCACTGCCCTAAACCCTGAAACACCACCCCCAGCACGACCCCCTACACTGCCCGAACACCACTGCACTGCCCTAAACCCTGAAATGCCACAACCCTGCATGACCCCCTACACTGCCCGAACACCACTGCACTGCCCTAAACCCTGAAACACCACCCCGCACGACCCCCTACACTGCCCGAACACCACTGCACTGCCCAAAACCCTGAAACACTACCCCCAGCATGACCCCCTTTACAGCCCGAACACCACTGCACTGCCCCAAACCCTGAAACACCACCCCCAGCACGACCCCCTACACTGCCCGAACACCACTGGCCTAAACCCTGAAACACCACCCCCTGCACGACCGCCTACACTGCCCGAACACCACTGCACTGCGGTAAACCCTGAAACACCACCCCCTGCACGACCCCCTACACTGCCCGAACACCACTGCACTGCCCTAAACCCTGAAACACCACCCCCAGCACGACCCCCTACACTGCCCGAACACCACTGCACTGCCCTAAACCCTAAAACACCACCCCCAGCACGACCCCCTACACTGCCCGAACACCACTGCACTGCCCTAAACCCTGAAACACCACCCCCAGCAAGACCCCCTACACTGCCCGAACACCACTGCACTGCCCTAAACCCTGAAACACCACCCCCAGCACAACCCCCTACACTGCCTGAACACCATTGCTCTGCCCTAAACCCTGAAACACTAGCCCCAGCACGACCCCCTACAGTGCCCGAACACCATTGCACTGCCCTAAACCCTGAAACACAAGCCCCAGCACGACCCCCTACACTGCCCGAACACCACTGCACTGCCCTAAACCCTGAAACACCACCCCCAGCATGACCCTCTACACTGCCCGAACACCACTGCACTGCCCTAAACCCTGAAACACCAGCCCCAGCAAGACCACCTACACTGCCTGAACACCACTGCCCTAAACCCTGAAACACCACCCCTTCACGACCCCCTACACTGCCCGAACACCACTGACCTGCCCTAAACCCTGAAACACCACCCCTGCACCACCCCCTACACTGCCCGAACACCACTGCACTGCCCTAAACCCTGAAACACCACCCCCTGCACCACCCCCTACACTGCCCGAACACCACTGCACTGCCCTAAACCCTGAAACACCACCCCCTGCACGACCCCCTACACTGCCCAAACACCACTGCACTGCCCTAAACCCTGAAACACCACCCCCTGCACGACCCCCTACACTGCCCGAACACCACTGCACTGCCCTAAACCCTAGAACACTACCCCGCCACATGACCCCTACACTACCCAAACACCAATGCACTACCCTAAACCCTAAAACACTACCCCTGCACGACCCCCTATACTACCCAAAGACCACTGCACTACCCTAAACCCTAAAAAACTACCCCCTGCATGACTCCCTACACTACTCAAAGACCACTGCACTACACTAAACCCTAAAACACGACCTCCTACACTACACAAAAACCACTGCACTACCCTAAACCCTAAAACACTACCCCCAGCACGACCCCCTACACTACACAAACACCACTGCACTACCCTAAACCCTAAAACACTACCCCCTACACTACACAAACACCACTGCACTACCCTAAACCCTAAAAAAACTATCCCCAGCATGAACCCCTATACTACCCAAACACCACTGCACTACCCTAAACCCTAAAACACTACCCCCAGCAAGACCCCCTACAATGCCTGAACACCACTGCACTGCCCTAAACCCTGAAACACCACCTCCAGCATGACCCCCTACACTGCCCGAACACCACTGCACTGCCCTAAACCCTGAAACACCAGCCCCAGCACGACCCCCTACACTGCCCGAACACCACTGCACTGCCCTAAACCCTGAAACACCACCCCCAGCACGACCCCCTACACTGCCCCAACACCACTGCACTGCCCTAAACCCTGAAACACCAGCCCCAGCAAGACCCCTACACTGCCCGAACACCACTGCACTGCCCTAAACCCTGAAACACCACCCCCTGCACGACCCCCTAGACTGCCCGAACACTACTGCACTGCCACAAAACCCTGAAACACCACCCCCAGCACGACCCCCTACAATGCACGAACACAACTGCACTGCCCTAAACCCTGAAACACTACCCCCAGCAAGACCCCCTACATTGCCCGAACACCACTGCACTGCCCTAAACCCTGAAACATCACCCCCAGCAAGACCCCCTACACTGCCCGAACACCACTGCCCTAAACCCTGAAACACCACCCCCAGCAAGACCCCCTACACTGCCGAACACCCCTGCACTACCCTAAACCCTGAAACACCAGCCCCAGCAAGACCCCCTACACTGCCCGAACACCACTGCACTGCCCTAAACCCTAAAACACCAGCCCCAGCAAGACCCCCTACACTGCCCGAACACCACTGCACTGCCCTAAACCCTGAAACACCACCCCCAGCACGACCCCCTACACTGCCCGAACACCACTGCATGCCCTAAACCCTGAAACACACCCCCTGCACGACCCCCTACACTGCCCGAACACCACTGCACTGCCCTAAACCCTGAAACACCACACCCAGCACGACCCCCTACACTGCCCGAACACCACTGCTCTGCCCAAAACCCTGAAACACCAGCCCCAGCACGACCCCCTACACTGCCCGAACACCACTGCACTACCCTAAACCCTGAAACACCAGCCCAGCAAGACCCCCTACACTGCCCGAACACCACTGCACTGCCCTAAACCCTGAAACACCAGCCCCAGCAATACCCCCTACACTGCCCGAACACCACTGCACTGCCCTAAACCCTGACACACCACCCCCAGCAAGACCCCCTACACTGCCCAAACACCACTGCACTGCCCTAAACCCTGAAACACCACCCCCAGCACGACCCCCTACACTGCCCGAACACCACTGCACTGCCCTAAACCCTGAAACACTACCCCCAGCAAGACCCCCTACACTGTCCGAACACCACTGCACTGCCCTAAACCCTGAAACATCACCCCCAGCAAGACCCCCTACACTGCCTGAACACCACTGCCCTAAACCCTGAAACACCACCCCCAGCAAGACCCCCTACACTGCCCGAACACCACTGCACTGCCCTAAACCCTGAAACACCACCTCCAGCACAACCCCCTACACTGCCTGAACACCATTGCTCTGCCCTAAACCCTGAAACACTAGCCCCAGCACGACCCCCTACACTGCCCGAACACCATTGCACTGCCCTAAACCCTGAAACACTAGCCCCAGCACGACCCCCTACACTGCCCGAAAACCACTGCACTGCCCTAAACCCTGAAACACCACCCCCAGCACGACCCTCTACACTACCCGAACACCACTGCATTGCCCTAAACCCTGAAACACCAGCCCCAGCAAGACCCCCTACACTGCCCGAACACCACTGCACTGACCTAAACCCTGAAACACCACCCCCTCCATGACCCCCTACACTGCCCGAACACCACTGACCTGCCCTAAACGCTGAAACAACACCCCTGCACCACCCCCTACACTGCCCGAACACCACTGCACTGCCCTAAACCCTGAAACACCACTCCCTGCACCACCCCCTACACTGCCCAAACACCACTGCACTGCCCTAAACCCTGAAACACCACCCCCTGCACGACCCCCTACACTGCCCGAACACCACTGCACTGCCCTAAACCCTGAAACACCACCCCCTGCACGACCCCCTACACTGCCCGAACACCACTGCACTGCCCTAAACCCTAAAACACTACCCCCAGCACGACCCCCTACACTACCCGAACACGACTGCACTGCCCTAAACCCTCAAACACTCCCCCAGCACGACCCCCTACACTACCCGAACACCACTGCACTGCCCTAAACCCTAAAACACTCCCCACAGCATGACCCCCTACACTACCCGAACACCACTGCACTGCCCTAAACCCTAAAACACTCCCCCAGCATGACCCCCTACACTACCCAAACACCACTGCACTGCCCTAAACCCTAAAACACTACCCCCCGCATGACCCCTACACTACCCAAACACCAATGCACTACCCTAAACCCTAAAACACTACCCCTGCATGACCCCCTACACTACCCAAAGACCACTGCACTACCCTAAACCCTAAAAAACTACCCCTGCATGACTCCCTACACTACCCAAATACCACTGCACTACCCTAAATCCTAAAACACGACCTCCTACACTACACAAAAACCACTGCACTACACTAAACCCTAAAACACTACCCCCAGCACGACCCCCTACACTACACAAACACCACTGCCCTAAACCCTAAAACACTACCCCCTACACTACACAAACACCACTGCATTACCCTAAACCCTAAAAAACTACCCCCAGCATGAACCCCTATACTACCCAAACACCACTGCACTACCCTAAACCCTAAAACACTACCCCCAGCAGTACCCCCTACACTACCCAAACACCACTGCACTACCCTAAACCCTAAAACACTACCCCCAGCAGTACCCCCTACACTACCCAAACACCACTGCACTACCCTAAACCCTAAACCACTACCCCCAGCACTACCCCCTACAACACCCAAACACCACTGCACTACCCTAAACCCTAAAACACTACCCCCAGCAGTACCCCCTACACTACCCAAACACCACTGCACTACCCTAAACCCTAAAACACTACCCCCAGCACGACCCCCTACACTGCCCGAACACCACTGCACTGCCCTAAACCCTGACACACCACCCCCAGCAAGACCCCCTACACTGCCCGAACACTACTGCAGTAAACCCTGAAACACCACCCCCTGCACGACCCCCTACACTGCCCAAACACCACTGCACTGCCCTAAACCCTGAACCACCACCCCCAGCACGACACCCTACACTGCCCGAACACCACTGCACTGCCCTAAACCCTGAAACACCACCCCAGCATGACCCCCTACACTGCCCGAACACCACTGCACTGCCCTAAACCCTGAAACACCACCCCCCTGCACGACCCCCTACACTGCCGGAACACCACTGCACTGCCCTAAACCCTGAAACACCACCTCCAGCACGACCCCCTACACTGCCCGAACACCACTGCACTGCCCTAAACCCTGAAACACTACCCCCAGCAAGACCCACTACACTGCCCGAACACCACTGCACTGCCCTAAACCCTGAAACCTCACCCCCAGCAAGACCCCCTACACTGCCTGAACACCACTGCCCTAAACCCTGAAACACCACCCCCAGCAAGACCCCCTACACTGGCCGAACACCACTGCACTGCCCTAAACCCTGAAACACCACCTCCAGCACAACCCCCTACACTGCCTGAACACCATTGCTCTGCTCTAAACCCTGAAACACTAGCCCCAGCACGACCCCCTACACTGCCCGAACACCACTGCACTGCCCTAAACCCTGAAACACCACCCCCAGCACGACCCCCTACACTGCCCGAACACCACTGCACTGCCCTAAACCCTGAAACACCAGCCCCAGCAAGACCCCCTACACTGCCCGAACACCACTGCACTGCCCTAAACCCTGAAACACCACCCAATGCACGACCCCCTACACTGCCCGAACACCACTGCACTGCCCTAAACCCTGAAACACCACCCCCTGCACCACCCCCTACACTGCCCGAACACCACTGCACTGCCCTAAACCCTGAAACACCACCCCCTGCACCACCCTACACTGCCCGAACACCACTGCACTGCCCTAAACCCTGAAACACCACCCCCAGCACGACCCCCTACACTGCCCGAACACCACTGCACTGCCCTAAACCCTGAAATGCCACAACCCTGCATGACCCCCTACACTGCCCGAACACCACTGCACTGCCCTAAACCCTGAAACACCACCCCCGCACGACCCCCTACACTGCCCGAACACCACTGCACTGCCCATAACCCTGAAACACTACCCCCAGCACGACCCCCTTTACAGCCCGAACACCACTGCACTGCCCCAAACCCTGAAACACCACCCCCAGCACGACCCCCTACACTGCCCGAACACCACTGCCCTAAACCCTGAATTACCACCCCCTGCACGACCCCCTACACTGCCCGAACACCACTGCACTGCGTTAAACCCTGAAACACCACCCCCTGCACGACCCCCTACACTGCCCGAAAACCACTGCACTGCCCTAAACCCTGAAACACCACCCCCAGCACGACCCCCTACACTGCCCGAACACCACTGCACTGCCCTAAACCCTAAAACACCACCCCAGCACGACCCCCTACACTGCCCGAACATCACTGCACTGCCCTAAACCCTAAAACACTACCCCCAGCAAGACCCCCTACACTGCCTGAACACCACTGCCCTAAACCCTGAAACACCACCCCCAGCAAGAACCCCTACACTGCCCGAACACCACTGCACTGCCCTAAACCCTGAAACACCACCTCCAGCACAACCCCCTACACTGCTTGAACACCATTGCTCTGCCCTAAACCCTGAAACACTAGCCCCAGCACGACCCCCTACAGTGCCCGAACACCATTGCACTGCCCTAAACCCTGAAACACAAGCCCCACCACGACCTCCTACACTGCCCGAACACCACTGCACTGCCCTAAACCCTGAAACACCACCCCCAGCACGACCCTCTACACTGCCCGAACACCACTGCACTGCCCTAAACCTTGAAACACCAGCCCCAGCAAGCCCCTACACTGCCCGAACACCACTGCACTGCACTAAACCCTGAAACACCACCCCCTGCACGACCCCCTACACTGCCCGAACACCACTGACCTGCCCTAAACCCTGAAACACCACCCCCTGCACCACCCCCTACACTGCCCGAACACCACTGCACTGCCCTAAACCCTGAAACACCACCCCCTGCACCACCCCCTACACTGCCCGAACACCACTGCACTGCCCTAAACCCTGAAACACCACCCCTGCACGACCCCCTACACTGCCCGAACACCACTGCACTGCCCTAAACCCTGAAACACCACCCCCTGCACGACCCCCTACACTGCCCGAACACCACTGCACTGCCCTAAACCCTAAAACACTACCCCCAGCACGACCCCCTACACTACCCGAACACCACTGCACTACCCTAAACCCTAAAATACTCCCCCAGCACGACCCCCTACACTACCCGAACACGACTGCACTGCCCTAAACCCTCAAACACTCCCCCAGCACGACCCCCTACACTACCCGAACACCACTGCACTGCCCTAAACCCTAAAACACTCCCCCCAGCATGACCCCCTACACTACCCGAACCCCACTGCACTGCCCTAAACCCTAAAACACTCCCCCAGCACGACCCCTACACTACCCAAACACCACTGCACTGCCCTAAACCCTAAAACACTACCCCGCCACATGACCCCTACACTACCCAAACACCAATGCACTACCCTAAACCCTAAAACACTACCCCTGCATGACCCCCTATACTACCCAAAGACCACTGCACTACCCTAAACCCTAAAAAACTACCCCCTGCATGACTCCCTACACTACTCAAAGACCACTGCACTACCCTAAACCCTAAAACACGACCTCCTACACTACACAAAAACCACTGCACTACCCTAAACCCTAAAACACTACCCCCAGCACGACCCCCTACACTACACAAACACCACTGCACTACCCTAAACCCTAAAACACTACCCCCTACACTACACAAACACCACTGCACTACCCTAAACCCTAAAAAACTACCCCCAGCATGAACCCCTATACTACCCAAACACCACTGCACTACCCTAAACCCTAAAACACTACCCCCAGCAAGACCCCCTACACTGCCCGAACACCACTGCACTGCCCTAAACACTGAAACACCACCTCCAGCACAACCCCCTACACTGCCTGAACACCATTGCTCTGCCCTAAACCCTGAAACACTAGCCCCAGCACGACCCCCTACACTGCCCGAACACCACTGCACTGCCCTAAACCCTGAAACACCAGCCCCAGCACGACCCCCTACACTGCCCGAACACCACTGCACTGCCCTAAACCCTGAAACACCACCCCCAGCACGACTCCCTACACTGCCCGAACACCACTGCACTGCCCTAAACCCTGAAACACCAGCCCCAGCAAGACCCCCTACACTGCCCGAACACCACTGCACTGCCCTAAACCCTGAAACACCACCCCTGCACGACCCCCTACACTGCCCGAACACCACTGCACTGCCCTAAACCATGAAACACCACCCCCTGCACGACCCCCTACACTGCCCGAACACCACTGCACTGCCCTAAACCCTGAAATGCCACAACCCTGCATGACCCCCTACACTGCCCGAACACCACTACACTGCCCTAAACCCTGAAACACCACCCCCGCACGACCCCCTACACTGCCCAAACACCACTGCACTGCCCAAAAGCCTGAAACACTACCCCAGCACGACCCCTTTACAGCCCGAACACCACTGCACTGCCTCAAACCCTGAAACACCACCCCCAGCACGACCCCCTACACTGCCCGAACACCATTGCCCTAAACCCTGAAACACCACCCCTGCACGACCCCCTACACTGCCCGAACACCACTGCACTGCCCTAAACCCTGAAACACCACCCCCTGCACAACCCCTACACTGCCCAAACACCACTGCACTGCCCTAAACCCTGAAACAGCACCCCCAGCACGACCCCCTACACTGCCCGAACACCACTGCACTGCCCTAAACCCTAAAACACCACCCCCAGCACGACCCCCTACACTGCCCGAACACCACTGCACTGCCCTAAACCCAAGAAACACTACCCCCAGCACGACCCCCTATACTACCCGAACACCACTGTACTACCCTAAATCCTAAAATACTCCCCCAGCACGACCCCCTACACTACCCGAACACGACTGCACTGCCCTCAAACCCTCAAACCCTCCCCCCAGCACGACCCCCTACACTACCCGAACACCACTGCACTGCCCTAAACCCTAAAACATTCCCCCAGCACGACCCCCTACACTACCCGAACACCACTGCACTGCCCTAAACCCTAAAACACTCCCCCAGCACGACCCCTACACTACCCAAACACCACTGCACTGCCCTAAACCCTAAAACACTACCCCGCATGACCCCTACACTACCCAAACACCAATGCACTACCCTAAACCCTAAAACACTACCCCTGCATGACCCCATACACTACCCAAAGACCACTGCACTACCCTAAACCCTAAAAAACTACCCCCTGCATGACTCCCTACACTACCCAAAGTCCAGTGCACTACCCTAAACCCTAAAACACGACCTCCTACACTACACAAAAACCACTGCACTACCCTAAACCCTAAAACACTACCCCCAGCACGACCCCCTACACTACACAAACACCACTGCACTACCCTAATGCCTAAAACACTACCCCCTACACTACACAAACACCACTGCACTACCCTAAACCCTAAAAACTACCCCCAGCACGAACCCCTACACTACCCAAACACCACTGCACTACCCTAAACCCTAAAACACTACCCCCAGCAGTACCCCTACACTACCCAAACACCACTGCACTACCCTAAACCCTAAAACACTACCCCCAGCAGTACCCCTACACTACTCAAACACCATTCCACTACCCTAAACCCTAAAACACTACCCCCAGCAGTACCCCTACACTACCCAAACACCACTGAACTACCCTAAACCACTACCCCCAGCACGGCCCCCTACACTACCCAAACACCACTGCACTACCCTAAACCCTAAAACACTACCCCCAGCACGAACACCTATACTACCCAAACACCACTGCACTACCCTAAACCCTAAACCACTCCCCCAGCACGACTCCCTACACTACCCAAACACCACTGCACTACCCTAAACCCTAAATCTACCCCCAGCATTACCCCCTACACTACACAAACACCACTGCACTACCCTAAACCCTAAAACACTACCCCCAGCACGACCCCCTTCACTACCTAAACACAACTGCACAATTTGTTTCAGGCATTGCAAAGCAGGCCTGTCGTGCTTACTGGAAGTACCTGGTGGGCTAGTTGGGCCCCAGGGACCCTCAGGATTCAAGGTGACCTAATCCCCCAACTTAAAATGCGCCACGGGGCGCGTTTGCACAGTGGTGAAGGGAGGGGGCGGGGCCTCAGGTGACATGTGCGCAAACACGCCCTGTGGTGCGTTTTAAGTTGGGGAATTTATTCCCCTTGAATCCTGAGGGACCCTGGGGGCCAACTAGCCCACCACGTACCTTCAGTAAGCACAACAGAGTTGCATTGCAGAGAGGTGAAAAAAGGTGATTGGCCTCGGAACGCCTCTCTGCAACTCAGCTCTGTGGTCCTAACTGTAGGTACCTGAGGGGGTAGTTGGGCCCCAGGGACCCTCAGGATTCAAGGGGGCTTAATCCCGCAACTTAAAACGCGCCACGGGGCGCGTTTGCACACATGTCACCTCAGGCCCCCCTTCCCTTTACCACTGTGCAAACGCGCCCTGTAGCGAGTTTTAAGAGGTAGTTTTAATCCCCCTGCCCTATTATGTACTAGGGACTTACAGAGGAGGTCATGCTAATCACAGGGGTACCCCAACGCATAGTGTTCCCTAGTGTATGTAGGTATTTTCACTGTATTCTAAGTGTCTTTTAGCATAGCACTGGCTCTGGTTAGTCAGAGTCAGTTACCACCAGTACCCGTCTGAAAAAGTTGTGGGCACAGGATGATTTTGCAACAAGGCCTCTTTCTGCTCCTCTTTTGGTTCTTTCTGCACATCTTTTGCTTCTTCCTGCACTTTTCTTCGTCTTTGTGGACTTCTGTTGCTTCTTTCTGCATTTCTTTTGCTTCTTTCTGTGCATTTTTTCTTCTTTCTTCACATGTCCTACCTCTGTAGGCATAGTTAGAAACTAGCATTTAAAAAACCTTTGAAATTCACTTGAAAAACCATAGGTTTCAGGCACGTTATAGTTTGAAATTAGCATTTAAAAATCCTTTGAAATTCACTGAAAAGACCATATGTTTCAGACACGTTATAGTTAGAAATTAGCATTTAAAAAACCTTTGAAATTCACTGAAAAAACCATAGGTTTTTGGGACAGTTATAGTTAGTTGGACATTTCACTCGTACAAAACCATAGAAATTCCCCCGTTATAGTTAGTTCAGCTAACTATAACTCGTGCCCCCGCAATGCACTGCTGATGACGTCACATATTACATCACTCATGACATGGTCAGTGACATCACTCATGACATCACTGATGACATCTCAAATGACATCACTGATGACATCACTGATGACATCAACCATGTGATAATTTCATGCATCTTCTCACACCCTAATATAACTTTTGATACACCCACTCTAAATTACAGACTGCCATTCTCAAAACCATACACACTCCAATACCAATAACTACATACCCACTCACTGATTCTTAGGTCTACACACACACACACATCTACTCACTCACCCGTACAGTCACTCATACTTACAGTCACTCAGTACAGGACTATCATATGCACTCATACACCTATATAAACACTCACACACTGCCACTCATCCATAGAGGTACTCACACACCTAGTCAGTCATGCAAAAAATGTATCACACACCCATTTACTCACCTATACAGTTATACACACACCAGCTCACTTACTCATACAAATACTAGCACATTCTTACGCTCTTATACAATAACTGATACAAGCATACACGCATCCATACAGCCACTCTCACAATCACACACTCTCACTTATAGCCATTTAAATACTCTAACACACATATATACTGCCTTTTACATATGTAGTTACTCGCACATGTACCACTGAGATATACATTCACTCACTAACACACCCATACACACACTCACCCACCCAAGCAGTCCATCACAGATGCACTCTTGAAATCATGTACCCAGTGAATCACCCACTCACACATCTATGTACAGAGTCACACACACCCCACCCACACAAACACTCAGGCAGCCATACAGATACTCAGAGAACCAATCAATAACCCATATAGACACTCATGTAGCTATTCGCAAATCCATGCATCCACTTACACACCAACAAACAGACGGATACAGACATTCACACAGTTTAGTCACTAACCCATGCATTCAGTAAGATACGTTTAATCACTCACTTGTAGAGTCAGTCACGCACGTACTAAATCATCCATTCAGACACTTATACACCCACTCATTCTTCAATACGCCTTTCCCTATATATATTAAACATATTTAAACTTTACAGAAACACACAGTCACTGGATGATGTCATCAGTGATGTCATCAGTGATGTCATTTGAGATGTCATCAGTGATGTCATCAGTGATGTCACTGACCATGTCATGAGTGATGTAATATGTGACGTCATCAGCAGTGCATTGCGGGGCGCGAGTTATAGTTAGCTGAACTAACTATAACGGGGAATTTCTATGGTTTTGTACGAGTGAAATGTCCAACTAACTATAACTGTCCCAAAAACCTATGGTTTTTTCAGTGAATTTCAAAGGTTTTTTAAATGCTAATTTCTAACTATAACGTGTCTGAAACATATGGTCTTTTCAGTGAATTTCAAAGGATTTTTAAATGCTAATTTCTAACTATAACGTGCCTGAAACCTATGGTTTTTAAGTGAATTTCAAATATATATATATATTCACTGAAAAAACCATAGGTTTCAGGCACGTTATAGTTAGAAATTAGCATTTAAAAACCTTACAAATTCACTGAAAAAACCATAGGTTTTAGGGACAGTTATAGTTAGTTGGACATTGCACTCGTACAAAACCCATGAAATTCTCCCGTTATAGTTAGTTCAGCTAACTATAACTCGCACCCCGCAATGCACTGCTGATGACATCACATATTACATCACTCATGACATGGTCAGTGACATCACTGATGACATCACTGATGACATCTCAAATGACATCACTGATGACATCATCCAGTGACTGTGTGTTTCTGTAAAGTTTAAATATTTTTAATATATATAGGGAAAGGCGTATTGAAGAATGAGTGGGTGTATAAGTGTCTGTATGGATGATTTAGTAGGTGCGTGACTAACTCTATAAGTGAGTGATTAAACGTATCTTACTGAATGCATGAGTTAGTGACTAAACTGGGTGAATGTCTGTATCCGTCTGTCTGTTGCTGTGTAAGTGGCTGCATGGGTTTTTGAATAGCTACATGAGTGTCTATATGAGTTATTGATTGGTTGTCTGAGTATCTGTATGGGTGCCTGAGATGTTTGTGTGGGTGGGGTGTGTGCGACTCTGTGCATAGATGTGTGAGTGGGTGATTCACTGGGTGGATGGTTTCAAGAGTGCATCTGTGATAGACTGTATGGGTGGGTAAGTGTGTGTAAGAGTGTGTTAGTGAGTGAATGTATGTCCCAGTGGTACATGTGTGAGTAACTACATATGTGAAAGGCAGTATATATGTGTGTTGGAGTATATAAACAGCTATAAGCGAGAGTGTGTGATTGTGAGAGTGACTGTATGGATGAGTGTGTGCTTGTATCAGTGATTGTATAAGAGAGTAGGAATGTGCTAGTATTTGTATGAGTAAGTGAGCTGGTGTGTGTATAACTGTATAGGTGAGTAAATGGCAGTGTGTTTAATTATTTGCATGACTGACTAGGTGTGTGAGTACCTCTATGGATGAGTGGCGGTGTTTGAGTGTCTATATAGGAGTATGAGTGCATATGATAGTCCTGTACTGAGTGACCATAAGTATGAGTGACTGTACGGGTGAGTGAGTGGATGTGTGTGTAGACCTAAGAATCAGTGAGTGGGTATGTAGTTATTGGTGTTGGAGTGTCTATGGTTTTGCGAATGGCAGTCTGTAATTTAGAGTGGGTGTATCAAAGGTTAGATTAGGGTGTGAGGAGGTGCATCAGATTATCACGTGGATGATGTCATCAGTGATGTCATCAGTGATGTCATCAGTGATGTCATTTGAGATGTCATCAGTGATGTCATCAGTGATGTCACTGACCATGTCATGAGTGATGTAATATGTGACGTCATCAGCAGTGCATTGCGGGCGCGAGTTATAGTTAGCTGAACTAACTATAACGGGGGAATTTCACGGGTTTTGTACGAGTGCAATGTCCAACTAACTATAACTGTCCCTAAAACCTATGGTTTTTTCAGGGAATTTGTAAGGTTTTTTAAATGCTAATTTCTAACTATAACGTGCCTGAAACCTATGGTTTTTTCAGTGAATTTCAAAGGTTTTTAAATGCTAATTCCTAACTATAACATGTCTGAAACCTATGGTTTTTTTCAGTGAATTTCAAAGGTTTTGTAAATGACAATTTTTAAATGTATTAATTGTTATATTTATTTTTTTGATACTGATTTACTACATTTTTTTAAACTATTTATTTTTAGATATTTTATTTTTTAAATTACATTGTAATTATATTATACATTACATTACAACATATACTTTCTCAGAATGAATTACTTTAGTTTAAATACTTTGCAAATAGGCAATAGACTTTTAAGTACAGTAGTTACAGTTGATGCAATGGGCAACACAATTTCAAACACAATGCAACATTGAGCTCAATGTGAATTTCTAGTTAAATGCAATTAGTTTCTTTATGGATTACTTTTCTAACCACAGGACTGGATCCTAGATTCAGTCCTGGGACATCTCCTGTAAACAGTTGAGTAAAAGCGTTTTGGTTACAGTAGTGATTTTTAAGCAATATTATTGTATTTTAAAAGTTGACACTTAGAAACTTTTTCACATAGAATCACCAATGTTATCCTATGGGAGGAAATTCACTTAGCAGGTAAGTAGTGTTATCGTTACTTTTCTTACTCAGTGGTGGATCCTAGATCCAGCACTGGTGCATCTCCTGTAAACAGTTGAAAGAATGCGTTTAAGTCATACAGGCGATTTTTAAGGACTATTTGTAGTTTTTGAAAATCGACACTGAAACTTTTCTGCTGAAAACCAGACAATGGATTCCTATGGAAGGAAATACAAGTTACTGGTTAGTACGGTTAGAATTACTTTTCAGGGTCAGTGCTGGGCTAAAAGATGCAGCACTGGGTTCTCTCCTGATAACAGGTGAGTAAATCGGAATTCGTAGTTCGGCTGATTTTAGAGGAATATTTGCACAATGGTGAAGGAAGGGGGTGGGGCCTGAGGTGACATGTCTGATTTTATGTTTAAATGTCTTTATTAATTTACAAATAAACCATTACTGTGCATAACAATGCATGGCACCTTGCGTACTGGCTCCCCTCCCCATCATTTGACCCTTTCAATAGTTTTAATGGTATAATGGAAAGGCTCTCACGAAATCCCAACAGGTGTCTGGGAGCGAAAGTTCGTGCATGCATGCTTTCAATATGTCTGCTGAAAAAACAAAACGCAATAAGAACAAAAAAACGAACAACCCCAAAATCCCTTGCAGCCCCTACACAACTAAAAAAAAAACAAAAAAATAAAACAGCCCCCCCTCCCCTCCCTCGTGCCGGTACCCACTCCCGTCCTTTCCCGTGCCTCTAAGGGCCTCCCTCTCTCTTGCTATTCCTCTGTGGGTTGTGTTGATGCTTCCCATAATGCCGATAAGCGTAAGACGCGGAGGTATTTAGGTTGAGTAAGTTCGTTAAATTCTGATGACAATAACGATATGAAAGGGCTCCAAATGGTCCTAAAGGAATCCTCCGTGTTATGCAGTGTTGCGGAGATCCGTTCCATGCCCAAAGTGAACCACATTCGGTGAAGCCAGCTAGTGTATGTGGGTGGAGTGGTGGTGCCCCAGTGTGTCAAGATCGTCTGCGATGCTGCCCCCAGTGCCATCCCCATCTGCCGACCCCGCACGCTTTTAAGGGGGTATGTTACTGGGTTTGTCAGCCCTAGTACTACATAGACTGGGAGTCTTGGGATCTGTGTATCGAATAGGGAGTCCACCGTGTCTAATATCTGAGGCCAGTAGTCTGCCAGCACTGGGCATTCCCATAAAATGTGTGTCATCGTACCCTCTTGATCGCACCCCCTCCAGCAAGTGGGACTTCTCTGCGGGTTGCCCTTATGAAGTCGTGCGGGCGTTAGATGCCAATAGGTCGCAATTTTCACAGCAGCCTCTATGCTGGCTACGTTACGTGCTGTGTGCTTGGCCCTGTAGTATATTCCTTCCCAGTCTTTCACGGTAAGCTCCCCTCCCAGTTCCCGCTCCCACCTCAATTGGCTCGGGGACTTTCTCTCCACACTGCTCCGCCTGATCATAGTGTACATAGTGGTAATTAAGCCTTTATCATTAGTTTTGGAGATTAGCCATTTCTCATAGGCAGTAAGCCTCCTGGATCCCTGTGTCCTCACCTCCCCATGTGTGACCCAGTGCCTTATCTGCAAGTATCTCATCCTTTCCGCCTCTGGTATGCCATATTCGGCTTTCAATTGGGGGAACGGAATCACTCCCTCCAGATCATAGAGATGACCTATTGACCGGCAGGGAGTAGTTTTCCATGCGGCGAAAGCCGCCTCGGGAAGACCCGGGGTAAAATCACTATTGCCAAATAAGGGCGTCAATGGCGACGGGAATGTAGTTAGCTTCCTCCTAATGGCTACCGCGTCCCACGCAGAAAGTATGGTCTTAGTGACTGGGGAACCCGTCAGCCCCCTCGGGCGTTGGGACTTTCGCAGAAAGGGGACCTTCCATAGCGGAATCTGCGCTAGCGCCCTGTCTTGGAAGAGCCATCTCTTCTCTGACTCGGGCCGTGCCCACTCTACCAGATACTGCAACTGCGCTGCACGGAAATAGTTAATCATATCGGGGATCCCCAGCCCTCCCTCTTCCGGCTTCATGTATCCCAGCTCCCTACTCATCCTGGGACGCCCCCCCCCCATACGAAGTTATTAATGTCTCGTTGGAGCGCCTCTATGGAACCGGCCGGTGGTGGCGCCGGTAAGGTCTGGAACACATACAAGGCCTTCGGAAGGAGGGACATCTTGACCGCTGCGACCCTTCCCAGTAGAGACAGCTGGTGCTTGCTCCATGCGCCCAGATCCTTTTTCGCCTGCGTTGAGAGCCTCCCGTAGTTCAACCGTGTGGTATGTTGTACCGTATTAGCTAATTCTAGCCCCAGATATGGAATGGAATCCTTTAACTGAATCCCATGCATTTGTGATTCCCCTCTGCTCCGCGGATCCAATTCGGGGTTGAGATGCAGAATCATGGATTTCCCCACGTTCACCCGATATCCCGATACCCGTCCGAACTCAGCAAGTTCACCCAGGAAGGCCGGCACTGAATTGGCAGGGTCGATCAGTGCCGCTATGACGTCGTCGGCATACATGCTAATGGAATGCGCCTCCCCCCGAACGGTATCCCCGTGACCCGTGGGTTATCCCGTACCCGCTGCGCTAGTGGCTCTATGTAGAGAGCGAACAAAAGGGGCGAGAGCGGGCACCCCTGTCGAGTGCCCCTGCCTATTGGAAATGTCCTGGATGAGACCCCATTCACTCTAATAGTAGCCGTGGGATCCTTATAGCAACAGCCTACCCAACTCCTAAACCTTTCCCCCATTCCGACCTTAAGCATTGTTTGTCTCAGGAAACCCCAGTCAACTCTGTCGAACGCCTTTTCGGCGTCGACCGTAAGCAGTATAGCGTCCATGGCCGTACGATGGGCTTTATCTATGAGGTGCATCACTCTCTTGGTATTGTCAGCTCACTGGCGGGACTGTATAAAGCCAGCCTGATCCGGTTCGATCAGGCTGAGCATGTTGGGGCCAAGCCTATCAGCCAGGATACCGGTAAAAATTTTAAAATCCACATTTAACAGCGAGATCGGGCGGTATGAGCCGCAAAGCTGCTTATCCTTACCCGGTTTAGGGAGCACCACTATGGCCGCTGCCGACATTGAAACCGGGATTGGGGACCCTTCCCCAGCGAATTGAAGAGACGAGTCAGGACCGGCGCCATTAGATGGCAGAATTTCTTATAGAATATAGGCGGGAACCCGTCCGGGCCCGGAGATTTAAGTACCTTTAGGCGTGAGATTGCCGTGACCACTTCCTCCACCCTAATAGGGGCATCCATCCTTTCCGCCTGGTCGGGGGAAAGCATGGACATGGTGACCGACTGCAGATATCCCTCTATGTCCACCTCAGGTGCGGCTTCCGCCTTATACAACCTCTCATAGAAATCCACAAATGTGTCAGCTATTTCCCGGTCTTCCATTACCTCCCCCTGACCCTCCGTACGCAAGGAGGAAACCCGCGATTTTTCCTTCCGAGCCCGTAGTCTGTTGGCCAGCAAGCATCCCGTTCGGTCCCCCCCAACATAATACATGTGCTTTAACCTCACCGCTGCGTATTCTGCCCTGTCTAAGTCGATCCCAGCCAGTTGGGCCCTAGCCGCCTTAAGCTGTCGCCACACTCTGGGTGCCCCGGTGCGGCTGTGGACTCTCTCAAGCTCCTGAACCTGAGCTGTTAATTCCCTCCTTATGTCTGCACGCTCCCTATTCTCTGCTGCCGCTAGCGCTATAAGCTCCCCCTCACCACCGCCTTCATTGCCTCCCATAGCGTGGCTACTGACACATCTGGCGTGTCATTATATGTAAAATATTCCTGGATACTCTTAGTGAGTTGTTGGACCACCTCTTCCTTCTGTAGCAAGGCCTCTCTAAGCTTCCAACACCCTGGCCGTCTCGGACCCGCCGGCATTGCCAAACGGAGCACCACTGCATCGTGGTCAGATAGGGCCATGGGTTCTATCTCTATCCCAGTCATTCTCTGCTGGACGTCTCTAGTGCCCAGGAAATAGTCCAGTCGGGCATAAGACCTGTGTGCGTGTGAAAAAAACGTGTACTGTGTCGCCCGTGGGTGTTCTTCCCTCCATAAGTCCATGAACCCCATCTCCTTAATCCAGGCCCTACACTCCCCGGAGGCCTCCCCTCTCTGCCAATATGATGTCTGCGACCTGTCTTGGGTAGCGTCCATGACCATATTCATATCCCCTCCAAGGAGTGTCATGCCCTTTTGCGGTTGCATTGCGTCCGAAATCGCGGCCTTAAGAAAGCTCTCCTGACCTGAATTGGGCGCATACATTGAACCCACTACTATGGTCTGTGTACCAAACTGAATCGTGTAAGCTATCAGTCTCCCCTTGATTTCTGCTATTTTCTCTTTCACCACGCCCTTGCATCCCCGCGAGAGCAGGAGAGCCACCCCAGCTTTTTTATCCCGTGCGCATGAAAAATACTGCTGTGGGAACGCTCGTGAGCGCATGCGGCTACAATCACCGGCGAGCAAATGCGTCTCCTGGAGTAGGCACACATCCGCCCCAGTACTCTCCAAAAATGAGAGCACCGCCTTTCTCTTGACGGGGTTGTTGAGACCCTTGACATTGACTGTAATAACTTTCACCGCCTCCTTATTCATAGTGGTGTCCTGTGTGTCCCCACCTGGATGTCCTCTTATCTCTGACCCCCCATTCCGCCCTGCTAGCTCTCCCCGCTGCCCAGAACCCAGTCCTTATAGTGAAGGACCCCCGACCTAAGCATGGCCTTTCCCCTTTATAAACTTCAACCTGTGTTCCCCTGGTTACCGGCACCCCTCCCCTTCCCCCCCATTCCCTCTGAACAACATTAAACATTTCAAACTATGCCGTGTGGCACTGTCCGAGAACTGCAGAAGTCTCCCGCAATTCCCTGGTGTGAAGGTGTAGTAGGGGATTTCTTGTGGCCAGTGGCTTCCTCCCCGCCCCCGCCCCCGCCCGGCAGCCCCGGCCATTGTCGAAGCAGTGATCAGACCCAGCTAAGATCTCTAATCCTCGCTCAGCGCGTTGTGCCAGCATTCAACGTCTCCAGCACCCTCTGCTGTTCTTGCTCCATGGTCTCCGGGTCAGGCTTATTTGGGGACTCCTTTCTCTGATTGTGGCGACGTACCCTCCGCCACCCGTCTCTCGGTTCCCTTTCTGCGCCAGTCCCAGATTCATGCTCCTGCGGCATCGCGATACCAAGGAGTTGGCAAGCCTCTGCAAGGGAGCGAATTTGACGTAGTTTATCGTTCCATTTAAAGAGGATGCGAAAAGGGTGGCCCCAAGAGTAGTTAATGCCTTTGCTACGGAGGTGCATCGTAACGGGTTTAAAGGCCCTACGTTTTTGCAGCGTGATCGCCGCCAGATCCTGGAACAAGGCCACGTCATGACCCCCATAGTGGATCGGCTGCGCCTCCCTGGCCTTTTGCATAATCTGCTCCTTCAGCGCATAGTCCGGCAAGAAGGCCAGTATGTCCGGGGGTGGAGCCGGAGCTCTGCGCGGCAAGCCTACCCTGTGTGCTCTATCTATTTTCATAGGGACATCGGTGTCTGCCTGGAGGATATGGCGAAAGAGCCCCTGCAAGTATAATGTCATGTCTGTCCCCTCCTCTTTCCATGGCACCCCTTCACCCGAATGTTGTTCCTCCGGGAGCGGTTTTCCAAGTCCTCGGAATGAGCTTGGAGGTCCAATTGCTGTTCCTGCAATCTCAGCACCTCCTGTTTCAAGTGCTCCATTTCCTCCACCCTAGCATCATCCCCATTTTCTATGGAGGCCACTCGTTCCCCAATGGCATCCATGTCTCTCCGCACCTCCTTGATCTCAGTGGAGACCTCCTGCCTCAGAGTCTGAATGTCCTCCCTCAATGTCGAGAACAGCTGGGTGAGGAAGGCCCGGGTCACCGGTTCCTCCGTGGCGTCCAGCTCTATTTCCCCAGATGCGGGTGAAGGTGCGCGACTAGCTCCACCAGCCCCTCCTGCAGCCTTTGAAAGCATTTCTTTAACCGTCCTATCCTTCTTGCCTCTCCCGGATGCCATGACTATAAGAGGCTGGCCCGCTGCTTTCAGGCCTCCCTCCCTCTTGCCTGCCGTGTCGCTATGTGAGCTCCCTCTCGCCTCCGGACGTCTCCCACTGATGCTCCCCCTGACTCCGATAACTCGTCGTCGTCCGTGGACACCGGAGACAGTCGACGCTTAATGCCCTAGTCCAGAAGCTCTATCTCCTTTTGGCTCCACATCCACCCCCTTCTCCGGGCCTCGCACCCCAATCCTCCAGCTGCTGCCTCTCGGGCTATGCCCTCTCCGTACTACTCTCCAGCTCCGTGACCGTCCTCGTGGCTCCTCGCCTGCGGGGTCACCCGCTCCTCTCACAGACCTCGGGGCACCCTAAGCTCTCACGCCGACACAGGTCCTCCCGCTGTCCTCTAGGCACTCTCCCTTTACCGCCGGTCTTTGCGCCACTCTGCGTGGGAGTATCCACGCTGCGCTCGTCCTGCCCAGGCCCCTCTGGCCCAGCTCCTCACCTCTCGAGCCTCAGTGGTTGGGCTCCGCACTTCCCTAGTGCCTGCGGGCGTTTGTTCCTCCTCGGTGGGAGGGACCGGGGGCCAGGCCCCGAAGCTCCACGATCTTCACCCGGGGCCCCCCGGCCCCTCTTGCCTAAGGGGTAGGCCGCTGATTTTCCCCGCGTCAAGCTCCCTTCCACCTCCGCAAAAGGGCCCTTCCGCCGGCCCCCAGCCGGATCGCCGCTTTCCTGCACGGCCGGTGCTCCGGCCGCTCCCGGGCGCTCCAGCCGCTCTGCCTGCAGGGGGGGGACTCTCCGCTCCCCCTCGTGATCCGCTGCATCAGAGCTCTCTGAGCCCTATGCCGGCACTTGCTCAGCACCGCCCGCGTACGCCTCCCGACCCAGGATGGCGCCCGCGCTGCCAGCCGTGCCTCGCCTCTATGCTCCCGAGGCCGCCCCAGCAGTATCCTTCACCGGAGGGAGTCCCCCCTCCGGGCTTCCGCTTGCACGCAGGTCCCGACCGGGACCGGTGTCGCTCCTGTCCTGGGCTTGTTGAGCCCCTGCCTCCGTGCCCCAGCGCCCGCAGTCCGCTTACACCACGGCTGGCCTCCACTCCGCTTGCGCTAATTCCGAGCTGGCCGCCATCTTGCCTCGCGGCGCTCCGGAGCCCTCTCACAGCTTTACGGGCCGCCCCCGACTCCGTCGGTGATGTCTGCTCGCTCTCCCGGGGTCGCGCCCCTTACCCCCTCAATTTCGGAGGGTCTGCGATGCGCTCTACCGCCGGGGAGCCTAGAAACGGTCGGGCGAGGACGGGGAGACGAACGGGACACGTCTCACCCGCTCACCATCTTGGCCACGCCCCCCGACATGTCTGATTTTAGAGGTATATTTGTATGTTTCAAAAATCGACACTTAGAAACTTTTTCAGCAAAAAGGAGGCAATGATATCCTAAGGAAGGAAATTCAAGTTACTGGTAAGTACGGTTAAAATTACTTTTCAGGATCAGTACTGGGCTCAAAGATGCAGCACTGAGGTCTATCCTGATAACAGGTGAGTAAATTGGAATTCGTAGTTCTGCTGATTTTAGAGGAATATTATAAAGTTCCAAAACTCCACACACAGAAGAATTTCCAAGTGAAACCAGTCAATGTTAGCCTATGGAAGGAAATTCAAGTTACTGGTAAGTACGGTTAAAATTACTTTTCAGGATCCGTACTGGGCTCAAACATGCAGCACTGAGGTCTCTCCTGATAACAGGTGAGTAAATTGGAATTCGTAGTTCGGCTGATTTTAGAGGAATATTTGCACAATTGTGAAGGAAGGGGGTGGGGCCTGAGGTGACATGTCTGCAAACACGCCCTGTGGCGCGTTTTAAGTTGGAGAATTAATTCCTCCTCAATCCCGAGGGTCCCTAGGGGCCAACTAGCCCAGCAGATACCTCCAGTATGCGCCAGAGAGCTGCGTTGCAGAGAGGTGTTCAGAGGCCACGCCCCTTTACAACACTCTGCAACGCAGCTCCGTGGCGCTTACTGGTGGTACCTGGTGGGCTAGTTGGCCCCAGGGACCCTCAGGATTGAAGGGGATTTAATTCCCCATCTTAAAACGCGCCACGGGGCCTGTTTGCACACATGTCACCTGAAGCCCCGCCCCTCCCTTCACCACTGTGCAAACGCGCCCCGTGGCGCGTTTTAAGTTGGGGGATTAAGTTCCCTTGAATCCTGAGGGTCCCTGGAGTCCAACTAGCCCACCATGTACCTCCAAAAGCGCCACAGAGCTGCGTTGCAGAGAGGTGTAAAAAGGGGCGTGGCCTCTGTACACCTTTCTGCAACGCAGCCCCCTGGCGGCGCATACTGGAGATTCCTGGTGGGCCAGTTGGCCCCCAGGGACCCCCAGTATTCAAGGGGAATTACTTCCCCTTCTTAAAACGCACCAGGGGGAGCGTTTGTAGACTGCTGCAGGGAGGGGGCGGGGCCTCCGGCATGATGCCGGTCTTTTTTTTTTTGTTTTTGTGGGTTTTTTTGTATAGGAGGGGGGCTGCATGGCCCCCTTCCCTTGGCCACTTTTGGCCCCTGGCGACCATATCCCCCGGGGCCTGAGGATTTTTTTTTTAATAAAAAAAAACGGGAAGGGGGCCACGTGGCCCCCCTTCCCTGGGCCTCTATTGGCCCCGGGGACCCCATCCCCCGGGGCATGCCCTCTTTTTTTTTCTATTTACATTTTTGGAGGGGGGTTGCGTGGCCCCCCTCCTCAGGCCATTTAAGGCCCCGGGGACCCCAACCCCCGGGGCCGGCCTTAACGTTTTTTTTTTGTTGGTTTTTTTTCTTTATGGGGAGGGGTTCTGCGTGGCCCCCCTCCCAGGCCACTAATAGCCCCGGGGACCCCATCCCCTGGGGCCTGGCCACTCATTGGGGACCGTGGGGGGTCCCCAATCCCCCCACGGTCCCGCCGGCTCCCCGCGTCCTACGTGAGCCGGCATTGCTTTTCCATAAGGGGAGCTGCTGACATGCAGCTCCCCTTATGGAAAAGCAATTCTGCTTTGCTTCATTGAAGCGAGAGCAGGTTTCCCTGCTCTCGCTTCAATGAAGCAAAGCAGTTTGCTATGACAGGACGGGAGCCGCGAGGCTCCGTCCTGTCATAGCAAACTACAGTGCCCCGGGGTAGGCACCCGGGACACTGCAGGAGCCGGCCCTGGGGGTGGTGGTCCCCAGGGCCATCAAGAGCTCCAGGAGGGGGGCCGCACGGCCCCCTCCCTCCATTGGCAAAGCCCGGGGAGGTGGTGGTCCCCGGGGCTCGGGGGTCCGTAACGGACCCCCATATTGAAATATTTAGTGCCCCAGGGAGGTGGCGGTCCCCGGGGCGTGTGGTGGGGCTCGAGACCCCCACACAGGTAATTTTTTTTTTTTAAAAGAAGCCTTGGGGGGTGGCGGTCCCCGGGGCTGCGGGAGGGCCGAGAGCCCTCCCGCACCATTATTTTTTTAATGCCCCGGGGGGTGGCGGTCTCCAGGGCTTGGGGGGCCTTAGAGGGCCCCCCATATTATTAAATAAACCCCCCATGCCCCTGGGAATTGGCCCACCCGGGGGCCAATTAACCACGAAGCGCGGGAGACCGCGCTTTGTTTTTTTTTTTCTTGGCGGGATCCGCGCACCCTAAGTGCATCCCACCAATTTAAAAAATGTTGGGCCCTCTGGGTCCTTGTGGGACCCCTGAGCAGGCCTAGGGGTCAGGGTGTTTCTACCCTGCCCCCTTTTGCGTTTTGCGCACTTGTTTTACTGATTTCTTGTGCCTCGGTTCTGCCGAGGCACAAGATAGCTGCCAATACTTCCTGGTTTGGAGTGTTGACAGCCAATTAGCATGCAGCTCGTGATCGGGAGGGTGCGCGGATCCACCGATATCGAAACTTTTATTTTGGATTTTCTCAGCAACTACTGAACGGATTTACACCATTTTTAAAAAGGGTGCTTTCTGAACCAAGCACTACCTTTTTGCCAAATTTGGTGTAATTCCGTTCAGCAGTTTTGGCTGTAGCCTTAAAGTTACCTATGGGAAATTGATTTTTTCACTCTTATTTTTTGAATTTCTCCGCAACTACTGAACAGATTTACACCATTTAAAAAAAGGTCGCTTTCTGAACCAAGCGCTACCTTTTTGCAAAATTTGGTGTAATTCCGTTCAGCAGTTCGGGCTGTAGCCGTGTCTAAAATTTCCTATGGGAATTAACATGGAGAAAACACGTTTTGGGACCCCCCTTTTTTCTCGGCCCCTGCTTGATGAATCACCCTGAAACTTTCAAGACAGGAGCGGACCAGAGCACCCCACTAGTTTTGAAAATTTCGCAATGATTCGTCAAACGACGCCAAAGTTATTGGGAATAGAATGTTACGAATTTCCTATGGATAATAGGTCCTAACTATAACTATCTACTGGCGACCGCCAGTAGATAATATATATATATTCTCTTCTACCGCATTGGCGTAATAAAGTGCTAATGCATCATAAAGTGACCTATGCATAGAGGCAGAAAGTGTTTTCTTGTCACAAGGTGACTAGTGCATATAGACATATAAATATACATATATATTCATCGATTGCATCCTAAAACCAGTACCGTTAGAGCCTCTTTCTTGCAACAGATTGCATTGTGCAGTATTATATATAAAGTGACGTGCTGAGACTGACATTTCACACACTAATGTGTTCGACTCTTTTACCTCAAAGTGCTGATGTAGTTGGTACTGCAGGTTGCCCTATTAACATCACCAAACACTGTTCTCATAGACAATTATGCAGGGCCTCACTAGTGTTGAGTCCATTCGATATCTTGGAATCCAGTTCGAGTATGAACTTGAACTCGAGCTGCCTCAACAGTTTTTCCCTGTTGCCCCCTCTTCTCAAAACTGGTACTGCACCTATCACAAAGTATTTAAGGTTACTTAAGTTGTTATTGTGTACCAGTTTAAAATGGCGTGCTACTGGATATGTTGGATCAGAGTTAACTATAGCCCTGAGATGCTGTGAAATTCTGGTATGTACCTGTAGCTTCGTGCTTCCCGCATATTGTAGGCCACGTGAACATTCAAGAACATACACTGCAAACTCTGTCCTGCATGTATAATGACCCTTTATGTCAATGGGCTTTCCCCTGAATGCCAACAGATTGGCACCAAATTTACAAGCACGATATGAACTGCATTTATAAAATCCTTTTTTTGGGGATAGCCAATTGGAGTTGGTACCTATTTCTGGGCTACTGTTAACTAAAGAGTTCCTCATGGATGAAGCACGCCTAAAAGTCAAAGTGGGTTTCTTGGGGAGGACTTGACCCAATGTAATATTTGTTAGAACTATGGGCCTTTGTTTATTGACAATAGATCTAATTTGTCTCTCTTGTCGGCTAAATGTGGTGATGAGTCTGATATTATTGACTTCATCTTGATCCATTTTTATATATAAACAGAGAGAGAGTGAGAGAGAGTAAATGTTACTCTCATAGATACAAATGTTTCTGAAAAACAGTGAAGTTCATTGTTTTGAACGTCACAATTCAACATTATAATAGTATTATGTTTCATATTTTTTTATGTGTTATTGTTCATTTATTACTTTATCATGCACTGTATCTCCAGAGCCACACAAACTTTGGACTCCATTTATCCAATCAAACATCTCCCTTCACTTTTGAGACATTTACTGCTAGGACTGCTTATAGAAGATAATATGTATATGTCTTTGTTAGAAATTGGGTTGTAGGTTGACTGGAGTGTGATCCCTGGTCAAGCATCAACCACAATCCTAGTCAGAGTAAGGCACAAGCAAACCCCAAATTAACCCGTGCTAACCCTCTGGTAGCTTGGCACAGAGCAGTAAGGCTTAACTGGGTGGCAATGTGTAAGGTATTGTGAAACATTTCAAACAGTGAAAATACCACACAAAAAGATCCCACATCAGGTTTAGAAACATAATATATATTTTAATAACTAAAACAAGACCAAAACTACAAAAATCCAATTAATAATAATAATAATAATAACTTTATTTGGTTACATAAATATAACCATAAAACTGCACATAAAAATATAATGAAACAAAATGTACATAAAAAACACATTAAAATTACAGCACTTTAAAAATTATTGTACATCACAACGAAGCAGTCAATGGAAGTTGAGGGACCCTGTACTTGCCCTATAAGGAGCAACTGAAATTAACCCCAAAAGGATTAAACATTCTTGAGCAGTAAAAATTGAGTGCAAATTGGGCAAGCATCTGTCAGGATTAAGAGTTGGAATTAACATTCTTGGACGATAATAGTTGTTGTGTGCAAAACATGCAGGCTTCCATCTGGATAACAGGCACAGCCCTTAATCTTGCTTAAGCAGCATGTGGCTTCCTTGATATACTAGGACAATGGGCAAGCAAGTAACCTTATAAAAAAACTGTGTTACATAATGGTAAGCATAAAATCACAATGCAGAGACTCTAGTTTTAACACACGTTAAGGCATACATCAATTCAATAATTGAAGAAACCCTTGTGCTAATACAGTCTCTGAGGAATACTATGGCCAACAGAACATTTTGTAAAATCAGGTGCTCCTGTTTAAATTACTCAACTCCCAAATGGGGTTCCTTCAGAATAGTGGCCATAAGCTAAAGTGTAATGTGCTATCTTGTCATAAGAACAGTTCATCAAGGAAAAAAGAAAAGAAAAGAAAACCTTCTTCATTAAAACAGGCTGTAGCGAATTTAAAAAAAGAGTCAGTCTGTAAGAGTATGGGCGATACGGGGCGTATATCTTGGAACCCATTACATCACAGTCAAGTAGACTGTCTGCTCTGAGCATTTGTTGTTAGGAGTAGGTGGTCAGTTTAAGGCTTCTAGTCCTAAGGGACCTTTCCCAGTTTAAAAATCTTGAGCTTGCTAAGACTATTGGTTTGTGTGTCGCATGACTGAGAATACGCAGAGCCTCTGGGCAGTGGCCTACGCCTAAGTTTCGACACATTGAAATAATCCACTTAAGGCGCTGTAGAGTGTTCTTTGACAGAAAAATATGAAATGAGTCACCGTTTTCCTGGCTGCTGGGCCGAAGGGACAATACCCTTCCACATCTTCTCTCTTCGTCCATTTCACAGTCACTGAGTTTAAAGGGAACAATCCAATTCTGACCCGAAAATACAGAGTTTTGGCTGCATGGGGAGTAATCTTGTCCATATATGTTTCATATTGGAGTAGACACTTGTGTGTTAGAAATTTATCGATCATGCCCTCTGAGCGAGAATCACCCCAGACTTCTGCAAGCCTATGGTCCCAGTAGAGAGACTTGATCTTAGTGCCTAAGTTTCTTGACAGATTTACTGGGTCTTCCCATACCTCTGCCAGATGTAAGCTATGGCAAAGCTCTTTGACCGCCTTTCACCAAGGCATGGAACAGATCATGTCAAGCATAATTGACTCCTTTGTTGCCATTTGATGAGAACTAAGCCCGGGGATTGTCCACCATCTAACGCAATACTTTAGAGTTCTAAATTGAGAAATATGGTCGACCCTATGCATTTTAGAATCCCATCTCAATGGAAGCATAGGTGTACTACTAGGTAAATTTAATAGTGACCTAAAAAACCTATTTTCTACTCCTAATAAAAGTCTAGTGTCACTAATTGCCCCATTAATCTACACCATATAAGCCCCACCAAATGAAACTGCTCTGTATACCTCAAGAAACGGAGACAATGCCCTACTTGAGGCCAGTCTATATTTTTTCAAGGTCACTGCTGATCTATGTTGTAACAGGGATTTACTTTTCTCTAGCTTGGGTTTCCAATATAATTTGTCTGAGAGCCTGAAACATAAATAGTCAAAGCTCCTGACTCGCTCAATCAGTTTACCTTCAACCTCCCTTTTATTTCTAAAAGTATGGTGGGGGTTCAGGGCCATTAACTTAGTCTTACCCACATTTATTTCAAGGCCTCTATTTGATCAGAACTTCTGAAATTCACCCAAAAGAACTTGGAGACCCATCGGAGTGTAGGACAGGAGTAGTGTATCATCAGCAAACATCAGCACAGGGGTGCTGATGTTTGCTATTTTAGGGGCATCATGCTGACAGCCCCTCAACCATCCCACCAGTCCATTTATAAACAGACAGAAAAATGTGGAGGCAAGGACACAGCCATGTCTGACACCAAAGAAAATCCAATTAGTAGAACTAGAGATATTGAATTTCAAAGTATTGGAGTAAATTAGCACCAAAAAGCAAAAAGTGCTTTTGGGAATTTCAGGTTGCGCCGGACTGGGACAAAGTCACAAGTTCAAATTGACCGCGATGGAGAATGGGCCGGCTACAGGGACCAAGTTAGTCCCGTAGAACAAAGTACCTTAAATCCTGGTTGCAGACTATTGCGTCAATCTGAGGCGAGGAAGCGTTGATCAGTCAAAGCTATGCGTCGGTTTTGAGATGCGGTGAGGCTGCAGTGCGAGGTCTTGTTGCCTCATCATCGAGGAACACATCAATGGAGCTTGCGCTACGAAGTCTGGGCACCAAGGATGTGAAATGCAGCCGAGGTGATATGTTGGTTCTGATGAGTTGCGAGGCTACAATGTGGAGTCCGTCATCGTCGAGCTGCCATTGACGAGGGATGCGAGAACCGGGATGCACTGCTCTGTTGGCGATGCATCAATTCCAAAGATCCAAGGGTGATGCAGACCTTCTGTACCAGACCCTACCCACACAGCAGCAGCGATGCATTGGTTCTGCTCGAGGATGCAACGCTCAGCTGAGGAGATACATTGGTTCTGTTAAAGGATGCGCCTCTCAGCAGAGAAGATATGCCGGTTCTGCTGGTAAGCACCTTAGGCCTTCTTCCAAGGGTCCAGGACTGGGGTGGCACCATTTGGCAGGGTAGACTCACAGATGGCAGAGTCCAGGTGCAAATGCAAGGTTGCTGGAAGCCTGTTATGTCTTAGTCTTCAGATCAGGAGGCCAGTAAACTAGCCCTTGGAGTCACTCTGGGTTCTGGGTTCAAGAGATGCAGGTCCAATCCTTCTCACCCAAACAAGGAGGGCAGCATGCAGCAGGTCAGCACAGCAAAGCAGGAATACATCAGAGTAGCAATCCAGCAGAGTGGCAGTCTTGCCAGCAGCACAGCAGTCCTTCTTCCTGGTGGACTATCCACAGGTCCAGAAGTGTACTGAAGTGGTGGTGTCTGAGGTCCAGTACATATACCTAGTAGTGCCTTTGAAGTGGTTGAGACTTCAAAGAGATGCCTTTGAAGTGCCCAAATGCCCAGCCCATCCTTCCCTGGCTCCAGACTTACAACAGGGATGTATGCTGCCCTTTGTGTGGGGACAGGACACAGTCTATTGAGGTGTAAGTGAGGCTGGGTCAAGCTCCTCCCTCCCATCCTTCCAGTATGGCCCATTAAGTCCCACCTAAGCTCCCATTCTGTGTTGCTGTCTAGGGGGAATGCACAAATCCCAGCTGTCACCCACCCCAGACATGCAATCAGAGACAGACGGCAGGCACCAAATGGCTAAAGTAAGAAAATGCCAACTTTCTAAAAGTGGCATTTTCAGAATTGCAGTTTAAAATTTGACTTCACCATAAGTTTGGATTTTAAATTGGGATGCCAGAGACACCAAACCTGAATCAGTTATATCTTCCCATTTGGAAATTACTCCTATAAAGTGTAATACAGTAACCCAGATGTCCTATGCGAGATATGTGCCATGTAGTAGTGGAAAACTAATTTAACAGTTGTTCACTACCAGGATATGTAAAACTTAAATTACATGTACTGCTTATATAAAGACTTTGCACCCTGCCCTTGGGGCTGACCAGGGCCTACCTTAGGGGTGACTTATATGTATTAAAAGGGAAGGTTTGGGCCTGGCAAGAGGTTTAACTTGCTAAGTCAACATGGTAGTTTAAATTGCACACACAGGGACTTCAATAGTAGGCCTGGGACATGTTTTAAAGGGCTACTTAAGTGGGTGGCACAAACAGTGCTGCAGGCCCACGAGTATCATTTATTTTACCGGCCCTGGGCACATGTAGTGTACTTTACTAGGGACATATAAGTAAATTAAATATGCCAATTGTGGATATGCCAATGTTACCACGTTTTAGGGAAAGAGCACAAGCACCTTAGCACTAGTTAGCAGTGGTAAAGTGCTCAGAATCGTAAAGCCAGCAAAAACAAAATCAGCAAAAAAGAAGGTTGGAAGGCAAAAAGTTAGGAGAACCACAAGGATGCCAGGTCTAACAGTCTTTAACACCATTTTTGTTATTAAATTAATCAGTGATGTAATCTATTCTCCATTAATGGTTTAAGTACTTTTCTACTGCCATTGTTCATGAATCAAGAATATGGCCTCTAGACCTGGGCGATGACTTAATTTGCCCAACTCCAGACTGATGACTAAAAGAGGTTAAATACCTCATTTAATAAAACATGCCATGTTGTAGAGCGGGCATTTTTTTGTTGATCAGTCAGGATAGAGAAGGCTGTACAGTCACCTACCGTGGGCATAATGATACTTGTGTGCACTGCGCCACACAATATATGCACACAAACTGACCTTGAACGGAAATGTGATAATCCTTAAACAGGAGGTGATGATTATCGGACTGATTGTGATGTCGGAAGGACCGCAACTGTTTGACAGTTAGCTGCGGTCCTTCCGACATCTGCCCCTGCGGTCCGCCCGCTGCATTAAAATGCAGCAGGCGGAGGCATCGGGGCAAGAGACTGTTTGCTGCGGGTCCGACGGGGTCCTTGAGCCCGTTGGAGCATCAGAAAGACACCATAATCCCCTAATGATGGCGGAGCCAGCCTCGGCTCCTCCGTCGGGATTATGATGTCATTTTCTGACAGCCTTTCCATGTTGGCCTTTCCGACATTGAAAGGCTGTCGGAAAATGACTTTAGGGTCCACTAGCAGGGCCCCCTGGCCCTCAGGTACAGGGCCTGGGGGGCACCTATGGTGCCCCCCTAAACATCCCTGCACCGTGTGGCAGGCACCATGTGGTGCCTGCCACACGGTGCAGGGATATTTCTAAACATCCATTTTACTATGGCAGTTTGTTCTGCAGGCCTTTTCCGCCCGCTGCGAAAGCTACCATAGTGAAATGGATGTTTCCGACCGCCCTATGGGCAGTCGCATCCTAATACTGAGGTTGGAACTGCCGAACTTAGGTTGGGTGTTTCCAGACGCAAGCCCGCCAAAATTGTAATGAGGCCCCATGTTTTTTTAGAAAATTAAGATGTTTTTGAGTCCACAGAATGTGATACTCATTGCAATCTTTTGCTAGGAAATGTTTTAATTCTTTAATATGTTATCTTAAATTCTGCTTTTGTTTATTTGTGAATAGTATTTATTTAAATGAAGCTATAATGTCAAGTGAGATTACAGAAATGTTCTATAAAAATGATATAACTTGTCTTTACAACTGCAGTTCAGTACTATTTGTAACTCTTTATGTTTTTCATTATATTATAGACATTATAATAATAAATAACTTGACATACATTTGTATGTTTGTTTTGGGTAAATTATTTGTTTAAATACTATTGTCAATTAAATGTATCCTTCAAAACAAAATTTTCATAATAATGTTTTTCATTTATTGACTCATGATGAAAAACGCCATTATTCTACATAGTGGCCATATTGCATGGTTTATTCATTTGACAACTCTGAGAATGTGTCATTTTTATGTTGCATGTTTTGTCCATTTTGAACACATTTAGTATTGTTTACAAGGAAGCGAGGTTGATGTACTGCATTAAAGTAATATAGGCAAACTGCCCCATATGTTCAATGATATAGTGCAGGCTTCGAGTCTCAATGTGCTGAGACACTTTGGCCTCCTTAGTGCTAACACAGGCACCCTTGCGCTATGGCATAGGAGTGTCCCGTTGCAGTGCTTAGTGTAATTTTTGTACATGAAAAGATACCTTTCTGCACCAAATAAATTACAATTTACTCATTTGTTCATTTGTTTGGGTGTGTATGGTGCAGAATACAGCACACGTCAAAGAGGATTTTTTTTCTAAAACAAAAATTTTAATCCTACTTACGGCAGCCTAAGGGAGGCACACAATTTTCTCAAAATAACATGTTTACCTTTCTATTTCAGTATGGGTGTGGTGCAGAATACATGGGTGTATGCACCTGGATGGACAGGAACCACCCTTGCAACAACTACATGATGCAATGCAACACAAGCCAGCACTATGCACTGCATTGCATTATATTTCATTTTTCAGACCACAAAAAGGCATGCAAATTGATTTTGCATGGGTTTACAAACCACAAAAAACACTGTATTGTGTATACCCCCAAAAGAAATGCATCAGCAACACAAAATCTTAAAAAATATGTGCCATTATCTCTAAAGAGCAAATCACTTACATTGTATGTAGCAATAATGTGTACACAAATATGTTCATGTTTTATTTCTAGAAATCAAAGAAAAGCATGTCAACAATGAAACCAAAATAAAACCATAATTTTGAAACAATACATTTATTAATATATAAACATCCAGTATTAACAACAAAAGACAATTCTAAAATCCTATTCTATGTTCTATTCTAGGCTTTATCTAACTAAAACTATTATCTAATACCTAAATATATAAGAATCCAAATCGCGACAATAAAACACACCTACAATTGTAATGTAGCTAAATTATTTCTAAACAAATATGAAACTACCTACTCAATTAACAATCTCTAACATTGACCACCACCCACTAATACACACATCTTTAAAAATTGAAATGTCCTTATCTAAAACTCACTAATGTCTACATCTAATATATACCTAAACAACTATGTTTTGAAATGAAAATATGTAATATTCCAAAATCTAACAAATAACAATCTAAAATATATAAACATTATTATCATTATATTTGTTGTGCTCTGGTATACAGTGCCTCTTGACATCAATATAAAAGTTGATTGTTTTTATGAAGTTCTTTGAGGACTGCTCATGTGTGTTTGCACAATTCCTTGAGAATGTTATCGTTTTTAGCAATCATTTTGTACTTGCGGATGTTTCTATTCTTTGGTTGTTTGGGTTTTTTTCTTTTGACTTACACATTGTGGTTTTGGTGTCATTCCACGTTGTTTTTGTTGTTGAGGTTGTTAATGGATTGCCTTTTTTAGTATTTTCTTTTCATCATAGAATTGGACCATTTTTCAAAATCCTCTTGCTAGAGACTTGAAGCATTCAAAGTGAACATTCCTGCTAGCATACATTTTATTCAGCTCCATTAAGATTGTCTATAGTACAAGGTATAAATAAAATAGTGTTACACTTTTTATCAAAAGTATAAATATACAATAGGTTTTTCACTCTTTGATTTTAAACTAAAAAATAAACAGTGACATGGGATATAGTGTAAAAACCAACTGTAACGGCCAGCATTCATATTTGTTTATACTTGTCTGTAAAGTCATTAATACTGAATGGGATGAATCAGGTGTTTCAGGTGTTTCACATATTGACCATGCTCTTTGCACTTACTAAGGAGAGGAGATTGTGTGCAAAAAACAATTATTTGGGGATGTTTGACCTCATTTCACTATATGGAGATTATGCTGTTGTCTAGAATTTCCTTCAAATTTGTTTCTTAATATTAGAAATTAATTTTCCTACAACACATAATGTTCTTTGCATGAGTTGATAAATACAAAGTGACATGATGCAGTGCATAGCGCTGCCTTGTGTTACTTTGCATTGAGCAGGTGTTGCATGGTTGGAGCATAGGTGTCCCTCTGTGTCCAACCATGTAATTTGATGCAAAGCCAGATTTATTATGGCTTGTAAACCTACCTCGGCAGCAAAATGGATTGCATATGACAGAGGACTTGCAAGGAGATATATATATTTCTTCCTCCTCACAGCACACATGGAAAGAAGAAATTGCCTCTAACTATTGTTTTTCTCCAGGCCGGTATCCCTTCCTGCACAAAAGCATTCCTCACTATGATGTAATGCAGGCCCCCTTGCAGCATAGCACAAGGGTGCCTATATTGGGGATAGACAGCACATAGTGCACCAGTGCTGGGAGAAAACTGATGAGCATCATATCTTACTAGATATTGCACTGTTCGGTTCACTCCCGTTCATAAAACGCAATGCAGCTAAACAACTTGCTGTGCTGTATTCCCTGAAAGCTAGTGAGCAGAACCTTAACGCATCTAATAAGATATGGCACACTTGTGCTATCTCCTAGTGTTGGTGCACTTGTGGGTGTTCGACAGAAGTTCATTTTTACGGGGATCTCCCCCACTTTTTGTGGGATTCACTGCTGGTTTCATGAGTCTAAAGTGTGCTGTGGCCTGCTAACCAGGCCTTAGTGGACATGCTCCGACCCCTAAAGTAAATGTGAAATCTCATAATACCTGATTGGCAAAGATAGGTTTTTTGTAAGTCTCTAGTATATGTGTTGTAAATGTTTATTTTGGGATCCAGTCCATAAAACACATCATACAATAAAAATGTAAAAACACTCCTACGTAAATAATTGGATTAAAAGAGAATAAAAATAAATACATACAATTTGCTACAATTATGTAAACCAACTTTGCACAGTTTGATGGATAAATTATAGTGCTACAGTAAGATTCCCACTAATTTCCTTAATCGCCAGACAGCTAGTAAATAGCTCCAAAGGCTAAGTGCGATCGGAATACTGCAATCTGACCTTAACATTTGGTAAGCTTCACTAAAGTGTCTTGTACCCAAGGTAATGCAAATTGGCCTTAGCGAGGACCTCCGAGGTTCAAACATATGCTAGATAAAAGAATAGTAAATGCTCAACGTACTCTATACAATTATTAAAAAATGAGCAGTTTTGGGATTTTGATCTGTTAGGGTCCCATTTATAAGTGAATTTGTTCACAAGCAGTGTACCTACTCTGAGGGGGATATTATTCACAAGAACGTGCGATAAACATCGCCAAAATAGGTTAACGCAATTTTTCATATCGCCGTCTATCGCGGCAAAATAACTCTGTGTCAACAGTGCATTCTCAACACGGCAGTAACATGCGATAGTTTCCCGATAACGCGGCAAATGTCCGCGATAACAGTACCAGGACGGCAATAAAAATCCAAACCCGAACGCGAAAAAAGTTGCGATGGGCCCAAACGCGATAAGACAAATCAGTGAGAAGCAGCGCCAGGCCTGCAATTCACACATGTCAAGCGGGGAAAATCACTACAAAAGCAGAAAAAAAACACAAACAAAAACAAAACAACAGCGAAGCACAATGGAGGCAACCGGAGCAAGTACAGTGGACAACCAGAACCCCACAAGCCCCCCGGAGGACCAGCCTGGGACCTCGGGGCAGGGAAGGGCAAGGACAGGAAGAAGAGGAGGACGCGGTTCAGTACGCAGGAAAACCGGATACTGAAAACGGAGGTGATAGAACACCATCAACAACAGTTCGTCACCTCCACTGTGTCATTGGCAACAAAAAATGCAATATGGCAGTCCATCGTGGACAAGGTGAATGCAGTCGGAGTGCTGAGGAGGACAATGGGAGAGCTCAAGAGGCGCTGGAATGATGTGAAGCGCAAGACCAAGCTGAAACTCGCCAACAACCAGAAGGCAGCAATGCAGACTGGAGGTGGGAGTCCAGCACCACAGAAGGAGCTGGACGAGATGGAGGAAATGGTGTCGACAGTCATCAGTGGGGAGACGGTGGCAGGAGTTGGGGGACCGGACACTGCTCAACATGACCCGACACAACAGCAACAGGGTGAGTAACGACCAGGGACTGGGGAACGGGGGGAGATGGGCACAATGGCACACATGCACAATTAAGTACAGCACATCTTCGGGCAAACCATGGCCAAGAGTCACAACTCCAACCAAGAGCACAATGTACCCAAGTCTGCAATATCACAGCACTGTATAAGCACAGAAGTGAAAGCCACACCACCTGAAAGGGATAAGGGCCAGCCAAATCAGAGCTGAAGGGGCAACTCACCTACAATGCAGCACACACACATGAGCTCCAGAGCACCTCAACAGTTACAACAATGTTGAACAAACAGCAACACCAGCACAACAGAACAGAGGACACAACTGTTGCCGCTTGTGTGTGGAAAATGGCCATTCGCATGTGGCAAAACAGGAAACTGTGAGATGATAATGTACTAGTACAACCCCACATCCATGATGGTGTAGAAATGCATGTATGGCCGTGACCCAGATAGGCAGTGAGACACACATTGTCAAACAAATCAACACTCAACATAGTTGAATACAAGTGAAGGTGCGTAGACTTTATTAGCATATGCGTGTCAGTACGGGCAAGATAAGTGCCACAACATGCAGACCAATGCAGCAGTATGTCAGAACGTGGAACGATGCCAAGCGCCGCTGTCCACTCCGGGGGAGTGCCGCACCATTCACAGGTGTGTGTTCACCCACGTTGTTGTCCGCTCATGTATTCGGAGTCCAGGCAAATGCAGCCATGTTCACTGTCGTCGTGGGAGATGTGACCAGAACCCCAAGATGCAACAAGGTGTCGGGACATGTGCAATGGGTTCCAAACTGTTGTGGCTGCAGGTACGTAGTTACACGTCCATGAAAGCGAGTGCAGCTCCGTAGGCAAGCATTTCCAACATGAGGTCGTTGTCAACTTCATCAAACAGGACGGCGAGGTAATCCATTACCAGGTCCGGACAGATGTGTTACGTCCACCCCCTCTCACCAATTAGCACTACAGCCCAATAGGGAAGCAATTCAATGTGGTCATTGCACACGAGGAGTTCTGCAATCTCCCAGGTCCAGCTGCCAGCATGTATGCGAAGTATCCAGGCATCCCATAGACGGGTGTCACGGTGACACTCCTGGTCATGGGCCAACAGGGGGCGCACACACATGTCGAAATCCAGTTTGGCTACCGTCCTGTTGGATAGGCAGACATCCATGGACCACTCGAATATGCACGAGCGACAATGCAACACAGGCTGAACGCAGGTGACGTTGGCAAGGCGGAAGCTAAGCCGGTAACTGATCCGCAGCACTACCAAGGGACCCAGTAAATGCAGCATACGTGCACAGTACAGTGCCACGTGACAGGGGTTGTGCATGTGTCTGGGATGTTCTGCCATTGCGTTTGTGGCTCTGGTTGAAGCGGCACTGTTGTGACCTGCGCCAGTTCTGTGGATGAAATGCCACAGCTCGGATCAATGAGCAGTGTTTGTGTGCAACGGTTGTAGGCCTGGGATGGTGTGGGAGTAAGTGTGAAGGCCATTCCATGCACGATAACTTCGAGCAAGGACTTCTGTGTGTGGGATGTGTACACGTTGGTCTCACGTCGGGCTGTGCGTAGTGTGGGAGTCGTCATCAAATGCTATCGTATCTGTCAGGGGTGCCGGGCACATGCAATTCCCAGGTCGGAGCTGCAGATGTGCTTCTGCCTGATAGTCCAGACAAAGGAGCTTTCAACCCTACACTCAGTTTGTCATCTGCTTGCATTCATGAAATGTGTAGAGGCTTGTTGGGGGTGGGATGTCTGCGACTTTGGGAATCATGTATGACATGCCTAGCATGTGGCAAATGAGCGGCCTCACTGTGTGTTACATTGCCTCATAGCTGCTCCTCCCTACCACGTGCCTTTTTACTTGTGTGCGCTGCGCGGTTGCATCACTTGCCCTCCTACGGAACACCATTGTCATGCCTGTCAGCGCATGTCCACAAGCCTGACAACGACACTGTGATGTTGGCCATTGAGGGTGGGTGGCCACGTCAGTGTAGGCCTATGGTAAGGACAGGGCAGACACAGGTTTACAGTTCATGGCTGGCTGTACTCGCGCTGCGATTGAGGCCAGGCATTTGGCTCATGCTGCGGCAATACAGATACACTCAACACTTGGCATGTATGGGCCAAGACCCCGAGCGGTCTTTCGCTCCTTCATTGCCCCGTACGTGCGAGCCCGCCCTCCGGGTGCATGATACATTGCAACATTGACAATTGTGGGCCGGGTGGCGCCCACACTGCAACAGAGACACACGCATTACCTTGTTCCGGCCAGAACAGAACCACGCCCAGTGCCCCGGGCAAAATCTGCAAACCCCTACACTGGACTGGCGTACGCCGGCCCAGCCCACTCCGCTTGCACATACCGGGGATGACGACGAAGCTACATGTCCAAGGTCTTACCCACTGCCTGAGGTGACATGGTTGCATCCGCTGTACACAGCACAATGTAATGTGGTAGGGCCCGGGCCCATCATGCATACATAATGACCACACGGACACACTTAGATGTATGGTGGAACTGGCTATGGGCACGTGCACCCGGCCCCTTTTTATTACCAGGGTCACATGTCCAGTGACGCCTGTGCTGGATGGGTGTGGGGTGAGTGTAAGCCAGCCCTCAGGGAGTGGTTGGTGCTGGCAACAACTAGAACAGTGATCATCGGATCACACACACAGATTCAATCATAAGGGGTCCATGACTTGCAGTGCACTGAGGTAGGGGCACCAGAACTGGACTCACACAGAAAAGATTACATCATGAATGGTCCATGACTTGAGCTGCAATGAGTTAGTGGCACCTGAAGCGCTCGACTGGTGCACGGCCTGCGATGATGCGTCATCCGGGCGGCTGCCCAGGAAGCAATGTCTGTCGCCTACCGGACTCCGCCATCAATGAAGCAAGACTCAATATGACTTGGGGGACCTGCTGACCGCAGTGTTGGCCGTAGGCAGTGGTCAGCAAGGGCCAACGGCCACGTCGCATCGGCTTATGGTGCACAGGGTCAGGGGCACCTGGTGTCCTTGCAGGTCGTCGGCTTGTGTAGCACAGGGTCAGGGTCACCTGCTGTCCTTGCAGGTCGTCGGCCTGTATTTTTGGCTACTGAATTCTACCTCAAAATTGCCACGTGGCGTCGGCTTATGGTGCACAGGGTCAGGGGCACCTGCTGTCCTTGCAGGTCGTCGGCTTGTGTAGCACACGGTCAGGGGCACCTGCTGTCCTTGCAGGTCATATGCCTGTATTTTTGGCTACTGAATTCTGCCTCAAAATTGCCATGTGGCGTCGGCTTATAGTGCACAGGGTCAGGGGCACCTGGTGTCCTTGCAGGTCGTCGGCTTGTATTTTTGGCTACTGAATTCTGCCTCAGAATTGCCACGTGGCGTCGGCTTGTGTAGCACAGGGTCAGTGGCACCTGGAGCGCTCAGCAGGTGCACATGCGTCGTCCGTGTGGGCCGCACTGGGTGCAATGTCTGTTGCCTCATACACTCTGCCATAAATGAATCAAGACTGAGATTGACTTGGGGGACCTGCTGACCGCAGTGTAGGCCGGAGGCAGCGGTCAGCAAGGGCCCACGGCCGCGTGGCGTCGACTTGTGTTGCACAGGGTCAGTGGCACCTGGAGCACTCAGCAGGTGCACAGCCAACGATGATGTGTCGTCCGGGCGGGCCGCACTGGGGGCAATGTCTGTTGACTAGTGGTTTCCTCCATTAACAGAAATGTGGCCCGATTTGAATTGTGGGACCTGCTGACCGCAGTGTAGGACGAATGCAGTATCCGGCACACACATTTCTCCGTGTTGCTGTGCTGCTGGCTGCGCTGGGGGCCTGTGTCACGGAGTATGGAGGTCACGGCGGCGGACTCATGGCAGGGTGAGGTGCGCCGCCCTGGCAGACGCGTTGCCCATCCCGGGAGAGAACCACGCCCAGAGCCCCGGCTTTTTTATCCACACTCCTACGCTGGACGGGCGTACGCCGGCCCAGCCCACTCCGCTTGCGCTTACAGGGGGGGACGTCACAGCTACATGACTGAGGTCTTCCCCACTGCCTGAGGTGACATGGTTGCATCCACTGTCCACAACACTACAAACGCCAGCAGTATATGTCCACATGGCCATGTCTGGGCTCTGCATTCTGTGGTCTGTCCAGCACATCACCGCCACACTTGGCATTGTGTGCATTCTTCTTCATGGGTGAGTTGCCTCCTTCACACTTACTTGGTTCCCACCTCTCCCCACATTCTGCCCTTGTGTGGCTGAGAGGCCATGCTGTTTTCGGAAGTTCCGCTGTCTTGTTCTGCGCTGCCACGGTGGTAGTCCGGGGGGGTGGTGCGGGGGGGGGTCCTGGGGGTGGTGGCAGTGGCGGTGGGTGTTGTGGGTCTCTAGGGTCTCCGAGCTGCATGATCAGTAGCTCCATGGCATCTGTTGGTCTTCAGATGTGGCTCTGGGCTGGGCTCCCTTTCATGCTGCAGGTAGTCGTCCTGCTTAACACCAGCAAAAGGCAGGTGTTAAATCCCTGCTGCTAACGCGCCTTATCACCTGTTTTTGGTTCGCATCGCCTATCTGGCTGGTCGTTGAGAATCTCGCGGAGTGGTATTTTTGTGTGTCTTTGCACGGGAACGCCTACTCTGCATATCATTAGCATTAGTTGTCGCACTCATCCGTGGCGATGTGTTTTGCGGTAGCTATCGCAGGTAAACTGGCGATGTCAGCAGTTTGCACCAGCTTGTGAATGGGGCGATAAATCTATTGCCACTTTTGCGGCGCTAAAGTGCCGATAAATCGGCGATGAGTCCTTGAGAATATGCCCCTGAGTTTCATGAGCAGGGTGTGAGCGAGTGGTGATACAAAAGGATTCATGTATGATTTGAATGATGGTGTTGATAAGAAGGACAAAAACTCATCAGAAACCCTCCAATCATAGCATTAAGATAGTATGAATCAGTCTTATAGGCCCAAAATTTCTCTTTGACGACTGCCTTTGAGTTATTATTTATTAAGGATGGGTTGGTCCAGTACGTGCCCTGGCCTAGGATGCCCAGTTGGTGTTTGATGTAACAAAGCCAAAGGATGGTGATACTTTTCCCTAAATTGACGACCTCCTCCAAGGCTAGGCTGTACATGGCCAGTTCTGTGGTAGCCCACAGTCTAACCCAGAAAAGTAGAGACCAAATCGCCAATCCTTTTTAGGCCAGTGTTGAAGAACAATGGGGCTTCTTGGCAGTTTGAAAAATGATTTGATGAGGCTATGTTCTTTGAATATCAGCCCACTCAGGTTCTCTGTACCCCAGGTTTCTGCTCCATAGAGAGCAGTGAGATGCACTTTTGCCCTGTATATCGCAATGACAGTGTATACTAATTTTGGGGTAGTAGCTTTGTAGCGCTTAATCACTGCAGGAGTGCTCTGGAGTAGGGATACTTCAGATTTTAATATTTGGGCCTTCCAATTGGTGGTTTTATCAATCCTCACTCCCAAGTAGTCAAAGTGGTCTACCTGTTGGAGTTTTGTCACGTTCATATGGAAGCCTCCTTTGAATGATTTATGTGCTTCAAGCGCCCTAATTTTTATTTTGGAGGTGTTTACTTCCAAGCCTTGCGAATCCCAATACTCAACAAAGCTGCTCAGGAGGTTCTGCAGTCCAATTGGGCTTGGGGTGCGAGAGAGTAGCACGGTATCATCCGCAAATAGTAAAGCGGGAATTGACAAACCCCCCAGTCTAGGACAATCGTGGGCATAAGTTGATAGATAGGCTCCATATCATTTATATAGAGAAAGAACAGTTTGGGGGTGAGCACAAGTCCCTGTTGCACACCGCGATCAATGGATATGAGATCAGTAAACTTCCTCCTTACCCCCCACCTCACTTCGGCAAAATTCCTTTCATTGAGTCTAATAAGGACATTTAGTAAGCAAGGTTCTCAGCTCATTCTAGCCAGAGTGGACCAAAGTTGTTGTCTGGATACCAGGTCGAAGGCGGCCCTCAAATCTATAAAAGCCATGTAGAGATGGTCATTAGAGAGCGCAAAGTATTTCCAGACTATAACATGACCTGTGTATTTGTATAGCGGACGTTCCCCCGTAGGCATCTTGGCACTGGGTAACAGATGTTTATTGTTACCGAACTCAATGGTTCTTATTTTATCCACCTAAGATGGATGAAAGGCTGAGTGGATCTGCTGCGATTTGAACCTGTGACATTGAGATCGAACATAGGCCCCTGCAGTGGACGCATTAGTCCACTGAGCCACCAGACCCGGGTATATGGGTCAGGTGAATGACCTGGTCGATGGTCATCACTTTAGTGCAGAGAACCCTGCTTGAAATGAGCATAGAACCTTGATTTCGTCAAACCAGTCTTGTAATCTGTCTAGTATTTGATGGCAAAATACTTTTTGGAGGTTATCAATCAGACTGATAGGTCTGTAGTTACTGGGAGATGTTCTATTGCCCTTTTTGAAAATAGAATTTATTTCGTCACCTAGCCAGCCATACATTTATTGGATAATGCATTGATGTATGGTGCTCATACATCAAGCTCTGAACTGTAGAGGTCTCTCAGGACCTTATCCAGGCCAGGCACCTTACCAGGGCGTAAAAAATGGATAGCCCTTGGCGTCTCGTCCATTGAAAATGGGGGAAATTTGTCAGCATCTGTGCTGCCCATATCATATGGGAATATTTCTTGTTCGACAGTGTGGGAGGTCTTCTGGGGAATTACAAGGTACATTTCCGAGAAATGTTTCAGCCATCGAGAGATTTTTAGAATTGTTAAATCTCTCACTTCCCTGGATAGGGTATCAGCGGTCAGGGCACCTAGTATGAGCAGTTGTAATGAGATTGCCCACTTCTTCTTGGATAAAATCTCTTCGATATATGCATCTTTTCCGGAAACTGCCAATAATCATGGCCTTTCCTCTATGAGGAACTCTGATCCCCTCCCAGTTGGTGCCTTCAAGTTTGAGAGCATCTCAGTGGAAAAGCTATGCTCTCTAGCGGCTAAAATCAAATCTGGCTCACCGCTAGACTCGGTGCCTCCAGTTATTTGGAAACTGGGGCTACCAGCACTGGCTTCCAGATTATTTTCTGTGCTCAATCTATTGTTTGAGGCAGGCAGACGTCCGGCTGAGTGGAAACACGCAATGGTGATCCTACTCCTCAAAAAACCATCTGAGAATTTCCGCCCCATCTCTCTGCTTCCTATCCTAGCAAAACTGGCTGAAAAGCACGTTAATTCCCAACTGACAGAGTATATCGCAGAGAATAATATCCTTCACGAGACCCAATCGGGTTTCAGGCCACAGTATAGTACGGAATCGGCCTTGCATCTGGCCTCAGAGACACTACGCAAAGTAGCCGACGAAGGGAAAACAGGGGCTTTTATCATGCTGGATCTTAGCCCAGCGTTCGATACAGTCTCGCACACTGTGTTACTGGATCGCCTGTGGACACAGGGCTTAAAGGGCAGAGCATTTGACAGGATTGCAGACTTTCTCTATAAGCCCTCTTTCCAGGTAACTCAGAAGCCATATACCTCTGACATTATCCCTTTACAGCGGGGAGTGCCCCAGGGATCGGCACTGAGCCCGACTCTTTTTAACCTATACCTTCGCCCATTGGCTGACGTGATTGAGGGCCATGCTGTGAGAATGGTGTCATACGCTGACGACACTCAGCTTGTTATCACACTAGCTAATGATGACGATAGGGCTGCTGCAAATTTTAAATCATGTCTTGCTGACCTAGCGACATGGATGCAGGCTAGTTGCCTGAAGTTAAATGAAGATAAAACTGAAGTGCTGGTGGTGGGGAAACAGCCCTCTATCTGGTCCTCGGCATGGTGGCCTGCGAATCTGGGCCCCACCCTACCCCAGAACCTAAAGTAAAAACCTATGCATCCTGTTTGACGCTCAGCTATCATTTTAAAGTCAGATCAGGGCCACATTGGGCACCTGTTTCGGAGTGCTGAGACTGTTAAGGAAGTTTCTGAGGCTAATACCGGCCTCAGCACAAAAAGCAGTAATGCAGGCCCTGCCGGTGTTGCGGCTTGATTACTGTAATGTGCTCTATTTGGGGACTTCTAGAGGCAGACTGGCAATGCTTCAAAGAGTAGAAAAGGGCAGCAGCCCGGATGCTATTAAGAATTCCGAAATGGACCTCCATTAGCTCCGGTTTGGCTGAACTTCACTGGCTTCCAGTGAAACACAGAATCTCATTCAAAGCTCTGTGTTTCACGCACAGGATAATGCACCGGAGCGGTCCCAGGTATCTCTTCCCCCTGATGAATGCCTACTCTCCTTCCAGGGTACTTAGATCTGAAGGAGCAGCGCTGGCAGTGATTCCCAGAGTACGCCGTGCACAACTGGGGGGTTGCTCCTTTGGTCTTCGTGCAGCCAAGCGTTGGAACTCTATGCCACTCAACCTAAGACTCGAACAGTCTGAGGCAAGCTTCCGCAGAAATCTGAAGACTTGGCTCTTTAGACAGAGTTAGAAGCCAACCTGTCGCTTGACTTTCCTGACTCTGATAGGATGCTACTGCTTAGCGCGGGGACACTCCGTCAGAGTAACCAGGTGCTTTATAAATCCTAAATTCATTAATTCATTCATTCATTTATTCATTGTTGTGGTTGACCCACATATACAATAGGACTTAGGTTATTAGATCACCAAGTGAAAAAATCTGCCAGAAAGATTTTTGATCCTTATTTTTAGAGGCATCTATTAGGGCTAGCCAGTTCGAGGCCAATCCATTCCTGCTTGAATGAGGCAATGGTTGATTTATAATTTGCACAATGTTGCCTAATTAATTCGCAATCACCATGTTGGTTTTTTTTTAATGTTTTTATTTATTTTTTGCAATTTGAATTTACAATCAAAGAAATCATGAGTACACGGTGCACATTGGTTGTTGGGCAATAGCATTTGGTGTTGGGCAAAAAATATAGCAACAGTTCCTCTGAAAGAGAGCATGAGGTTAGAGTCAGTGTTACATACATACATACATGTGCTAAGGGTCACATCCAACTTATCCACATTTATCAACAATAGGTCAGGTATCACAATTTTCAAGGCTCTTTCCCCGATCTTCCTAGTAGTGGTTCCAATCCCTGCTCCTCCTCGCCCAGTTCCAAGCCATAATACTTTATCCATGGCGCCCATATCTTTTGAAATTTTCGGGGACAACCCCTTGCCTTGTATGTCACTTTCTCCGCAACCAGATAGAGATCTAAACCTGTTCTCCATTCTTTGAGTGTAGGGAGTCTGTGGGCACCCCAGCATCGAGCTATGTCTCTTTTGGCTACTACCAACCCTAAGTTAGCCAGCATGAGTTTATGACGTGGCAGGTCCACCTCCGTGGGGATGCCCAGTATGAGGAATCTTGCTTCCAACTCAAGTTGGGCTTCCAGTATATTGTTTAGTTCCTTCACTATCTTACTCCAGTATGTTTGAACCCTATTGCACTCCCAGAGGGTGTGTATGAATGTACCGCGTACTGTGTGGCATCTAAGGCAATCCGGGCTGTCTGCTCTCCCCATAAAGTGTAGCCTTGCTCTGTCGAAGTAAGTCCTGTGCAGGATTTTATACTGAATGAGCCGTAATAGTAGCTTTATCGCTACCTCACGGGGGTGCATAAGGGCGGCCTCCCAGTCAATGTCTTCCATTGGGCCAGTGGTGAGTTCCCATTTAGTTCGAAGTGGGCCTAGTCTGTTGGGCATATTGTTGATTAGTGCTTAATATGTCAACGAGATGGCTTGAGCCGGAATCTCTTCCTGCAAAAGTCTGCCTTCCAATGGGGCATATTCCCGCAATGTCTCTGTGTCTAGTCCCTCTGCCTGCCAAGCATGTTTCAATCTGAGATAGGCATAGGATTGGGTATCATGAAGTTGATATGTGGCTTGAAGCGAGGTGAATGGGGCCAATGTGCCTTTCTCTAATACATCCCCTATTTTGGAGATCCCTATTAGATCCCACTGCTTGAAGCCTCTCAATTTTCCGATCTCGGCTAGTCTAGTTCCCTCCCATAGAGGGGTCTCCCTCGTTGGTTTCATGTCCCATTTCATTTGCTTTTCAGCACTTTTCCACGCCTCTAACACTCTTTGGGTAGCTGGTAGTAGCCGACTACAGCCTTTACCTCCGTATATATAATGTAATTGTGTGCGTTCTCGGAATTGTAACCTTTCCAACCTGTAGGTGGGGTGGTCTCTCGGAGCGTGGTTCCATTCATTAAGTACAATGAGATGGGCCGCTTTGTAGTAAGCTCTGATATCTGGTAGGGCCAAACCTCCATAGTATGGGTTTTGCTGCAACGTTTACAGCGCTAATCGTGGATGGGCCCCGTCCCAGAGAAGCAAGCGTAGCTCACTGTTGAGGGTTGTGTACACGGTCTCTGGTATTTTGCAATAGGTATTTTGCAAAATGTATAGCAACTGAGGGAGTCCGATCATCTTGTACATCGCGGCCCTCCCCATGATCGTCAGAGGGAGTTTCCTCCACATCTTGACATCTTCCTGAAAATTCAAAAGGATTTGTCTAATATTGCACTCTAAGTTGGTTGCTACCTCAGTGGTAATATAGAGTCCAAGGTTAGTGAACCCCTCTGTGGACAACCGAAGGCAGCTCGGATAGGTCAGAGGTTCCACAACCCTCCCACCGGGTATAAGGTAGATTTACTCCAATTGATCCTATATCCGGCATGACGGCCATATTCCTCAAAGATTTGTAACATTTTGGTAAGTGTCTCGGCTGGGTCAGTAATGTATAATAAAATATCGTCCGCATATAGCGTTATGCGTTCTTCCTCTAAAACTCGGGACTCGTCTATGAAACCACCCAGTCCTTGGCGGGCTCGAACCACACAGGCCAAAGGCTGCATTATGAGGGCAAACAGTAGGGGAGACAGAGGACAACCCTGTATAGGACCTCGTTGAATCGGCCAACTAGTCGAGACAACCCCGTTGACCCGGACTGTAGCCTCAGTAGCATTATATAGAAGTGCCAACCATTCCCTAAATATTGGACCAACTCCAAACCTTTCCAAGGTGCATCTCATAAAGGGCCAATGAATGGTATCAAATGCCTTCTCAGCGTCTAGCGAAAAGAGCAGGTGGGGGCTATCCCGACTCCGAACCGTGTCCATCCAATTAGCCAGTCGTCGTAGGTTAAAACGTGTGGCTCGCTTTGGCATAAAGCCGGACTGACCTCTATGTATCAGGGGGGTAATAACCGTCAAGAGACGCATCGCAAGAATAGTGGCCAGAATCTTTGTTTCTATGTTGAGCAAGGATATGGGTCGATATGACCCACAGTCCACCGGAGGCTTCCTTGGTTTAGGAATTACCACTACAGTAGCCATTCGGAGATCTTTTGGGAGAATCCCTTGCTCTTTTGACGTCTTGAACATGTTTAGTAAATGCGGTGGCAGCAGGCTGCTATTTAGTTTAAAAAATTCTCCCGGGAGTCCATTTGGGCATGGAGTTTTCCCCGACTTTTGGCGACCAATGGCCTCCGTCACTTCCTCAAGAGTGAGGTCTTCCTCTAGCCTGTCCCTCTCTTCCTGGGAAAGCGAGGGAAGCTCAATTGAGTCTAAGTATTGGGTTATTTGCGCATCATTCGACTGGGATTTAGCTGCATATAGTTCCGTATAATACCGGGCAAAGGCTCCCGCTATATCTATGGGTGTGGTGGACGTGTGGTCTTGTTCTTTAACGGACATTACCCATCTCGACTCCATTTCCTTCCTACCCAGCCATGCAAGCAGTTTCCCCGCCCTGTCACCTGTCTCATATAATCGATGTTGGACTGCTAATAGTTGAGCCTTCACCTCTCAAGTCGCCAGTGCCTGATACTGCCTTCTGGTTATTTCAATTTGGCGAAGGGTATGTCCAGTCGGTGCGGAGGTTCCACTGCCCTCCAAACTTAACAGTTTGTGTTCTAAGGCCTCCATCTCTTGGGTTTTTTATGGGCAATTATATTCTGAAGCAAAATAACGATGGATTAAACCCAGATCTGTGACTGGGGGTGAATGTTTGCCAATGTGCAGCATTCCGTCCATCATCTTGTGTGTTTTGCATTTCGCCCTAAGTGGGAAGGGTATGCCCAGACGTGGGTCCCGTGCTCACTACGCCACTGGAGTCAAGCTATCCTGGCTGATGAAGGCTGATAGCCTGAAACCGGTCCTAGGATGCTTGATTCCGGTCCAGGGAAGGCATGGCTTGGCAGTTCGGTCTGGACTGTTCCCATGAGGCACAGGGTCAAGACTGATTTGCATATGGCTATGTCTGAACTGGGGTGGCGTGTGAAGCAAAATAACGATGGATTAAACCCAGATCTGTGACTGGGGGTGAATGTTTGCCAATGTGCAGCATTCCGTCCATCATCTTGTGTGTTTTGCATTTCGCCCTAAGTGGGAAGGGTATGCCCAGACGTGGGTCCCGTGCTCATTACGCCACTGGAGTCAAGCTATCCTGGCTGATGAAGGCTGATAGCCTGAAACCGGTCCTAGGATGCTTGATTCCGGTCCAGGGAAGACATGGCTTGGCAGTTCGGTCTGGACTGTTCCCATGAGGCACAGGGTCAAGACTGAGTTGCATATGGCTATGTCTGAACTGGGGTGGCGTGGTGAAGCAAAATAACGATGGATTAAACCCAGATCTGTGACTGGGGGTGAATGTTTGCCAATGTGCAGCATTCCGTCCATCATCTTGTGTGTTTTGCAATTATATTCTGTACCCTGTCCCTAAGCACCGTCTTGAATGCTTCCCATAAGGTGAATGCCGACTGCAACGAACCTATATTTTCCTTAAAGTAGAGCTCCGAGTCCACCCTGAGCTCTTTAGCAACCCTTTTATCTTTCAAGGACCATGAGCTCAATCTCCAGTTCGCGACCTGGTGGCCACCCGTCCCTCCCACCGTCAGTAGAAGCGGTGAATGGTCTGAGATGCCCCTGGCTAAGTATTCTACCTTCTCCACCTGTCCGACCTCCCCCGCAGGAGCGAATAGATAGTCCAGTCTCGAAAACACCCTGTGAGCCCCGGAGAAATAGGAATAGGCGTGTACGTATGGGTGGTGTCGTCGCCATAAGTCAGTCAGTCCGAGTGCTTCTTGGAATTTTGCCAACATTGTGGGTCAGTGGGACCCAGGTCTTAATTGAGTTCGGTCTAGGGAGGGCTCAATCTCATTGTTGAAGTCTCCTCCTATAATATGTATGGCGGGTCCGGAGTGCAGTAGGAGCTCCGTCAGTCTATCTAACGTATATTGCAGTAGTCGTGGCGCGTAGGCAGTAATAAGTAAAGACATCTTACGATTCCAAATTCCCTGTACTGCGACGTATTTCCCGTCTGAGTCCACCCATTTTTGAGCCACATGAAAAGGGGGTGACTTTTTAATGAGAAATGCCACTCCTCTTGAACCCTTAGTAAAACCTGCATGTGCCAGGGTAATGTAATGCCCTCTTCCCAGGAAGGTGCAACTCGAACCTATCAGGTGTGTCTCCTGTAAAAATATGATGTGGGGTTTAAGTCTCTTGAGATAGTGAGATACTAGAACCCGTTTGATTTTGTTTCCTAACCCATTGACATCCCATGTCAATGCTGTGAATCTGCCCTCAGCCACTGCAATGTGGCTTTTGAATCATCACATGCCCAGCCCTTCCCCAGAGGAGTGCCCACATCTCCAATTCCCATCTCAATCCCAGTATTCCTTTGATCTAACTGAAAAGAACAGTCCTCCCACCCTCGCAGTGATCGCAGCTCACAACATGTGGCAGTGTCCAACTTACCGCCCACCCTACATTCTTCAGGTACCCACACCACCCCCCAAATCGTCAACATGACAACTCTGGCACGGGTAATCCAATAAGAGGTCTGTAGCCCTCCCTCCCCCCGTTCAATTAACTACACAATAATACAATAACAACACACAGTATACTTCCCTTTCTCAGGCCAAAGTCCCGCAATGTCCGCCAAGCCTTAGGGATATCTTACTGTCTTTTGGCGGCCGTCCGGCCCCTCATCTCAGTCCTCTTCGCCATTGCTGGGCGGATGCAGTTGTTGCGTGGTTGCGTCGAGCAGGGTCTGATCTGGGGCTTCCAGCCATTGAATGCTCTTGAGTAGTGGGTGTTACCTATCTGCATCCGCCGATTCTTTTCTCTCTGACAGTTCAGTGTTGACGTTGTCGCTCGATCTCCGGAAGGTTTGTGCAGCATGATCCTGTACGGCATCGTCGTCCGAGTCCGATATTTGTGCCTTGCTTTCCCTAGGCCTCAAAGACCTCCCTGGTGTTCCCCCGGCTGTATTCCGAACTTTCAACACTCGCCTTCGACGCTTTTCCTTAGGCCTTTCCTGGCTTGAACCCATCCTTTTTTCTGTGTACTGATCCAGAGCTTAAGGTGTTCTACAACTGAACAAGGGCCATTCCTCGATCCACGACCATGCCTCATCTGGGGACTGAAAGAACAACGTGGTGCCTTGAAAGATAACTTTAAGTTTAGCTGGGAACAGTAACATGTATTGAATCTCGAGTGCTCGAAGTTTCGCCTTGACCGGGTCAAAAGTTCGTCTTTGCTTTTGCACGTCCCGTGACTAATCCGGGAATACCATCACTCGTGCATTTTCGTATTTAACCTCCCCCTTCTTCCTCAGCTCACGTAATATTAGATCTCTATCTTGAAAGTTCAAGAAGCGGGCTATCAAGGGTCGAGGGGGGGTCCCCGGTGGCGGGCGGACAATAGGCATCCGGTGCGCTCGTTCTATGACAAAGCAGGTCAAAAATTGTGCATCTGGAAGGGTTTCTTTTAGAAACGTCAGGAGGAACTGGCCCGAGTCTGTTCGTTCCGCATTTTCCGGAAAATCGATGAATCTGAGGTTATTCCTGTGGGCCCTGTTTTCGACATCGTCGACCCTCCAGGCCACCTCTTTCATGGAGGCTAAGAGTCCAGTCACATCTTCCCGCGTGGAGTGAGAGGTATCTACAAGTTCCGAGATGCGGTGTTCCGCCTCAGTAACTCGCTCAGAGACTTTTCGTAGATCATGCGCAGCAGTGTGACCTCTGAATGTAACTCTGCCATCTTTCCCTCCAAGCTTTCTCATGATGCATGAATCGCTTGCAGTATGGCCGCATTATCAGGAAGGGGAACAAGACCTCCCTCCGCTCCCGCCAGCGCAGGGAGCACTTTGGCAAATCGGTCCAGTTTTCCCTGTCTTGACGACTTAGGCTCGTTATCCCTCGCCATCTTGAGCGATCTGACGTTCGGTTGTGGCTAGGCACTCTCTCCCACAGTCGTGGCCTCTGTAACACTGTGGTGGCTTCTTGACAACTCACCCCCTAGAGTGTATCATAGCTCTTAGGCCAGCCTAAATGGTGTCCGTCAGGCCGTGCAGGCTAGTGTATGGGCCCCAGTGTCCCTTCTGCCCTACATGAGTTCCAAGGAGGGCCCCAAGGCTTACGTCTCCGTCCACTCCCTCAATACTTGCCTTGGTATTCTTTCAGTGGGTAGAGGGACCCACGAAGGGGGGAGAGGCAGAGTCCAGGCCCAGGCCCACCGGGCTGCTTTTAGGACATCTTCCAGGTCCCACCACGCACAGGAGTTTAGTTATCGTGCCCCCGTAGCAATGTGTTCCTTGCCGGTGCCCCGGAACACTACACCTGGAGCATGGGGTTGAATGTCATGTAATTATCAACTCGTTATAGCCAAGCAGTTCCGAGTCCACACTACACGTCTCTGACGCTGCAGTATCATTACCCACAACTTCTAGGGCCCGAAATATGCACTGGGGCCTAAGGGTTCTCCATCCCCTTCAGCACTTGCCTCAGCTGCCCCCATTCATGCCGTTGGAATCTGCGGGGGGAAGGAGAGAGAGTCCGTCAACAGGCCCAGCGGACCTCTCGTGTCAGCGCTGCAGACCCCGGCTCAGGCCGCGAGTTCAGGCTCACAGTCTCCCGGTCTCTCCTCTACCAGCTCGACAGGAGCTCCCCAGGGCCGCCCAGGGTCAAGCGGGCCAGCCCGCGCGATCTCGTCAGCAGCCACCGCCACCCGCCGCGAAGAGGGAAACATGGGGGGCCCTCTCCCAGTCCCAGGATGTCTCACCAGGCTTCACTAGTCGGTCCACGCCACATCCAGGGGCGCCGCTTAAGGGTAGGGAGCCATTGCACCACCGTCCAGGCGCAATTGAGTCACCGGGTTCACCTCTGCAATGTAGGATCACCACCCACACCAAGTGGGCATTTACAGCACCTTGTTGCGGTGTCAGCGGTTTGGAAGGGCTCTGGTGGCCGCCAAGTCCAAGTCGACTGCCCAAATGTCTCTATGGTGCAGCCCGCTTCCACCTCTCAGTTTAGGTGTGTCACGGACCCATTGCTTCGCCGCGGGCCGTTCTGACTGGGCGCCATCTTAGAGAACGTCTCGCCGATGGTGCTATATGAAAGGCTCAAAGTACACCTTATATCGTCCGTTCACCGGTCTTTTAGCGCTCCTCTGCCGCAGTACCCCTTCCGATCTCCACTGATGTTATTTTTTGGCGTCGAGGGTCAGGATTTAAGTCAGGATGCAATCAGGGCCGGCGGAGCTCGCAGAGAACGCAGCTAGCCGGCCTTGTTGTTGGCACGCCCCCGCAATCACCCTGTTTGAACGCCCTGATTAAAAACTCCTTGGCCTTGTGGCACTCACTTGAGTACCAGGATGGAGATTGGTTTACTCTTCTCTTGTTGACCTTCGTTTCTTTGGTACAAAAGGAATATAGAGCATTAAACAGATTATTGTGCAGTTTACCCAAGGGGATCTCATTAGATGAAGAAGTTTCAAATGGGCCTAGAATATGGTTGAATGCAGAATACATTTGCAATAGTATATAAGGATTAAGGCTAGATTTAGACCACTTAACAGCTTTCCTATTATTTCATAATGTTAAAATCATTTCAGATTGCAAGATTACATTTGTGTTAGTCAGATTGTTATTCATTATCAGTTTGAGAGTGTTATGATTGTTCTCTTTCCGGGTCATGATTTCGAAATCTAGGGCAAAGTGCCAGAGGGTGATATCTCGAAGGGCATAGTTGATTCTTCTCTGGCTATTCCTCCAAACAAAAGTTGGAGCAAGGGACTTATCTGACCTAAATCTGCCATTACAGGCACGCAAACCAGTGGTCATAGTAAGGGACAAAAGTTGTTGCGCTGTAGATGACCAAGTGCTAATTGGTTTTACCTCCAGTTTCTGAATGTCCCTTGCTTCATCTTCACCCTCTGTTATGGCTGTTAACCCTTCCAGGGCTTCTTCAAATGTGGTGTTAAAGTCACTAGTGAGCACAGCAGGGGATTTATCTAAACTCTCAGAAAGACGGTGGGCCAACAATTTTAATATGGGTGAGTCATTGTTCCAACATGTAGAATAGTTATAGATGTCATAAATGTTTACCCTATGCCCATTCTGCCCACTAATACACAAACCTAGAATGCTTTTACTATAGATCTCTAATCTTTTTACGGTAACACCTGCCATGTTTTTTACCCAAATCAATAGCCCACCCGACGGGCGGCCTGCTTTAGATGGTACTGCCTCTACACTATAGTTTGTATACCCTTACCTAAAGTTTTTTTCCAGAGCCCATGTCTCATGTACTATAACTACATCAAATTCATTAATAAAGTTGCCCCACTCTAATTCTATGAGTTTCCCAGGTAGGCCAGCTGCCTTCCATTACAGCAGTGCAAATGGTATAGCACTACTTTCCTCTAATCAGATTATGGGCCTGATTATGAGTTTGGCGGTCTTGAAGCGGGCCACCATGCCAGCGCCTCTTTTCAGGACTGCCAAACCCGTAGTGAGACCGGCCGCCAGATTAGGAGTTTTCTCCTGGTCTGGCGGGCAGTCCTCGGGCGTTCCCACAGCGGTGCCTATGAAAATGGCCCACAATGTGAACACCAAAGCCCGTTCCTGCCCAGCATTGACTCTGCAGTCCATGTCGTGCAGGAGATGGGGTGCATGTACACAGGGGGGCACAACATGCGCCCCCCTGCATGCATCCCCATGGCCTGAGACAACAGGGGACCCTGCAGAGCCCCCTTAGTTCCCTCACCTTCAGCCTTTTCTTGGCGGGCTCACCGTCATGAAAAGGCTGGCAGTGAGGAAACTCATAATATGCTTGGCGGTGCCGCAACGGCTCTTCCAGCATATTACTGCCTTACACCGCTGCCACATGGCGGTTGCAGTGGGCCTGCGGTGATCTGACCACTAAACTCAAAATAGGGCAGTCGGACTGCTGGTGCGTCGGTAGCCGCACCGCCACTGCGGGTTTGGTGGTCCTATGTACCACCAAACTCGTAATCACCCCCTATGACTGATAAAGCTTGATCAATACTTATCATTGCAGAATCATGTAGATTTTAGTCAGTAGTGTTTAAATGTACAGGCATATCAGAACTAGTATATGTTATTTTGTCTACCCAGTGCCTATATTTTAAGTGTGACGAGCAGATTGCAGCAATTATTGTAGCAGAACCAACAAAGAAGCACATTCACTTATAAACCAGACCTATTGGTTTTACAATTGCAGTCGCCAATGCAAAGAAATCTGCAACCAGCAGAGGTACCAGCCAACAACAACAAAATCCCTTGGATACCTAAGCAGAGAATCCTCTGAGTAATTATTAACATACCATTATAGATTCCGAAAAAAATAAATGTGAATGGAATTGCAAGGAATTTAATATAACCCTGGCGAAGTTAGCAGAGTGCCACTACGCGGAGTTCCACGGAGTTGAAAAAAGAATCTGTGGAACTCAGCTCCGCTCCACTCTAAAAAAAAAAGGAAAATAATCACTTACCTGCTCTGGCGTCTCTGGGCTGCCCTCTACCTCGTCGTGGTCTCCTTCTCACCGTCCTCGCGTCCCCGCCGGTCGCAAACCCCAACGTTGTATGTCTTGCGAGGACTGCCAATGCGCAGTCCTCCAAAGACGTACAAAGTAGGGGCTTGCGACCAGCAAGGACACGAGGACGGCGTGGAGGAGAGACCATGGCAAGGAGGAGGGCAGCCCGGAGATGCCAGAGCAGGTAAGTGATTATTTCTCCCTGTTTTTGGGTGTGGGCGAAGGGGCTAACTCCGCTACGCCAGAGAGTCGGAGTTTTTGCCTGAACTCCGTGTTCCCAATGGAGTGCGGAGTTTGCAAAACTCTGCAAACTCTGCTGGTGGAGCGGAGTTCGCCACCCGGGCTTAAGTTAATAAACTATGTTGTGTAAGGTTTCATTAGTAAATGAGTACCGAGAAGGTGTATGCCTGTATGAGGGCTGCCGATATCTATGTCATTTTAAGGTATTTTTATATTTCTCTAGCCATAAGTACGTTATGCATGTGCTGCAGCATGATTTTAAAAATCACATTCATTGATTAAAGAGACGAAAAGTTGAAAATACACGTTACACACGTTAGACACAGTAACAGATGAAACAGACAAGTGTAGTAAAAGCATCGTAAAAGTGTGCTTTTAAAATGTGAGATGAAGAAAGCACATTCAAAATAAAACTAATACATTTAAACGAGTTGCACTAATGAGAATTACTTATGAAAATGTTTTTTATTACCGGTTACTGATGAATTAATGTCGAATCAGTAAAGTGGCCTAGTGATTCCATTGCCTTTTCATTAGAATGCACCATTTAGAAAATCGGAGCAAAAACGTGTAGAAATGAGATACAAGCTTGGCACTTTGCATAATAATACTAGATATTCTACAGTTTATAAAAAATGTAAAACAAATTTTGTAGAATGATCTCCAAAAATTATATACTTATATGAATGTTGAGGCGAATTCTGGTAGTATGGTATTTCTAATGTTATCTAATTTCATGTAATAATGTTTGGTGAAAGATCTATAGAACTCACTATTTGAATTGATTTAATTTAATTATATTTGCAATTGATTTAAAATGTATTTCATTTAAAATGTGCAATGCCCATTAAAGGTTTTTTTTTCCAAATGCTTTCCTTCTAATGCTGACCATTCCCCTGACTTAATACAATACCCTATTTACAACTGGTGAAATGTTGCTTATTTCTCTGTACATGTACTGATCTTGACATTCCTAAATGTTTCTTCAATGTTTAATGTGAATTATTCCTGTGGGAACAGTAGTTCAGCTGTCACTATAGATTGTTACTTAGAAAATTCCTTTTTCACCGATGTTAGGCCTGTGTGGACTTTCGAATCCCTCATTTCTTATGACTAGCATGGGAAAGCATCTCAGTGTTACAACTGTCCTAAATTATAATATGTGAATCGGAGCACATGACAGTCTTTCGATGGTGGGGTGATGCCACATTACTGGGATTTTGCTAGAAACTTTATAAAAGAAGAAACCCCAGAGGAGGAGCAACGCATTGATGTTTGCTTCCTAGAAACACCATTCTGATTTTTCTTGCTTTGGAACCAGGATGTTATGCTGATCGATTTTTGAAAACTTTCTCCTACTTTGGACTGCCTTGTCGTTGCTACAATCGGTAGCCAATGGACTAACATTCTTTGCCAAGCCATCTCTATTTTTTCATTCCTTATTACTTTGCCCCATACTAATGGACTCACCCCTAATGGACTTCAAACCTGAAACTGTATCCATTTTATCGTTAGAATTTTGAGCTGTTAGACAAACAAACTATCCTTCTGCCTTTAATGGTAGTGTGAGTATGTAACTCTATAAACCGTTCGGGCAAAATAACCATCCTCTAAGCTTGACCTAAATGGTTAGCATTTGATGCAAGCTGTGATATTCTTAACTGTCATACTTAAAAGATTACTTTTTTAAATGAATTTTGAATCTTTAATACAATAACTAAATTAACTTAAATTCGCCTCTTATTAAGTCCTGTTGAATCTTCCATTTGAAACTGTGCTATTTTACTGATGATTTAAATGTGTTGCAAGGAGAATCTGTGAGCTTTTACTGAACATCAAGATCTGCTTCTATTGTTCCGCATAGCAGTAGTGGAACTTTTGGTTTGTATGATTCTACTCCGACTTAACTTCTTCAGGAGGTTGAGCCTTCCCGTAGTGATTCTTTATTTCTATAGTATGGTCCTGACAGAGGTGTACCTAAATCTGATCTCAAATTTGTTAGATGGATGTCAATTAATGGTCCTTATTGAACAGCCAACGTGGCATTTGGTTACCCTAATTTCCACCTGTGAGAGGCTGGCTCAGTATATGATGTAAGTCTGAAAACAAATTTCCTCTTTGGTGGAATGAAACACTTCAATCTCATCCACACAGTATAATCATACCGTATCACCAGAACATAAATTCACATTTGAAATAATGAGTAGTTGTGAAAATGAAAAAGATTTCAATCTTATTTAAACAGTTTATTATAATCATTAAAAAAAAATTAAAAAACAGCAAACAAAATATTTCATTTCTCCAACACAACCAATTGTTGTGTACACATTAAAAAAAGCATAAAAACAACCTATATTACATCAAAAGAGGGTCACATAAAAACAAACATTGATTTCGCAATTATACAAACAACAAAGCGGGAGAAAACAGTAGACAGAAAGCTCATGTCATTACATAGAGACACCAGTCTGTAATAGATTATTTGTTGTAGTCGGAATATTTTATACAGTGCTTTTCCATCGACTTACAAATATCCCTAAGATCTAGTGTATATACATTAAAAAAGCATTGACGCGATTCAGTGGGTACTAATGTATGACAACCACTTTCTTCAGGAAAGTAGATATCTCCCAGCTACGATTTGTTATATCTTTAACAAAGTTTTAGATGAAAACTCCTGAATAACTTCTATGCAATGTAGGAGTTCCAGAGTTCGAGGAAACTGATTTTTCCTTTTAGGTATTTCACGAAGATCTGTTTTTCATACGAAACACATCCCTGTCACAAGGGTAATAGATAAAGGAGTCAGCACCTCCCTTTTATTTAACAAGGGAATTCCAGCATCAGACCTATCAGACAAAATAATGACGAATTCGGTCTTCAATTCAAAGGTTCCCAATAGGTATCGTCACTTCTGTTTTTTATATAATGGCCAAAATCCCTTGTTCCTCTAACCGTTCTACGGGGAAAAAAACCTCAGTTTGAATTCCCTTGTTAAATAAAAAGGAGGTGCTGACTCCTTTATCTATTACCCTTGTGACATGGGATGTGTTCGTATGAAAAACAGATCTTCGTGAAATACCTAAAAGAAAAATCAGTTTCCTGAACTCTGGAACTCCTACATTGCATAGAAGTTATTCAGGAGTTTTCATCTAAAACATTTTTAAAGATATAACAAATCGTAGCTGGCGATATCTACTTTCCTGAAGAAGGTGGTTGTCATACGTTAGTACCCACCGAAACACGTCGGTGCTTTTTTAATGTATATACACTAGATCTTTGGGATATTTGTAAGTCAATGGAAAAGCACTGTATAAAGTATTTCGACTGTAGCAAAGAATCTATTACAGACTGGTGTCTCTATGTAATGACATGAGCTTTCTGTCTACTGTTTTCTCCCGCTTTGTTGTTTGTATAATTGCGAAATCAATATTTGTTTTTATTTGACCCTCTTTTGATGTAATATAGGTTGTTTTTATGCTTTTTTTAATGTGTACACAACAATTGGTTGTGTTGGAGAAATGAAATATTTTGTCTGTTTTTTATTTTTTTTAATGATTATAATAAACTGTTTAAATAAGATTGAAATATTTTTCATTTTCACAACTACTCATTATTTCAAATGTGAATTTATGTTCTGGTGATACGGTATGATTATACAGTGTGGATGAGATTGAAGTGTTTGATTCCACCAAAGAGGAAGTTTGTTTTCTGACTTGGGTCTATTTGGTGCTCTACCTCTTTGGTTGTAAAGAGCCCCTCTCTGCTTTAAGGTCAGTATATAATGTACACTTATGCAAGTGGACACCTTACACTGATCCAGACAACCCTTATGGTGATATTAGTGGTCTTAGACAATCTTAGAAAGCTCTCTAAGTTGTAGCTGTGAAGAGCAGCCTTCAGGCTTAGTCCAGAAGGAGTACACAGCAGCTTGCTTTACCACAACATAATCTTATAGGTATAGATTAAATGAAAAGAACCACACAATGTATTTATAACAATATGTATTTATTATAAGACACTCACTAACACATAAGATATCTCCTACCTGGAGATATACACAATGCACACAATACTTTGCAATAGAAACACGTAAGTAGCACAGAATACACAATGGTCCCCAGGGAGACCAAACCATATACTAAAATAGTGGTATGCGAACCACGACTCGAGTCAAGGGTATACTCAGAGGACGTAGAAGTGCCGGGGACCCAAGGAACCACCCAAGGTGAGTATCTAGGAGCCCACGGAGGTCGTGTGCAGTGTAGGAACACGACCGCGTTCTCCGTACAAATCAATGTGCAAGTCATGTTGCAATTTTAAAGAAAGAGGACCCTTCCCAGTGGACCCTGAAGAAACCCAGTGGAAGACAGAAGGTTGGATAGCCACCCCACCTGTGGATACCCTTGGTACCAGGTTACCTGCACCAGGGAAGCCGGGTGCATAGGTGTGAAGTGGCATCGGAAACTGTTGTTGATCTCAATGGTAAACTTCAGAAAGATGCCGCTGCTGGAGAAGGTGAAAGTGTCCGGTGGAACCCAAAGATGGATTCAAGATGTGAAGAACCTGCAAGCACAGGGGACACAGTCTATGCCACTCAGGAGTGACCAGGAGGCACGGAAGACGAATTCCCACCGATGGCGGGGTTTGCAGGAGAGCTGACGGTGACCTTGGAACTGCAGCTGTGTGGACCAGGCGATGCTGTGGAAGACCAGGGGCCGTACACGAGCTGTCCCATGTCGCATGCGAGAGTTGTGGGGTCGGTGTCTGGCGGGAGCACCAACAAGCCTTGGCAACTGCAACCAATGTGGAAGTTGAAGAAGGTGCAATGTTGGGACCAGCAAGGTCCAGGAGACTCACCACCAGCAGGGGAGTCAGAGCAGGCCCCAAGCAATCAGGGGAGCCCAAAGAATTCAAATGTGACCCTTAACAGGACCCACAGGCCGGAGGCACTGGAGTCGCAAGAGGACCTCGAGCAGCTTACCAAAGAAGCAGGCCCCTGTTGCAAGCAATGCGGTGTGGGCAAAGATTCTGGTTACTGGAGATACTTGAGGTTGGGGATACTTGGAGCCCAAAGATCTTGATGGACGGAAGCCAATAAGCTTTTGCAACAGCAAGTCAACACGGTGCACAGGGGTTCGGTTCCTGTGGCTCCGACGAGGGATACTGGCCTCAAACTTGGTGAGACGGCAGTGCAGGCCTCGAGGGATGTGAAGAACCACCATCTGTGTTGCTGAGCATTTTGGAGTCCGTGGGAGCCCAGTATCAGCAGACTGGTCAGCTTAGTTGGGGTGCCTGCAGATGCAGGGAAGTGACTCCTTCACTTCAAGGGAGATTCCTTCAGGTGTCTTGGATGCCCACAGGCCTTGGACGGTTTCCTGTATGGAGCACAGGCATGGACATTGCAGCAGACGAGCAGGGGGAAGAGATCAGGAGCAGCAGGAGTCTTCCCGGTTGCAGCCTTGATGCCCAGAGCGAAGTCCAGCGAAGTCCAGAGTGCCCAGACGGTCAAAGTTGAAGTGGTGTCTGAAATGAATCGTGTCCCACAACGAATCTAGGGACCCACCCTCAGGTAAGCCCTTAAGTACCCTAAGGAAAGGGTTGGGATGATTCAGGGTTCCCTCCCAGGGGAGGTGTTGGACAGTGGGAAGGATACTCCCATGTCCTTTGTCCAGTTTAGCGCAAGAGCCAATGGTTCACTGAGCTGGTTTGAACTGGACTATGCAAGGAGGGCACCAAATGTGTCCTTCAAGCAGACTGGATGGCACTGCCAAGCGCTTCCACCCGGTCCCAGTACACTAAACCCTGTCTGGGAGGTGGTCATACCTCCCTGTGACAGGATACCTATTATTCTGCCTTCCCCTGCTCGAGCTTGGCTCAGCAGCAGGAGGGCAGAATCGTATCTCTGGTCGGCAGCAGCCATGTTGTGCTGTCCGGTTCTAGAAGACTGATACCGGGACCACTGAGGACCTAACGGAGGGTCTTTACAGTGCTTGCAATCATACCTCCCACACCATTTATGGTGTGGGGGTATGATTTCAACATGTTTGATACCAAACATGATAGGGTTCGTTACAGCCAGTTTCGAGATGGTCATTGCGTAAAGATGTGGCACCCCTCTATATGTTATATGGCTGTCTCACTTACAACCGGGGAGAATGGACTCCGTAGGCTGTAGGGGTGTCCTGCTCATTCAGGGGCACCCTCACACTTAGAACTGAGCACACTGCCTTCAGGATTGTAAAGGCCTGCTTTAGGGGTGACTTATGGGTTTTAAGTGTAGTGACCTTAGATATAGGGAAACCTATATCTTTCGTAAGTAGTGCTAGCACCAGCTTACACAGGCTGCAATGGCAGGCCTGTAGTTACAGTTTGAGTGGTCCCTCATGGGTGGCATAATGCATGCTTTAGCCCATGGGGGACCCCTGGTGTACCTATGCCCTGGGTACCTTAGTACCATATACTAGCGACTTATAAGGGTACCCCAGTATCTAATCTGAGATGGACATAAGTACGTACCATACCAATTTAGGGGAGAAAGCAGAGAGACTTGTGGTCTGATTAGCAGGATCCCAGTCAGACTAGCCAGAAACAGCATAGCACCAGTGAAAAAGTGGGGGTACCATAAAAGCAGATCCTACTTTCCTACACCACTCCTCCTATTGGCGGAGAAGGATTCATCAGAGGATCATTGCCTCTGTGGTAAATGAAAATGCAGCAGATTGTCTATTTATAAAGGGTCCAGTACAGTTAGAGTAGTGAAAGAGTAAGGGCCAGATGTACGACCATTTTGCATGCGCAAAATCGGTCGCAAAATGATTTGCGCATGCAAATATGGCCGTTTCCAATGTACAAAAAGCAATCACAATTGCCCAAAATAATTTGCTAGTAAATACCGACTCACAATAATAGCGCATGCTTTTTGCGTTATCAAAATTGCGAGTCGCAAATTGCGACACGCAAAATTGCATGTACAGAGTAGTCGCAAATTGCGACAACGCGCAAAAAGGTATATTTGCGCATGCAATTTACCACTAAGCTGAAACAGGTGGTAATCAGGATCAACCTATAAAAACAGACCCAGAATGCATCACAAACCTTTTCACAATGGTTGCCCTGTACGTGTTAGCAAGGAGGAGGCGGATAATGGCGGCATTGCAGAGGAGGAGAAGACAGGAGAGGATATTCAAAGTCAGGCTGACATTGTTGGATAAGACAGACAAGGAGATTTATGAGCAGTCCAGGCTAAGTAGCAGGGTCATACTAGAGCTCATTGACACCTTGAAGCCACAACTTGAGAGCAGAACCATGCGCAGCAATGCAATTCCCACACATGTACAAGTCTTGTGCTCCCTCCACCTCTTGGCCACTGGTAGTTACCAGGATGTCATTGCAGTGGCTGGTGGTGTGTCTCAGAGTGCGCTTTCACGTTTTTTCCATAATTTCCTAGACGCCATGCTATACCACTTACATCAACACATATACATGCCCAGAGATAATGAGGAATTAGACCAAACAAAACTGGATTTCTACAGAATAGAAAAGGTTCCCACAGGTCATAGAGTGCATAGATGGGACACATGTGCCCATATGTCCATCATCCCGCATTGAATACATTTTTCGTAACAGAAAAAGCACACATTCCCTCAATATCCAAGTAGTGTGTGAGCGCTAAAAACATCATCACAGATATTGTAGCCAAATACCCTGGAAGCACCCATGATGCATTTATTTTCAGGCACAGTGGTCTATAACAAAGGTTAGAAAGAAGTGACTTTGATGATGGATACCTCCTAGGTAATGTTATTACCTGTCCCCAGACGAATGTTTATTCACTTGTATGTCTGTAAGCATTTAACATCAACTTCATATATCTCACAACAGGTGACAGTGCGTATGCCCTGCTTCCGTGGATCCTCACACCGTATCTGTCTCCCAACAACATACATGAAAGGCGGTAAAACACTGCACACAGGCGCTCAAGGACAGTGATTGAGCGTACTTTTGGAATATTAAAATCACGCTTCAGATGCCTACATAAGAGTGGTGGAGCTCTGCAGTATGCACCAGAGACAGTCTGTAAAATTGTGGCAACATGTGCCATGCTGCACAACATGGCCTGCAGGGGTGGAATGCCCATGGATGTGTCTGACACAGATTCTGAGGATGAGGATCCGGGACCACCTGCCATACATCAAAGGGATGGTAGCGCTGCAGCAGAGGGGAGAAGGCACAGGGACCAGATTGCCAACAACTATTTCTGAAAGGTACGTACACACCAGTTAGACACTCAGCTGTACAAAAGACAGAACAAATTGTGAATAGCAATGGGTGCTTTCATTTTCATGCATCCATTATCAAACTAGGACAACATGTCCATCAGTAACTGTAGGAATAAGCCTTAAAAAGAAATAATTTTGGGTTTCGTCACCACAAATAATGAAATTAAAGTCATAGGAAATCTTTTTTGTGATAACAAAAAGTTCATTTTCTGCCCTGGGTGTAGCCCGGCCAGAGCTGCCACTACCCAACCCAAGGTGCTGGCTGCTGCTTCTGCGCATCATTGGTGTCTCCGTGGCTAAAATGCTGCTATGGCTTGACACTTCACTGTCAGTGCAAGCAATGCCAACATCCCCAATGATCTGATTGGTCTGCAGTGTTTCCACTGCTGCTGTAATTTTTTCAAGGCCACGTGCTACGTCCCCACTGTCGTGGCCCATCTCCACCTGCAGGCCAAGCGTGCGCTGGCTATGTTTGTTTGTAGCTTTGCGCCAGCCTATTGATTGCCCTGCTCAAATTATCAAGTTTCTGTCCCCTGCTGCGCTTAATGTGCCTCTGATTTGCTCTTTCTGCAGACCACTCTTTTGCTAAGTCTGCCACAGTGTTGGTGAGGGCATCCAGTTTAGATTCTATCCTGGCCTGATTCTCTGCCAGTTTGTTGGTGATCATGCGGAACCCCTGGGACATCCTGACATTTTGTTGTCTTTGTAATTTGTTTTGCAGGCGCTGTATTTGCAGCATTTCGTGGTCTATTGAAGCAGACATGGCCTGACTGATTGACCCAGTGGAGGACAGACCTTGGGACCAACGCAGGGACTGTTGAGTTGTCCGTGAGAGACGCACACGTGTGGACAGAGGGCCTCGTGCTGTTGTGTCCTGCTGCGCAGCAGAGGTGACAGGGGAAGTTGACTATGTAGTGGTTGCAGCCGCAGTAGATGGGACGTCAGAAGACCTGTGCCCACTTGTTTCCCCAACGTTCTGCCCTTCCTCCATCTGCTCTGGCTTGTGGCTACCCGGTGTTTCCTCATCAGTGTCGTCTGCTTCCAATGGTGTGTCTATGTGACAAAAAAGATGATAGAAAATAATAAAAGATTTGTTTCACTGTTTCAATGGTTTTACAATGTTTATCAGCTCGTCATTCCCTCACTACACTGAATTTGTCACAGACTACATCTCCCATGATGCAACACTAGTGTTGTTTGTTGTTTGTACATGGATGTTTGCTTGTGGTTGATTAGTATGCATGCACAGTACAGGCGTTAGTGGGTATTCACACATCACATGCCCAGTTTTCACTTACCAGAATTTCTGGATGGCTGGGATGTAGCAAGGCTCCCAAAGCCTGCTACAGCTGTCCTCTCCAGTATAGCTTCCACCATTGCTTCAGCTGGTGATGGCTCTGCTGAAGTGGATTGGCCCACTCCGGTTCTTTTCACCGCTTCCAGCCGTGCTGCCACCCTCTCCTTTGCCCTGGAGCGAAGATCATACCAGCGCTTTTTTATATTGTCTATGGAGCGGTGTGCAACTCCTAGCGCATTTATCCTTTGCTGCATGCTGCGCCAGATCTTCCTCTTCTCAGTCTCGGCCAGACGGTGTGAGGCACTGCTGAATAGTTCATCGTGGTGGTTGCAGCATTCCTCCGTGATGATATCCAGCTCTTTCTCTGAGAACTTCAGCTTTCTCAGCCTCTCCTTGCTTCCCTTCTTGCACTCCTTGCTGCTCATGTTTTCTCTGTTTCTCAATCAGCAGTGTCTAACAGTGCTGCTGCACCTGCACATGTGCTTGATTCTTGTTCTGGAGTTTCCTTGGGTACCACTTCCTGTTTTGGGGTCCTTCACCTCAAACAAGAAGTGTATCCTTTTCTTTTTAAAAAAATCACTATTTGCGAGTGCTTTATTGGCCTGTTTCATGCACACTCGCAAATAGCGGATGCAAAATCGCTCTTTTCACGGGACTCGCCATTTGCGAGACAATAGCGACTCGCAAATAGCGAGTGGGCCAAATAGCGTTGCGTGTGTATACCGACTTGCAATCATGTTGTCTGTGGTGTTAGTAGGTAGCAAATAGCGAGTCGCTATTTGCGAATCGCAATTTGTTGCAAATAGCGAGTCGCTATTTTCACAGGTCGTACATCTGGCCCTTAGTCTAAAGTAAAATTTCTACCATGCTTTCACTGCAACAAATCTTGGTAGCAGAGCTATCATTCTGTCTAGTGAACTGAGATTTTAGGGTGCCAAAAATAGTCCTTTTCCCAAGTCCAAAGAGTCCACAAATTTTTCATTCGACAAAAAGAAGGATTGATGGAATACTGATAGAGTATTGCTCTGGATAGAGTTGACAAGTAGCAGCAAAGGAGTGTTAGTATTAATAGGGATGCGCGTTGCGATTGCTTTTGCTTAAGATTGCGTTTTTTAAAATGGCTGTGTGTTATTGAGCAGAGTGAAGTGGTTAAAGTCCACATGGTGTATGATTGTGGTGCTTTGTGCAAAGTTGAAATTGTAAACTGGTCTGTCATGGCCTAAATTCTTGAGGTATTTACCAACGGCTTGTCTCAGTGTAGAAGACACTGAGTAAGTTGTCTGCTGTTTTGTGGTGTTGGTCATGAGAAGTAATTGACAACACTTTGGTATGGGTTCTCTTTGTGTGTTAGTAATAAACAATTGGTACAGTTGATCTCAGGTGCACAGGGAACAACTATATCAATTAAGCCCACTGGTCGAGGTTTCATTTGCAGCAGAAGAGTATAGCAAAGTTTTAGTTACCTTGTGAGGGTGGATATCCTTTAGTAGAGCATATAGTTGTAATTGTTGCTTGCATTGTATTGTCATTTTTGCTTAGGTAAAACGCGCAGGAGGCGATTGTGAAGGAGGGTGAGCTGCTGCGAGGATCGAGTTTGACATCACATTGTGCCGTGATGTGATTGGTCGGTTGGTGTAAAGCCGTGCTTGGATTGGTTGATTACGTAATCAGAGTGGCGCTGCCATTCTGTCATTGGTTGAAGTTACTGAACAGGTGAATTGTGGGAGCATAACATTTCCTGGATTTATGGAAATCATTTGTGAATACAGACTTGATTCAAAATTAAATTTTTCAAGGCATTGCAAAAGCTAGTAAAAAAGGATGAGGCTATATCTGCCAAAGCAAAGGTAGAAGCACCACCTGAGGGTACACCAGGATACATTCTCATGATGGACAAAGGATTACATCCATGTTTGTGGCTCGAGTTTTGGCATAAAGTCACTGAGCCAGATGAGGCATTACAATTCCCTCATTATGGAACATTCAATGTTAGGATTTTAGAGAATCTAGGGAAAATAATGTATGAAATTAAAAATCCTGTTAGCGCTACTGTAATTGAAGCTTTAAATACCTGGAAGCATATTGCTCATCAGAAAGACATAGCGAGATACTAAGGGAGGTATAAGAGAACTATGGATCATTACGCAGAAGCTAGATGGGACGCACAACAGAAAATGTGGAGAGCAGATGTAATATACGGAACATGATTATATCCAGTGCTAGAGGTTGAGGAAGATGGTAAGGGCAAGACAAAAGAGAAAAAGAAGCATTTAGAGACAGACAAAACTGACTTAGGCAAAGAGAGAGAAGAGAATTACATACATGACAAACTTTTGAATGATTTATTTATGAATCATCCAACACCTTATAATGAGACACGGACTGGAGACTTGGTGAATGCTAATCCAACTGAAAACCCAAATCTCCTCTAATGCCTGAAGAGCTAAAGGAATCTATACTTGTTTCTCCTGTAAGTGAGAGAACAGAAATGTCAGCCGCTATGAACCTGATTGATGCAAGTACTCCAGACGCTTTAACTGTTCCCGTTGCTGTTAGATCTGTTGTCCCCCTTTACAAGTCTGGGTTACAGATAAATACTGTTCACAATTTGACTGTACCTACTGGAGTAAATACAGTGCGTGGAAGTTCTTCAGCTCTAACAGCAAGATCACTGCTTCATAGCCTATGGTACCGAATCGAATTATGAGTGCTGCAGCTGTAAATGTTGTTCCAAATCAGACACAATTTGACCCGACATGAAGAATGGTGCAGGGGTGTCCACCTTTTCATGGCCGAAAACCAAGTGGTCTTCCTGAAGTGAATTATCATGTTTCTGACATGACTGTGCCAATAGGTATTTTAGCCCCAGATACATCTGTCCCAACTGTGCAACCTGGAACGAGTGCAAATTGGAATGATGGAAGTTTAAATATAAATAATACACGAGAGCAATCAGGGTTTATTCCTCTAGAATTTGACGAATGGCTTAAAGTATATAGTACCCCGAACAATCAGAGCTCAGCAATAGTTCCAGTTTCGGCTCCAGTGTCAGCTCCAGTTTCAACTATGAATTCAGTTCTGTGACAAACTTCAGTTTCTAGTTCAGCATTTACTACAGAATTGGTTACAGGTTTAAGTTCAGTCCAGAATCCAGTTCAGGAAAACAGGGCATCCATGGATGTGAGCAGATTAAAAGTTGAATTGGAAGAAATGCTTAGCCCCTCAAGATTAGAGACTTACGAAGATGAGGAATTATTCTTTCTCTGTAAAAACGTTACACGACGAGCAAACTCGACCTATGAGAGGTTGCTTGAGTTGGCTCAGAAATATGGTATAGATATCTGAAATTCAAAACGTTTGCAGAAATCCTATTGGATGGACTTTACTGACAAGGACATTGAGAATATAATATGAGGACACCAGGAAAGAAATTACAGATAAAGGAACTCATGACTTTGATCAGAAAATGGGAGGAAAGAGAAAAATGGGAAGGCAGAAGGTCGAAAAAGAAGGAAACAAAGGGAGTCAGATTGCAGTCACCACCTGATGTTTTCGGTAGCAGTGTAATGGATGTACAAATGCTCCCTAACAGAGAAGTACCTGGAGGAGGTTATGTTCATATACCATGGACAAGACAAGACATTTTGTCATTTACAAATGATTTCCCTAAATTGAAAGAAAATACAGTAGAATGGTACAGGCAAGTTGAACGATTTGTGAAAAATTCAAAGGTTTTGTGCATTGTTTTGAATGCTTTATTGGAAATTGTGGTTCCAGCAGATTTGTGTAAAATTACTGTGGATTGGCCAGAGGCAGATCTTAAAAGGGATTCCAGAACAGGTGCACCATCACCAGAGGTAATGAGGAAATACCAACAGGTAATAACTCACTTAAAGACTCAAGTCTCCCCGAAAGAAATTGATTGGTTGCAGATTGTGAGGACAACTCAAGAACTGAAAGAGTGAGTACATGCCTTTTATTAGAGATTGGTACAGGTTCTCAGGCAGTATCATGGATCAGGCACTATTGCAGAGAAAGATGTGGGACATTTTGTTTATTGGATTGTTGTGGGTTGGAGACCGGAGATTTCTAGCATGATTTGACAGTAAATACTTTGTTGGCAGGGTAAATTGGTGGATGCAATTTTGCGTTTTGCTAAATATTGTGGAGATGAGATTGAGATGAGACACAAAAAGCTCAAGGAGAAGGTGATGATTGTCCAGATAAAAGCGATGCACAAGGGTCAAAATCAGGCAGGGATTTGATAACTCAGTGTGAGCACAGAGAAGTCATAATCAAGTTCCGATGATGCAGGGTGTTGATGGTTTTCAACAGCATAACTTTCCGTCCCAGGGTAGAGGTCGTGGTAATCCTGTAGATCCTAGAACTGGTGCTGATGTGTCGCTTTTGAAAAAGATTAATCCATGTCATGGGTGAGGAAAATTTGGACATTGGAAGCACAAGTGTACGTCTGTTGTGAATAGTGCAGGAAATCAGATGCAGAATGTAGAGTCTCAAGGGAATAACATGGGACAGACTCAACAGATGCAAGGACAGAGAATGCAGAATTCTAATATGTCACAGCAAATGCCCCATGCTCCTATGGCACAACAGAATTTTCAAGTACAAAGATACAACGTGAATCAAAATCAGCAGATGAATAGAAATTCTTTCCAGAGTCAAAATGCAGCATAGCAGTATTTGAGCCAATTGGATGACAGTGTTCAAGGCCCCTTAGCATGACGGCCCCTGAGTGGGGGGAGGACTGCATGCTTGTGCAGCCCTAGAGGTAGACCAGAGTCGTCCGTATGCGGATGGAGAAGTGGATGAAAATCCTGTCTCATTCCTTGTCGACGCTGGTAAGAACAGCAGAGGTTCCTAGCTTACCCCTCTCAGGAGAAAGCATCCAAGTTATAGGAGTTACAAACAAAACGTTGTCGACCCCAATTTCAGAACCAGTTACTGTTAAAATAGGATCCTTTGAGGATCAACACTGATTTGTGGTGTGTGATACTATTCCAGTGAATCTAAATGGACGTGATCTACTATGTAAATTGAATTGTTCAATTTATTGCACACCCCGAGAAATTGAATTCCATACAAATGATGAAGATGTTGTTTTTAAACTTACCCAAAAGAAATCAGATGTGGAGTAGTATCCTCTCCTGACATGTGAAGATTTGCCAGAAGGGTTGAGAGATACTGTGCTACCTGAGGTCTGGGACAATACGGGTAAATATATCGAACTAATTAAAGGTGTTGAGCCGGACCGAATTACAATTAAATCAAATGCAGAATTCCCAAGAATCCCACAATACTATCTGTCCTCTGATACTATTGTGATTGACTCAATGATTGAACAAGGAATCTTGAAAGAAATAAGAGGAAGTCCATGTAACTCCCCTTTATGGTCTTGCAGAAGCCGAATGGCAAGTATTGCATTCTGTAGGATTTACACAACGTGAGTGCCATTGTTGTTCTATGATGTCCCGTGGGACCAAATCCAGCTGTGATTTAAATTCAGATTCCATGTGAGGCCTAATGGTTTTCAGTCATTGACTTGTGCCAAGCCTTCTTTTCAATTCCATTGCATGAGGATAGCCAGTTTTTATTCTCTTTCTGTTTCTGCAGTCGTGTTTTGGTATGGTGCAGAGTACCACAGGGGTATACGGAAAGCCCCTCAACCTTTAATCAGATACTCAAATATAATCTAGAATCTCTGAAAATGCTGCATCATTCAGTTTGAGTACAGTACATTGACAACCTATTGGTGGAGTCAACTATGGAGGAAGCTTGCAAAATTTACACTATTGCTTTGTTGAACCATCTGACAGAGAATGGAGATAAAGTATCCCCGAACAAGTTTCAGTTTTGCAAAACTGAAGCCCTGTACTTCACATTGAGAAAGGAGCAAGAAAGTTGTCACAAGAAAGAATCTCAGCAATTCTTAACAAGAATCCCCCAAGTACCCAAAAAAAGTAGGCATGTTCTTAGGAATGGTGGGCTATTGTAGACAGCGGTTTCCAAATTTTTCTTTAACAGCAAAACTTCTTTAGAGGTTGACACACAAGGACGCTTCTAATACGGTACCCTGGGATGACACTTGCATGACTGCCTTCACAGAACTGCACGAATGCCCTTTGCAGGGCACCAGCTTTGGGAATGCCTGATTATAACAAGTGATTTGTATTGTTTTGCAGTGAAAAAGAAGGTTGTGCTCTTTCAGTGTTAACACAAATGTATGGAAGCAACCGTAGGCCTATTGCCCACTTTTCAGCGACGCTTGACGCTGGTGCGGCTGCTCTGCCTGGATGTCTGGGAGCGGTTGCATCTACATGTGTGTGTCTTGAACAGTGAGAAAGTATTGTTATGGGTCACCCACTGACAGTATTTGTGCCTCATGCAGTGGAGATACTGTTGCCTCGTACGCAAACACAGTATCTGACCAATAGTCATTTGACTAAATATAAGCAAATCTTGTTGGGTGCAGATAATGTGACTCTTAAGAGGTGTGCAGTGTTGAACCCAGCTACCTTGATGCCATTGCCTGGAAATGAGAACGTGGTTGATGAAGTCGAACATGATTTATTTGGATGTGACTGAATTGTATACTACACTGCGTCCTGATATTTCTGACAAACGTTGGCCTGAATCTGATCATGTGTTGTTTGTTGATGGTTCATGTTTGAGAGACAATTAAGTAAATCTGAAAGCTGCCTATGTGGTGTGTACAGTTGGAGGTGTTGTGGAAGCTCATGGTTGCAAGGAGTGTTTTCTGCACAAGTTGCAGAGCTTATAGCTCTGACACGAGCATGTACCATTTCAGAACAGCTCTGAGTTACAATTTACACTGATATTCAGTATGGCTTTGGAGTCGTACATGACTTTGCGCAATTGTGGTCACAGCGCGGGTTCATGACGTCCTCTGGTTCTCCCATTAGAAATAGAAAGTGCATGAGGAGCCTTTTGCAGTCTACAATTGCCTGCCCAAATTGCTGTTGTGAAATGTGTATCTCATTGAAAAGGTACCGACTATGTAACAGTCGGAAACCATTTACAGATGAAATGGCCTTCTGTTAGCAATGGCAAGACAACACCACGGTCCTGCACATGTTGGGAGAAATACTATGATGCGCCTTTTCCAACAGGTATGGTACAATCCTAGATTCAGAGTAACTGCAGAAGCACTATCTCATCGCTGTGTGGTGTGACAGCAACAAAACCCAGGAAGGAAACACAGGTTAGACAAAAATCGAGTATATCGAAGAAAACCTGCCCTTAGAGAATTAGATAGGATACAGCAAGAATTTGTTGTAATCCCTTGTCTAGAAAAAATAATTTTTTTCTAGAGACCCCTCACCCACCAGGGTTGCCCCTAGGTGGCATGCTTCATCATTGGGGTTTCTCTCAAACCTCTACGGATTGAGGCATGCTGCGACTTGCGAATTACGTAGGAGCACTTTTTATTGTAGACTATGTGTAGTGCAGTGATGTGGAGTGGAAAGGGAAAGAAAATCTAAAGATACCTAACTAGTTGGCCACTCTTTTATTCCCGCCCCTAGTTGGTATGGTTAAAAATCAGGGGTTGTTTACTGAGAAGAAACCTGACCTTAATGAGTCTGGTTGTCTCAGTAATGTGTTTTTGTCAACATGTTTCGAGCTGTTCCCCTAATAGCTCTTCATCAGGACTCCACGTTGTCCAGCCCTGTGTGTACCACTCCTAGTGAATCCTGTAATAAGGACACAAACCATGCACACCTAATGTGCACTGTATACATACGGTTCTAGTGATTAATCCGTGTTTCTGTAGATGCTACATTATTGCATCATGGTCAAAGCCAGGGGTAGAGGGGCTTGTAGTCACACTTTCGTCAAAGCCGCCTCTGGTACAGTAACCTACTTTTCTCCCTGGGGACCGCATACTGGTTGTCATGAGTCATATTGGTAAATCTGCAGGTCCTTTCAACCGGATGCAAATGGACTTCATAGAGATGCCCCTTTGCAACTGTTAAAGATATGTTTTGGTCATTGTGTGCATTTTCTCAAAATGGGTTGAAGCTTATTCTACATGCTGTACTGACAGCCTAACTGTGGCAAAGTTATTGTTAAGGGAGTTTATTCCGTGTTTCGTATTTCCGGCTTCTCTTGAGTCAGATCGAGGAACTAATTTCAACAATGAGGTCCTAAAAATGTTACGTGCAGCACTACAGGTTGAGCAGAAGCTCCATTGTAGTTACCGACCAGAGGCTTCAAGGTTGGTGGAACAGATTAATGGCACATTGAAATCCAGATTGGCAAAAGTATGTGCTTCTGTGCCTCTGAAGAGGCCAGATGCATTGCCTCTTATGTTGATGAGTCTGAGAAGTACAACATAGAGGAAGACAGGATTGTCGCCCGACGAGGTTATCATGAGACATGTGATGAGGCTGCCAGCTGTTCCTGTGAATGCTTTGGTCAACATCACTGATGAATTGCTTTTGGATTTCTGCAAGGGCCTCACTGATGTGGTATGTTCTGTTTCTCACCTGGTTGCTGAAGCTGCCTTTACGGCCCAACAGGAGCAGTGCCATAATCTCAGTCCGGGGGACTGGGTAATGGGTAATGGTGAAGAAAAATATGCGCAAAATGTGTTTGGAACCTCGTTGGAAGGGGCTGTTCCAGGTGATCCTACTCACCATTACCACTGTAAAGTATGGAGGTCTCCTGAACTGGGTGCATGCAACACATACTCGGAGAGTACCAAGTCCCCATGATAATATAACAGCACCTGTTCCTAATGTGCCAGTGGCAACAGTGAGACAGAGGGATCAGGTTAGTCAAGCTGCTGGGGACCAGCAAGCTACTGAGACAGCACTTGCTTTGCCTGAGGGGGGCCTGAGAGGGTCAACAGTAGGTACCAAAGGTTCACAGCCAAGAGAGTTGACTACGAGAGGTACTGATCCTAATGAAGGGCCTAGTGCAGTAAGAAAGCGAGCTATACCCGGAGACTATTTCCCTAGAAGAGGTGAGATCTTGAGAAGCTGTCTGACCGCAGGATGAGTACCACTAACTATTCCAAGAGATCTGAACAATCTGATCAAAGATATAGAGATGATGAGCAAACAGTTGTAAGGGGGTCAAAAAGAGCAAAGGTACCAAGTCAAAGGTATGCAACTCCTGAATGGAATTATTTGGCTGCTAATGAGTGGGAATGCGAGTTCTACAAATATTGTGCTAACAATACGTGTCCACCTGAACCTCCTTGAAACAAACTTTGTTGTTGATTACAATTTTAATCTGGATGTACCAATCGATGGACTGATGCAGTTCTTCCTGAATATACTCGTCAACGAAGCGGATATGAGAGTTTTCCATGAGAAGATTTTGAGTTCCAAATCTTTGCTAATTTTGCTGGAACCACTGCTGCTATTTTTGATTTTTCTTTAATTAAACGGTCGAAATCTTGAGTAGCCCTGCGATCCGACACTGGAATCTCTTGCAAATGCAATATATACACTGTGATTCTTTCTATTATTGTTTTGTGCTTAATCACAATGCTTATTATTTTGAATTAGCCACATTATGTTCCTGTAAAAGACTCTAACCCTACTATTTTTTCTGCAAAGATGAAGAGAATTGATTCAAATTCTATTGACTTGAACAACAACTTTTTGCATGACAATGCTTTGGGAATAGATTTTAGCTCAAATGTTTATACTAATCTGCTTAGTGAATATGTGAACACTATGGATGTGGGTGATTGCTACATTTGTATGCAAATACCTTCATCAGTTGCTGAAGGCCTAATTTACCATAGCTTGGTATGGAATTTCTTGCAGCGTGCTGGGTAGTTTGTTTTATGATACTGATCAATTGCAGTATTATTGCTCTAATCAAGGTCGGATCTTTTCTGAACTCAGTGTGCTTAAACATTAAATCAGCATTCTGAAGTTTCAAAAATTGAGACTATGGGGTATCTATTCAGACCAACTAAATCTTTGGACATGGCTTATGCACTTAGAAATAACCCAACATGTCAAGTAATGAGAGTTGAAAATAATTTGATACATCTAGCGGAAAGTAGACAAGAGAATGTAACGAATAACAATAATGCATTGCCTAAATTAATTCCTTGGAGCTTACTGCAAAAGAAAACAAAATTTTAGAGGGAATGGTTTCATTAGCATTAGACTGGCAACATAAAGGCATACTTTGTATATACAGACAGAAGTCAAACACTAATACTGTTTTTGTAGGACTTAACGAATGTGAACATACATTTGAAATGTATGAAACCTGGGGAAGATACTTAGGGGCCGATTCCGATTCGGGCCGGAAATCTCTCCGACCGAGCCGGACTCGGAGAGATTTCCGACCGAATCGGACCCTAGCAGTCCGACCGAACGAGTACGATGCGCACGTATGCTATCGGACTCGATTCGGTCGGACTCCCATTGAAGTCAATGGGAGCCAGTCGTACGACGCGTACACGGGCTCCCATTGACTCAATGGGTACGACGCGAACAAGGGCGCCCCCTACAGCGTGTTCGCGTCGATGCGGGTCGCACCGTACATGCACGTGTAGGGGAGACCCATGGCTCCCCCCTTTGTGCGACTCGCGTGCCTACGCTTCCAGGGGGGTCCGACAGGGACCCCCAAAGTGCGGCTCCGACAGCTCCTTGGAGCCGGACTGCGCGAGTCGGTCGGAGCGGTCGAGGTGCGCATCGTACTTACCCGGCCGGGGAACATCTCCATTGCGCGGTGCGAGTCATCCCCGTGCGAGTCGGTCAGAGCGGTCGGGTCCTGCGTACGATTCGGTCGGAGATTTCGCGAGCGCACGCATCGTACTCGTTCGCCCGGACGCACGTACGATTTGGTCGGGAAATAGGGCTCCGAATCGGATCCGGTAAAGCCAAATCCGATTCGGAGCCCTACCGGCCGAGATCGGAATTGGCCCCTTAGAAGGAGTAGATCCTATTTTCCCTGGGGTGTATTATATCTGTGGGAAGAGTGCTTATTACAAATTGCTGAAAGGATGGTATGGAAGTTGGAATATGGGAATAGTTTTTCCAAAAATGTATCATGTTGAGCAAATTAAAGAAGAATTAATAGATACAAACATGAGAATGAAAAGAAGTTCAAGTGAAATAGTAGGAGACATATTTGGAGTACTAATACCCTCAGTAGGAGTAGCACTAAACTCTCAGAAATTTAGAAAGCTGTCTACTATTGTTGATAAACTTGCTCCTAGTACAACTGGAGGTTTTTCTATTGTAAATTAAGAAATTATATTGATAAGATCAGTGGTGATTCAAAATTGATATCCTTCTCGTGAAGGAGGGCGGAGTCTGCGGATTGTTGAATGTTCACGATTGCTGTGCTACTATATACCAGACAGGAGTAAAGACTTAGAAGTCTACATTACAAACATTTCTGGCTTAAATAAGAACTTGAAAGATTTAAAGCAGATGGTGCCTGGGAAACCATAGGTAAGGGATTATCAAGTGTTAGCAACTGGTTGGGAAACTTAGGGAATGGATCGGTGATTTCAATCTTGAGACCTTTAGTGGCGATCTCTTTGTGCATAATGCTGCTGTAATTTGTCAATCAAATTTTGCAGCTACAAAAAGAATAACATTTGTGGAGTGAAAAGAACAAGAGCTGATCTTGAAATCGAGGATGAACAATGTAAATACTATAATGAGATAAAAGCTTTAGAGGAGAATAGGAGGAAGAGGTTAAAGACAACACACCCATAATCTGTGACGAGATCTGATGTGGTAGATAAGGTGATGGCTTGATTCACCATCAGAGGGGAGCACGATTTTAAAAATCATAATACACAACACATTCATTAATGAAAGAGATGAAAAGTTGAAAATGAACGTTACACACGTTAGACACAGTGACACATGAAATTAAGACAAGTGTAGTAGAAGCACCCTAGAAGTGTGCTTTTAAAATGTGAGATGAAGAAAGCACATACAAAATAATACTAATACATATAAACAAGTTGCACTAATAAGAAATACTTATAAAAATGTTCTTTAATAACAGTTACTGATGAATTAATGTCGTATCAGTAAAGTAGCCTAGTGATTCAATTGCCTTTTTATTAGAATGCACCATTTAGAAAAATCGGTGCAAAAACGTGAAGAAATGAAATACAATCTTGAAACTTTGCATAATAATACTAGAAATTCTACAGTTTATAAAAAATGTAAAATGAATTTTGTAACAAGAATTCAGAAAATTATATACTTATATGAATGTTAAGAAAATTGTGGTAGTGGGGTATTTCTGACGTTAGCTTATTCCATGTGATAATGTTTGGTAAAAGTTCTACAGAATTCACTATTTGAATTGATTTAATTTCATTATATTTGCTATTGATTTCAAGTTTATTTCATTTATAATTTACAATGGCAACTTAAAGTTTTTTTTTAAAACACACTTTTCTTCAAATGCTGACCGTTCCCCAGACTTTATACAATACCCCATTTGCAACTTGTGAAATGTTGCTTATTTGTCCTGTACATGTACTGATCGTGACGTTCCTAACTCTTTCTTCAATATTCACTGTGAATTATTTCTCTCGGAACAGGAGTTCAGCTGTTGCTATGGATTGTTACTTAGGGCCTTATTACGAGTTTTGTGGTCCAAACGCTGAAGGACCGCATCCGCTAGGAGACCGCTGCGCCTGTGGCCTTCCGACCACCACATTTCGATTTTCCCGAGGGGCCAGCAGTGTGGCTGCAGAGGACTTGCGGCAGTAAGCAAAGTATTTCCATACATATCGATGCCTGTGTGTACATTCTGACTGCATATGTGTCGAATGCACACATATGCATGATATATGTGGAAAAATACCACCTACCCATTGCCGGAGTCCGACCCATATGTGGGCAATCCCGGTAATGAGTACATGATACCAAAGAACTTACCTGTATTCCGCCGAAGAGGGGGTCATATTCCTTGGGGTGAAGATGCACCTGTGTAGGGGGGACCTGGAGAAAGGGATGCATGTTGAATTCTGCTGGGAAGAACTAGAAAGGGGTGAGTATTCACCCCAAATCCTTCATTTCCGCTGACCTTTAGGTGGTGATCTGACCGCCGTGGTCAGCTCGTCGGGAAGTCAACTCGAAATACGGATAGCGGTGTTGCGCCTCTGTAATGTCCAATGGAGGCTGCCTTCCCCCGACCGTGACCCCGGCAGTTGGCGGTGTGCTGGCATTGCCGGAGGTCCAGCTGCGGTCTTTGCAAAGCCAATCTGCCCAACTCATAATATGGCAGACGGCTCACTGCCGTCGGACCGCCACAGCCAGGACGGCGGTCCACGGACCGCTGATCTCATAATAGGGCCTTTTGTATTTCCTTTTTCACCGATGTTAGGCCTGTGTGGACTTTTGAATCCCTCACTTCTCAAGATTAGCATGGTAAAGCATCTCAATGTTACAACTTTCCTTAATGATAATATGTGAATCGGAACACATGATAGTCTTTTGACGGTGGGGGATGTCACATCACCAGGACTTTGGTAGAAACTTTATAAAAGAAGAAACCCCAGAGGAGGAAACACCATTACATTTTGCTTCCTTCAATGCCATTCTAATTTTTCTTGCTTTGGGACCAGTATGTTATGATGATCGAATTTTGAAAAACTTTCTAATACTTTGGACTGCCTTGTCATTGCTACAATCGGTAACAGATGGACTAACCTTCTTTGCCGAGTCATTTCTATTTTTTCATTCCTTATTACGTTGCCCTATGCTAATGGACTCGTCCCTAATGGACTTTAAACCTGAACCCGTTTCCATTTTTTTCTTTAGGATTTTGAGCTGTTAGACAACCAAACTATCCTTCTGGCTTTACTGGTAGAGAGATTCTGTAACTCTGTAAACTGTTTATATTCAGGTAAAATAACCATCCTCTGAGCTTAGCCTAAATGGTTAGCATTCTGATGGAAGCTGTGATATTCTTAACTGTCATACTTAAAAGATTACTTGTTGAAATGAATTTTGAATCTTTAATACAATAACCAAATTTCCTTCAATCTGTCTGAGTCTATTATTGAGTCCTGTTGATTCTTCCATTTGAACTGTGTTATTTTACTAATGATTTAAATGCATTGTAGGGAGAATCAGAGAGCTTTTACGGAACATCAAGCTCTGCTTCTATTGTTCTGCATAGCAGTAGCGGAACTTTTGGTTTGTATGATTCTAGTCCGACTTAACTGCTTCAGGAGGTTGGGTCTTCCTGTAGTGATTCTTTATTTCTATAGTATGGTCCTGAGAGAGGTGTACCTAAATCTGATCTCAAATTTGTGAGTAGGTTGTCAATCAATGGTCCTCATTGAACAGCCAATGTGGTGTTTAATTACACTACTTGCCACCACTCCTATCAGTGGAGAAAGATTCTTCAGAGGATCATTGCCTCTGTGGTAAATGGAAATGCAGCAGATTGTCTAAATAATCGTAAAGGGCCCACTACGGTTAGAGTAGTGGAAAGAGTAAGAGTAAAGTAAAATTTCTACCACGCTTCCGCTGCAACACAGGTATAGTGGCTAACAATAAATGAGAAATATGGAATGCTGTCTTTTGATCTGTCAGTTCTTCAAGAGTTCTCATACAAGTAAGTCAAAGCTGTGATGTAGCTGGTCATTTTGGAACTCGCAAGATGAGGCGTGGCTACACTGTCCCAGATTGTGTCACGTTTCCAAGCCCGCTACAGATTCTGCTATGGCCGTTGTATAAATTTCAGTTGCCAAAGATTTTAATGTCTTGCTAACATTTTCAGCTATTGCAAGACCTATCAGCGTTGCCAATGATTTTATTTAAAGAATGGTGTGCTGTTATTTTCATCTTAATATTATTTTATTGGCAAATAGATTTGTCTTATAACAGAAACTTCCCATCAAACATATGGGTGTTGGTAAAAATAGTTTTACTTATGTTGGTGGTAGCTACGACATCCTTTTGGTCCCTTCTTTCACTACACTTTTCAGTGCAGAAATAAAAATGAGAGTGGGCACTGCTTCCATACCCTAAACTGCTTCAGGCAAGTGTTTTCAAGGTGCAGGCAGAAAAAACAGACTATTAGAAAAGAAAAGTCCCAATAGTCGTTAGAGACGGGACCTCCAACAGCATTTCTGATTTTGTCACCAACATCTGAGCATTATTTCAAGATTGCTTTTACCTGTTGATGTACCATTAAGGTCTTTGAATTCATGCTAGTTTGCTGGGAATAGGACAATGCAAAAATAATGAAAGAGGCATTAGGCTATTAGAATTAGTACAATTTGGCTACAGGATATGTAGGTATGGCTTATGTTTAAGTTCCCTTCTGCAGCTGGGAGGCTTGGAGTGCTTACATGTGAAGAAGCATCAGGGAAGTGAAGGGAAGCAGAGCATGGTAAGTGGTCTGCCAAGCCTATCCTGTGAAAAGATTCAAGGAGCCAGAAATGTTTGCCTTGTTGCTCTTAATGACTAGAGGAGATACGCGATGTAGGTGGAGATTACATGTAATGGTAAAACATACGAGTTGGACTGTAAGAACTCAATACAAACAGTTAAAATTGCCCTTACAGAAAAGTTGATACATATAAAATTCTAAATTTGTGAGAGGCCTTACCAGTACCCAATGAAATGATTTCTGTCAAGAATAATTGAATGATAAATGTCTTATGCACTGCAATTCTAAGCTTCAGTGATAGTGCAGGTAGGAATCGAAGCAATTTTAGTAAAACAACATTATAGGACAGTGGGGTATGAATTATTAGGGATGGATATGTTGACACAAATGTCAAGGTTCAAATGACAGACTTTTTAGAGGCAAATACTAAAGATCCAATTCAGAAAGGTAAATCTATGAGTAGATTTTCCCCCCCATGTGGATTTACATCTACACATGTGAGGAGTAAATATCTTCCTAAATGTAATTGAACAACTCCAGGCTGAGATGGTTTCCTAGCAGTAGACGTGGGTCTCCATTACCCCCTCGTATGTCCTCTTCATCATAACCATGACCCATGAGGCCGCCTCAACTCCTGACAGGGAAACGCTACCGAGGCTTTCTTTTATTTCTATTAAACTGAACCCACCAATTGGGGAAAAGGCACGTCCTCCTAACCACTTCCTGTCTCTTCATCTTCACAATGGAGAATACTACAGTCCACGGCATTCAAGTAAGTCATAATTCTTTGTAATTTATGCATGATTTTACTGTTTTCTTACCATTTTGGTGCAACCGACTGAACATGCGCTCCCATTCAGGTGCTTAAGCTGGGGAGCTTTTCCACAGCGTGCCTTGTTGAGGATTGATTACGGTGGATGTAGATCCATTCAGGCTCGCTGATTTATCTGTTCCCATGGGAGCATGCGTAGAGAATAGCGCACGGGCACCAGTGCATTTACTCAGGAATTCAGTCTCACGATATGTGTTTTTGTTGCTTAGCAACCTATTTAAACAGGAAGACGCTGCTATAGCGCGTCTTTCTGAGACAATGGAGCCAGTTCCCAGCACTTATGCAGCAGGGCAGTCGGCTGTCTTACGCACAGAGTTAAAGACTTTAATTGATGAAACTGTTGCCTCAGCATTGGCTCAATCAGCGCCCAAAAAGCAAAAACTGTCTCCTGAGGATGAAGAGGATTCGGAAGTGAGTCCCAGGGGAAGATATGTGCAAGGCCCTCAGTTTTTAGGACATGTTGAAACATGTGAGAGAGATAATGGGCTTCCAAGAGAAACAACTTGTGGAGGACGAATTCCTCTCACAGTATAGAACCCCAGCAGTAGATGGCTTACCCATTCATGAAGTCATTGAAGGTGTCTTCTTATAAAGGAATGGAAAGACATTGACAAGGTCAGTTTTCCCCACTTTTTGCCAAAGAGATGTGTTCTGCAGTCATTCATGGAGAAGTTCACACAGCAGTCTAAAGTTAATTTGATTTTGGCAAGCATCATCTATCCTTCATCTTTGAGCTCCGAAGAGGCAACTTTGGCAGATACTAATGATAAAAAGTGGAAACCTCATTAAAGAGGACATATGCTGCCTCTAATTTTCCTATTAGAGCTTCTACCTATGCAACATACTGTTCTCAAACTTTACTGAAGGATTTCCAGCTTTTGTTTGATGCACATCAGGAGCAGAAGGACACTACAGAACATCTAGCTAATATGATCTTCTGCTACTGCAGCAGGAGCCTTTATTGCTGCACAACACCATTTGTGGCTCAAGTTGTGGAAACTGCATCCATCTCAAAAAGCACTTATTCTACAGCTACCTTTTCAAGGGGATAAATTGTTTTCTGCGCGGTTGGAAGGTCTGGTAAACAAGACTGCTGAGGTTCTACAACCATTTTATCCTTATAATGTGAAAAAATATTTCATACAACAGTAATATACTCACACTCTCTGTAATAAGTTGCCCTTTTGAGGTCGTGCTCGTGGTCTGGAAGCTGCGAAGGGAGGAAAATCGCAACTGCAGCTGCAATTCCAATGGCAGCTTCAAGCAAACAAATGACAATCAATCCAATATGGCAGTAGGAAGAATAGCCCCCTTTTTTCCAAATTGGCAAAACCTAATTATTTCAGACATTCGGTTACTTAAAATTGTCCAGTATGGTTATCAAATTGTTTTTCACACTCCCCCTGTGGAACCAATCTTTATTCAGACGCAGTTGCAGAAGAATCAACTGAAGCTGCAGGTGATTCATCTGGGGGTACAGAACCTGCTTAAAAAGCAGGCAATAATTCCAGTTCCACCCCACCAACGTTGGCAAGGGTACTTGTCCACTTTCTTTTTGGTACCAAAACTGGACGGAAGCTTCCAACCTATCCTAGACTTGAAACAGCTCAACGCTTTTGTATAGTACCTTCCATTCAAGATGGTGACACTGCAGCAGATGATCTCAGCTATCTCACAGAAAGATTGTATGGCCACCATAGACCTACAAGATGCATATTTTCACATCCCAATGCTTCCTAGTTCTTAGAAATTCATGTGTTTCACAGTTGGAGACAACCATTTCCAGTTCAGATTGTTGCCTTTCGGCCTCTCCTCTTCACTGAGAATCTTCACGAAGGTGCTAGCTCCAGTGGTGGCTCACTTACATTTGCTTGGGGTGCAATTGTTTCCATATTTGGATGAATGGTTAATTGTGGCATCTTCTTTTTTCAAGGCTGAGGAAGATGTACAACGGACCATCCGATTGCTGGCATCTCTGGGACTGGTTCTGAACTAGGAGAAATTAGCCAAAGACAATTGGGGCATTGTTCGATTCAGAGAAGGCAAAGGTTTTCCTGCCCAAAGACAGAATAGGGAATCTCCAGTCCACGCTCCATCAATTGCTACAGCAGACAACAGCTACAGCCAGACAATGGTTACAACACCAGGTTCTCATGTCCTCATGCACAGCGTTTGTCTCATGGTCACGGCTTCACCTCAAAGCATTGGTGCAACATATTCTAGCTCATTGGTCTCTGACCTTCCTACATTACACTGTACAAATCCTGATTACACCCACCATTGTTCAAGAACTCCATGGTGTCACCACAGAACCTTCTGCATACGACTCATATGGCAGATCCTCTTCCACTGATCATTACAACAGATGCTAGTCAGTGGGGTTAGGGGGCGACTCTTGGTTCTCAGGAGATATAAGGGAATTGATAGGAGTCAGAAAGTCTCAATTCCTCGAATTTTAGGGAGTTAGCAGCAATAGGGAGAGCGTTGTTGGCCTTTGCAAATGTTCTAATGAGGCAACCTGTCTTAGTCAGAACAGACAACCAAGTGGCCAAGGCGTATATAAACAGACAGGGAGGAACTCTTACTTCTCTGGCCAGGGAAATACTGACCAGTGCAGAGAAGAACCTGTACTCTATCAAAGCAGGGTACATTCAGAGGTCGTCCCATGTCCAAGCAGACAGTCACAGCGAGAATATTCCACCCTCCATAGACTTCCACCTATCTCACCAGGCCTTCCAGCTGGTGACAAACCAGTTCGGTCTTCCTGTCTTGGACGTCTTTGCATCCCCATCGAATGCTCTTGGTACAGAGTCTCTGTAGAGAGACTCTGTACCAACAGGCATGGGTCACAGATGTTCTAACTCTCCTGTGGCCTCAGGAACTCCTGTACACTTTTCCTCTGCTTCCTCTCCTCCAGAGGCTGCTTCAGAGAATTCAAAGGGAGACTGTCATGTTCTTCTTGTGGCTCAGTTCTGGTCACGACGCCCATGTTTTCGATCCTGTAGAAGCTTGCTCTAGAGCCCTGTCTTCACCTTCTTTTCTTTCCAAGTCCTCTTCAACTCCCAGACCTAACAGTAACTCAAACCTGTCAGAATCATTTGACAGCTTGGAAGTTGAAAGATCTGGATTGCAAAACCTAGACTGCTCTACATAAGTAGCATGTGATATCCAAATAAGCAAAATGAGATTCCACTTTGAAATCATATGCAAAACACTGGAAAAACTTTTCTTCCTGGTGTTAGTAATGGGTCTAGATCCAGTGTTAGGGGATCCATTTAAAATGTTGGACTTTCTAAGAGATGGGTTCACAAAAGGCTTATCTCTTTCTACCTTAGTCTCCTAGTGGGCAGCTATAAAATCCTGCAAGGAAATTTGGGGAAATCTTGTTGACAAGCTCCGCCTAGTTACAAAGCTTCTTAAAGGTTTCTGGGCAAGAAAACCTATCAAGTCTCTTCCTCGCCTTCCTGGGATCTTTCGGGGGGTTTTGGAAGGATTACAGAAAGAGCCCTTTGAACCATTAGAGCAAGCGGAAATGTCTTGGTTGTCTACGAAAGTAGCTGTTTTATCGACAGTTACTTCAGCTCGAAGGTTGTGTGAGCTATCTGCTCCTATCATTAGTTACCCATACTTGAAATTCTTTCCTAACAAGGTTGTTTTATGCCCAGATCCTGCATTTAAGCCAAAAATTCTATCGGCTTTCCATATAGATCATGAAGTAATTCTTTCTGTCTTCACTTCTGATCAGGATGTTCCATCTTCACTGGATATAAAAGGGCCTTACAAATTTTTGGGGATAAGATATAACCTTTCAGATCCTCCCATTCCCTGTTTGTCTTCTTTGACTACCATCAGTAGATGGGTCCGCCAGGCCATAGCAAAGGCTTATGAAACTGTCTGACACTACAAGGGAGAATATTGGGCAGGTCTACTAGAGAAGTAGCGGCTTCATGGGCTGAAGCAGGTGGTGTTACCCTGCAGGAAATACTTTTCTCGCTCATTATAAATTGGACATTTGTTCTATAGACACTAATCGTTTTGGGTTTTCGGTGCTCAAATCAGCAGTGCATTAATTTCTGTGAATAAATATTTTTATTTTTATTTCATATCATTTTTTCTTTTATTTATAGCTTTGGTAAATCCTCATGGGTCATGGCTAGGATGATGAGGACATACGTGGGGGTAAGGAATAGATTACTTCATTACCCTTAAGATAGTCCTCCTCATCATTGCAGCAACCTACCACACCACTCTTCCTGAAACACAATTATATGTGGCTTAATCGCATGCAGTAAGTGCTTAGGAGGAGGTGTCTTTTACCCAATTGGTGAGTTCAATTTAATAGAAATAAAGGAAAACTTAGGTAGTGTTTCCCTCTCAGGAGGCGAGGCATCCTCTTGGGTCATGGCTATGATGAGGAGGACTATCCTAAGGGTAATGAAGATCACTGGTATGTAATCTATTCATTTCCTAACATGATGGGGTGGGCGCATATATGATTCAAAATACGACAACAAAGTTACTACTATCACTACTAGTAGCACTAGTTACTTGACGGGTACATTTTGTGCCTAAATCCACCAAACATATTTTTATGTAGTGCAGATAGATATGTACGTCTATGCTATACAAAGCTATGAATTGAAAAATGCACAGAAACAGGAATCACCTAAAGAAGATAAACCACACCTGGCAAACATTACTACTTGGAGCAGCAATAAATTAAGCCTACATCATGTGCTCCATCCCCCTACCCGTATGGTGCGAGACATTGTAGATCTAGACACTATGGTCCAGACCATCGCACTCAAGAGGGAGAGAAACTGTACTGAGGAGACATAAATGTTGTGAACTGATCTGTGGAGCACTACAAGGAACTACAGGGTTTGTCTCACAAACTCTCCAGACAGTGAAGAGGGATGCCATGTGACAGGAGGACACCAATAGGGCAAATTCTTTGCAGCTAGAGGTAGGCATTGAGGGGGACATCAACAGGAAAAGGCAAGATGAGAAGAGGATTATGAAGGACACATTTTTCAGGATAGAGATAGCAAAGTTACTGCCTCTGTCTCGCCTCCCTCGATAAGCCTATTCTCTCCATAATGCACCCTGACCTGCTGGCCTGTATACAGCAAACATTTTCCCTTTCATACATATGCATTTAATCACACATGCTAGTGACCCACATCCTGCCAGCACATCCATGAAGACTTAAAAATGAAAATACAGATTTGCATACTGTAGTGTCATGTGTGTTAGAGATAGTGGGACCCATGTGGTCCCTGACGGACTCCATAGAATAGTGAGGTAAGTGATTGGGTGTGGTTAAGAAACTTAATAATGTAGTACATTCAGTTAACGGTTACAGTCTGAAGAATAAAGACGTGTAATACAGAGCTCCGTGTCTGGCATGATCATTTACATGTACCCGGGCTGGGGAGGATGCTACAACTAGCGACGAGATAGGGGATTATGTAATCCCACAACTCAAAGACCCGAGAGTGCTCTCCCGGAGAGTTTGGTGTGGTCCAGCAAACTGCTTGTGCATGCCATTTGGGCCTCAGTTGAAGTGAAAAATCGACGATTGGCGTATGTGGAGTCAAAGGGCCACTCCAGCCAGTGCACGGCCTGTGAAGAAAGTGGAGGCCCTTACAGATAGTTTGTTTGTTGTCAGCTAGAAATCTGCTGGTAAAGTCGAGACAAGAGATACTGCGCCACAGCCTAACACAGAGCCATCCTTCATACAGTACAACAATGCTAAAGGCAGCGACAACTTGTTACAGAGAAGCACTAAAGGCTGTGATAGCCAAGTGCAAGGAAGCGCTAAAAGCAGAAACATTTCAGATGAAAAGAAATGCTAAAGGCAGTGTAAGCCAGGTACATTGCAAAGAGGTGAGAGAGGTGAAGATCCCATGCAAGAAACAAAACCGCTACTCACTGCCAAAGAAGAAGACAGCGCCTCACAACCAAGGAGCGGGCGCGACAACCCAAATGTTAGCACACAAAGGTGCTAGTCCAAGTGGGCAGCAGATGCTGCCGGAGAGGGCTCTGCTCCCGACAGCAGATAGTTCTACAGGTTATGATGGTGCCACATTCAGATACAGAACATTGACGAGAGATAGACTGCCTGGATCGAGTCCTTCGATGATTTCATTGATGTGCTGGAAGAAGCAAATGACAAAAAAAATCATTAAATATCTAAAGAAGAAGTGTTAAAGAAAATACCACACAGTGATCAAGTGACGTACCGTCAAATAAAAGAGTTGCTAAACACCAAGTTCAATCCAATGCCAAATGTTGACTATGTAAAGTACATTTTCAGTAAGGAAAGGCAGAAAGCTGGTGAAACGATGGATGAGTTTGTAGAAATACTTGATTTGCTCATCAAGCATTGCAAGTTAAATGAGTTCAACGATGAATAGGCCATGCATCTCAGAGTAATAGGTGGTTGTCTCTCCGATTCCTTCAGGCACCACATGCAGAAAGAGACACTCATTTTGGAGTGAGAACTTGTAGCTGCTAGATTGGAAGAAAAAGTTGCCAGACAAGCTGCTAACATAGAGGCCTGAACAGCCGAAAATGAATCAGCTCTAAGTGTGAAAAGGCAGAAGGCCACAAAGTAATGTTTCCAAAGAAAAATAAGTTTTGTTTCTATGTGGATTTACCTTTCCACATGAAGGTAAATGTCCCGCCATTGGACAGATATGCAAAGGCTGCAGAATAGATAACCATTTTGTAATGGTTTGCAAAGTGAGGGAAAGATCAAGGTTGTCACGTTGAGAAAACAAGATGACTGCCAGAAAATTCCAGAGACGTTCCAACCACACCCACAAAGTCAAGTGGCAAAATCAGTTGAGGCAAGTAGAAACTGAACAAAATTGATTGTCGTCAAATTCCTCATCTAAAAGTTCATCATTGTCACTGTCAAGTGACAGTGAGGAAGATGGATGTGTGATGTCAATGTCAACCCCGGACAACGTGCACATGTAGGATTAGCTTCTTGTAAGAAAGAATGCTGGTCGAAACGAGATCAACAAGCGAAAGTGCCAAATTCATTTGGACACTGTCCCAAAATCACATGAAGGTGAATGGGTGCTCCATAACATTTATCATAGACAGTGGTGCATCAATAAAACATTATGCCAGTGGAAATGTACAATGAACTGTCTCCAGTGCCTCGTTTAACCCTGTTGAAAACCAAAGTATATATGTGGGCTGCTTCAACGCCACTGCCAAGTCAAAGTTCATTTATGACAAGTGTGAAGCATAAAAAGACAGAAGTACAAGCACCAATTCATGTTCTGCAAAGCACTTCATAAAGTGCATGTTTACTCAGTTTCAGTACTGCTGTTGACACGTGGCTGATTTCAGTAAACTGCAATTTTCAATGCCTAATGTCATGACATAGTGAATTAGTTTCCATTCTTGTTTCATGGACTAGAAGACTTAAGACAATAAAAGTGTAATTTCACATAAATGAGGACATCCGTCCTGTTGCTTAACAACATAGTCTAATTGCACTTCATTTACAAGAGGTTTTTGAGAAAGAACTTGAGACACTATTAAAGCATGACGTCATTGAGCGATCCACTAGTCCGACGCCATGGGTATCACCCATAGTGGTAGTGCTGGAGAAGGATAGTGGAGGAATCATGCAAATCTGTGTTGATATGCACCAACCTAACAAGGTGATTGAATGAGGATGACATTCAGTTCCGCACATTACTGACATCATTATGCAGATGAATGGAGCCAGAATCTTTTTACCATCTTGATTTGAACAAAGTGTATCACCAACTCGAATTGGAAGGAAATTGCAGCTACATTACTGTCTTTTCGACTTATGTTGGTTTGTTTATATACAAAAGACCTAGGGCCTCATTTAGATCTTGGCAGATCTGGTCCTGTGGCACTTTTTCTGTGCTTTTACCGTCCATCTACTTGGCGATCCGCCCGCTCGATTTAGATGTTGGCGGGCCCATGGACGAAAGATCGTCCGAGTGCCGCTTGCTCCACCAGAATGTCCTTCCAGTGTCGACAATGCCACAAGCAAAAGCGGCTGTCAGAGGGAGTTCAGCTAGGATTAACAATGGCCTAATCACAATGTGCCTTTCTGTACTTGAGTTGGCGGATTCAAAGGAAATGAGGTACAAACTTACCTTTTTTTCTGTTTTCCACTTCCATTTCCGTCTTGAACCCCATTGTCCATGTCCGTCCTTTACATCTTAACCATGACACTAATCAGCTACGTTGTCGCCGGGACCAAATGTACGTTTTTTACATGTCTTACTATGAATAGTGTGTTAAAATTTCCTTTAGCCTCATGCATTTTTACATTGTCTTTACATGCAATTATATTCTTATGTGTAATGCATTAGTGTTCATTTTACAACTAATCAATGTAAAATTAACACACCTGTATTGAAACTGAGGTTTTTTTGTGGTGGTTGTGGGTGTTGTGGTTTTGGTGCATTTGGATGGATATTCAATAGTGTGTGTACGTTGTATGTGTGCTATGCTTTATGGGGCATGACACATTACCTACATATATTTTTAAACCACGCACAACCAATATGTGTAGTGACACATTATAAAAGTGGTACTTACTAGTCTCCACTCCACCAGGGACTCACTCCCTCGGAAAACCCCCGCAAGGACAAAGCCATCACAACAGGGAAATTTAAATTGGCTCGGCACGAACCTGCCGGCTTGATGGTGACGGAGTACTGTTAGTCAGCAATGGAGTCTGCCCCGTTGTCAGAGGTGCGGAACTTATGTGACGATAACCAGTCTGTCGATGTGGATGGTGGTTGAGCCAGCACACATCTGAATATGGTGGACGGGACTCCGTCAGCTCGACGGAGTACTTGTAACCGCCGCCACGGAGGTACAAAGGGAGTCCCGCCAAGATCTAACTCAGGCCCTAAGTTTCGGAGTGTCATCAGCTGCAGAACTCTTTCAGGATGTCATTCTTTGCATAACACAGCCGTTCACGAATGCTTTCAATTACAGTGATGAAATATTGGTTTTTGGGGCCACACGAAAGGAACATTTAAAAAGCTCTTACACAAGTGTGTCATATACCTGCTGATGCAGGGCTCATTTTAAAGGCAGCTAAGTGTGAGTTTTATAAAAACACAACTCAAGTTCTTTGGTCATATCTTTTCTGATGGGGGAATGACTCCAGATCCAAAGAAAGTGCAAGTGTTGTCATCCACTTCTCCCCCACAAGATGTAACTATGCTGCAATCCTTCCTTGGCATAGCCAGTTACTGTTCAAGGTATATACATGTCTTTGCCACTGTATGTGCCCCATTGAGAGACTTAACAAAACTGAATGTTCTATTTCGATGGTCACGTGAATGTGAACAAAGCTTCAAGAAAATCAAATGTGCGATTTCAAATGCCACTTAAATGTCATACTTTCATCTGAAACTACAAACTCAGATTGTTGTTGATGCCAGCCCAGTGGGGTTAGCTGCCATACTTACCCAGCACAATGAACATCCTAATGCACCAAGACACATTGTGGCTTATGCTAGCAGGAGTTTGTCACTAATAGAACATGTTTATTCACAACCTGAAAAAGAAGGCCTCGCTGTGGTGTGGGCATGTGAACATTTTCATGTGATCCTGTGAGGAAAACACTTCACGGTTGTCATCGACCACCAAGTATTACTCACCATTTTTAGCAATCCTAAAACCAAGATGCCCCCTGGCATTCAGAGGTGGGGTTGCGATTGTAGGAGTATAATCATACGATTGTGCATCATCCACGAAAATATCAAAACCCTACTGATACTTTTCACGTGTGCCCATACCGTGTCATGCAGCTGATGCTTATGTTAACTTCATCATGAAATCCAGTACCCCTGCTGCCATATTGGTGGAACAAATCATTGCTGCCACAAGTACTGACAGAGATTTGCTCATAGTCAAAGACAATATTGCACATCAATCGTGGCAAAAAGAGGCATATTCGACCTCTCTATGATGAACTTGAATGCCAGAAATTCATAAATGTGCAGGAAGAAATTTCAGCTACCTCAGAATGTATCATCTTACTAGGGTCGAGAATTGTCATACCTGAGAGCCTGAGACAACAAGTCATTGAACTGGCACGTGAGGGACATCGTGGAGTTGTTGCTACTAAACAATGTCTATAGAACTGAGCGTGGTTACCTATTCTTCGTGAAAAAGTTGAAAAAGAATTAAGTGCATGTCATTGGTGCAACTCTTTGTCATCCAAAACAACCCTGCATCCGTTAAACATGTGTGAGCTTCCACAGCAGGCATGAGAGAAGATTGCAGTAGATTTCTTTGGACCCCTTGACAATGGACATCATCTACTAGTAATTGTTGATGAATACTCCCGTTTTCCTCTTGTGGAAGATATGTCATCAACTACTCATAACAGAGTCATTGAGAGATTAGAAAGTATTTTTGCAACATGGTGTGTCCCTTTGATTTTTAAATCTGACAATGGCCGTCGTTTCAATAGTCGAGAATGTAAACACTTTCTCACTCATCTAAATGTCAAGCATTAGAAAAGCACACCTCTCTGGCCCCAGGCGAATGGTGTCGTCGAGCGATTCATGAACACCCTCAAGAAGACAGTTCAGAGCACTGCGCCGGAAAGGCTTGAACTCAAATAAGTTCTTCCCTCTACTCTTCGTGCATATAGGTCAACTTCCCATTCTACCACAGGTGAAAGACCTGCCACCTTAATGTTTTGGAGAGCCATGGGAATCAAATTGTCACAATGGACCACAGAAAGATCTATTGACTTTGATAAACTTTGCACTACTTATTTGTCTCACAGGTGCAAAATAAAGACAGATGCTGCTGTGCTCGGAACACTGTATTCAACAGAGGAGACCGAGTCAATGTCAGACAGAAATGGAAACAAAAGTCCGATGCTCCTTTTGGTGCTGACCTACTGAGGGTTGTGCCTAGTAAAGGACACATGGTGACTGCTCATCGTCCTGGAAAGTCCATCACAAGAGATTCTTCTTATTTCAAACATCTGCCTCGAGGTTTGTTGACTCTAGATGTTTAGAGTGAGACCCTTCCATCTGGGAGTCAGGTAAGCCCAAAGACTGCACCTGTGTCTGTGGCACCTGTGCCTGCCGCAGATGCCTCTCCTATGTCTCCTCAACCTCACGCAACGAGATCTGGAAGATTGCTTCGAACACTTCGACGACTGTTTGAAGAGTTATGATGTATATATGTATTTTTCTTTCTACCTTTTATTTAACACAGGGGGTGTTAGAGATAGAGGGACTCCTCTAATCCATGACAGAATCCGTAGAATAGATACATAAGTGATTGAATGTGGTTAAGAAAATTCATGATGTAGTACGTTCAATTAACGGTTACACTCTGAAGAATAAAGATTTGTAATACTGAACTTTGTGATCATTTACATGTACCCGGGCTGGGGAGGATGCTACAGATACCTCCTGCCATCCCTAGCTTTAGGCTCCATGACTAGTCCATTGAAGTTGACAGCAGCAGCAGCAGTACCTCCTCTTATGGCATTACCACAATCGGGGCCAGAATCACAATATATCCCTGTTACCCAGCCAGGTATGCCTCACCGCTGTGGCTGTCACAACAAAGCACCTAAGAAATTTCCATCTTACTTTATCCTAGCTCATAACTGCCCTCAATGTTTTAATGCACTTATGCCAAGACAATATTGTCAACATGTGGAAAGTATCAGTGTATTGGGCTCATATACATGCATCTGCTCCTTGTAACTAGGCCCCTTTTTGTCAATTTCTCTGCCAACTGCCACCACCTCCACTGCTAATGCACTGACTTTGTGGTTTGACGTCTCACACTAGACAGATGTCAGTGCCTAGAAAAACAAAAATCCATATCAATCTGTAATAGTCTATGTATTTCTTCCTCTATCAAATGTGTGAGGACGGTGAAATGGGGAATCATTGGCACGCAAAAGGTCCATAATAAGCATGTTTTTTTTATTTTGGGGAGTTTAAAGAGCTTTATTGAAGCAAATAGAAAACATAGGCACGATACACATCAATATTATAAGGAAAATAGCAAAAAAGTAACAAATTAAATATATAATAGGTTAGAAAGAAAAACACAATGTGTCTACCAATGGTATAAAATGCTCCAGAACAAAAAGCAATAATAAAAAGTTGTACTTTAAAACAAGGTAGCGTTTTACAGTTTTCAAAAAAAGAAGGGGGAGAAGAGGGAATAAGGAGAAAGAAAGAAAAAGAGAAAAGGAAGGAGAAAAAGAAAAAGAAAAAGGGAAAAAGAGAAGGGAGAGGAGAAAGAAAAAGAAGAAGGTAAGACGGTATCCAAAACTAGTATCATATTTAAAACTACTACGATATAGTAATCGTATTGGCTGCTAAAAACAAAATAAGAACTATACATTGATTATACAAACTTCATAAAGAATAAAATGAATGAAATACTCATGGTGGTTGATAAACGAAGGAACTGTCCTTGTTACAATGTGCAGATGAGGATAAGTAGCTGGTGAGTGGAGACCAGAGGGCTTCCTTTCGAATAAGTTGTTGAGAAGTATTGACAGAAGCTCTGTCTAGTCTGTGATGATAGCAAAGAAGATTCCACCAGGCAGAGAAGGAAACCTTGGTGGCGTCTTTCCAATTTGAAGTAATTACCTGAAAAGCAATAGCAATTAACAAGTCCACAAAAATGCCCACTTTACGAGATCCAAACCAGTTTGTAGAGTTACTTCCCAGAAATATAGAGTAAATATCAAAAGGAAATTTAATAGAACAAATGGAGGAGATAGATTCACATACCTTAGTCCAAAAACGGGCGATGTTGGGGCAAAGAAAAAAGGAATGCATTAATGAGCCGTGGGTATTGTGGCATGACCAGCAATTCGGGGATAAGTCTGAACTAAACTTGGAGAGAGATAGTGGAGTTAAAAATAGCCTCTGATAAAAAATAGTAAAGAGTCTGGGTGGTGCTAGCAGTACATGAGGTGCGGTGTATGCATGTCCAAATAGAGTTCCATGTGTGAATAGAGAGAGTACACTGTAAATCAGATTCCCATAAAAGCTCTACTTTAGTTTTAGGGCGGTTAGGACAGGAAAAATGGAGGTATTTGTAAATATGAGAGGCCCGAATAGAAGAAGAAGTGGGTAAAGGTTCTGACAAGAGGCCCGGAGATGGGGAAGGAGATCCGGAAAGGAGAGAAAGCCTATCCGTCAAAAGCAATCTTAAAGAGTCATATCTAAGTAGAGAGGAGACTGGTAGGTCAAACCTAGACTGAACCTCTTGTGGGGAAAGGGGGATGGAATCCTGTGTTAAATGCTTAACCAGGAGGATCCCTTTGGCAGCCCATTGTTTCCAAAAGATAGTACGATTTGAAAGCTTAATGAATTTATTATGCCACAGAGGTGAATCTAAGAATATTTGCAATGGGTTGTGAGATTTACATTTGATAGGGTGAAAAGTTGAAATGAATTTTGAAATCATCGGAAAATGAAAAGAACGAGGAAGATGTGTAAAATTGGCTAACAGGGAAAAAGGGTAAGGGGAAATCAGAGATTCCTCTAATCTGTGCCAGACAGAGGTGGAATCTCCTTCCGAGGAAGATAAATACGGTAACACTTGACAAATTAGAAAAGAGGAATGATATTGTCGGAAGTTGGGAAAATGGACACCTCCCTGGGCCTTAGGAGCAGACAGCAGAGCTAATGAAATACGGGCTTTCCGTCCGTTCCAGAGAAATTTACTCAAAATTCCATTAAGGGTCTTAAAAATTTCAATGGAAGTTTCACTGGTAACATGGACAAATAAAAGTTAATGACGGGGAGCAACATCATTTTAATTGTATCCAATCTACCCCACCATGACAGGAAAAGGGGGGACCATCTGCTTGTCATGCTGTTTACTTTTAAGAGAACCTCTTCCAGGTTAAGCTGAATCGTTTTTGCAATAGAAGAAGAATATTTAATCCCCAAGCAGGTAATATTATTGGTGTTCCATTTGAAATCGATTCTTTCAAACATGCTCCTTAAACAGTATTTATTTAAGGGAAGAACTTCGGATTTAGAAAAATTTAACTTGTAGCCAGACAGGGTAGCGTAGGAAGAAAGAAGATCTGTAAAAGCGGGCAAAGAAGTACAGGGATCTGAAACGTATAACATAATATCATCCGCATAGGCAGTGAATTTAATTTCAATTGCCTTGTGCTTAAAGCCTCGGAAGATGGAAGAGTGTCGTAAAGAATGAAGAAAGGGTTCAAGGGAATGGATGAACAATAAAGGGGAAATGGGACATCCCTGACGAGTACCCCTTAATAAAGGGAAATAAGAGGATTGAGAGCCATTAACAAAGACTGAAGTGGTTGGAGAAGAGTATAACAAATTTATAAGAGACAGAATAGGGGGGCCAAAACCATGCCATTTAAGGGCATGCATCATAAAAATCCAATGAACACGATCAAAAGCTTTCTCCGCATCAAGGGTTATGGCAGCGATAGGGGAGGAGCTCTTTGATGCAAGATGTATAATGTTCAAGAAAGTTCTGGAATTGTCGGCAATAGTCCTTCCCTTAACAAACCCGTCTGCTCTGAGCCAATCAAATCTGGAAGAACCTGATTAATACGAAGGGCTAAGACCGTGGCAAAAATTTTACAATCTAGATTGATCAATGATATAGGGCGATAATTAGCACACATGGAAGGATCCTTATCTTTTTGGGAATTAAACAAATCATAGCCTCGAGAAAAGAGCCTCGAGCCTCACTGTAGGAGACGAAATGTTGAAAAAGAGATAAAAGATGGGGCAGAAGGATATGAGAAAAGCATGAATAGAATTCAGCAGTGAGGCCGTCTGGACCAGGAGCCTTATCTTTGGGTAACATGGATAAGGCGGATTTAATCTCCGATAGAGATATATCTTTATCCAAAATAGAGCAATCAGGAAGAGGGGAAGAACGGGGAGGTAATGAATCGAAAAAAGAATCCAAGTCCGCATCCGATGGAGAAGACTCGGGAGTATATAGGGTCTTATAAAAATCTGTAAAACAATTCAATATCTCTTCATCCTTAAAGCGAGGAACACCACAATCGTCGATAATTTTGACTATTCTAGATCTTTGGGACTTAATCTTCAGGTAATTCGCCAGCAATTTACCCGCTCGATTACGACCACCATAAAATTTTGAATTAATTTTTAGTAATGTCCCAGAGGCTTCTTCCGTAGATTTCCTATTAAAATCAAGTTTTGCTTGGATTAGAGTCATAAGTATATCTGCATTGTTAGAGGAAAAATATGCATGTTCCAGTTTCTTAATGGAAGATAGCATGGCGGCAGATTCCTTACGATATTGTTTCCTTTTACTAGCTACATAATCAATAATGAAGCCTCTGGCAGTTGCTTTGAAGGCATCCCAAAGTGTATGAAAGGGCATATCCGGACTGGCATTGAGAAGAAAGAATTCCGACACAAATTCCTTAAAACGTCCAAGAAAAGAGGGATCTTTAAGAAGGTAATTATTAAAGCGCCAACAACGAGATTTAGACGATAAGGAAGGAAAATCTAAATTAATCAGACCAGGAGCGTGATCGGAAATAAGAATTGAACCAATCTCTGCATGTAATAGACTTGGAAGGAGATGTGGGCTCAAGAAAATATAATCAATTCTAGAAGTAGAGTTATGAGTGGGGGAATATAAAGTAAATTCCAAGCTATCGGGATTACATAATCTCCAGGTGTCAACCAGGCCCCTTGAAAGGATAGCATTGGCAAAAGTCTTTTGCATTTTGTTAGGAATGTACCTAGAAGAGGATTTCCTATCTGTGAATGGGTCCATGACCTGGTTACAGTCACCACCCACTATGAGATTAGAGTCAGAGCATGAATGGAAAGTGTGAGACATAGAGTGCCAGAATTGTGAATCAATGCCAGTAGGGCCATAAATGTTTAGCAGAGAAATATGAGATCCATTAATAAGAGTATGAAGGAGAAGCCAACGACCATCCTCATCCTTCTCCTCCCCTTCTATAGTAAGGGACTGGGACTTATGAAAAAGTATCGCCACTCCGGTTTTCCTGTCTTTAGATGGGGAACTATAAACGTGGCCTACCCACAGTTTTTTTAGGGAATTAACATCCTTATCATTAAGATGCGTTTCTTGTAGCATTGCAATTTTACATTGTAATTTAGAAAGATGGGTGAGCACCCGCTGTTTTTTAACAGGGTTACGTAATCCTTTTACATTCCATGAAATAATCCGGATATTATCAGTCATTGAAGAGAGAAAAAGCATTAATCAATACCATGAGCATTACAAAATTCAATAAAATTATACAGTCAATATGCCAACAACCAAAGACAGTAGGATTAATGCATTGAAGTGAAAAAAATAAGCATGAAAGACGACATGAAAAAGGAGAAAAATCAGGATTACACAGGGGAAGAGAAGAATAAGAAATAAAAAAAATACATGCAAAAATAGAGAAGTAAATCCAGAGGGTAAGAAGGAGAGGATAAAAAAAGAAAAAATACGAAAAGGAGAGAGGAAAAAATAAAAAAATATGAGAGATAAGTGATAGAAAGAGAACAGTTGACTAGAAGCCGAGAGACTTCAGTCAAGAAAGACGGAATGGATATCTAGAATGAAGAAAATGACATGAGGAGGCGGGAAGCTGCAAGAGAGGACAGACGACAGAACCATCACGGACAACCGAGATCAGTTGAATCGACTAGATAGAAAAAATAAATAGGAAAGAAGGTGTCTAATATACAAAAACAAATCGAGGGAGACCAATTACATAACATAAAATAGAACAGGTGGACAGCGACGACCAAGATAGCCAATGAGGTACTCAACACTTACCAGACATGAGGGGTAACCATGAACCTTGGGAACGGGATGAGAGGGCAGGGAGGAGGGAGACATCTGGGAAATGGGTCGGCACATGAAGAGAAATAACTACGAAGAGAGACGAAGAAAAATCACAATATGGAATAGCCACTGTAAAAGTTAACAAGCCATAATAGTCAAGAGAAAACAGCAACAATGGACTATAAACGACAACAGCATGGAAGATAAATATCTTCAGAACATTTGAATAGAAACACTAATCTTGGAGAACAGAACACAAGACAAACTCGACAATGCAACTCAGGACCCTCCAAAGTCCATCTCATCCCCTTTATGGCGAGAGATGAATTGTCTCAAGTCTTCAGGACGATCGAAGGAGTAGGACCTCTCTTTATAGGTAACCTTGAAGAAGCAAGGATGAACTAGACCGTATCTGGCATTCATGGATCAAAGAGCCGGGCGAAGTGAAAGAAATTCCTTGTGACGAGCTGCAGTAGCATGGGCCACATCCTGAGAGAAGAAAACTTTTTGACCAGACCACAACATCTGCTTTCTTGACTTTGCCGCTGAAAGGACCATTGACAATTCAGTGTATTCCAGAAATAAAACGATTATCCCTCTGGGACGATTTACTGAAGATGAAGAAGATGAACCTCCAGTTTTAGGGCTGATGCGGTGGGCACGCTGTAAATTAAGTGTTGTGCCATCTTTGAGACCAACAATCTTAGGAATGTGTATTTTTAAGATGGCAAGCATGTCGGACCACTCCTCTCCCTCAGGAATACCATAAATTCGAAGGTTATTGCGTCTATTGCGATTTTCTAAGTCTTCTGTTTGCATCTTGAGGAGGGCAATCTCTTTAGTCATAGCCGCAACTTGAGGTATCACATCCTGAGTATCACTGAGCCTCTGTTCCACAGCAGACATTCTTGAGTCCAAGTTAGACCATTTCTCGTCCAACCTCTGAAGGGCAGCATTGGTATCAATGACAAAAGGTTTGATCAGCTTTATCTCTTCCATAAGGTCTTCCATTGTTATGGGTAGTGGCGACTTGGTAGGCGAATTAGGTTCCTTCTTGTGATGTTTAGAGGAGCGGCCAGATTGGGTTCCTTACGAGAGGAAGACATATTTGCTGAGGTGATTTTCTGACCAAGAGAAGAAGGCGGCTCCATATAGGTGAATATATTGAAAAATTGAGGCTTACAAAAATATGCCACGTAGAAGCGCAGATTATGAATCTAACAGCAGCCGTCGAGCTTTTGTTCCCTGCTTCGACACAACTGAAGCGAGATAACTGAGTCAGTCAGCGCTATGGCGAGGAACAAATTTAATGCGCACCAACCAGAATCGATCGTGGCCACCCTGCACTGGAAAGTACTGACCAACTAATAAAGAAAGCACTCAGAACATGAAGAGCCTGGCTCCGTTCATCCGCCAGGGAGAGAACACAATGTGAAAAAACAGTGCATGAGCCATGAGGCACTGTGCAAGTTACTGACACCAAATGACTCCAATTGGACAAATGCGACCAGTTCCACAAGGCAATCCGAAGTGCGTCACAAGAAGGTGTTTCACGTAGAGAAGCAGGTGCAATACATAGGCTCAGTGGATACATTAATTCAGTTTAATACGCATATGAAGACAGTGATTCAGCATATAAATTGAGCAATTCTTCACTGAGGCAAAGCATATCAGAAGTCTTCATAACGTTGAGGCGATTTAAAAATATAGCAGTTATTGCGAAATGTTGCACATAGAGCGTTTCTATGAAGAGCAGTATTTACCTGAAGAGAGATTTTGGCATGAGGCAGCCATTGGGGATACCATTTAACCAAATATTCAATTCAGTCATGTAGTTCACAGCAAAAGCAAAACCGAATATAAAACAGATACTCTGGTTTTATCATGAAAAATAATGAGTCTTATTGAATGAAGAATATAATCCCCTCAGATAAAACAACTATGAGGAGAGAGCCGTTACTCGGGTTCAGGCATTATGAAGGACACAAGATGGCGGTCGCGATCTGTACATGAAGCGCGCAGCATAACATGAATGAATTCCACAAAGATTGAAGGTGTAGTTACAAAAATAGGAGGGCACCTGTCATCGTCACAAAAATTGCAGGAGAAGCGGCGTACCTGTGGAATGTTAACTGTCACGTTGAGGTAAAGCCGCGATGAGAACAAGATGGCGGCCGCGGTCCACTCAGGGAGCGCGCCGCATTTTGGAAACGAACCCTCGCAGATTGCGGGCTCACTGCAACTTGGGAAAAGTGTCCCCCGGATCAGCCAACATTCCGCTGGCGGAATCAATATTAGAGAGCTGCCGCAAATGACTCCGTTGGCCGCCCTTCGTAGGTTTCCTCGATCTCGGTCCGAGCGAGATTAACCGGCTGCCATCCCCATCGGCGCTCAAGCCACGCCCCCCCATAATAAGCATGTTACCAACAGGTCTAAGGAGGTAAGTAATAGATATGATTTCTTTGTTTGTAGTGCACAACATACACCCTTGATCTTCGAAACATGATTGTAAGTATATGTATGTGTCCCATGTCTGCCACTCAGTGCATTCATGTCTCCATTGAACCCAATCATAGAGTGATGTTTCTTTTTCCTGCTCCCACCACTGTCTCACACCATGTGAATGTTTGCCAAAAATACCCCCATTGTACTAGTAGTTATCATCCAAGATGCAACGATGTGGATGTTCAAACCCTGTATAACAATGACGTTTCCAAACCCATGTACTGCTTGTGTTGTGATATTTCAGTACTCTGTTTGTGTCTCTCTTCTCCACGGACCTCTGCAATGGACATCGATCTGCATCTCTTTGACACTGTTTGTCATCTTAACAAATATCTGTCTCATTATTGTTGTCCATTTGTAAGGAATATACTATATCCACCTTTGATACACTGTCACACTGTCATAACTGTGATGTTTCACATTATTCAGTTATGCAGCTGCATCATCAATGGACAAATGTCCACAGCAACCTTCAGGTGGTGCTGATCAGCTGCTGATGTCACAGGGTCAATCCTAAAGTAAAGCATCCAGACATAAAGACACAATTCTTTTTCATGTCCATAGGCCCAGTCCAAGTTGCAGCTATCCAAATACGCCAATGTTATGTCTCAGCTGTCTATGTTGACATATCATGTGCACCATAAAGTTACTTGACATCATATTTAGCTGTTTTGGACTGTATGTTACAACATCTTCACAAATGACAAAACTCTCACTTCTCCTACAATGCAGCAAATAGGGGCACCAAGCCTGACAAAGATGCACATCCATCTGTGAGCAGAGGACTGTGTGCAATCCCAAGGGAAACTGGGCAAAACACCTTGCGCTGCCTACAACAGTGCTGAGGATGAATACATTGCTGGCCCCTTGCAGGCTCATTCCTCACAGAGTACTTCACTGCCGGCCAGCAGTCTCCATCTTTGGGGAATATATAGAATTTGAAGTCCCCAGGTACAAGAAGTAAGGCTACAGATTCTAATCCCAGTTACGTAGAATTAACGTCTAATCAACCCCCACCTTGCTGGTACCCCAGATGACTCCACTGTTTCATCCTCTATCTGAGGTGCAACTCCTGTCTTTCTACCATCACCTCCGAGAGAGGACATCCCATGTGAGGACAGGGCCACTCTCATTGAACAAATTTCTACTCCATAGCCTCCCAGGTGTCGACTGTCAACAAGGAGGACAAGAAGTTGGCTGATTAAGAGGGCAATGCATGTGAGAGTGGCCTGCATTGGCAAGACCTTCTTTCTGCTGGATGAGTTCTCCCAAAAACAGGACTCTATGAGGAGCGAGAGCAAGATTCATGTAGTGGTGGGCCATGTGCAACATTGAGGAAAGGCTGCTGGACCTCGCAGAGTTCCACTGAGGGCATCTCCAGGAGGGTGAGGTATCATGATAAGTTCAAGCAGCTCAAACAGGCCTTTGCCCCATGGGTCCAATTCCTGCTGGAAGATTAAGTTATGCGCTTCATTTATCTAGTGGTCAACAACCACCTTCATGGCCCACTAACCTCAATAAACTACATCCCCCCAGTGCATAACATGATACTGATGTCTTTGTAGGCTAATTGGTGCATAGATGGGGGCATGAATGACCCTCTTGTGGGCATGGATATGAACCTCCTACCTTGAAAACATTCCACAAAACAACTCATAAATATTTGGTATTAACAAATGTATACATGAACCATTTCACCCTTGCAAATCTTGGTGTATAACGATTCCAGCTGAATAGGGAATAACCAAGTAGACCTGTATTTTCCAGTTAAATTCCACATGGCATTTCCTATTCTGCATGGATTTACATGATCATTTACAACCGGCTCCAAGCAAGTGGTAAATTGGAGGGACTGGGGTCGAGTGGAGGCTGGTTGAGGGTGGCAAGGGACCATGGTGTAAATGGGTTGGCAAGAGAGCGTATTACATGCTGTGCCAATTCTGTAGGAGGGGTTCCAAGCGGGGACTGGAGTAGAGGCCGGTGTACTCTTGCAGTCCGAACTTCGTGCGATTTTACTGGCATATTTTGCAGTTTGCAAAATCTGGCCTGGTCTTCCTGCACCCAGACAATGCAGGTGTAGGAACACAGAGCTTTTTGTGATTGAAAGGAGTGGTATCCCCAGTGCTTTAAATGGAAAAAAATAAGTGCAGGTACTCATTAAAATGAGCTAGAGGTGTGGTGTGTGAGCGGGCTAGGGGAAGGGCTAAGGGCAAGACATCATGATTATTAATTACTTCCATAATAGTTGCAGCAGATACCAAAACACATGAGAAATGTGTTTAACTAAACAAAACAGGTTAACTCATTTCACAAAATGAAAGCCAAACAGTATGATATGTTAACATTTCCTTGTTTTGTAATAGTTGCACCTTCTTAATGTCATACTGTTAAATGCTGTGGTTTAGCACAATACTATATATTTTTGAGCAAGAGAGTAGTCAGAAAATGAAAATACCCCCACTTCGAACCAAAGCTATTATGGCACCAAGCAAATGAAGCAACTCATTAGGACACTACCCAGAAGAGATCTCGTCTCTTCCGTTGATCTATTCATTCATCCTTTCATCCTACCATTCACCTGCTGATATCCACCATTTAACCTTTACATTCTGTTCTCTATTCAGTCTTTCACCATTCCGTCTGTCCACCCTTTCATTTCCAAACTTAGCCATCCATATTCAAACCTATCCATCCATCCATCCATCCTTTCACCCATCCATCTCTTTATCCACCCTTTCACTAATCTATCTATCTTTTTGCTCATCCATCCATCAACCCTTTCACTCCTTCATTTAATCCACCATTTCACTCCATCCATCCTCCCTTTCACTTATCCATTCATTCACCCTTTAATCTATTTGCTCTTCATTTCATTTCATTCATTCATCCATCTATTCTTTCACTTATCCATCCTTTCATTATTTCGTCCATCCATCTATACATCCACCCTTTCACTCACCCATCCAGCTTTTCACTCGCACACCCATCCATCCTTTCACTCACTCACCCACCAACCCTCCCATTTACGCTATTTATGAACTTTTGTCGCTGAGTTGCAGAGAGAAGAGGCCTATCAAGAAATCCACACCCTGCTGTAGCTTCTACAGCAGGGGTTCACGACGCCCCTTTTCTCGAGCATGCACACACACAGAAAGAAACAAGCAGACATGCACACACAAAGCGTTCCACACATTTTCTTTGAAATACCACCTGAAAGTGTCTCGATTCTCTCCCTCTTTCTCTCGCTTTTTCTCACAAAAGACAGGCATACACATGCAGGCAAACACAGACATAAGCAGACACACAAAAGACTCAGATGGGAATAAACCAGTTTAAACTATTTACCTACCATTTCTTTCTTAATTGGTGCTATCAGGAGACTGCCTTGATTCCTGTGTTTGCACAAATGCACAGATAGTGTGAATGTGATTGACAGCACAGGGCCTGAATGGACCCTTCTCTGTTTAACAGAGCGTGATGGTGAACACCTGAACATCATGCAAATGAACCTGTTGAATAATAGCTGAGAGGTGGCTCAGCTTAGGGCTACAGAAGCGGCGCGTTAGCTGTCAGAGACAGGTTCTACTCCTTCTCACTAGCACTGCAGCTGATGAGCCTACCCTTTCATGAGTACAGGTACTCTCCTCGGCAACAGAGCAGTGCCGGTACTCAGAGTGATAAGACTCAGAAGTGCCAGTACTCAGTACCGGTGAGTACCGACCCATTTAAAGTACTGGAAGGCATATGTACAAGCCCCTATCGCCACAGGAACATCACTTTTTGTGACGTTCCCGTGGCGATAGGGGCCTTGCCTTATGTACAAGGCAGCGTTAAGCCACTTAATGTGGCTTAACGCTGCCTTGTACAGAAGGAACCCTTTCACGCTATGTTTAGCGTGAAAGGGGCGTGCAGTGGGTGTTGTGGTGGGCGTTCCACCGCAACACCCATTGTATTTGACGCTGCTCCCTATGTACAAGGGTGGCGTACATAGAAGGCAGCGCCAAAATGAAGACCAGGAAAACCCTGGTGTTAAGGTGGCGAAACGAGGAGAAATGCATTATTTCTCCTCGTTTTTGCTTTTTCCATGTGTGCTGCCTTGTGCAGCACACATGGAAAAAGCAAAATGCCATGGTATGTACAGGAAGGTGTCCCTTCCTGTACATAGACAAACCTTTAAAAAAAATCTAATTTTGTAACTTTCATGTGTGCTGCAAGAAGCAGGACACATGAAAGTTACAAAATGGCATTTTAGGATTGTTTATGTGCAGGAAGGGACACCTTCCTACACATAAACCAATCCTCCCTTGCACACAGACACCCTTACACTCTGGTGCAAGGGTGCCTGCGTTGTGCCATCGCAGGGGAAACGCAAGGCTGCACCACATTCTTGTAAATATGGTGCAGCCCTGCGTTTCCGAAGTGGCGGAGAGAGGCGTTAAGCCCAGGAGGCTAACGACACGCTTCGCCACTTCTATTGTACATATCCACCTTGGTATCTCATCTGCCGATGCTGTTCCCCCAACACCCAGAACAGAGTAGAGCCGTTAACTACTTGCAAGGAAGAAGTACATCCTTTTACAGGCCAGGGATAGGAAGGGTAAACCATAAAAAATTGTCCCATGTAGAGAATGCGGTTTCTCCATGGGGTAAAATATTTTTTTGCTTATACCAAAAATAATAAAAGTGAAATTGCACTAACGTGGAGATATTTTTGCAAGCACAGTAGTAACGTATGTACAATTATACATGACTGACTCCGTTTGCCCGCATGTAAAAAGGAATTTATGAAACATCTCTCGTCTCTCACTCAGTAGTCCAGCAAACATACTTACTTTTGTTTTTCTTTGCGTGTTTCCTTTGCATATGTATGGAATGCATTTTGCTTTTGAAGTGTGTAATTTAACAAATGGTAATGAATGTTTGTGAGGCGCAGTAAATGTTAGCTTTTCCCGACAATCATTACTTTCCAGCGCCTTGCACGCTGCTAAATGGCTATGTAGTCACACGGACCAGTATTTATCCTCTTAGCGCGGCACATGCACCCGAGCATCAAAGCGTTTGGGGAGTTTAAATAACTGCTTACCCGCGGCTGAATCCATCCCTGTTTTTAAGTTGATAATTTATATGTTAGAAATTGTGCAGTGAAACTGCGAACGACCAATAGTGTTAATTTACCAGGAACGTGGATGCATCTTTCTGGTGTACATCCCCAGCTGTTTCCACGACTAACTGAAGTGTATTCCTCGTGGGTTAACACAATCTATTTGCAAAGAGTGTGCATCTGGGCCACAGCGGTGCTACCAGGTGTTCTTTGTATTTATTTGGCTTTTGCGTGTTTGTTTTTTCTTTTTTTAAATTATTGGTAGCTTTAAAAAAGGCTGTTCATGCACCTAGGAGCGCAGTATACTGAGATATATGATATATGAAAACATTAGAAAAATAGAAAGAACATCACATTAAGGAAGAACCAAACAATGTGATCATTATATTCAAATCAGAGAGGTATGAATTAAGCAGTGAGAGTTAAGTCACAGAGAAAGTCCATGCAGGATGGGAAGACTTAAAGTGACTTACACTTTTCAGTAAGTTTACCTTTCAGTCAATCAATCAGGGGCTTTTAAAGCGCGCTACTCACTCGTGAGGGTCTCAAGGCCCCGGTGGGGGGGCAGCTCCGGGTCTGCCGAAAAGCCAGGTCTTGAGGCTCTTCCTGAAGGTGTGCAGGGTAGGGGAGCATCTGATGTTGACTGGCAGATCGTTCCAGGCTTTGGCTGTGACGTAGGAGAAGGCTCTTCCCCCAGCTCCATTTCTACGGATGCACGGGGTCGCTGCCAGAGCGAGGTCGGCGGAGCTGAGGTTTCTTTTGGGTGCATGGAAAGAGATTCTTTCGTTGAGGTATTTGGGTTCGATGTTGTGGAGGGATTTGTAAGCGTGGGTGAGTAGCTTGAAAGTTACTCTCTTCTCGACGGGGAGCCAGTGGAGGTCCCGCAGGTGTTGGGTCATGTGCTCATGTCGTGGGGTGCCGAGGACAAGTCTGGCTGCGGTGTTCTGGATTGTCTGGAGTTTGTGTAGCAGGGATTTGTTGATTCCCGTGCAGTGGGCGTTTCTGTAGTCCAGTTTGCTAGTAATGAGTGCGTGTGTGACTGTCTTTCTGGCTTTGGGGGGATCCACTTGAAGGTCTTGCGGAGGACACGGAGGGAGTTGAAACAGGTGGAGGTGACGGCGTTGATCTGGCGAGTCATGGTGAGGGAGGAGTCTAGGATGATGCCGAGGTTCTGGGCGTGGTCCGTCGGGATGGGTGTGTTTCCGAGGGCCACCAGGAGCTGTCCCAAGCGGTGGCGGAGGGTCTAAGGGCGAGGACCTCTGTCTTCTCCGAGTTCAATTTTAGGCAGCTGTTGCTCATCCAGGCTGTGGCGTCTTTCATTCCTTCCTGTAAGCAGAGTCTGGTGTCTTCGGGGTTCTTCATGAGGGAGAGGATGAGCTGGGTGTCATCGGCGTAGGATACTATGCTGAGCCCATGCTGTCTGACGATGGCGGCGAGGGGGGGCATGCAGATGTTGAAGAGCATGGGGCTGACCGATGAGCCTTTGGGTACTCCGCAGTTGATCTCTGTGGGTTCGGAGAGGAAGAGTAGGAGTCTGATCCTTTGGGTTCTGCCGGCGAGAAAGGAGCGGGCCAGTCGAGGGCGGATCCCGGTATGCCAGCGTCGTGGAGTGTGGCTTCAAGAGTGCGGTGGGCGATGGTGTTGAAGGCTGCGGAGAGGTCTAGCAGGATGAGGGCCGCGGTGTGTCCCTGGTCGAGTGGCACGCAGATGGCGGCGAGAAGGGCAGTCTTGGTGCTGTGGTTGCTGCGGAATCCGGACTGGGAGGAGTCGAGGATAGTGTTCTCTTCGATGAAGGTGGTCAGTTGTGCGTTGACGAATTTCTCAGTGACTTTGGCTGCGAAGGGAAGGAGAGAGATGGGCCGGTAGTTTTTCAGGTCCGTCGGGTCGGCCAAAGGTTTCTTGAGGAGGGGCTTGACCTCAGCCCGCTTCCAGTCATCGGGGAAGATGCCGGATTCGAAGGTGGCGTTGATGGTGCGGAGTAGTTCGGGCGCAATGGTGGCGGAGGCTCTGTGGAAGATGTGAGACGGGCAGGGGTATGTGGGGGCTCCTGAGTGGGTGCTCTTCATGGTCGTGGTGGTGTCTTCGGTGGTGACCGGTGTCCAGGTGGTGATGGTGGGCTGGCTGTCATTGCTGGAGGGGAGGGTGGTTTCTGGAGTCTGTTCATTGAAATTGTCATAGAGGGCCTTGATTTTCAGGTGGAAGAAGGAGCCAAGCTTGTTGCAGAGATCCTGGGACGGTGTGATGTCTGTGGCTTCGCTGGGGGTTTTGATGACCTGCTGGATGATGTTGAAGAGTTCCTTTGAGTTGCTGGTGTTGGTGAGGATTTGGTTCCTGATGAAGGTCCTCTTGGTGGATCTTATGAGTTGGTGGTAATCTGTCATGGCATGTTTGTAGGCAGACTAGTCTCAGGTGGTTTTGCTGTTTCTCCATCATTTCTCGAGTCGTCTGCAGGAGCGTCTGGCTTCTTGGAGGTTGGTGGTAAAGCAGGTGGCCTTCAGAGGGCGTTGTCTGTCGGGGTGTTGGAGGGGAGCGAGCTTTTCTGCGAAGCTGGTGATCCAGAGGTGTAGTTCCGTGGCTGCAGAGTTGGCATCGGTCGTGGGGGAGGGGGGGTCATGGACGAGGGTAGTGGTGAGCTGTTTGTCTGTGACCATGCTCCAGTTCCTTCATGGCGGGCGCGGGGTGGGCTTGTGTGCGGTGCTGAAAGAGAAGTGTACGCAGTGGTGGTCTGTCCAGAGGGGCTGCGAGGTGTGGCTGAAGTGGATGTTTGTCCCTCCTGCGAAGATGGGGTCATGGATGTGTCCGGCCTTGTGGGTGGGGGTGGTGATGAGCTGCTTCAGTCCCAGGTTGGCGAGGTTGTCCAGGAGGGCGGTGGAGTCGGGGTCGCTGCGGTTGTCGAGGTGGAAGTTCAGGTCTCCGGTGAGTATGTAGTCCATGGAGGCGATGGCGTGGTGTGCGATGAGGTCGGCAATGGTGGTAGTGAAAGGGGCGCAGGGCCCAGGGGGTTTGAAAGTGATGGTGTTGCGCAGCATTGATCTGGGGCTGGTCTGGATCTGGAGGTGGAGGTTTTCGGTGTTGGAGAGGGAGTCGCTCGTGCTGTTGGTGGAGAGTCGGAGGGAGCTCTTGTGTGTGACGGCTAGTCCTCCTCCTGGGCGGTGGGGGCAGTCCTTCCTCTGGACCTTGAAACCATAAGGAATGGCGGTGGTGATGTCGGGGGCAGAGGCGGCATTTGTCCAGGTTTCCGTGAAGAAGGCGACATCTGGCGAGAGGGTATCGAGGAGGTCCCAGATCTCTACTGCGTGTCTGTGCAGGGAGCACACGTTCAGGAGGATGCATTTCAGGGCTTCTTTGGTGCAGGTGTCTGGCATGGGTGCGGAGGTCATGGGGGTGCTGTGGATGGTGAAGGAATGTTGGCAGTGTCGGCAGGAGAATTGGCCGTGGGTGGTGTTCAGCATCGACAGCTAGCAGTTGATGTTTCTACCGGGGTTGAGTGCGAGGAGGGCAGCTGGGTTGTAGTGGTGGAAGGTCGGAGATCCAGGGTCCCTGGCGCTGGTCGCGGTCAGGTCGCGGACAGGTGCAGACTGGCTTGCCTTTGGCGTGCCCGCGGCGCGGCTGGGCAGTGGCGTCCATTAAGTAGAGGTCGGGGGAGGGCGGGGCCGCTGGGATGCGGGTACGGGAGCGGAAAAGAAAAATGCGGTAGATGGAGCGGGAGGGGCCGCGGGGGCAGCAGCGGCGGGAAGCGGTGGGCGGCCAAGGGCTAAGGCTGACAGAAGTAGGCAGACAAAAAAGATAAAAAGACTGGCTGAAGAACTATACTGTAAAAAGATAAAGCCAGTAAATAAGTATGCACCTGGTTAAGAGAGAAAAACTGACAGCTAGAGGTGAGGGCAGTCCAGGCGTGAACCACGGGGGTTAGAACCGTGGTCTGAAGCAGAGGTAGAGGAAGAGGAAGAGTGTGCCATGGAGCTGCACACTGAAAGAGCAGGAACCCAGGGGGTTTAGCTCGACTTCAGCGCGCAGCGGCCTGCATTAAGTAGAGGTCGGGGGAGGGCGGGGCAGCTGGGTGGCGGGAAAGGGAGCAGGAAAGAAAAACATGGAAGAGGGAGTGGGAGGGGCTGCGGGGGCAGCAGCGGCGGGAAGCGGTGGGAGGCCAAGGGCTAAGGCTGACAGAAGTAGGCAGACAAAAAAGACAGGCTGAAGAGCTATACTGCAAAAAGATAAAGCCAGTAAATAAGTAAGCACCAGGTTAGAGAGAAATACTAACAGCTAGAAGCAAGGGCAGTCCAGAGTTGAACCATGTGGGCTAGAGCCACAGTCGGAAGCGGGCTGCAGCGGAGGTAGAGGCAGAGCACTGCCCGAGTGAGCCACAGAGCTGCGCGCTGAAAGAGCAGCCTTTGAGTAAGTTTACTATTTTTGCTAGTCACAAACTGCATTTTTGTAGTAGCTTACATTTTTGTAGTAAGTCCAGCTCTACACCTGGTCAGCTACTGGTACTGCAACACGCTCCCATAGAAAATAATCAAGGTAAGGGCTTACTACAAAAGTGTAAGTTACTACAAAAGTGCAGTTTGTGACTAGCACTTTGTAGTAAGTTTTGTAGTACTAATTTAATACTACAATAGTTACTACAAAATGCATTTTGTGAAACTGACTTAAAGAGAGGTAAAAACAAGTACAGAAATGAGTTAATTAACAGATTGTTCAGGATGTATATCTAGATGAAGTCGGATTTATCAAGCCACCTTGAGTGGCCCTGCATGGGTTGATAAATCCAGAGTAACGATAACGCAGTGCAAATCACTGCGTTGTGTTACTCTGCCCCAGGGAGGCATTCCATAGGTCGAGCGTGGGTGTTCCCACGCATCCACCCATGGATTTTGACGATTCCCAGATTTACCAGCACTGGTAAACCAAGGATTGACACAAAATGCTACGCTTCCCCAAGGGAGGCATTACGAGAAGAAATATGTTTATTTCTCCTCATGTTTTTCTCTTTCTATTTGTGCTGCATTCTGCAGCACACATTGAAAGAGGACAATGCCTTAGAGGATTGTTTTTGTGCAGGAAGGTGCCCTTTCCTGCACAGAAACAATCCTGCTTACAATGCATGCACCTTTGCACCATGGTGCAAGGGTGCCTGTGTTGGTGCTAGGCAGCCAAAGGGCATCAGTGCAAGGAAAGGACAGTAATGGTTTGTATTATGTTAAATACGGTGCATTCCTGCTCTTTCACACAGGACAGTGCAGCAAGGTGGCCTGCTGCGCTGGGTGAAATCTACATAAATATGCCCCCTAATGCTCTGTTATATGCCCGAAATCCCTTGAACTGACACAAGTGCAAACTATGGGCCTTATCACGAGTACGGTGGTCCAAAGGACCAGTGTACTCGCAGTGGCGGTCCGACCACCGACACACTGCAGCCCCGCCTGCAGTATTACAAGTGTGGCGGTCAGACCACCACAGGACCACCTCTTTCACCGGAGATCCAGTATCCCGCAGCAGTCACACAGCGGTCATGGAGCTGTAATATGCTGGCGGTGCAGCTGCAGCACCGCCAAGCATATTATAAGTTTGCTTTCCACTGCCCCGTTCATGGCGGTGAGCCCGCCATGAAAAGGGTGGCAGAGAGGCCCTGCCACTCCTGGGCCTAGGAGTGCATTCGGGGGGCACATGAGGTGTTCCCCTGGATTTGCACCCGCAGTTCCTGCATGGGGAGGCATGTATGCCATACCGTGCAGGAAGGGGCAGTCCGCGCTCTGATGTTGGCGGTCTTCACGCTAGGAGGCTCTTCTATGAGCCTAACAGCAGCCGCCGACAGACCGCCACAGCACCGCCTGCCAGACCAGGGTTAAACTCCTAATCTGGCAGGCAGGCGCACAACAGCTTTGGCAGTCCTGCAGCGGACGGTGCATTGGCAGCGCCACTGTAGGACGGCCAAAGTCATAATAAGGCCCTTTATAATCTAGTGTAACCTTGCACCTGCAAAATAAAAGTTTCTGACAGCTTGAGACCACATGCAAACATTGCAGAGGATGTAAAACAGTGTTTTTCACAATTGTTATCAGTTGTGGCCAATAGATTTTGCCTTACTCTATATTATGTCAAAACATTTGCATCAAACAATATAGTGGAAAATGGATAGTGAACCATTTCATAAAGCTTAGATATTATCTTCTGCTTAGAAATAATTGTAAATGTGTTTTAGAAGGGGCAGCTCCTCCATTAAAGCACAGGAGCATTGCCCTATTGATTTAAATGCCTCCCATGCTCCAGAGATGGGAAAAAAATGGTAATGAAGTTAATTTTTTACCGTTTTGTTTTTCAACAACCCCATCCCAAGCTGAGTGTCAGGACAGGGGCAGGGCAGCTGCTGACTGGCAGCAGCAGAAAGAAGTGATGGTCAAGGCACTTTAAGTTTAACATGCACATGTCTCTTTGGCTGGCTGTCTTACGATGGCTAGCCAGACATGTGCACTTTAAACCTCTCAACCCAGCTGTCTTAGACAGCTGGGTTGGGAGCAAGCACAAGCCTCTAGTGCTCTTTGGAGCGCTGAGAGGGCCTGCTCTTTCCAATCCTGGCACTGCTCTCATGCTGATTAACAGCATTGGCTAGGTGAGTTGGCTGGGGCCCGCACTGGAGGAGAGAAGGACACCGGACCGTAGCGAGGATGTGCAGCAGGTAAGTGAGCTTTTTAAAAATGTTTTAAATGTATTTTCTGTGTGTGGTAATGTGCACTAAATCGCTAACATGCATTACATTACCATTTTGAAGTTACGATAATGTAATGCATGTTGGCAATTTTGCTAATGTAATTTTGCACCGCATTCACCCACCCCCATTTGCCTGGCCCACCACCCTCCGTGAGTGGCAGCCGCCACTGTGTTTTAGAGTTTGTATAACAATAACTTGGTCCATGAGTAACGTTTTTTTTACTAAATTTAGCAAAATGGCTTTAATTTGTTTGATGCTTATCTGTCTGAAATGGAGGGAACTGTTTTTGCCTCAAATATAGTGAACAATAGGGTTCCAACTTTCACATTTATACAGTGGAGAAACATGTTTTCTTCATTTTCTATTACATAAAAATAGCAACTGTAATGTAAACTCTGGAGTAAATATACTAAAAAGTGATGCAATGCAGTGCAGTAACCAAAGTTGATGCGCTGCGCCAAAGGGAGAGAGCAGAACAGTGCCATATCTGGTAAAGTATGGCCCTGTTTCTCTCTCCCCAGTGCTGGAGCACTTTTGGCTGCCTTGTATCACAATCGCCATAGCTGTCAAATTTCCCAAATCCATGCATGTAGTGCTTGTCGAGTCCCGTCTTTTTTTCTTTGAATTCTGGGACTTGTAGTCGCCATTTATAATGGAATAAACAACACAACAAAGTCCCAGAAATAAAAGAAAATCCTGGACTGGAGCAGCACATCACTAATTTACCCGGGAAACTTGGCAGGACTGAATCACACCCTTGCACCAAAGAGCCTGCCTTGAGGAGGAGTGTTTTTTTTACGCAAATCCCTTCGTGGCAATATTAGCAGATAGGGATTTGTTTCAAAATCCATGGGTGGGTGCATGGAAACACCCATGTACCACTTATGGAACTTGCCCTTTTATACAAACTAGCACAAGGTAGTTCAAAGCCCTACTTTGAGTTACTTTAGGATCACTTTCCAATGCAAAGTAACACCGAATTCAATACTTTTCATGTTAGTAAATCTGGGCCTCTCTTTGATCAATTTTTTGGTGTTTGGACAAAATAGTGGATAAAAAATATTGTGTAGGGGGCGTGGCCGGGCAAGATGGCCGAGTGGACGTGATTCACCTCAGCTCCGAATCCACGCCTCTGTCCCTTCATTTAAATCTACACCAGAGATCGGCAAAACACTTCCCGAATGCAGACTGAGGGGCCGTGACCACGGAGAGGTCCAGCCTGAGACCCATCGGGACGCAGCTCCGGGAAAATTAGATTCCTCAGCTGCCATTAGGAAATGGCGCCGGAGCTTCGGAAAATGGCGGCGGTCCCAGACGACTTGAAACTTCACTGCTGCTGACAACGGAGCCCACCGGGGAAGACCAGGGGAGTCTCGGGTCTGCTGTTACCCCTTGTCCGCTGCTGGAACTCCGAAGGGCTGCGGAAGGGCGCAGAGAGACAGCGTTTAGTGGCACCCGATCCCTGTGACCAATGCGACCGCGTGGACGCCGGAGCTGCGCAGAGGATATCTGATGGTGAGAGGAGGGCAGCCCGATTCCTGAGGTGCGGCGGCGGGCAGTTCAGGAGAGGCAGCCCCGCGGGCACGAAGGCCACAAGCCAGACGATCGATGCCTCCCGAGCCGCCTTGCCTAGTCCTGCCTGACTTCAACATGGCGCCCGGCCGCGTGACAAGTGCGGCTCTCTTTAAGTAGATTTTCCTGGCGCCCATACTACAGTGGATCCCCAGTGCACTACATGAGGGGACATTGGCTGATTTGTGAATTACACCCTCTAGAGAGTCACACATTGGCAGCACATGGAGGGGGGCTCCAGGATCAGTGCTATTTATTCCCATTGTGAGGGGAGCATACCACGAGGAATCTGGCCCATCGGGGGAGGGGCGAACACCAGCAGAACCGACGGATAGTAGTCCTGAAGGACTCTGCGGGGGGAGGCTCCTGCGCTCTCTGCAGTCGACCACGGGCTCATAAAGAAAAAGGGACAACCAGCCCGCATCTATGCCACCAAAGAACGGGACAAACAAAGTCTCCAACTTTTTCACTCCCTCGGAGAAGCGACAGCCCCCAGAACCTCCACTGCCATGGCTCTCACGAAGGAAGACTTGATGGCCTCTCTGAGGGAGTTCAAGACGGAACTACGCTCTGAGATAAACCAGGACATCAGGGCGTCCATTGACCAACTTGAGCGGCTCTTGGTGAGGCTGCGTATGTCCTTATTTAAATTGTTTTATTTCTGGTTAGTGCTATATGTGACATTCGCCGCACTTTTAATCTTACCTGCATTATTGTGCTTTTTACTGCTGGGTGTCCGGTACTCGCCCCATTCCATCGCAGCTGTATGCCGTTTGTGTGGAGGGCGTATACTTGGCTCCTTGGCCCTGCCTGCTCTGACTCACTTCCAGGGCTGGTGGGGGCGGGTTAAATCTGCCGCTCTTCCGCATTTAAGCAGGATGCCCCGCGGACGCGCAGCGGCTCTTGGTGAGGCTGCGTGTGTCCTTATTTAAATTGTTTTATTTCTGGTTAGTGCTATATGTGGCATTCGCCGAACTTTTAATCTTACCTGCATTATTGTGCTTTTTACTGCTGGGTGTCCGGTACTTGCCCCGTTCCACCGCGGCTGTATGCCGTTTGTGTGGAGGGCGTATACTTGGCTCCTTGGCCCTGCCTGCTCTGACTCACTTCTGGGGCTGGTTGGGTTGGCGGGTTAAATCTGCCGCTCTTCCGCATTTAAGCAGGATGCCACCGCGGACGCGCCCAGCGGGTGTGCCGCTGGCACGCCGAAGGCAAGCCCGTCTGCGCCCGTCCGCGCCTGGACGTAGACAGACGCCAGACATGCTGCCGGTTACGCTGGGGGCAGACAATGCTACTCTTGTGGAGACCTTCAGGCTATCAGGAAACGGGTTAGCCTCTGCAATCATCCTCCTTGTGTTTTTGCCGGAGGGTCCATTCTGCTGTATAAAATGCGGCTTTAACTCCTGGCCCATTACTTCTCCTCCTATCGCCCCCTCCCCCTCCAGGCATACTATCAAACTTTTGAGTCTTAATTGCCGCTCCTTAGTAAAGTATTTTGCTGAGGTGTACGACCTGTTGCAGGATGATACTCCTGACGTTCTCTTTTTAACTGAGACCTTGCTCTCAGCTGACACGGTGGCTGAGCCAGGTTTGGCACTTCCCCAAGGCTACAGCATTGCTACTCTCAACAGAGAGACGAGAGGTGGCGGTGTCGCAGTTATTTTTAAATCTTGCTACACCTGCACCTTCGCTAAAGAGGTCCTGGTTGGGTGTGAGTGCGCGCGTTTTGGGATCTCCTTTAACGCCAATTATACTCTGTCGGGGCTATTGATTTACCGTCCGTCGCGTCCTTCTAAAGAGTTCAGGACAGCACTCATTGATGTAGTTAGCTCCTTGGCCATGAGATCTGCCAATTTTAGCATCATTGGTGACCTGAACCTGCATCTGGAGAGTCCACATGACGCAGATACGGGCAGTTTTTTAGCATATCTTGCTGCTTGTCAGCTGACTCAACTGGTCTTAGGCCGCACCCATTCTGCAGGCCACCTGCTTGACCCAGTTTTCTCTAATCTTTCTGCCCTCACAGTTAATACCCCGATCCCGATGAGCTGGTCTGATCACTATTTGATATCCATGACTCTCGGGGGTAGAGCCCTCTCTGAGGGTGGTACATGAGTCATCTTTCAAACGCCCGTGGCACAAACTGAACATTGATCAATTTCACGCCTTTCTTTCCACGCACACTCTTAGCTTACCCGATGATCTGGATGCAGCAGATAAGGCTTTATCTGTCTGGATTCGATGGCCTCTGGACGCACTTATCCCAGCTAAGTGGTCTAAGAGTTGCAACAGCAAACCCAGTCCTTGGTATAACAGCAAGCTTGCTACTATGCGGAAAGCCTGTAAAAGGTTGGAACGGGCCTGGAGACGGGATTATGATCTGGTCCTGAAGGGGCATTATTTGGCAACTATTAAGAACTATCATAGGGCTATTCAGAAGGACAGGGCTGCCTATTATGCGGATGAAATCAGGAGTAGCAGCAACCCCGCTAAAAGTATTTTTTCTATACTTAAAGATCTTAAAGCGGCAGGGTCATCTACAGTGTCTCAGATCTCTTCTGACCAGCAGTGTGAGGACCTAGCCACCTTCTTTATTAAGAAGGTAGAAAACATCTACAGGACCTTCCCCCTCACTTCAAGGAATTCAGGACCTGTTCAGAGACCCCCCACCACCTGCACTCTCGCTGTCTTCCCCTCGATCACTCAGGAAGAGTTGCATATGTAGTGTAGCAGGATTAAATCTGACTCTCCAACTGATCTGCTTAAACCTGAACAATTTCTCAAATCTCTGCCTCTGCTCCTTACACCTCTGTGTCAGCTGATCAATTTGTCCCTATCCAGGGCAGTCGTTCCTAAGGCTTGGAAACAAGCCAGGGTGGTCCCTCTGCTAAAATAAACCACTCTGGATACCACCAAACCAGAGAATTTACGCCCCATCTCTCTCCTGCCGTGGGTGGCCAAGATCGCTGAGGCCTACATCAATTCCATTCTGACAGGATTTCTGGAAAACAACAGCATGCTTGATGCTTCTCAGAATGGTTTCCGCCCGGGTCACAGCACAGAGTCTGCTCTCCTTGCTGTGACCGAACATCTGAGGGCAGCCTTAGATGCCGGACGCACTTCGGCGCTGATCCTATTAGATCTCAGCGCCGCGTTCGACATGGTATCACACCAGATCCTGCTACAACGGTTGGAGGAGGCTGGTATCGAGGGCTCGGCCCTGGGATGGTTCGCCTCTTTTCTTGCGGAGTAAACCTTCAAGGTGGCGGCCCCCCTTTTGCCTCTCTGATACACACTGTGAGACAAGGGGTTCCTCAGGGCTCAGCATTGAGCCCTACGCTATTCAATCTGTATGTCCAACCGTTGGCGGCTGTGGCCAGGAGTCGAGGACTAACTGTAGTATTGTATGCTGATGATACACAGTTGGTAGTAGCACTCTCCAACGACTCCATGCAGGATGCCCTTAAGTTTCGGAGCGATCTTACAGCTGTCGCGGAGTAGATGTCCGATAACTGTCTACAGCTTAACGCCAGCAAATCGGAGGTTCTGCTGGTAGGGAGAGACTCTGAGCTGTGGAGCGAACGCTGGTGGCCGGCATTCCTGGGAGTTGCACCCGCCCCCAAACAGCTGGTAAAAAATCTGGGTGTATGGGTAGACTCGGTCCTCAATTTCCAGGTCCAAACCCAAAAAGTTGCAGGCACCTGTTTTGGTCTCCTGTGGGGTCTCAAGCCGCTGCTAGGCTTCTTTGACCCGGCCACTCGACAGGTCATTATCCAGGCTACTGTCATGTCTAGGTTAGACTATGCCAGCTCTTGGTACCTGGGGGTCAACAAGGCGGAAATTCTACGTCTGCAGAGGGTCCAGAATGCGGCGGCCAGATCTCTCCTGGGCCTCCCTAGAACCTGCTCCACGACCAATGCCTTCCGCCGACTCCACTGGTTGCCGGTGGCTAGGCGTGTCGAGTTCAAGTCCCTCTGCACTGCTTTCAAAATTATGAATTTCTCTTCACCTAGCATTCTGGCAAACCTGCTCTTACCCTATACACCTATTCACCACCTTCGATCTTTTGGTCAGCATCTGGCGGTCGTCCCTCGGGTGAGGAAGGTGTACTCAGAAGGACGATCTTTCCGCATTTTGGCGGCTAAACTCTAAAACTCTCTCCTGTTGCATATTCGTAGTATGGACAACTACTTGACCTTTCGTAAGGCCATTAAAACTCACCTTTTCCCTCTGATCTAGGATCTGTCTTCTTCTGCAGCCTCCCATCCTTTTTTGCCGGTTAGCGCTGGGATGCCCCTTTGCTGGGGCAGCTATGCGCTATATAAAACCACGTAACATAACATAACATAACAACTCAAAACTGACTTGAACGAGCGCATGTCCGCCCTTCAACATGATGTGGACTCAGTGGGTACCAGAGTTTTGGAAGTGGAAGCACAGACCAGGATCTAGACAAGCTGGCCACGGCCGCACAGGAAAGGATACAGGATCTCCAGAATCAACTGCATCTGAATCTGTTGAAGACGGAAGATTTAGAAAATAGGTCTCGCAGAGACAATATTCGAATTAAGGATTTAGAGGAAGGGGCGGAGGGACCGGACTTGGAGGCCTTCCTGGAAGGTCTATTTGCAGAGATTTTGGGCCGGCGCCAGCTAAAAATCAAGATCGAAAGAGCACACCACTTTGGAAATCAAGCAACTGGAGATCGCCGTCGGACACGAGATGTCCTTGCCAAGCTCCACTCTTTTAAGGTTAAAGAGGCTATATTGCAGGCGGTCAGGGAGAAGGAAGACATAGCCTTTCAGGGGTTTCGGTGCAGCCTCTATCAAGATCTAGCACTCGCCACGCTGACGCGGAGACAGTAATTTTGGCCCATAACCGCGAAACTCAGAACGGACAAAATTAAATACAGGTGGGCATACCCATTCGGTTAGAGCTTTGAATACAACAACAAAGTGCGCCACATCACAGAACTCGAAGAAGGACTGAGAATATTGGGTCTCTCCCCTGTGGGCACCGAGAGCACACAGGACACGTTGAGGGGTTGGACCGAGACAGAAACAAAGGAACTCAGTGGAGCACAATTGCCAAGGGAGGACGCACAAGATCGTAAAATTAACAGGAGTATGAGATCTGAGATAGTAAAGGACTCATGAGGTCAATACGCGAAAGATGGGACCATCCAAGAGGGGGAGCGGGAATGGAATCTTGATGAACAAGGACTGCCAAGACGCCGCACAGCGCTTAACATTCGGAGTCTGCAAGGGGATACGACACCAGTTGGCGACAGTGTAAGCGCAAGGGACAGTCGTGGATACGGGCCCCGGCCGAGTCGCCCGCCAACACGATCCAGTACGTTGTGTACTACACAGCCGGAGGCCCATGGGCCATCTGCTACGAGTTGATGTTGGTAATGTTGTTTGTATTGTTGGGTGGGGGTTTCTAGGGAACTGGTGGGGGTCAGCAGGGTTCGCTAGCTTTGTAAACACAATGGCACAAGAGGCTTTGAGGAAAGGTGGGAGACAAGGTGGGCTCCTGGCATGGGACCGGAGGGCTGAGACCTGGGGAGTTAATTCAAAGGGCATATATGAGAGGGGGGGAATCAACACAGAGACATGGTGATTTCCATAGTGTCCTAGAACGTGAAGGGGGTGAATTCGCCGCTTAAGAGACATAAAGTCTGGAAATACCCGACGGACCATCACTTTGAGGTCGTGGCCCTCCAGGAGACACACTTAAAACGCTCTGAGGAGTTTCGGCTTCACCACAAGCATTACTCCCTCATTTATAGATCCTCGGCTAGCACCAAACAGCAGGGGGTGGCGCTTCTCTTTCATAACTCCATTAAATTCCAGCCGGAGGCCATTAAGTCAGATAAAGAGTGCCGGATAGTCATGGTGAAGGGGACACTGAGAGGGCGACTGTGTACATTTATCGCGACGTATGCGCCCAACGTGGGCCAATCCGCATTCCTCGCCACGTTATTAGACCAGTTGGGGGAATTTGCGGAGGGCCAGACGATTCTCATGGGAGATTTTAATCTCAATTGGCAGGCAGATTTAGATAGTATGCACTCACATAGATCCGCTACATGCAATGTTCCTAAGGGATCTAAACAAACGATACACAATCTAGGGCTGAGAATGCCTGGCATAGCCTTTATCCTTCGACCAAAGATTACGCCTTTTTCTCCCATGTACACCAAACGTATTCCCGCCTCGATTATGTGTTTACTAGCCAAAGTCTATTGGGCTCCCTCCAGGAGGAAAACATTCTCCCACTCACGATCTCTGACCACTGCCCCGTCTCGATCTGCTTGAATTGGGGTCCCGCTGCACCCAGGATACCAAGGAGGTACTTCCCGGTCTCACTAACGAGGGACCGACTGTTACGGGATGAATTGAGGGGGGCTATAACATAATTTTTTTAACTAAATTCACCGCATGACACCTCGGCCCTTAACAACTGGGATGCCTTTAAGGCTGTTCTGAGAGGTAAGTGCCTGGAACTCAATGCTACACTGAATAGACAGAGGGCCAAAGAGAGGGTAGATTTAGAGACAGAACTGGAACTTGCTGAAAAGGAACATAAACAAACGCCCTCCAGGATTCTACAATGTAAACTCACTGCACTCTTCGGGAAAATTAAGGCGATTTACACTAACAGGGCTGAATACACCCTGCTTCATCTACGCCAGCTCTCTTACACACAGGGGAACAAAGTAGGTACGCACCTAGCCAGACAGCTCAGGGAAAAGAGAGAAAAGGAATACATTGGGGGTATACACGATGGGGAAGGCAATTTAGTGAATTCAGATGCAGAGAAGGCTAATATATTTGGGGCATTCTACAAGGGGCTATATACAGGAGAATCACGTGAGGGGGACACGCAGCGTCAGTACCTACAGGCACTGAAGCTCCCGCAGGTCTCTTGGACTTGGAACGATACTCTTAATGCTCCTATCTCCGAGGAAGAGGTAGGGTCAGCTATCAAATCACTGAAGCCCAACAAATCCCCTGGGCCGGATGGCCTGACGGCTCATTTTTATAGAACATTTGCACCAGAAATCAATCCACAACTTACGCAGCTTTTTAATACTATGGCGGAGGGTGGTGGGGTGACCCCTTCCATGGCAGAGGCGGTGATAACGGTGATCCCCAAGCCGGGGAAAGATGTGCGTCATTGTGCATCATACAGACCAATTGCGCTCCTGAACTTGGATGCCAAAATATACTCTGCTATCTTGGCGGCGAGGACCTGATGCCAGATTTAATCCACCCTGATCAGTCAGGCTTCATAAAGGGCAGACAGACCCACGATAATATCCGTAGGATGCTCCATCTGATTGAAAAAGTAACCAAACACAAGATACCGGTGCTCCTTGTGGGTCTGGATGCCGAAAAGGCCTTTGACAGGGTGGACTGGGCGTTCCTATTTAACACACTTCAACACTTTGGATTCGGGGAAAAATTCATCAATATGATCAGGGCCAACTTTGTACAACCGAGATCCAGGGTGCAGGTTAACAGGACTACCTCTAATCCATTTCCCCCTACCAGAGGAACTAGGCAGGGGTGCCCGCTGTCGCTCCTGCTATTTGTCTTAAGCATAGAGCCGCTGGCAGTGTGAATTCGGGAGACCTCGGGGATAAAAGGCATAATGTTTGGAGGTGAGGAACATAAAATATCACTTTTCGCAGATGATATTTTGTTGACCCTCACCGACCCGGATCTCTCGCTTTCTGCTCTGAGGTGGTAGCGGGGTTCAGAGTCAATTTAACTAAATCTTCCATATTAAATCTCACGATACCAGAAGTCGAGGCTACTCGCCTCCGGGAGCACACTCCATTTCAGTGGGCCAAACGCTCACTCCAATACTTAGGTATACAACTAACGCCTCGCTTGGAAGACCTATATAAAGCTAACTATCCGCCTCTCCTTCTTCAACTCCAGCAAGACCTCAAACGATGGAAGCCTCTCTTTATTTCGTGGCTGGGCCACATCCATGCAATTAAAATGACACTGCTGCCTAAATTTCTATATCTTTTCCAGGCTCTTCCAATCGATCTAAACAGGGAACTTCTTCCCAAAATAAGATCCTTGGTCCTCCGCTTCATCTGGCAGAAGGGCAGGACTCGTCTCCCTTTCGATACCCTAAGACGAGCAGGGAAGTCTGGAGGAGTGGGTCTAATTGATTTCGGTCTGTATTATAAAGCAGGCCAACTTAGGATTGTGGCGGAATGGTTCAAGAGGGAATCAGACAAACACTGGTTGCACATGGACAGGGCAATAGCGAGAGGGACAATATGGGACCTTATATGGAAACCTAAGAAGGACAGACCTGTAAATGCTTACATCAGCACTCCCACCCGCACCACTCTGAAGGTTTGGGACGAGGTCACTCGGGGAGAGGGGTGGACCTCATTTCCGTCACCGTACACACCAATTCACTTTAACCCGGAGTTTCCCCATGCTCTGCAAGGGTCCATTCGATCCCTGGAGGGAGGGCGGTTGCCTTATGCTTGCAGACTTTCATAACCATGATATCCTCACCTTTGACAGTTGCCAGAGGGAGTTTCGCCTGGACCCATGCAAATATTTCCACAACCTTCAACTTAAGCATTGGGCCCTTACTCCGCAGGTTAGAAAAGCAGCAACGCGAGAGAGAACAATAATTGAAAAATGTGTGTAGCGGGTGGGTTCCATGAGGGGGGTTATTTCCTTTCTGTATAGCTCACTGCTTTCCACCTCACACACACCGAGATCCAGATACATGACTTTATGGGAGGAAGTGGCGCGAAGGGAGATATCCGATAAGGAATGGTTGTGGATGTGGACTGATGTCTCCAAGTTTAACCACTCCCTCGACTTGCGGGAAGCCCACATTAAAACCCTGGTGGACTGGTACTTGTACCCCACCAAACTTAAAAAGATATTCCCGGACACCTCTGATATTTGTTGGAGGGGTTGTGGCCTTCTTGGGGACTTTCGGCACATTTGGTGGGATTGTCCTACAATCAAAACTTTCTGGGAGGAAATCCTGGCTCACATCAAAGACATGCTGGGATACCCCATCCCTACCTCCATAGAGGGAATGCTCTTGGGTATTAGGGATCCGGCACTCGAACATCAAACTAAGGCAGACAAAACCGTTATGTGGGCCTGTCTGGGTGCGGCCAAAACTGCAATTGCTGCAGCATGGAAGAGGAAAGCAGCTCCCGATATATCTTTGTGGCACTCATGTCTCTGGAAAAGTCTCTGCCTGGAGAGAATGTCAGACATCTTCAGAGATGATTATAAGAACTTTGAATATAAATGGGGACCATTAGTTACCTGTCTTACACGAGGCCTCCCTCTGACGGTTTGCCCACCCTCAATCAGAGACATGCACCTATTCCAGTTCTAGTCCACATGATCCATGGGAAAGGGGTCTATCCGGAGTGATGCCCCCTTCGAAGACATTCGGGGGGGACACGCAATTCCGTGAAATAACTAAGGGACCATTCTCTGCACCACCGGGCCAAAGATTGTACCACGCAACCGCCATTACCACTGACCACTACGTTCCTTGGGGGGCAGGGGGGGTTGGGTTTGATAGCTTTAGGACCTACCCAGTTGGAAGGGATAAAAACCTCGTCACAAAAGAACAGACAGGTTGATTAAACATAAGATTAAATTCATTGTTCTTGCTCCCTCATGGTTTGAAACTGTACTCTTTATAGCCCGCTATATAATAGGGGGAAGCATTTGTTCTTTTACACTGTTTGGTCAGCCGTGACATCACTTAGTCGCATAGGAATGGATGCTGAGATGAGCTGTTACAGTATGTATTGTGTATCAAGCATTGTATAAGCCATTCTTTGTGCTTAATGTGAAACCATTTGTTAATAAAAAGAGGTTTGACAAAAAAATATATTGTGCAGCAGAAATATTGTGTCATGAATATCGTGATCTCATATTTATCGTGTTGTTTTTAATATCGATGTGGTAAATATCGATGGATATAATATTGTTTTTTTGTGCAAAATAGTATGGAAGGCATTGTATTTTTATTCTATGTTTTTATATTTTTTTAATAAGATTTAAGTTTATAAATAATTTGTATTTAGTATATTGCTATAATTTGTAAGTTTTAATTGTTTTATTGTTTTTATTAAGAATTTAAATTTCCTTTTAGTAGTGGGAGGTTGGGTTAATAGGGGATAAGGGTGGGGAAATTTGAAAACAATGTGTATTATAATTTGTCATTGTAAGATAATTGTTTTAGATATGCAATTTAAAAAATATTTTTTAAATGTATTTTATTATATCATATTTTTATGTTTACATTTTATGTGAAATTAGATATATTTAAATGTTTTAAAAAAATAAAATACAAGATATTTAAAAATCGTTTAAATGTTTTTGAGATTTTTTGAATAATTTTATATTTGTATTTATTTACGTTTAAATTAAAATTATAATTTTTTTGTATGGAATTGTAAATGTATTAAAACATAATTTATTTAGTATTTAGAAAGGAAAACAAATGTAAATATTGGTATACTGTCAAAAATGTTAATAATTTTGTGAATTGTCTTCAGAAAATTAGTTTTTTCGAAAAAAATTACTTGTACTTGAAAATTATTTTCGAATGGTAGAAAATATTAATTACAATTTTTGAAATGTTATTACTAAATAAAAATATATTTTTTTATTACATTTTCGTGTATAAATAATAGTAGTTTAAATGAGTGTGTTGTAATATAACATTTTAGAAAAATATATAATTTCCTCAAGTGTGATAATGTGTAGTATAAATTATGTGTTTTGAATTTGTGAAATATACTGTAGGTAAAAAAAAATTTGAATTAGATTTAATGAATTTGCATTTTTACGTTTTTTACACGTCCACTAAGTTTGTTTGGATTTTAGTGGGAATAGTAAATGTCACCCCTTTGTGCCCAACAACTTCCCCAAGTTGGTTTGGATTGGCGTGGGAATAGTAAATGTCACCCCATTACTATCCAACACCTTCCCTAAGTTGGTTTAGGTTGGAGTGGGAATGCAAGACCACTGACTCATTGTCAGTGAAATTGCTCTCCCACCCTCGCAGCTCCACCATTAAGTGAGGCCTGCCCCTGCCCCTGCACTCTCGAGTGTTGGTGATCAAGGCCCTCCTCCACCTGCAGGTTTCCTGCGCCTCATCCCTGGTGGTCCAGTGGACCTCTGTCTCCTTCCTCTAACTCTGCTCTTTCACTCGCTTTTCTACCCTTTTCTATCTTTCACCTTTCTGCACTTTTCTGCATCTCTGCTCTTTTGTGCCTTATTTCTGCTCATTTTCCCTTCCTCTCGCTCTGCCCTTTCACTTGTTTTCACTCGTTTTTCTACCCTCTTTTATCTTTCACCTTTCTGCACTTTTCTGCATCTCTGCTCTTTTGTGCCTTATTTCTGCTCATTTTCCCTTCCTCTCGCTCTGCCCTTTCACTGGCTTTCACTCGTTTTTCTACCCTCTTTATCTTTCACCTTTCTGCATCTCTGCTCTTTTGTGCCTTATTTCTGCCTATTTTCCCTTTTTTTCTTTATCCCTTTACCTTTCCCCGCCGCTGCTGCCCTCGCGGCCCTCGCCCCCAGCGCGACCGGCCCAAACCAGCTCCCTCCCCTCCCCGCTCCCGCCTCCCAGCTGTCCAGCCCTCCCCGACCCCTACTTAATGGCGGCCACTGCGGGGACAGGCGAGCAAGACCACTGACTCATTGTCAGTGAAATTGCTCTCCCACCCTCGCAGCTCCACCATTAAGTGAGGCCTGCCCCTGCCCCTGCACTCTCGAGTGTTGGTGATCGAGGCCCTCCTCCACCCGCAGGTTTCCCTGCGCCTCATCCCTGGTGGTCCAGTGGACCTCTGTCTCCTTCCTCTAACTCTGCTCTTTCACTCGTTTTTCTACCCTTTTCTATCTTTCACCTTTCTGCACTTTTCTGCATCTCTGCTCTTTTGTGCCTTATTTCTGCTCATTTTCCCTTCCTCTCGCTCTGCCCTTTCACTTGTTTTCACTCGTTTATCTACCCTCTTTTATCTTTCACCTTTCTGCACTTTTCTGCATCTCTGCTCTTTTGTGCCTTATTTCTGCACATTTTCCCTTCCTCTCGCTCTGCCCTTTCACTGGCTTTCACTCGTTTTTCTACCCTCTTTTATCTTTCACCTTTCTGCATCTCTGCTCTTTTGTGCCTTATTTCTGCCTATTTTCCCTTTTTTCTTTATCCCTTTACCTTTCCCCGCCGCTGCTGCCCCCGCGGCACCTCCCCCCCAGCGCGACCGGCCCAATCCAGCTCCCCTCCCCGCTCCCGCCTCCCAGCTGTCCAGCCCTCCCCGACCCCTACTTAATGGCGGCCACTGCGGGGACAGGCGAGCAAGACCACTGACTCAGTGTCAGTGAAATTGCTCTCCCACCCTCGCAGCTCCACCATTAAGTGAGGCCTGCCCCTGCACTCTCGAGTGTTGGTGATCGAGGCCCTCCTCCACCCGCAGGTTTCCTGCGCCTCATCCCTGGTGGTCCAGTGGACCTCTGTCTCCTTCCTCTAACTCTGCTCTTTCACTCGTTTTTCTACCCTTTTCTATCTTTCACCTTTCTGCACTTTTCTGCATCTCTGCTCTTTTGTGCCTTATTTCTGCTCATTTTCCCTTCCTCTCGCTCTGCCCTTTCACTTGTTTTCACTCGTTTTTCTACCCTCTTTTATCTTTCACCTTTCTGCACTTTTCTGCATCTCTGCTCTTTTGTGCCTTATTTCTGCTCATTTTCCCTTCCTCTCGCTCTGCCCTTTCACTGGCTTTCACTCGTTTTTCTACCCTCTTTTATCTTTCACCTTTCTGCATCTCTGCTCTTTTGTGCCTTATTTCTGCCTATTTTCCCTTTTTTTCTTTATCCCTTTACCTTTCCCCGCCGCTGCTGCCCCCGCGGCCCCTCCCCCCAGCGCGACCGGCCCAATCCAGCTCCCCTCCCCGCTCCCGCCTCCCAGCTGTCCAGCCCTCCTCGACCCCTACTTAATGGCGGCCACTGCGGGGACAGGCGAGCAAGACCACTGACTCATTGTCAGTGAAATTGCTCTCCCACCCTCGCAGCTCCACCATTAAGTGAGGCCTGCCCCTGCACTCTCGAGTGTTGGTGATCGAGGCCCTCCTCCACCCGCAGGTTTCCTGTGCCTCATCCCTGGTGGTCCAGTGGACCTCTGTCTCCTTCCTCTAACTCTGCTCTTTCACTCGTTTTTCTACCCTTTTCTATCTTTCACCTTTCTGCACTTTTCTGCATCTCTGCTCTTTTGTGCCTTATTTATGCTCATTTTCCCTTCCTCTCGCTCTGCCCTTTCACTTGTTTTTCTACCCTCTTTTATCTTTCACCTTTCTGCACTTTTCTGCATCTCTGCTCTTTTGTGCCTTATTTCTGCTCATTTTCCCTTCCTCTCGCTCTGCCCTTTCACTGGCTTTCACTCGTTTTTCTACCCTCTTTTATCTTTCACCTTTCTGCATCTCTGCTCTTTTGTGCCTTATTTCTGCCTATTTTCCCTTTTTCTTTATCCCTTTATCTTTCCCCGCCGCTGCTGCCCCCGCGGCCCTCCCCGCAGCGCGACCGGCCCAATCCAGCTCCCCTCCCCGCTCCCGCCTCCCAGCTGTCCAGCCCTCCCCGACCCCTACTTAATGGCGGCCACTGCGGGGACAGGCGAGCAAGACCACTGACTCAGTGTCAGTGAAATTGCTCTCCCACCCTCGCAGCTCCACCATTAAGTGAGGCCTGCCCCTGCCCCTGCACTCTCGAGTGTTGGTGATCGAGGCCCTCCTCCACCCGCAGGTTTCCCTGCGCCTCATCCCTGGTGGTCCAGTGGACCTCTGTCTCCTTCCTCTAACTCTGCTCTTTCACTCGTTTTTCTACCCTTTTCTATCTTTCACCTTTCTGCACTTTTCTGCATCTCTGCTCTTTTGTGCCTTATTTCTGCTCATTTTCCCTTCCTCTCGCTCTGCCCTTTCACTTGTTTTCACTCGTTTTTCTACCCTCTTTTATCTTTCACCTTTCTGCACTTTTCTGCATCTCTGCTCTTTTGTGCCTTATTTCTGCTCATTTTCCCTTCCTCTCACTCTGCCCTTTCACTGGCTTTCACTCGTTTTTCTACCCTCTTTTATCTTTCACCTTTCTGCATCTCTGCTCTTTTGTGCCTTATTTCTGCCTATTTTCCCTTTTTTTCTTTATCCCTTTACCTTTCCCCGCCGCTGCTGCCCCCGCGGCCCCTCCCCCCAGCGCGACCGGCCCAATCCAGCTCCCCTCCCCGCTCCCGCCTCCCAGCTGTCCAGCCCTCACCGACCCCTACTTAATGGCGGCCACTGCGGGGACAGGCGAGCAAGACCACTGACTCAGTGTCAGTGAAATTGCTCTCCCACCCTCGCAGCTCCACCATTAAGTGAGGCCTGCCCCTGCACTCTCGAGTGTTGGTGATCGAGGCCCTCCTCCACCCGCAGGTTTCCCTGCGCCTCATCCCTGGTGGTCCAGTGGACCTCTGTCTCCTTCCTCTAACTCTGCTCTTTCACTCGTTTTTCTACCCTTTTCTATCTTTCACCTTTCTGCACTTTTCTGCATCTCTGCTCTTTTGTGCCTTATTTCTGCTCATTTTCCCTTCCTCTCGCTCTGCCCTTTCACTTGTTTTCACTCGTTTTTTCTACCCTCTTTTATCTTTCACCTTTCTGCACTTTTCTGCATCTCTGCTCTTTTGTGCCTTATTTCTGCTCATTTTCCCTTCCTCTCGCTCTGCCCTTTCACTGGCTTTCACTCGTTTTTCTACCCTCTTTTATCTTTCACCTTTCTGCATCTCTGCTCTTTTGTGCCTTATTTCTGCCTATTTTCCCTTTTTTCTTTATCCCTTTACCTTTCCCCGCCGCTGCTGCCCCCGCGGCCCCTCCCCCCAGCGCGACCGGCCCAATCCAGCTCCCCTCCCCGCTCCCGCCTCCCAGCTGTCCAGCCCTCCCCGACCCCTACTTAATGGCGGCCACTGCGGGGACAGGCGAGCAAGACCACTGACTCATTGTCAGTGAAATTGCTCTCCCACCCTCGCAGCTCCACCATTAAGTGAGGCCTGCCCCCTGCACTCTCGAGTGTTGGTGATCGAGGCCCTCCTCCACCCGCAGGTTTCCCTGCGCCTCATCCCTGGTGGTCCAGTGGACCTCTGTCTCCTTCCTCTAACTCTGCTCTTTCACTCGTTTTTCTACCCTTTTCTATCTTTCACCTTTCTGCACTTTTCTGCATCTCTGCTCTTTTGTGCCTTGTTTCTGCTCATTTTCCCTTCCTCTCGCTCTGCCCTTTCACTTGTTTTCACTCGTTTTTCTACCCTCTTTTATCTTTCACCTTTCTGCACTTTTCTGCATCTCTGCTCTTTTGTGCCTTATTTCTGCTCATTTTCCCTTCCTCTCGCTCTGCCCTTTCACTGGCTTTCACTCGTTTTTCTACCCTCTTTTATCTTTCACCTTTCTGCATCTCTGCTCTTTTGTGCCTTATTTCTGCCTATTTTCCCTTTTTTTCTTTATCCCTTTATCTTTCCCCGCCGCTGCTGCCCCCGCGGCCCCTCCCCCGCAGCGCGACCGGCCCAATCCAGCTCCCTCCCCGCTCCCGCCTCCCAGCTGTCCAGCCCTCCTCGACCCCTACTTAATGGCGGCCACTGCGGGGACAGGCGAGCAAGACCACTGACTCAGTGTCAGTGAAATTGCTCTCCCACCCTCGCAGCTCCACCATTAAGTGAGGCCTGCCCCTGCACTCTCGAGTGTTGGTGATCGAGGCCCTCCTCCACCCGCAGGTTTCCCTGCGCCTCATCCCTGGTGGTCCAGTGGACCTCTGTCTCCTTCCTCTAACTCTGCTCTTTCACTCGTTTTTCTACCCTTTTCTATCTTTCACCTTTCTGCACTTTTCTGCATCTCTGCTCTTTTGTGCCTTATTTCTGCTCATTTTCCCTTCCTCTCGCTCTGCCCTTTCACTTGTTTTCACTCGTTTTTCTACCCTCTTTTATCTTTCACCTTTCTGCACTTTTCTGCATCTCTGCTCTTTTGTGCCTTATTTCTGCTCATTTTCCCTTCCTCTCACTCTGCCCTTTCACTGGCTTTCACTCGTTTTTCTACCCTCTTTTATCTTTCACCTTTCTGCATCTCTGCTCTTTTGTGCCTTATTTCTGCCTATTTTCCCTTTTTTCTTTATCCCTTTACCTTTCCCCGCCGCTGCTGCCCCCGCGGCCCCTCCCCCCAGCGCGACCGGCCCAATCCAGCTCCCCTCCCCGCTCCCGCCTCCCCGCTGTCCAGCCCTCCCGACTCTCTACTTAATGGCGGCCACTGCGGGGACAGGCGAGCAAGACCACTGACTCAGTGTCAGTGAAATTGCTCTCCCACCCTCGCAGCTCCACCATTAAGTGAGGCCTGCCCCTGCCCCTGCACTCTCGAGTGTTGGTGATCGAGGCCCTCCTCCACCCGCAGGTTTTCCTGCGCCTCATCCCTGGTGGTCCAGTGGACCTCTGTCTCCTTCCTCTAACTCTGCTCTTTCACTCGTTTTTCTACCCTTTTCTATCTTTCACCTTTCTGCACTTTTCTGCATCTCTGCTCTTTTGTGCCTTATTTCTGCTCATTTTCCCTTCCTCTCGCTCTGCCCTTTCACTTGTTTTCACTCGCTTTTTCTACCCTCTTTTATCTTTCACCTTTCTGCACTTTTCTGCATCTCTGCTCTTTTGTGCCTTATTTCTGCTCATTTTCCTTCCTCTCGCTCTGCCCTTTCACTGGCTTTCACTCGTTTTTCTACCCTCTTTTATCTTTCACCTTTCTGCATCTCTGCTCTTTTGTGCCTTATTTCTGCCTATTTTCCCATTTTTCTTTATCCCTTTACCTTTCCCCACCGCTGCTGCCCCCGTGGCCCCTTCCCCCAGCGCGACCGGCCCAATCCAGCTCCCCTCCCCGCTCCCGCCTCCCAGCTGTCCAGCCCTCCCCGACTCCTACTTAATGGCGGCCACTGCGGGGACAGGCGAGCAAGACCACTGACTCAGTGTCAGTGAAATTGCTCTCCCACCCTCGCAGCTCCACCATTAATTGAGGCCTGCCCCTGCACTCTCGAGTGTTCGGTGATCGAGGCCCTCCTCCACCCGCAGGTTTCCTGCGCCTCATCCCTGGTGGTCCAGTGGACCTCTGTCTCCTTCCTCTAACTCTGCTCTTTCACTCGTTTTTCTACCCTTTTCTATCTTTCACCTTTCTGCACTTTTCTGCATCTCTGCTCTTTTGTGCCTTATTTCTGCTCATTTTCCCTTCCTCTCGCTCTGCCCTTTCACTTGTTTTCACTCGTTTTTCTACCCTCTTTTATCTTTCACCTTTCTGCACTTTTCTGCATCTCTGCTCTTTTGTGCCTTATTTCTGCTCATTTTCCCTTCCTCTCACTCTGCCCTTTCACTGGCTTTCACTCGTTTTTCTACCCTCTTTTATCTTTCACCTTTCTGCATCTCTGCTCTTTTGTGCCTTTTTTCTTTATCCCTTTACCTTTCCCCGCCGCTGCTGCCCCCGCGGCCCCTCCCCCCCAGCGCGACCGGCCCAATCCAGCTCCCCTCCCCGCTCCCGCCTCCCAGCTGTCCAGCCCTCCCCGACCCCTACTTAATGGCGGCCACTGCGGGGACAGGCGAGCAAGACCACTGACTCAGTGTCAGTGAAATTGCTCTCCCACCCTCGCAGCTCCACCATTAAGTGAGGCCTGCCCCTGCACTCTCGAGTGTTGGTGATCGAGGCCCCTCCTCCACCCGCAGGTTTCCCTGCGCCTCATCCCTGGTGGTCCAGTGGACCTCTGTCTCCTTCCTCTAACTCTGCTCTTTCACTCGTTTTTCTACCCTTTTCTATCTTTCACCTTTCTGCACTTTTCTGCATCTCTGCTCTTTTGTGCCTTATTTCTGCTCATTTTCCCTTCCTCTCGCTCTGCCCTTTCACTTGTTTTCACTCATTTTTCTACCCTCTTTTATCTTTCACCTTTCTGCACTTTTCTGCATCTCTGCTCTTTTGTGCCTTATTTCTGCTCATTTTCCCTTCCTCTCGCTCTGCCCTTTCACTGGCTTTCACTCGTTTTTCTACCCTCTTTTATCTTTCACCTTTCTGCATCTCTGCTCTTTTGTGCCTTATTTCTGCCTATTTTCCCTTTTTTTCTTTATCCCTTTACCTTTCCCCGCCGCTGCTGCCCCCGCGGCCTCTCCCCCCCAGCGCGACCGGCCCAATCCAGCTCCCCTCCCCGCTCCCGCCTCCCAGCTGTCCAGCCCTCCCCGACCCCTACTTAATGGCGGCCACTGCGGGGACAGGCGAGCAAGACCACTGACTCAGTGTCAGTGAAATTGCTCTCCCACCCTCGCAGCTCCACCATTAAGTGAGGCCTGCCCCTGCACTCTCGAGTGTTGGTGATCGAGGCCCTCCTCCACCCGCAGGTTTCCTGCGCCTCATCCCTGGTGGTCCAGTGGACCTCTGTCTCCTTCCTCTAACTCTGCTCTTTCACTCGCTTTTTCTACCCTTTTCTATCTTTCACCTTTCTGCACTTTTCTGCATCTCTGCTCTTTTGTGCCTTATTTCTGCTCATTTTCCCTTCCTCTCGCTCTGCCCTTTCACTTGTTTTCACTCGTTTTTCTACCCTCTTTTATCTTTCACCTTTCTGCACTTTTCTGCATCTCTGCTCTTTTGTGCCTTATTTCTGCTCATTTTCCCTTCCTCTCGCTCTGCCCTTTCACTGGCTTTCACTCGCTTTTTCTACCCTCTTTTATCTTTCACCTTTCTGCATCTCTGCTCTTTTGTGCCTTATTTCTGCCTATTTTCCCTTTTTTCTTTATCCCTTTACCTTTCCCCGCCGCTGCTGCCCCCGCGCCCCTCCCCCCCAGCGCGACCGGCCCAATCCAGCTCCCCTCCCCGCTCCCGCCTCCCAGCTGTCCAGCCCTCCTCGACCCCTACTTAATGGCGGCCACTGCGGGGACAGGCGAGCAAGACCACTGACTCATTGTCAGTGAAATTGCTCTCCCACCCTCGCAGCTCCACCATTAAGTGAGGCCTGCCCCTGCACTCTCGAGTGTTGGTGATCGAGGCCCTCCTCCACCCGCAGGTTTCCCTGCGCCTCATCCCTGGTGGTCCAGTGGACCTCTGTCTCCTTCCTCTAACTCAGCTCTTTCACTCGTTTTTCTACCCTGTTCTATCTTTCACCTTTCTGCACTTTTCTGCATCTCTGCTCTTTTGTGCCTTATTTCTGCTCATTTTCCCTTCCTCTCGCTCTGCCCTTTCACTTGTTTTCACTCATTTTTCTACCCTCTTTTATCTTTCACCTTTCTGCACTTTTCTGCATCTCTGCTCTTTTGTGCCTTATTTCTGCTCATTTTCCCTTCCTCTCGCTCTGCCCTTTCACTGGCTTTCACTCGTTTTTCTACCCTCTTTTATCTTTCACCTTTCTGCATCTCTGCTCTTTTGTGCCTTATTTCTGCCTATTTTCCCTTTTTTCTTTATCCCTTTACCTTTCCCCACCGCTGCTGCCCCCGCGGCCCCTCCCCCGAAGCGCGACCGGCCCAATCCAGCTCCCCTCCCCGCTCCCGCCTCCCAGCTGTCCAGCCCTCCCCGACCCCTACTTAATGGCGGCCACTGCGGGGACAGGCGAGCAAGACCACTGACTCAGTGTCAGTGAAATTGCTCTCCCACCTCGCAGCTCCACCATTAAGTGAGGCCTGCCCCTGCCCCTGCACTCTCGAGTGTTGGTGATCGAGGCCCTCCTCCACCCGCAGGTTTCCCTGCGCCTCATCCCTGGTGGTCCAGTGGACCTCTGTCTCCTTCCTCTAACTCTGCTCTTTCACTCGTTTTTCTACCCTTTTCTATCTTTCACCTTTCTGCACTTTTCTGCATCTCTGCTCTTTTGTGCCTTATTTCTGCTCATTTTCCCTTCCTCTCGCTCTGCCCTTTCACTTGTTTTCACTCGTTTTTCTACCCTCTTTTATCTTTCACCTTTCTGCACTTTTCTGCATCTCTGCTCTTTTGTGCCTTATTTCTGCTCATTTTCCCTTCCTCTCACTCTGCCCTTTCACTGGCTTTCACTCGCTTTTTCTACCCTCTTTTATCTTTCACCTTTCTGCATCTCTGCTCTTTTGTGCCTTATTTCTGCCTATTTTCCCTTTTTTCTTTATCCCTTTACCTTTCCCCGCCGCTGCTGCCCCCGCGGCCCCTCCCCCAGCGCGACCGGCCCAATCCAGCTCCCCTCCCCGCTCCCGCCTCCCAGCTGTCCAGCCCTCCCGACCCCTACTTAATGGCGGCCACTGCGGGGACAGGCGAGCAAGACCACTGACTCAGTGTCAGTGAAATTGCTCTCCCACCCTCGCAGCTCCACCACTAAGTGAGGCCTGCCCCTGCACTCTCGAGTGTTGGTGATCGAGGCCCTCCTCCACCCGCAGGTTTCCTGCGCCTCATCCCTGGTGGTCCAGTGGACCTCTGTCTCCTTCCTCTAACTCTGCTCTTTCACTCATTTTTCTACCCTTTTCTATCTTTCACCTTTCTGCACTTTTCTGCATCTCTGCTCTTTTGTGCCTTATTTCTGCTCATTTTCCCTTCCTCTCGCTCTGCCCTTTCACTTGTTTTCACTCGTTTTTCTACCCTCTTTTATCTTTCACCTTTCTGCACTTTTCTGCATCTCTGCTCTTTTGTGCCTTATTTCTGCTCATTTTCCCTTCCTCTCGCTCTGCCCTTTCACTGGCTTTCACTCGTTTTTCTACCCTCTTTTATCTTTCACCTTTCTGCATCTCTGCTCTTTTGTGCCTTATTTCTGCCTATTTTCCCTTTTTTCTTTACCCCTATACCTTTCCCCGCCGCTGCTGCCCCCGCGGCCCCTCCCCCCCAGCGCGACCGGCCCAATCCAGCTCCCCTCCCCGCTCCCGCCTCCCAGCTGTCCAGCCCTCCCCGACCCCTACTTAATGGCGGCCACTGCGGGGACAGGCGAGCAAGACCACTGACTCAGTGTCAGTGAAATTGCTCTCCCACCCTCGCAGCTCCACCATTAAGTGAGGCCTGCCCCTGCCCCTGCACTCTCGAGTGTTGGTGATCGAGGCCCTCCTCCACCCGCAGGTTTCCCTGCACCTCATCCCTGGTGGTCCAGTGGACCTCTGTCTCCTTCCTCTAACTCTGCTCTTTCACTCGTTTTTCTACCCTTTTCTATCTTTCACCTTTCTGCACTTTTCTGCATCTCTGCTCTTTTGTGCCTTATTTCTGCTCATTTTCCCTTCCTCTCGCTCTGCCCTTTCACTTGTTTTCACTCGTTTTTCTACCCTCTTTTATCTTTCACCTTTCTGCACTTTTCTGCATCTCTGCTCTTTTGTGCCTTATTTCTGCTCATTTTCCCTTCCTCTCGCTCTGCCCTTTCACTGGCTTTCACTCGTTTTTCTACCCTCTTTTATCTTTCACCTTTCTGCATCTCTGCTCTTTTGTGCCTTATTTCTGCCTATTTTCCCTTTTTTCTTTATCCCTTTACCTTTCCCCGCCGCTGCTGCCCCCGCGGCCCCTCCCCCAGCGCGACCGGCCCAATCCAGCTCCCCTCCCCGCTCCCGCCTCCCAGCTGTCCAGCCCTCCTCGACCCCTACTTAATGGCGGCCACTGCGGGGACAGGCGAGCAAGACCACTGACTCATTGTCAGTGAAATTGCTCTCCCACCCTCGCAGCTCCACCATTAAGTGAGGCCTGCCCCTGCACTCTCGAGTGTTGGTGATCGAGGCCCTCCTCCACCCGCAGGTTTCCCTGCACCTCATCCCTGGTGGTCCAGTGGACCTCTGTCTCCTTCCTCTAACTCTGCTCTTTCACTCGTTTTTCTACCCTTTTCTATCTTTCACCTTTCTGCACTTTTCTGCATCTCTGCTCTTTTGTGCCTTGTTTCTGCTCATTTTCCCTTCCTCTCGCTCTGCCCTTTCACTTGTTTTCACTCGTTTTTCTACCCTCTTTTATCTTTCACCTTTCTGCACTTTTCTGCATCTCTGCTCTTTTGTGCCTTATTTCTGCTCATTTTCCCTTCCTCTCGCTCTGCCCTTTCACTGGCTTTCACTCGTTTTTCTACCCTCTTTTATCTTTCACCTTTCTGCATCTCTGCTCTTTTGTGCCTTATTTCTGCCTATTTTCCCTTTTTTCTTTATCCCTTTATCTTTCCCCGCCGCTGCTGCCCCCGCGGCCCCTCCCCCGCAGCGCGACCGGCCCAATCCAGCTCCCTTCCCCGCTCCCGCCTCCCAGCTGTCCAGCCCTCCCCGACCCCTACTTAATGGCGGCCACTGCGGGGACAGGCGAGCAAGACCACTGACTCAGTGTCAGTGAAATTGCTCTCCCACCCTCGCAGCTCCACCATTAAGTGAGGCCTGCCCCTGCACTCTCGAGTGTTGGTGATCGAGGCCCTCCTCCACCCGCAGGTTTCCCTGCGCCTCATCCCTGGTGGTCCAGTGGACCTCTGTCTCCTTCCTCTAACTCTGCTCTTTCACTCGTTTTTCTACCCTTTTCTATCTTTCACCTTTCTGCACTTTTCTGCATCTCTGCTCTTTTGTGCCTTATTTCTGCTCATTTTCCCTTCCTCTCGCTCTGCCCTTTCACTTGTTTTCACTCGTTTTTCTACCCTCTTTTATCTTTCACCTTTCTGCACTTTTCTGCATCTCTGCTCTTTTGTGCCTTATTTCTGCTCATTTTCCCTTCCTCTCACTCTGCCCTTTCACTGGCTTTCACTCGTTTTTCTACCCTCTTTTATCTTTCACCTTTCTGCATCTCTGCTCTTTTGTGCCTTATTTCTGCCTATTTTCCCTTTTTTCTTTATCCCTTTACCTTTCCCCGCCGCTGCTGCCCCCGCGGCCCCTCCCCCCCAGCGCGACCGGCCCAATCCAGCTCCCCTCCCCGCTCCCGCCTCCCCGCTGTCCAGCCCTCCCCGACCCCTACTTAATGGCGGCCACTGCGGGGACAGGCGAGCAAGACCACTGACTCAGTGTCAGTGAAATTGCTCTCCCACCCTCGCAGCTCCACCATTAAGTGAGGCCTGCCCCTGCCCCTGCACTCTCGAGTGTTGGTGATCGAGGCCCTCCTCCACCCGCAGGTTTTCCTGCGCCTCATCCCTGGTGGTCCAGTGGACCTCTGTCTCCTTCCTCTAACTCTGCTCTTTCACTCGTTTTTCTACCCTTTTCTATCTTTCACCTTTCTGCACTTTTCTGCATCTCTGCTCTTTTGTGCCTTATTTCTGCTCATTTTCCCTTCCTCTCGCTCTGCCCTTTCACTTGTTTTCACTCGTTTTTCTACCCTCTTTTATCTTTCACCTTTCTGCACTTTTCTGCATCTCTGCTCTTTTGTGCCTTATTTCTGCTCATTTTCCCTTCCTCTCGCTCTGCCCTTTCAGTGGCTTTCACTCGTTTTTCTACCCTCTTTTATCTTTCACCTTTCTGCATCTCTGCTCTTTTGTGCCTTATTTCTGCCTATTTTCCCATTTTTCTTTATCCCTTTACCTTTCCCCACCGCTGCTGCCCCCGTGGCCCCTCCCCCCCAGCGCGACCGGCCCAATCCAGCTCCCCTCCCCGCTCCCGCCTCCCAGCTGTCCAGCCCTCCCCGACCCCTACTTAATGGCGGCCACTGCGGGGACAGGCGAGCAAGACCACTGACTCAGTGTCAGTGAAATTGCTCTCCCACCCTCGCAGCTCCACCATTAATTGAGGCCTGCCCCTGCACTCTCGAGTGTTGGTGATCGAGGCCCTCCTCCACCCGCAGGTTTCCCTGCGCCTCATCCCTGGTGGTCCAGTGGACCTCTGTCTCCTTCCTCTAACTCTGCTCTTTCACTCGCTTTTCTACCCTTTTCTATCTTTCACCTTTCTGCACTTTTCTGCATCTCTGCTCTTTTGTGCCTTATTTCTGCTCATTTTCCCTTCCTCTCGCTCTGCCCTTTCACTTGTTTTCACTCGCTTTTTCTACCCTCTTTTATCTTTCACCTTTCTGCACTTTTCTGCATCTCTGCTCTTTTGTGCCTTATTTCTGCTCATTTTCCCTTCCTCTCACTCTGCCCTTTCACTGGCTTTCACTGCGTTTTTCTACCCTCTTTTATCTTTCACCTTTCTGCATCTCTGCTCTTTTGTGCCTTATTTCTGCCTATTTTCCCTTTTTTCTTTATCCCTTTACCTTTCCCCACCGCTGCTGCCCCCGCGGCCCCTCCCCCCCAGCGCGACCGGCCCAATCCAGCTCCCCTCCCCGCTCCCGCCTCCCAGCTGTCCAGCCCTCCCCGACCCCTACTTAATGGCGGCCACTGCGGGGACAGGCGAGCAAGACCACTGACTCAGTGTCAGTGAAATTGCTCTCCCACCCTCGCAGCTCCACCATTAAGTGAGGCCTGCCCCTGCACTCTCGAGTGTTGGTGATCGAGGCCCTCCTCCACCCGCAGGTTTCCCTGCGCCTCATCCCTGGTGGTCCAGTGGACCTCTGTCTCCTTCCTCTAACTCTGCTCTTTCACTCATTTTTCTACCCTTTTCTATCTTTCACCTTTCTGCACTTTTCTGCATCTCTGCTCTTTTGTGCCTTATTTCTGCTCATTTTCCCTTCCTCTTGCTCTGCCCTTTCACTTGTTTTCACTCGTTTTTCTACCCTCTTTTATCTTTCACCTTTCTGCACTTTTCTGCATCTCTGCTCTTTTGTGCCTTATTTCTGCTCATTTTCCCTTCCTCTCGCTCTGCCCTTTCACTGGCTTTCACTCGTTTTTCTACCCTCTTATCTTTCACCTTTCTGCATCTCTGCTCTTTTGTGCCTTATTTCTGCCTATTTTCCCTTTTTTCTTTACCCCTATACCTTTCCCCGCCGCTGCTGCCCCCGCGGCCCCTCCCCCCAGCGCGACCGGCCCAATCCAGCTCCCCTCCCCGCTCCCGCCTCCCAGCTGTCCAGCCCTCCCGACCCCTACTTAATGGCGGCCACTGCGGGGACAGGCGAGCAAGACCACTGACTCAGTGTCAGTGAAATTGCTCTCCCACCCTCGCAGCTCCACCATTAAGTGAGGCCTGCCCCTGCCCCTGCACTCTCGAGTGTTGGTGATCGAGGCCCTCCTCCACCCGCAGGTTTCCCTGCACCTCATCCCTGGTGGTCCAGTGGACCTCTGTCTCCTTCCTCTAACTCTGCTCTTTCACTCGTTTTTCTACCCTTTTCTATCTTTCACCTTTCTGCACTTTTCTGCATCTCTGCTCTTTTGTGCCTTATTTCTGCTCATTTTCCCTTCCTCTCGCTCTGCCCTTTCACTTGTTTTCACTCGTTTTTCTACCCTCTTTTATCTTTCACCTTTCTGCACTTTTCTGCATCTCTGCTCTTTTGTGCCTTATTTCTGCTCATTTTCCCTTCCTCTCGCTCTGCCCTTTCACTGGCTTTCACTCGCTTTTTCTACCCTCTTTTATCTTTCACCTTTCTGCATCTCTGCTCTTTTGTGCCTTATTTCTGCCTATTTTCCCTTTTTTCTTTATCCCTTTACCTTTCCCCGCCGCTGCTGCCCCCGCGGCCCCACCCCCCCAGCGCGACCGGCCCAATCCAGCTCCCCTCCCCGCTCCCGCCTCCCAGCTGTCCAGCCCTCCCCGAACCCTACTTAATGGCGGCCACTGCGGGGACAGGCGAGCAAGACCACTGACTCAGTGTCAGTGAAATTGCTCTCCCACCCTCGCAGCTCCACCATTAAGTGAGGCCTGCCCCTGCACTCTCGAGTGTTGGTGATCGAGGCCCTCCTCCACCCGCAGGTTTCCCTGCGCCTCATCCCTGGTGGTCCAGTGGACCTCTGTCTCCTTCCTCTAACTCTGCTCTTTCACTCGTTTTTCTACCCTTTTCTATCTTTCACCTTTCTGCACTTTTCTGCATCTCTGCTCTTTTGTGCCTTATTTCTGCTCATTTTCCCTTCCTCTCGCTCTGCCCTTTCACTTGTTTTCACTCGTTTTTCTACCCTCTTTTATCTTTCACCTTTCTGCACTTTTCTGCATCTCTGCTCTTTTGTGCCTTATTTCTGCTCATTTTCCCTTCCTCTCGCTCTGCCCTTTCACTGGCTTTCACTCGCTTTTTCTACCCTCTTTTATCTTTCACCTTTCTGCATCTCTGCTCTTTTGTGCCTTATTTCTGCCTATTTTCCCTTTTTTCTTTATCCCTTTACCTTTCCCCGCTGCTGCTGCCCCCGCGGCCCCTCCCCCAGCGCGACCGGCCCAATCCAGCTCCCCTCCCCGCTCCCGCCTCCCAGCTGTCCAGCCCTCCTCGACCCCTACTTAATGGCGGCCACTGCGGGGACAGGCGAGCAAGACCACTGACTCATTGTCAGTGAAATTGCTCTCCCACCCTCGCAGCTCCACCATTAAGTGAGGCCTGCCCCTGCACTCTCGAGTGTTGGTGATCGAGGCCCTCCTCCACCCGCAGGTTTCCTGCGCCTCATCCCTGGTGGTCCAGTGGACCTCTGTCTCCTTCCTCTAACTCTGCTCTTTCACTCGTTTTTCTACCCTTTTCTATCTTTCACCTTTCTGCACTTTTCTGCATCTCTGCTCTTTTGTGCCTTATTTCTGCTCATTTTCCCTTCCTCTCGCTCTGCCCTTTCACTTGTTTTCACTCATTTTTCTACCCTCTTTTATCTTTCACCTTTCTGCACTTTTCTGCATCTCTGCTCTTTTGTGCCTTATTTCTGCTCATTTTCCCTTCCTCTCGCTCTGCCCTTTCACTGGCTTTCACTGCGTTTTTCTACCCTCTTTTATCTTTCACCTTTCTGCATCTCTGCTCTTTTGTGCCTTATTTCTGCCTATTTTCCCTTTTTTCTTTATCCCTTTACCTTTCCCCACCGCTGCTGCCCCCGCGGCCCCTCCCCCGCAGCGCGACCGGCCCAATCCAGCTCCCCTCCCCGCTCCCGCCTCCCAGCTGTCCAGCCCTCCCCGACCCCTACTTAATGGCGGCCACTGCGGGGACAGGCGAGCAAGACCACTGACTCAGTGTCAGTGAAATTGCTCTCCCACCCTCGCAGCTCCACCATTAAGTGAGGCCTGCCCCTGCACTCTCGAGTGTTGGTGATCGAGGCCCTCCTCCACCCGCAGGTTTCCCTGCACCTCATCCCTGGTGGTCCAGTGGACCTCTGTCTCCTTCCTCTAACTCTGCTCTTTCACTCGTTTTTCTACCCTTTTCTATCTTTCACCTTTCTGCACTTTTCTGCATCTCTGCTCTTTGTGCCTTGTTTCTGCTCATTTTCCCTTCCTCTCGCTCTGCCCTTTCACTTGTTTTCACTTGTTTTTCTACCCTCTTTTACCTTTCACCTTTCTGCACTTTTCTGCATCTCTGCTCTTTTGTGCCTTATTTCTGCTCATTTTCCCTTCCTCTCGCTCTGCCCTTTCACTGGCTTTCACTCGTTTTTCTACCCTCTTTTATCTTTCACCTTTCTGCATCTCTGCTCTTTTGTGCCTTATTTCTGCCTATTTTCCCTTTTTTTCTTTATCCCTTTATCTTTCCCCGCCGCTGCTGCCCCCGCGGCCCCTCCCCGCAGCGCGACCGGCCCAATCCAGCTCCCTTCCCCGCTCCCGCCTCCCAGCTGTCCAGCCCTCCTCGACCCCTACTTAATGGCGGCCACTGCGGGGACAGGCGAGCAAGACCACTGACTCAGTGTCAGTGAAATTGCTCTCCCACCCTCGCAGCTCCACCATTAAGTGAGGCCTGCCCCTGCACTCTCGAGTGTTGGTGATCGAGGCCCTCCTCCACCCGCAGGTTTCCCTGCGCCTCATCCCTGGTGGTCCAGTGGACCTCTGTCTCCTTCCTCTAACTCTGCTCTTTCACTCGTTTTTCTACCCTTTTCTATCTTTCACCTTTCTGCACTTTTCTGCATCTCTGCTCTTTTGTGCCTTATTTCTGCTCATTTTCCCTTCCTCTCGCTCTGCCCTTTCACTTGTTTTCACTCGTTTTTCTACCCTCTTTTATCTTTCACCTTTCTGCACTTTTCTGCATCTCTGCTCTTTTGTGCCTTATTTCTGCTCATTTTCCCTTCCTCTCGCTCTGCCCTTTCACTGGCTTTCACTCGTTTTTCTACCCTCTTTTATCTTTCACCTTTCTGCATCTCTGCTCTTTTGTGCCTTATTTCTGCCTATTTTCCCTTTTTTCTTTATCCCTTTACCTTTCCCCGCCGCTGCTGCCCCCGCGCCCCTCCCCCCAGCGCGACCGGCCCAATCCAGCTCCCTCCCCGCTCCCGCCTCCCAGCTGTCCAGCCCTCCCGACCCCTACTTAATGGCGGCCACTGCGGGGACAGGCGAGCAAGACCACTGACTCATTGTCAGTGAAATTGCTCTCCCACCCTCGCAGCTCCACCATTAAGTGAGGCCTGCCCCTGCACTCTCGAGTGTTGGTGATCGAGGCCCTCCTCCACCCGCAGGTTTCCCTGCGCCTCATCCCTGGTGGTCCAGTGGACCTCTGTCTCCTTCCTCTAACTCAGCTCTTTCACTCGTTTTTCTACCCTTTTCTATCTTTCACCTTTCTGCACTTTTCTGCATCTCTGCTCTTTTGTGCCTTATTTCTGCTAATTTTCCCTTCCTCTCGCTCTGCCCTTTCACTTGTTTTCACTCATTTTTCTACCCTCTTTTATCTTTCACCTTTCTGCACTTTTCTGCATCTCTGCTCTTTTGTGCCTTATTTCTGCTCATTTTCCCTTCCTCTCGCTCTGCCCTTTCACTGGCTTTCACTCGTTTTTCTACCCTCTTTTATCTTTCACCTTTCTGCATCTCTGCTCTTTTGTGCCTTATTTCTGCCTATTTTCCCTTTTTTCTTTATCCCTTTACCTTTCCCCACCGCTGCTGCCCCCGCGGCCCCTCCCCGCAGCGCGACCGGCCCAATCCAGCTCCCTCCCCGCTCCCGCCTCCCAGCTGTCCAGCCCTCCCCGACCCCTACTTAATGGCGGCCACTGCGGGGACAGGCGAGCAAGACCACTGACTCAGTGTCAGTGAAATTGCTCTCCCACCCTCGCAGCTCCACCATTAAGTGAGGCCTGCCCCTGCCCCTGCACTCTCGAGTGTTGGTGATCGAGGCCCTCCTCCACCCGCAGGTTTCCTGCGCCTCATCCCTGGTGGTCCAGTGGACCTCTGTCTCCTTCCTCTAACTCTGCTCTTTCACTCGTTTTTCTACCCTTTTCTATCTTTCACCTTTCTGCACTTTTCTGCATCTCTGCTCTTTTGTGCCTTATTTCTGCTCATTTTCCCTTCCTCTCGCTCTGCCCTTTCACTTGTTTTCACTCGTTTTTCTACCCTCTTTTATCTTTCACCTTTCTGCACTTTTCTGCATCTCTGCTCTTTTGTGCCTTATTTCTGCTCATTTTCCCTTCCTCTCACTCTGCCCTTTCACTGGCTTTCACTCGTTTTTCTACCCTCTTTTATCTTTCACCTTTCTGCATCTCTGCTCTTTTGTGCCTTATTTCTGCCTATTTTCCCTTTTTTTCTTTATCCCTTTACCTTTCCCCGCCGCTGCTGCCCCTGCGGCCCCTCCCCCAGCGCGACCGGCCCAATCCAGCTCCCTCCCCGCTCCCGCCTCCCAGCTGTCCAGCCCTCCCCGACCCCTACTTAATGGCGGCCACTGCGGGGACAGGCGAGCAAGACCACTGACTCAGTGTCAGTGAAATTGCTCTCCCACCCTCGCAGCTCCACCATTAAGTGAGGCCTGCCCCTGCACTCTCGAGTGTTGGTGATCGAGGCCCTCCTCCACCCGCAGGTTTCCTGCGCCTCATCCCTGGTGGTCCAGTGGACCTCTGTCTCCTTCCTCTAACTCTGCTCTTTCACTCATTTTTCTACCCTTTTCTATCTTTCACCTTTCTGCACTTTTCTGCATCTCTGCTCTTTTGTGCCTTATTTCTGCTCATTTTCCCTTCCTCTCGCTCTGCCCTTTCACTGGCTTTCACTCGCTTTTTCTACCCTCTTTTATCTTTCACCTTTCTGCATCTCTGCTCTTTTGTGCCTTATTTCTGCCTATTTTCCCTTTTTTCTTTACCCCTATACCTTTCCCCGCCGCTGCTGCCCCCGCGGCCGCTGCCCCCCAGCGCGACCGGCCCAATCCAGCTCCCCTCCCCGCTCCCGCCTCCCAGCTGTCCAGCCCTCCCCGACCCCTACTTAATGGCGGCCACTGCGGGGACAGGCGAGCAAGACCACTGACTCAGTGTCAGTGAAATTGCTCTCCCACCCTCGCAGCTCCACCATTAAGTGAGGCCTGCCCCTGCACTCTCGAGTGTTGGTGATCGAGGCCCTCCTCCACCCGCAGGTTTCCCTGCGCCTCATCCCTGGTGGTCCAGTGGACCTCTGTCTCCTTCCTCTAACTCTGCTCTTTCACTCGTTTTTCTACCCTTTTCTATCTTTCACCTTTCTGCACTTTTCTGCATCTCTGCTCTTTTGTGCCTTATTTCTGCTCATTTTCCCTTCCTCTCGCTCTGCCCTTTCACTTGTTTTCACTCGCTTTTCTACCCTCTTTTATCTTTCACCTTTCTGCACTTTTCTGCATCTCTGCTCTTTTGTGCCTTATTTCTGCTCATTTTCCCTTCCTCTCGCTCTGCCCTTTCACTGGCTTTCACTCGTTTTTCTACCCTCTTTTATCTTTCACCTTTCTGCATCTCTGCTCTTTTGTGCCTTATTTCTGCCTATTTTCCCTTTTTTTCTTTATCCCTTTACCTTTCCCCGCCGCTGCTGCCCCCGCGGCCCCTCCCCCAGCGCGACCGGCCCAATCCAGCTCCCCTCCCCGCTCCCGCCTCCCAGCTGTCCAGCCCTCCTCGACCCCTACTTAATGGCGGCCACTGCGGGGACAGGCGAGCAAGACCACTGACTCATTGTCAGTGAAATTGCTCTCCCACCCTCGCAGCTCCACCATTAAGTGAGGCCTGCCCCTGCACTCTCGAGTGTTGGTGATCGAGGCCCTCCTCCACCCGCAGGTTTCCCTGCGCCTCATCCCTGGTGGTCCAGTGGACCTCTGTCTCCTTCCTCTAACTCTGCTCTTTCACTCGTTTTTCTACCCTTTTCTATCTTTCACCTTTCTGCACTTTTCTGCATCTCTGCTCTTTTGTGCCTTATTTCTGCTCATTTTCCCTTCCTCTCGCTCTGCCCTTTCACTTGTTTTTTCTACCCTCTTTTATCTTTCACCTTTCTGCACTTTTCTGCATCTCTGCTCTTTTGTGCCTTATTTCTGCCTATTTTCCCTTTTTTCTTTATCCCTTTATCTTTCCCCGCCGCTGCTGCCCCCGCGGCCCCTCCCCCGCAGCACGACCGGCCCAATCCAGCTCCCCTCCCCGCTCCCGCCTCCCAGCTGTCCAGCCCTCCCCGACCCCTACTTAATGGCGGCCACTGCGGGGACAGGCGAGCAAGACCACTGACTCAGTGTCAGTGAAATTGCTCTCCCACCCTCGCAGCTCCACCATTAAGTGAGGCCTGCCCCTGCCCCTGCACTCTCGAGTGTTGGTGATCGAGGCCCTCCTCCACCCGCAGGTTTCCCTGCGCCTCATCCCTGGTGGTCCAGTGGACCTCTGTCTCCTTCCTCTAACTCTGCTCTTTCACTCGTTTTTCTACCCTTTTCTATCTTTCACCTTTCTGCACTTTTCTGCATCTCTGCTCTTTTGTGCCTTATTTCTGCTCATTTTCCCTTCCTCTCGCTCTGCCCTTTCACTTGTTTTCACTCGTTTTTCTACCCTCTTTTATCTTTCACCTTTCTGCACTTTTCTGCATCTCTGCTCTTTTGTGCCTTATTTCTGCTCATTTTCCCTTCCTCTCACTCTGCCCTTTCACTGGCTTTCACTCGCTTTTTCTACCCTCTTTTATCTTTCACCTTTCTGCATCTCTGCTCTTTTGTGCCTTATTTCTGCCTATTTTCCCTTTTTTCTTTATCCCTTTACCTTTCCCCGCCGCTGCTGCCCCCGCGGCCCCTCCCCCCCAGCGCGACCGGCCCAATCCAGCTCCCCTCCCCGCTCCCGCCTCCCAGCTGTCCAGCCCTCCCCGACCCCTACTTAATGGCGGCCACTGCGGGGACAGGCGAGCAAGACTACTGACTCAGTGTCAGTGAAATTGCTCTCCCACCCTCGCAGCTCCACCATTAAGTGAGGCCTGCCCCTGCACTCTCGAGTGTTGGTGATCGAGGCCCTCCTCCACCCGCAGGTTTCCCTGCGCCTCATCCCTGGTGGTCCAGTGGACCTCTGTCTCCTTCCTCTAACTCTGCTCTTTCACTCGTTTTTCTACCCTTTTCTATCTTTCACCTTTCTGCACTTTTCTGCATCTCTGCTCTTTTGTGCCTTATTTCTGCTCATTTTCCCTTCCTCTCGCTCTGCCCTTTCACTTGTTTTCACTCGTTTTTCTACCCTCTTTTATCTTTCACCTTTCTGCATCTCTGCTCTTTTGTGCCTTATTTCTGCCTATTTTCCCTTTTTTCTTTATCCCTTTACCTTTCCCCACCGCTGCTGCCCCCGTGGCCCCTCCCCCCCAGCGCGACCGGCCCAATCCAGCTCCCCTCCCCGCTCCCGCCTCCCAGCTGTCCAGCCCTCCCCGACCCCTACTTAATGGCGGCCACTGCGGGTCGCGGGCGCGATGCTGGCGCGCCGAAGGCGCGTCAAAGGGAAGCCCATCTGCGCCCGTCCGCAACCCGACCGCGACCAGCGCCAGGAACACTGGACCTCCGCCCCGCCAACGCTACGACCCAGCAGCACTCCACGCACCCAACCCAGGCCGCAACAACAACTGCAAGCTAGCATCACCAGCCGACTCCCACGGACCCTTCAGCTGTCACCGCTGCCGGCACACCTGCAGCACCGCCAAGAACACGGATCCAGCACAACCCGCCCACAAGAACACAACCGAACCGAAGACCCTGCAATGCATCCTCCTCAATGTCCGATCCCTCCACAAACACGCCACAGAAATCTGGGACCTCCTCGACAGCACCACCCCGGACGTAGCGTTCTTCACCGAAACCTGGACCAACACCACCTCGGGACCGGACATCGCCATCGCCATCCCCCAAGGATACAAGATCTCCAGGAAGGACCGCCCCACCCACCCAGGAGGAGGAATCGCCATCGTCCACAAATCCAGCCTCCGCCTGAGCACACTCCCTGACGAGCCCACAGAACTGATGGAACACCTTCACTTCAAGATTCTGGCCAGCGCCACCGCCACCCTCCGAGGAACCCTCATCTACCGACCCCCTGGACCCCGCGGACCCTTCGCCAACTCCATCACAGACATTATCTCCCCGCAGGCCATCGCATCCACCAACTACACCCTGCTGGGAGTCCTCAACTTCCACCTCGACAACCAACTGGACCCCAACACCACATCCCTCCTTGACAACCTCCACAACATTGGACTGCGCCAGATCGTGACCGAGCCCACGCACTCAGCAGGACACACCCTCGACCCCCTCTTCACTACAGGAAACTCCATCACCTTCAGCCACACCACCGAACTCCCATGGACCGACCATCGTTGCGTCCACTTCACCTTCAGAACACCCACCATCCACAGACACCAGCACCTGCTTCCACGAAGAAACTGGACCAAAATCACCGACGACCAGCTCACCTCCTCACTCAACAACTCCACCCCAACCATCGCGGAAAACGACGACCCCAACACCGCAGCCCGAACCCTGCATAGATGGATCTCGGACAGCACCAACACCATAGCCCCCCGCAAGAAAAACAACAATACCCGCGCCAAGAAAGCCAGATGGTTTACCACCGAACTTCGAGAGTACAGAAGCACATGCCGCCGCCTCAAAAAGGCCTGGAGGAACACCAAATCCACAGAAGCCCACGACAACTTCAGAGCCGCCACCAACGCCCACCATCAACTCATCAGAGAAACGAGGAAAAAGCGATTGAAGACAGAATCTCCACCCACGCGCACAACAGCAAGGAACTCTTCAGCATCATCAAGGAGTTCGCCCAACCCACTAGCGAGTCTACCGACATCCCTCCCTCACAAGACCTCTGCGACAAACTCAGCACCTTTTTCCACCACAAAATCAAGAGCATCTACGACAACTTCGACGAAGACAACCAACACACTGAACCCTCATCAACCACCCCCGACACCCGGAAACCAGCGATTGACGACTGGACAGCCCTCACCACCGAAGACACACTGAAGACAATGAAGTCAATCCACTCAGGGGCCCCCACGGACCCCTGCCCCCACCACATCTTCAACAGAGCCGCCGTCACCATCGCAATCATGCTCCGCCACACCATCAACCGCTCCCTGGCGACCGCCTCGTTCCCCGACGACTGGAAACACGCCGAGGTCAACCCCCTACTAAAGAAACCCTCAGCGGACCCCACCGACCTAAAAACTACAGACCCATCTCCCTGCTCCCGTTCCCAGCGAAAGTCATCGAGAAAGCCATCAACAGCCAGCTCGCCACATTCATTGAAGAACACAACATCCTCGACTCCTCCCAATCCGGCTTCAGAAAAAACCACAGTACGGAAACCGCCCTACTCGCCGCAACAGACGAAATCCGCACCCTACTGGATAAAGGAGAAACAGTAGCCCTCATCCTCCTCGACCTATCAGCGGCGTTCGACACAGTCTCCCACCGCACCCTAATACGCAGACTCTACGACGCAGGAATCCAGGACAAGGCCCTCGACTGGATCCGCTCCTTCCTCTCCGGCAGGACGCAGCGGGTCAGACTCCCCCTTTCCTCTCGGACCCCACACCTACCACCTGCGGAGTCCCCCAAGGCTCCTCCCTCAGCCCGACGCTCTTCAACGTCTACATGGCTCCACTCGCCCCCATCGTCAGAACCTACGGACTCAACATCGTGTCATACGCAGACGACACCCAGCTCATCCTCTCCCTATCCAACGAGCCCAACACCGCCAGACGCAACTTTCGAGAAGGCATGGAAGCCGTCGCCAAATGGATGAAAAACAGCTGCCTACAACTAAACACCAACAAAACAGAAGTACTCATCATGGGCCCAAACCCCGATGCCTGGAGCGACACCTGGTGGCCCCCGCCCTCGGAAACCCGCCAACCCCCACGGACCACGCACGCAACCTGGGAATCATCCTGGTCTCCGAGCTCAAAATGGACCGCCAGATCAACTCTGTCTCGTCTTCCTGCTTCCACACCCTCCGCCTCCTTCGTAAGACCTTCAAATGGATCCCCCTCGAACACCGAAAGACCGTCACTCACGCCCTGGTCACCAGCAGACTCGACTACGGCAATGCACTCTACGCCGGAATAAACAAAAACCTCACCCGCAAGCTACAGAATATCCAGAACGCCGCCGCAAGACTGGTCCTCAACCTGCCAAAACACTGCCACATCTCCCAGCACCTGCGCACACTCCACTGGCTCCCTGTCGAGGCGAGAATCACCTTCAAGATGCTCACCCACGCACACAAGGCCCTCCACGGCACCGGACCAGCATACCTGAACAGCCGACTCAAATTCCACACACCCCAAAGGACCCTACGATCAGCCCAGCTCTCCTACGCTGTGGTCCCCCGCACCAGAAAGACCAGATCGGGAGGCCGCTCCTTCTCCTTCCTCGCGGCCAAAGCATGGAACGCCCTTCCGCTCCACCTCAGACAGACAACATCGCTCCCCATCTTCGCAAGAAACCTCAAAACCTGGCTCTTCGACAGACCCCCTCCTTGATGGATGGAACCTGCACCCCCCCCACCCCTAGCGCCTTGAGACCCTTACGGGTGAGTAGTCGCGCTTTAACAAACCCTTGATTGATTGTAAATGTTGCCCCTTTAGTGTCCAACACCTTCCCTGAGTTGGTTTAGATTGGAGTGGGAATAGTAAATGTCACCCCTTTAGTGTCCAACACCTTCCCTAAGTTGGTTTAGATTGGATTGAGAATAGTAAATGTTACCCCTTTAGTGTCCAAATACTTCCTTGAGTTTGGTTTATATTGGAGTGGGAATAGCAAATGTCAACTCTTTAATGTCTAACACCTCCCTGAATTGGTTTAGATTGGAGTGGTAATAGTAAATGTCACCCCTTTTGTGTTTAAGATTTTCCCCAAATTTAGTATAGCAAAATGATGTCACACATATATTTTACATTTCATTTTTTGACAATTTTAATTTATTTTATACTTTAAAAATAATAGCAAATTTATATTGAAGCAAATAAAATAATTAATATTTTTAATTGTAAAAAACAGAAATTAATCAAATTTTATACATATTTGTATAACATACACTTTCATATGTTAATTTACAGTCAATATCATTTGTACACATTTTTAAAACTTTTTACATACATATTTTAAACATTGTTTAACATATTTATCATTCATATATAATAAATTATATATATTTTATATTATTATTTAATTTATGCCTCACAATTTTTGTTACATTGTTTGACATGTTTAACATTTTTACTAATTTTTTACATTTTTTTCAACATTGATTCATCATTTCTACTGTATTTCCAATTGATTTTTATGGGGAGATAGTCTTTTTTTGGTTTCATTTGGCGGCCATTCTTTTTTTACTACTAGCTTCTATTTTGCAGTCTATTGGTGTTATTTTGGGTTGTTTTTATAGGAGGCAAGTCACAGTTAGGTGCTGTTGTTCTTCAGAACAAGTAAGTCCCTCTTTAAGGCTTTTTTGAGGGTAAGGGGAACAAGGATGGATGTGCAAAAGTTGGGTATAGTGTTGTTTAACTGCTTCGCCGCGATCGGAATTCCGCCCAGGTGCTGGACATTCCGATCGCGGGTGTGGTCGTGACGAGCTCAGCTCGTCATGCGCACAGCCCGACCGCGCAGCATGACGAGCTGAGCTCATCATGAGCATCGAAGGGGTTAAGAGTAGGCCTGGACGGTAAATTCCGTTCCGCTCGCGGAATTTGCGGAATTTCGCGTTCCGCGGAGAACGCGGAATTACCAAAAATTCCGCGATCTGCGGCTTCGCGGAATTTTTTGCTTGTTCGCGCTTTCAAAATGCGTGTTCGCGAGATATTTCTCCCCGAGCACGCAAACAGCGTTCGCGAACAGGAAAAAAGCACCACGAACGGGCGGAACAAGCAATTCCGCGTGTTCGCGGAACTTTTGCGTGCTCGCGGAGATTTTTTACCGTTTCGCGGAGCTTTGCGTAGCGCGACTACGCAAATTCCGCCCACCCCTAGTTAAGAGTCTTTGTTATGTTTAGATGGTTTTTTTTTTACTGTTTTGCACTATGTTGTTGTGTTGCGTTTTTTAAATGTATTATTAATGTAGGATTAGGTTATTGCTAAATTATGTGATGTTACTTATATTTAGCTGATTGAGGGCCTGATTAAAAGTTTGACAGTCCTACAGCGGACGGTGCAATGCACCGTCTGCCGTAGGACCGCCAAACCTGTGTTGTGACTGCCCACCACATCAGGAGTTTATTCCTGGTCTGGTGGGCGGTCCTGCGGCGGTCTGACATTGGCGGTCTAGTAGACTCATAGAAGAGCCTATCATGCAGACCGCTGCTCTCAGAACACCTCCTGCCCCTTCCTGCAAGGTATGACATACATGCCGTGCAAATCGAGGAAAAACACTATTTGTGCCCCACCGCATGCACCCCCTGGCCCTGAGGCGGCAGGGGGCCCTATTAGGGCCCCATTAGCAGCCTCACCGTGTCCTTTTTCAAGGCCGGCTCACTGCCTTGAAAAGGGTGGTGAGACAAATCGAAATATGCTTGGCGGTGCCAGCATATTTCTGCCTCTGACCGCTGCGCAAACGTGGCGGGATCCTGGATCCCTGGGGGTCGCAGCGGTCCTGTGGCGGTCCGAGCACCGCAGTCGCAATACTGCGGGCGGTCCCGCAGTGTGACTGTGGTCGGACCGCCACCACGGGTTCAGCAGTCCTATGGACCGCCAAACTCGTAATCAGGCCCTAAGTGTTATGTATGTATTTATTTGAGACAGTAATGTTTATCGTTTCTTTTACAGGTTTGTGTTTACGAACAATTTCAATAGTTTCTTGTCTTGCTTGTTGCATTGCAGTCTCCACCTCATTCATTGCAATGGCAGCTTCATTTTCAATTATTGGCTGTCCAAAAGGATAATGCCGTAGAGGACCTGAACTTTGGCTGGTTTATGAACTCTACTTAGCTATTTCAGCAGTAATTGTTTCTTCCTGTTCAATTTCCTCATGTAACATTTTCAAATAGTTAAAAAATACTGAACACTCAATTCTATCCTTTGCAGTATTGAAAAAGTCTTCGTAGCAGTCAAATTTAAACAACTGCAGAAGTGCCAAGTAGAAAAACTAAGGGGCATATGTACAAGCCCTTATCGCCACCACAACTTCACTATTACCGACGTTGTGGTGGCGATAGGGGCTGCGCCTTATTTACAAGGCAGCGTTAAGCCACTTAACGTGGCTTAACGTTGCCTTGTAAATAAGGCCCCCTTTCACGCTATGTTAGCGTGAAAGGGGTGGGCAGTGGGTGTTGCAGTGGGCGTTCCACCGCAACATCCATTCATTTTGACTTTGCCCCCTATGTACAAGGGTGGCGTACATAGGAGGATACGCCAAAATTAAGACCAGGTAAATCCTGGTCTTAAGTTGGCGAAACGAGGAGAAATGCATTATTTCTCCTCATTTTTGCGTTTTCCATGTGTGCTGCCTTGTGCAGCACACATGGAAAAAGCAAATTGCCATGGTTTGTTTATGTACAAGAAGGTGTCCGTTCCTGTACATAAACAATCTTTGGAAAAAAATGCCAATGAAGCTGCATGAAGCAGTGCACATGAAAGTGACAGAACAGCATTTTAGGATTGTTTATGTGCAGGAAGGGGCACCTTCCCACACATAAACAGTCCTCCCCTGCACACAGACACCCTTGCACTATGGTGCAAGGGTGCCTGCATTGGCGCTAAGTTGCTAAACTTAGTGCCATTGCAGGGGGAAACGCAAGGCTGCACCACATTCTTGTAAATATGGTGCAGCCTTGCATTTCAGAAGTGGCGGAGAGAGGTGTTAAGCCAGGAAGGCTAACGCCTCTCTCCGCCACTTCATTGTACATATGGCCCTAAATTTTTTCAGCAGTCTTGCAACTCAGTTTCCTATGGTTAATTAGACCTCCTTTGCTATGTCGTACCAAACAACCATCACCACTAACTACTGCAAATTTACCTTCATCTACATTTCCTTTGACATTGTTTCTATATCTGTAGTTTTGAAGTATTTCATAAATACATTCATTTTCAAGAAGTGGACTCCTATTTAGATAGTAGGTGTTCAACATGTTTTTTGACAATATCTGTACTTTTTGGGTCAAACTCTGCAAGGTTCTGAATTTCAGGAAACAACTTCAACACTCTATTTCACGTGCATGTTAGTCCTAGATTCACCCAAACAATTCCTCTCGACTTAGAGTATAAACCGGCTGAACTCTACTGATTACAGCATTCATAGGACCCAATTTCCCTGCTGTGTGAAAGCATCTTCAAACTGAAGCTGTACAGTTTCTTTGTTAAAGACTTTTCAGCAGAAATCTCTTCCCACTTATCCTTCATCTCCGTCTTTTCAGATTTCGTTATGTATGACGTAACATAATGAGCAACAGCTATGGCGTTGTCTGCCACAAACTGAATATCCATATTGACATTCAACATTTTCAGAATGACAGGATTGTAGTTATTGAAATATTTTGAAGTTACTGTTCTCCTCAGGTTGTAGGTGATTTTGGGTGACTTTCAAGTAAGCGTATGTCTGACTGCAGACAAAAAAACAGTTGACTCTTCCTTTGGAAATAACAAGTCTTGGAAATCCAAAAAGACATTTAGGGGCCTATTACAATGTCAGTCGAAACAGGACCGACCGACCTCCGGTTGCCAGTCCCGACCACCTCATTATGATGCAACTGAACACTGTTCGGTCGCATACTCCCATTCCTCTATGGGAGCTCGTAATATGACCTTAAACCTTCCGTAACACAATCTCCCATAGAGGAATGGGAGTCTGAGTTCATCCCTGCACCGTGTGGAAGGCACCTCAGGGTGTCTGCTACATGGTGCAGGGATGAATGTGCCCCCAACTGGAGTCCACAGAGGCAAGGTGGCCCTGCTAGGGGCCCCCATACTCACTCTCTGACAGGCTTTCCATGTCAGAAAGCCTGACATGGAAAGCCTGCCGGAGACCGAGTATCATAATCCCAAGGGGGAAAGTCCACCCTTTGGGATTATGGGCCGGCCTCTAACTGTCTGAGGGGCTCCTTGAACCAGTCGGAAGCCAGCCGGAATGACCGGCCAGTTTAACTTCCAACCCCCAGCATTGTAATGTGGAGGTCGGAAATTAAACCAAGATGCGGCCTGGAAAGGCAACAACCAACGGTCAGAACCTTTCCGGGCCGCATCGTAATTGGCCCCTCAGTGTACAATTTTCCTTTCACTCTGTATTTCCACTGACACTACTTCCCACATCTATGTTATTGAAAATGCAGGACTTGCTGTGATAGGTCTTTTTTATCTCTGTCGTTTGGGATGGTACATGTAACATACTGCTCTATGAAAGAAAGTATACGCATCTGTGCTTGATACAAATTTTAGTGCCTCTTTAATCCACAATAACATATGAATATGAGGAGCACCTCCTATTTGGTACGCTGCGCAAAAAAGAAATCAGTAACTTCTCAAGGAGGTGGATTTGTTTTTGTTGTAGATGAAGGAGAGCATGGCTTGAAATCTCTGGTTAAAATACCTGCAAACATTTGCAGGATCTAAAGAACAAAGTTATCCTGGTGTCTTCAGATTGATGTCCCTAATGTTATAGTTTGCTTCTCTCAAAAAGTCATGTAATTGATCCCATGTGTACCTTGCACAACTGAGGGTCTCAAACCAAGTTTGTGTAAATAACTATGGGGTCGATTACGATGGCGGGCGGAAGCACATCCACAGTGCTGGCGGGGGCGGAAAATGCCCTTTTCTGCACTCCAGCAGCGGTCCTCCCGCCCGCCATATTACGATGGGCAAACATAGCCCATTTTCCGTCTGCTGCATAGCCAGGAGAACCGCCAGATTTTTGCGCCCGCCACTGCGGCGGAGTGAGCCAATAGGGACTCACCGCCGTGCGGAATGACATTCCGTCCGCTTTACAAATCACGATGCCGCAAACAGCCCATCACACCGCAGCGCAGAATCCACCCACCAAGAGACGGCGGAAACACGACAGTGGAGCGCGAAACCAGACTCCCGGTCCCCTCTACCCGGTCCTGATCGCAATGGATCCAGCACTTCAAGCCCTTCCGGTGCTGTACCTCCTCCACTACCAGCAAATAATGCACCGTCGTGGACAACGACGCAGGTACGCAAATACACAACTCCGCACACAACCACAACACACAACTCATGTGCCGACCCACGGTTCCTGTCCACATCAGACACTCTGGTGGGGACAGGAACATATCCCCCAGTGTACTCACACATGTCCTGCCTGCTAGAAATCCACACCTCCGCATCCGGGTCACCCATCAACCGCGAAATCATAGCAATGTCCCATTCACGTCACCGCAGCGGTGAAGGCGCGGGAAAACCTGCGCACAATGTAGTAGGCAGGGCCTCCACCAGGCATGGGCAGTCCCCAAAGATTCACAGGGCCCCACCTTCACCCTTCCCACACTACTCACCCCACACCCATCTGAGAACATGCTGTGTGCCCCTCCTGTGCCCCCCATGCACAATTAATCTGCCAGGTGCAGCCAGACCTTGCACCGCACACATCAAAGGACAAGAGAGAATGACTGGGAAGGTGGGGGTGAAGAGGAACACTCTGCACAGAAGCCCAGGGACGGGACAACCCTCCTCCCCACACCAACCTACCACCCCTGTGAAGCCAACTGAGTATGACCACAAAATAAAGACTCACACTACCTATGAACATCCAATGAACTGTTCACACTGCCTGTCAAGTCACTCACAAACACCCCACACTGACACCCAGCCACATACCCATACCATAGGCCACCTGCAATGGAGGACAACAAATGTGCCAGGCAAAAGTTAAGTGGACAGTGCCGGAAAACCATGGAGCAAGCCACATAGCATCTATACATCACATGCAAGAGAAGGAACATATCACACCACCCTTAGGCTATCAAATCAGACATGGCTGGCACAGTGAGTCAAATTAAGCCAAAGTGACCTCTGTGCAACAACTCAGGGAGACATCAAGGCAGGCCATGCATAGGCACAGGAATGATAGGAAGTGTCTGAAGTCATACAGTGACCAGCCACACATCTGTCTCCACTCACTTGACATGTGTGTCATCAGCACAACTCACATGGCACATTGTCACACTTCTTGACTGTCAAACACAAGTAGGACCTTCACACATACCCCTCCTCTACCCACCTCACACCTGCAGCACACAACACCTGTGAGAATCACACAGAATGGTCCAAATGAAGGCCTGTGAGTCCAATGACAACCAATCACACACCCTGTGGTTCATCCACAAATGTCACAGCCGCACTCAGGGATGCCTGAACCAATGCTGACATAAAAACAATAGCCAAACACAAACCTCACAAACAACATCCACAGAAGTCCAACAAGCCCAGACATGTGCAGCCAAATAGTGGAAAGGCAATGTGACCACAGACAGAACAGGAGTACACAACATTGTCACTCAGGGCCAATGCCCAGACACCATACCACAACACAAACAAGAATTGCATCATCCAAAAACAAACATGAACAACAACTGGGATCAATGGGACAATCAGCTGACACAGACTGAGACACCACACCACTCATCCAGTGAACATGGCGTCACAGTGTATCACAAGCATGCACATGCATAATCCTGACAAGTGACAGGTCAAAAATAGGAGGAGAAACCACCAATGTGCACCCAAAACAAGCTCAGGAACAAGAATCCACCTTGTTGCATGTGCCAGACACACAAGTAATGCACACCACACTTGCAACACACACCTGCATGTATCACACAGCAACAACTACTCACACACAATCCCATGCAAATAGAACATCAGACACACATAGCATCTGTCAGTAGAAAGAGCCAACACAGGCCAAACACTGCATACATCCACAACAAAAACACAACAGATGCACATACCAATCCATCACATAGCAAACTCAGCTGGACATCAGGGGGATGCACACCAGGCAAGTACAAGGCAGCACACACTGACAGCACTGCAAGCACACCAAGCATTGTGTGCACACCAACCAAACCAGTAGCACATATATCTGAGTGCCACAACATGAACTCCCACAACACAAATCATCACAGCACACAGAGAACATCACACTCAGGAAGGGTAGCAGTACCTCAGCAAACACACATACAGCTTAACCATCACCCACAGATGCACAACTAAGGGAAACCCAGGGGCAAACAACATGATCAGAGGACTGTGCTACTCAAACATGTGCACGGCACAGGAGCAACCATGACTGCAAAACAGTCAAAGAAAACAACACATAACTAATTTGGGCAACTGTCCTGAGTGACACATTGGCCCTGTACACATGTCAGCCACACACAGCATAGTGTCACACAATGAAGTGGTGGTGAGGCTCACACACTGGCAAGCCATGGGGTGGAAGACATGAGATTGAAGTGGTGTGTACGTCAGTAGTGGACAGGTGAGGAGTGAACAGTACACAAACACATATAGGAGTCAGACACAATGTGTGGGCATCAAAAGCACATATAGGGGATGGCCTGACTCCACATGCCACATACCATACTGGAGCCAAAAATGGGTCAAGTGACAGCAATGCATGAGAAAAATCACAAATAATGTCAGTGTGGCTGAGCAGGTCTGCACAGTGAACACAAACAATAACAAGACACATGGCTGAGCAACAAAACACAACAGAGACTTGGCAGGCACACACACTGCATACTCACAACTGGCAGCGACAACAAGTAGGTGTCCCCCAGGAGTGCAAGCACACAACAACATACTGCACACTGCCCAACCTACAACTCCTACATGTGCCCACTATCAGAAGCACATGGCAGACAATTGAAACAAACAGGCACTCATTACCTGGATCATACATGTGTGCAGTTGGCATTGCAGGGGCACACACACATCAACACTACTGACAATGACAGCCCATTCGCACTGTATGACCACTCAAGTTCACATATTCAAATGTACCCCGTGTGACTAGGTAGACAGGCCTACACAAGATGACCACACATCAACACTGCTGTACACACATCAAGAAAGATCACACAGATATGATGGACCCTGGCCACCCCGCAAGTAATCCTGTGGATAGAAATCACCCCTGTTGTGGCATTGCCTCATAACATGACGTGTACAAAGTAGCAAACCTGACCATAGAGTGATTAGGATAAGAGTAGATCATCACAAACAACCATCATTGCACCCTCAGGCCTCACAGTCCTGAAGAACTAAAGTGCCTGTCACCCCTGCCAAACCCTGAAAAAGTAAAACAACCAATTGGCAATGTTGAAGTGCCATACAGAGCATGTGTCACATGAAACCATACCCATACATAAAACCTCTTATTTAGCAAGGACACAGACAAAGCTGACAACAGGAGTAACTGTCTTTATTACATATTACTCAGATAGGCACCAAAGGTAGAAAACAGCAAGGCCATTGGCCAGTCCATAGTTCAAAGTAGGCACATGTGTGCATGAGAACCTGCACAGGGAATGGGCATCCAAAGTCACAAACAGCAAGGCCATTGGCCAGTCCATAGTTCAAAGTAGACACATGTGTGCATGAGAACCTGCACAGGGAATGGGCATCCAAAGTGACAAACAGCAAGGCCATTGGCCAGTCCATAGTTCAAAGTAGGCACATGTGTGCATGAGAACCTGCACAGGGAATGGGCATCCAAAGTGACAAACAGCAAGGCCATGGGCCAGTCCATAGTTCAAAGTAGGCACATGTGTGCATGAGAACCTGCACAGGGAATGGGCATCCAAAGTCACAAACAGCAAGGCCACTGGCCAGTCCATAGTTCAAAGTAGGCACATGTGTGCATGAGAACCTGCACAGGGAATAGGCATCCAAAGTCACAAACAGCAAGGCCATAAGCCAGTACAAATCTAACGTAGGCACATGTGTGCATGAGAACCTGACCAGGGAATGGGTAACACCGTACACTGCCATGGGAATCAGCACAGCTCTGGGGATACAAATGGGCAGTCCAGGCACCGCTGTGTGAGCGATGGGTTTGGGAGGGGGACTTAGCCTCACACTTGGCTGTCAGTTGAACTGGGAGGTGGCTGATTATCGGGGCCAGTTGCAGGACGGGACCTGGGAGAGAGAGGACCAGCTGAGGTAGAGGCATCAGTGGCTTTGTGAGCCAGAGGGCTGCTTGGACCGGGTGGCAGCGTGGGACGGGGAGGCGGAGACATGCTGCCGTGAGACACAGTGTGTGAGGGAGAATGTGGATTCGATAGGTAAGAATTGTCTTGGTAGGAGTGGGAAGTGGGGCGGGCACAACAGCCTCACTCACAACCAAAGGTGCATCAGGTGCAGGTGGCTCTCTCTGTGGGGATTTGCTGGATCTGGTGTTACGCCTGAGTTGGCCTTGCCTTTTCCCCTCCATCCCCTGTCGACCATGTGAACCCCCCGCATTGCTCTCCTGTCCCAGCTTCACAGGGGTGTGGGTGGGAGTTGACGTTGTGGGTGAGTCTGCCCTAGAGAGCTGTTTCTGCGGACTCTTTGCAGGCACCAGCTTCACAGCAGGCAGGGCAACTATTTGTCTGCCTTTGGGAGCAGGTTTGGGGATGGGAGTGTCCTTGGATGGGGGTGATGTGGATGCATGTGAGCCTGAGGCCTACTTCTTGGCCTGATGCCCCTGAGTGTAACCAGAAGGGCTTTTCCCTTTGCGCTCCTGTTTGCCTGTTTTTGCTTTGGGGGATGGTGTCTGTGCTCTGGGCCGCTTGGAGTGCTGCTGTTGTGTGCTGCGTGTTGAGTACTTGGAGCCTGAGGGCTGTGGTGTGAGGTCACCCTTGTCAGATGTTGCCACTGGTTTGGTGGTTGCCGAAGGGACTGGAGCTGGACTCTGAGCCTGTGACAGCTGAATGGCAGCCGTCACTGTGGAGGACAAAGACTGGACAGTCCTGTGCAGCCCACCCACGTCAGAATGAATGCCCTCCATGAAGGCAACTACCTGTGCCAACTTCCTGTCATGATCCTGGAAGGCATTCAGGAGAGTAGTCTGACCCACACACAGCTGGTGCAAAAGGTCCACCGCCTCAACACTGAGGGCAGCAGGGGAGACAGGGGCAGGGGCAGCGGTGCCTGGGGGGAAGGACACTCTACCCTTCTTACTGCTATGGGAATGGGCAGCACTAGTGGTAGTAGCTGGGAGGGTGGGCACAGGACGATGTGTGGTGGAAGAAGGGGCAGATTTCCCACTCCCTGTGCCCGCCAACATCAAGGAGTCACCGCTAGAGTCAGATGATGTTGAGGTTGGTGTTTCTGGGCGTGAGTCTTCCAGGACACTCCTGTCCACCTCCGAGGCACTGGTCTCATCAGTGTCAGTGAGCTCATGTGTAGCAGTCATGCCAGATGCCTCACCACTGGTGTCCATCCCCTGTCCTTCTGTGCCCTCGGGAGATGCTGCAAAAGAAAGAGACGTAGGTTCAGCATAGTGCCCTACTCACAAACATCATATGCAACCAAAGCAAACAACTCAAATATGATACCCCCATGTACCACACCACCCTGTGCGTTCTGCATGTGCAAGCCTCATGCAAAAGTCAGAAGATGCATGGAAACATGCATAGTTGGCATCAATGACCCATGTGACGTTCACACCGCCAAATAGCTGGCCCGTGCCTCCCAGTTACCTGACATCCTGATTCCTGTAAGCATACCTACGTGCCTGTAGGTGAGACAGATGTACATCTCAACATGTTGTCACAGTCACATATGGAGTCACTTTAAGGGGCAACACAGATAGTGACTCCAGGATGTCCTCATACCATGGCCATGAGCTACTGATGTCCACCATGTTGTGCTTTGAAGCGCAACAACCCTTGCACATTGTCGGCAGATGTGTAGTTCTCACAATTCCAAAGTCAGACACTGCACACACCGACGTAACCCACTAAGATGAGGAACACAGCTGTTCACTCCCCGGTGATGTCTATGACACCCATAATGCAGCAGATGGCATGAGGCCACATCTTATCTTGCAATGTCACGGGCCATTATGAGAAAGTACATGTGGCAAAAATGCATGTCAGCTGCACTCAACACAGGCCACTTACAAGCCATTGCATCACTCTGGCAACATCACAGAGCTCAACACTGGCGCAGGGTTGGGATACATGCAGTCACTCACACCCAAAGTCACCCTTCGCAGAATACTCACCCCCAACTTGCTGCTGATGGGCCCTCAAACGTCCATCCAGCTCTGGCTGTGTCACAGCCAAGATGTGGGCCATTAGTGGTGTCGTGGTTCTGCGCAACAACCTTCCAGTCCGAGGGAGTAGCCCCAGCGTCATCTCTGCCACGTTTTTGCTCATCCGGCAGATGTCATCCCACCTCTTGTGACAGTGTGTGTCCAATGGGTTGCAGACACCCAGAGCCCGCACCTTGCGTGGAATGGCCCTCCATAAGGCCTTACGCTGGTGGACTTTGAGCTGCAGGCATGGGAGACAAGAAGAGGCAGTTTCAGGGACACTGGGCCATGTTCCACTGTGTCTCAGGACAGGTGCATGCAAACACCTAGCACAGCTGTACAGAAAGCTTGATCAGAGGCCATACAATATGACACGTAGTACATTTGCATCAGATAATCGGATTGAAATGCATTTAGGTATGAGGGTGGACACAGGACCTGGCCATCTCACACACATGCAGAATGGCAGCACACAAAGCAATGTGAAGAAGGCCCTCATCTGTGATGCAGTATGTGAGGGAGCAAGACATACATCATGTTGGAAATGATGTTTTGGGGAAGACTCACTGTGTCCAGCACTACACATCCCTCAATGTCCTTGGCCTGTGAGTGGCTCACTGTGTCGTGGATGTCACATCTAGGGACATGATCTTACATTCTCACACCCTTCTCACAAGGTCTGTCTTGTGCAATCATCAGGCCTAAGATAGCTCATTGAGTGACAGGGTGGCAGACAACACATATGTCGCACTCTGTCCATTTACTGATGGGTCCCTTACATCATTGGGCTGTATGTGTGCAGGCCAGGGGGACTCACACTGAGGACAAACCTGGCCCATCGGAACAATCACATGCATGTACAATATGAGAGGTCAAACAGTGCTTACACATGCGAGTCAGTACACATCATGAAATCAATGGAAGGAGGATGTTTCAGAAGTACATCACTCTGATGTGTCATAGGCGATTTCCCACAAAGAGTATCACCCTCAGGCATTTCGATCTGGTGCATAATGCTCACATATCCATGGTGACAATATAAAAGGTGTACACACATCCTTCAGTACCCTCTGGACGAAACACATTTGGAATGTCCCAAATGAGCCTGTGAAAGGCGAATGGACTGACATCCATTAGCACAGGCAATGTTTATTCTGACTTCCACTCTCCAAACCAGCAGTGTTACTGTATCTCTGCAAAGACACTGCATGTCCCTCCCATCCTTCAATGCAGCCATGGTCTGTGGTGATAAGGCTGCACACCCCATTGACATGGAGTCAGCATGCTAGGCAGTGTATCACACTAACTTGCACTCACAGGCACATACTACAGCAGAGCTACATCATGTGAGCACTCTTTGCACTCCCCAAATTTCACTCTCAAACACTCACCATAACATCAGGAGCACCAAATAGCCTCCCGTAGTATGTAAGCACCTCGTCCACCAGGACCTCCAACTCCTCTGTGGTGAAGGGACGGGCCCTGATGTTCTCAGTTCTCGCCATCACTGGGTTCAGGAGACAGGAACAGCAGCAGTTGGGGATGAAGAATGGCAGGCAGCAGTGTCTGGATGCAGTGGAAATGTGTGTCTCCCTCACAGACATATATAGCCCCCTGGGGTTGTTTCAGTGGTACTCAGCTGCTGCAATTGGTGTTCCAGATCAGCTTTGTTCAAATGTATCCAATGACCGGGCCTGCAGTAGCGTAGCACGCCTACCACGATTTTCAAAAGTGCATTCCACTAGCACGATTGCGGTTCCCATTGGCTGAATGGGCATGGGCATGGGCAATGGCGGTGTGACACCACGGGGCCCAGGCGGTCGCTACCGCAATCGTGCATCTTACAATTGTATCCAATGACTGGCCCCGCGGTAGCGGAGCACGCCTACCGCGATTTTCAAAAGTGTATTCCACTAGCGCGATTGCGGTTCCCATTGGCTGAATGGGCATGGGCAATGGCGGTGTCACACCGCGGTGCCCAGGCGGTCGCTACTGCAATCGCAAATCTTACAATTGTATCCAAAGACTGGCCCGCGGTAACGGAGCATGCCTACCGCGATTTTCAAAAGTGTATTCCACTAGCGCGATTGCGGTTCCCATTGGCTGAATGGGCATGGGCAATGGCGGTGTCACACCACGGGGCCCAGGCAGTCGCTACCGTGATTTGGCATCTTTACATTGGTGCCAATGACCGTGATTGCGGTGGCGGTGCACGCTTAGGGCACCTATGGACACATCATGCTGTAGCAATGGCAATGGCCAGTTCTCATCATTGAACACTCCACACTTGCAATGAGTCATGCCACCAGATTGTTAAATTGAATGCTAGTGTGACATTCTATTCACTGATGTCTACACATGCCATGTCAGTGCACTGGAGTACATGCATTGGCATGTAGTCCCTCACATGTCACTGATGATGTTGTTGTGCATGTACACAGATCTGTTGTGTGATGGACACTCAAATATGGAAACATGTCAATGTGTGATATGGCTAAGCAACACACAGTAATGATGGACTGACTACTTAATGTGCCTACTTCACTGTGTAGATTGCTGAACTCATGTTGATACTTGATCTTTATGCACACACTGTACTCATTGTGTCGTTAATGTGTGCCCTGTCCGACTCACGCAACAAGGTGTGGCAGGTACAGCAGCTATGTAGGAGACAGCAGTATTGGTGTTGCAGACATGTGCTGTGTCAAGTACTCTCAGGGCTGGTGACACAAGTTGTCGGAATGTCCCATTTCACATTCACATAGTCTAAATCTGTCTCGGGTGCACTCAGTTTGTACATACTGATCACGTGTACAACTACTTGGGGTCAAGTTGTCTCTGCATGTGACTTGTGCTGTAAGCTGGTGTGTCAGGCCAGTCATCGTTGGCGCTGTGTCAGTCAAAATGTCAGATGTTGGACACATCTCATGGGTGAATTGAATTGGCAAGTGTCCCCTTTTATCTCATGTAGGAGGCGACCAAATGTGCACCGGCCATTCACCTTGCTGGCAGACATGGAGGATGTGGACATCATCCGTAAGTTCCGGTTGGATTGGCAAAACCTCCAAGACCTATGTGCTCAGTTGGAGCCCCATCTGAGGCCTCGCAGGACATATCCAACTGCTGTGTCACCAACATGTAAGGTGATGGCGGCCCTGCATTTCCTTGCAACTGGCTCGTTCCAGTACATGGTGGCCAGCGCAGGTGGGATGTCGCAGGCAATGTTCAGCATGGTGCTACGGGATGTCTTGTCCACTATACAAGGACACGTACATCCATTTTCCACGGAAACAGGAATTGACAGCTGTGAAGGCTGATTTCTATGACGTTGCCCACATCCCTGATGTTGTTGGTGCCATTGACTGCACCCATGTTGGACTGGTTCCGCCACAGGCACGGGAGCACAACTACAGGAATAGGAAGCATTCCCATTCCATTAATGTGCAGGTTGTATGCCAGGCAGATATGATCATCTCACATGTCTGTGCCATATTCCCTGGCTCAGCCCACGACTCCTACATCCTGCGTAACAGCATCGTACCACAGATGATGGCAAATCTGCATCCTGACCGTGCGTGGCTTGTAGGTGAGTTAGCTGAGTCAAGTAGTGTGCTGTATGTGTGTCATGCTGTCTGCAGCTATAGTCATTTTACTAAACTGTTCTGTGTATCTGGCACCTAGGTGACTCTGCATATCCCAACCGGCCTTGGTTGCTGAGCCCACTGTGGAATCCCAGGACCCCGGGTGAGGTCCGCTACAATGAGGCCCATGGGAGGACACGTCGTGTGGTGGAGCGTACTTTTGGTCTTCTTAAGTCTCGATTTCGGTGCCTGGACAGGACCGGAGGTGCACTGATGTACTCTCCCCAAAAGGTGTGTCAGATCGTAGTAGCATGCTGCATGCTCCACAACCTTGCCCTGCGCAAAGAGATCCCCCTGATCCTGGACGATGATTAGCAGCAGATGCCCCCACCTGCAAACCCACACATGTCTAGTGACGAGGATAGTGGAGAGGAGGAAAGTGTCGACCTGTGTCAACAGCTCATCAACCACTACTTCCCTTGAAGGTGAGAACATTGTACAACGGTGCCATTGTATGCTGTTTTTGTAGTTGTAGGAAATGCCTAGGGGATCTTTGTGACAGCTGCCTGTTGTTGGCTCTGTGCTGAGGACTGATGTTTCTGGGACAGGGTAGTTATGCACAGCTACATGATGTCTATGTCGATATCGTTGCTCATTGTAATGTGTGCAGGTTTGAGTACCTTGATGACAAGTGTTGTGTAATGGGTGTGATGCCATCGCCTGACAAGTGAATGTTGTTCTCTTGTGTTTTCCTAGGTCCCTTCAGCCTCTCAAGCCTCACAACAATCAGTGCACCTGGTACATTGTAATCTGAGTCAAGATTGTACATCTGGTGATAAACATGGAGCTGACACGAAAACATAGGTGTGCAAAGAGTGTTTATGTACAATAAGTGTATGTGACAGGGAAGTGATTATTTGCAAATAGGTGGGAAGTGAATCAATGAGTTGTCAGTGATGGTAGACGAGACAATAGAGTAGTCACCACATTGATGTGGTGACAGAGTCCAACAGACGCCTGCCATCAACATGGCAGTGTGGGTAAGGATAGTCAACAAAGTCAATGGGAAGGTGAAGAGAGGTGCCATCATGGCTGGCTCTTTGACTGGCATTTGGCTGGTGCTTTGCCACGTGATCCTCCCTTGTTTTTCCTCGGACGGCCCCTTGAGCGTTTGGTAGGGGGGGCCTCTGCTGCGGGCTCAGAGGGGTCTGAGGACTCATCCTGTTCCAGCTCACATGTCTCTGTGGCCGCAGGTGAGGTGGTGGGACTGTCATCCTGCGGGCCACTGGAGGGAGGTTGAGCTGTCCTTTGGACCGCAGGCCTGTCCCTCAGGACACCCACAAGCTGGCCCAAGAGGTCCACGATTTGGCCCATGCGCGTGTCTATGGACCTCAGCAGCAGGCGGAGCTCACGCGATTCTTCCAGAGCCTGGCCCGTGTGTCCCTGGGCTTGTTCGTATGCCCCAAGGACTCTGGCGATGTTGGCCAGGGCTTCGGTCCCAGTGTCCTGTTGATTTTGTCACCCAGTCGACCTCCCACCTGCCCTGCTGTCCCGTACCTGTGGTATCACCACTCAATGCACCCGCTGACTCTCCCTGCCCTCCTCATATTGTGGGGTGGTGTGGGTATCCTCTGAGGCAGGGACAGTGTTGCAGGCAGCACTGGTGGTGGTGGTGGTGATGGAGGCCGCACAGGTCGTCCACAGGGGTCAGCGCAGTTGTTGTTGCTGAGGTGGTGGTAGTGAGGACAGTGGGGGCCTGGGACCTGCTGCGCCCTGGCAGACCAGATGGGCCAGGTTCTGTGTCCGCATCCGAGGAATTTAGGGAGTCTGCATCCGAGAGTCCATGTTCCGGGGGGGGGGGGAGACTGGCTCTGCAGGTTGGTGTTGTCATCTGTAGCAGTCAATTCTTGGTCACCTGTGGAACAGAGAAGAAATGGTCATTGAAGTACACCCCACAAGCTTGGTGTTAGATGTTTGGATGTTACATGTTATGCACCACACAGTTTACATTGAGATCACTTTGTATGGCTGCACGGTACTGAGCATCATGACATGATGTGTAGGTACCTACATTACTTGTCCATGGTGTGACATGTCAATAGATACCATGCTCCACGTACAGATTGTGTGATTACAAGGACATGTCGTCATCTAATGACTAGCAGCACAACAACTTTATGTGAAGCATCTTTGTTGTTTACTCTGCAGGGAAGACCTTCATTCTGGGCATTTACTAGCCATTGTTAACTCATGCATCCCTCTGTCATATCATGTTCTTTGCTTTATTTTTAGAAATGACCATGCTTGTTTTGTTTTCATATGGGCCTTGATGCTCTGCCACCATGGCACTTACACATAGCATTCACTGCTGTGCATGATTGTGCCCTGAATTACTTCAACATGTAATTTGGTGAGTCAAACTTTAATTTATGTGACAGTTACATACGCTAAGCTGTCTGCACACTGGAAGTGGCTATTGGATCTATGCCAAGTTGGGTGGGATGTGAGGGCTGGTGTGGTCATATGGCTCCATGCCTTTTGAGTGGAATGGCGGGGCGCATGCACTGTGTACCTACCTGTTCTGTGACACAGTTGAGGGGAATTGCTGACACATGTTTCTGGGTGTGGGTGGAGTGCTCCATCCTGCTGAGCTGTGGGACAAGGGTGCCTGGTGGGATTTGTAGTGCTGGCTTTCCACCCACAAACACCCCTCCCTGTTAAGATGGCTACCTACCTGTTAGCTGGAGGTGATCAATGCAATGGCTGCCACATGCTTCTGGGTGTGGGGGGGTGCTCCATCTTGCTCAGTTATGGGACAAGGGGGCCTGGTGGGAGTCGTAGTGCTGGCTTTCCACCCACAAACACCCCTCCCTGTTGAGATGGCTACCTACCTGTTAGGTGGAGGTGATCAATGCAATGGCTGCCACATGCTTCTTGGTGTGGGGGGGTGCTCCATCTTGCTCAGCTGTGGGACAAGGGGGCCTGGTGGGAGTTGTAGTGCTGGCTTTCCACCCACAAACACCCCTCCCTGTTAAGATGGCTACCTACCTGTTAGGTGGAGGTGATCAATGCAATGGCTGCCACATGCTTCTGGGTGTGGGGTAGTGTTCCATCTTGCTCAGCTGTGGGAAAAGGGGGCCTGGTGGGAGTAGTAGTGCTGGCTTTCCACCCACAAACACCCCTCCCTGTTGAGATGGCTACCTACCTGTTAGGTGGAAGTGATCAATGCAATGGCTGCCACATGCTTTTGGGTGTGGGGGGATGCTCCATCCTGCTCAGCTGTGGGACAAGAGGGCCTGGTGGGAGTTGTAGTGCTGGCTTTCCACCCACAAACACCCCTCCCTCTTAAGATGGCTACCTGCCTGTTAGGTGGAGGTGATCAATGCAATGGCTGCCACATGCTTCTGGGTGTGGGGGGTGCTCCATCTTGCTCAGCTGTGGGACAAGGGACCTGGTGGGATTTGTAGTGCTGGCTTTCCACCCACAAACACCCCTCCCTGTTAAGATGGCTACCTACCTGTTAGGTGGAGGTGATCAATGCAATGGCTGCCACATGCTTCTGGGTGTGGGGGAGTGCTCCATCTTGCTCAGCTGTGGGACAAGGGGGCCTGGTGGGAGTTGTAGTGCTGGCTTTCCACCCACAAACACCCCTTCCTGTTAAGATGGCTACCTACCTGTTAGGTGGAGGTGATCAATGCAATGGCTGCCACATGCTTCTGGGTGTGGGGGAGTGCTCCATCTTGCTCAGCTCTGGGACAAGGGGGCCTGGTGGGAGTTGTAGTGCTGGCTGCCTGTACACATGCAACCCTGGGAATGTTGCTAGCTACCTTTGGGGTAATTCAGAGGGAGTGAATGTTAGATCTGTGAGACATGTGTTGGGGAGTGTGTGGTGCACATGGATGCATTTGGGCCTAGGAGGTGTAGCTTTGTAGTTGTGCAAGACAGTACATAGCAGTGTGATGGTAGACATTTGTTGTTACTTACCAGCCTCCACTCCCCCGGGTATTCCTGTGAGACTCTCTGGATGCAGTATGGCAAGCACCTTCTCCTCCCATGCAGTGAATGTTCTTGGTGGAATGGGAGGCCCACCGCCAGTCCTCTGAGCCAGCTCACGGTTCTTGTTGTTCCTCTCTTTCACCTTTTTCTTGAGGTCATGCCACCGCTTCACGATCTCCCTCTTGGTGCGTGGGACAGTCCCTACTGCATTGACCTTGCGAACTATCCTTTCCCACATTAGTGTTTTGGTGGCTAATGGTGTCTGTTGGACCATGCTTCCAAACAATTGTGGTTCTACTCTGATTACCTCATCTACCATGACTGACAACTCATTGTCAGTGAATTTGGGCATTTTCTTCGGTGCCATGGTGTGTGATGTGCAAAGGGGTTGAAAGTGCAGGTGTGAGAGTGGTGGTGGTGATGTAAGTGGTGTGTGTGTGTGTTGTTGTGCTGGTGAGTTGTGTGGTGGTTTGCCTCTCCTTTGTGCTGTAGGCTTGGTTCCTTCAGTGGTGGAGTATTGCAAAGGATTGTGGTCAGGGAAGGGGCTGGTTTTATACTCAGCTATGTGGGTGTGCCAAAATGGAGTACTGATGTCAGGTGTGTTGTGTGGGTTGACCTGGGATTTGTGTTTTTTTTTACTTGCCATTGGGATGTGTCATTGGGGTGTATTGGGTGTTTTTTGAGGCTGAGCCAGGTTGCTGGGTACACTTGGTGGGGATGTTGTGTGCTTTTTTTGGTCAGCCGCCATGATTTTTCCAGAGCGGCTGCGGCGGTGGGTATATGACCGCCCTTCCGTTGGCTCTCCTATTTATCACTGGTTGCGATCGCGGTGGTCGGAAACAGCGGATCGTTCCGCTGTCACCTCAATGGTATCCTAATTCCTCATGCGGTCAATCCGCTGGCCGTGCGGCGGTTTGGGCCTTTTCCGCCGCGAATCCGACCGCCGCGGACGGATTTTCACCTGCTCCGCACGCTACCGGCGGTCTTTCTTGGCATCGTTCCGCCGCGGTCGGATTTTTCTGGCGGTTGATCCTAATCGGACCGCTGGTTTTCCCGCGGTACATGCAGACGGTTGATTCCCGCTAACATGGCGCTCCGGGTGCTTTTCCGCCCACCATCGTAATCAGCCCCTATGTTGGTGTGTCACTGGCTGTCTTAGTATCTCTATGGGTCTGTATATGTATATATAAGTGACTGTATGGATTGCTTACTCGTTAGTAAGTTTATGGGTATGCAACTGTGTGTGCAACTGGCTCAGTTACTGCTGGATACATAAGTGCTCTGTGGGTGTGCACGTGAATGTGTAAGTGCCTGTATTACTGTCTGACTGGGTGTGTGAGTGGTTCTAGACTTTTGTAAACTGGTATGTGAGTCGCAGTATGGGTGGGAGACTGGATGTATAACTAGGCATATGGGTCTGTAAGTGCACATGTAACTCAGTGAAACTTAAAAGCACATGTCTTAACTTTTAAGCCCATAGAACCCTGCCCTATGGGCTACCTACGCCCTACCTTAGGGGTGACTTATATTTAGAAAAAAGGAGTTTAAGACTTGGCAAGGGGTTTTAAATGCCAAGTCGACCTGGCTGTAAAACTGCAGACACAGGCTCTGCAGTAGCAGACCTGAGACATGTTTAAAGGGTTACTTGTCTTGATGTGTGACTAGGAGTGTCAGTACATGAGTACATACATAAATAAGTGTATCAGTCCCTCTGTGAGTGTGTCACTGGATGTGTAAGTCCCTCTGTCGCTGCCTGACTGAGTGAGTGAGTGACTCTATGCTTTTGTAAGTAAGTATGTAAGTTGCAGCATGGGTGGGAGACTGGATGTATAACTGGGTGTGTGGGTCTGTAAGTACACATGTAACTCACTAAAACTTCAAAGTACCTGTCTTACCTTTTAAACACTTAGAACCCTGTCCTAGGGGCTGCCTACAGACTACCTTAAAGGTGACCTATATGTACAAAACGGGGAGTTTAAGGCTTGGCGATGATTTTTACATGCCAAGTCTACCTGGCAGTAAAAGTGCAGAAGCCGGCTCTGCAGTAGCAGGCGCGAGACATATTTAAAGGGCTACTTGTCTGGATGGGTGACTTGGTTCTATCAGTACTTGAGTACATATCTGAGTGTACCAGTCCTTCTGTGGGTGTGTCTCTGGATGTGTAAGTAACTATGTTGCTCTCTGACTGGCTCGCTTAGTAACTCTGCGGGTCTGTAAATGGATTCCCTGATAGAATATCGATGTAACAAACATCGATGTTAAAAATATTGAGGAAAAATGATCGACTACAAAAATATCGACTCCCATACCTTAGCAGGTAAGTACAAAAATATCAACTCAAAAATATTGAGGTAAAAATATAGATGTCAAAATATCGATTTAAAGATATATATATAAAAATATATATATAAAAAATATATATATATTAAATATTCACTGAAAAAACCATAGGTTTCAGGCACGTTATAGTTAGAAATTAGCATTTAAAAAACCTTACAAATTCACTGAAAAAACCATAGGTTTTAGGGACAGTTATAGTTAGTTGGACATTGCACTCGTACAAAACCCGTGAAATTCCCCCGTTATAGTTAGTTCAGCTAACTATAACTCGCGCCCCCGCAATGCACTGCTGATGTCGTCACATATTACATCACTCATGACATGTTCAGTGACATCACTCATGACATCTCAAATGACATCACTGATGACATCATCCAGTGACTGTGTGTTTCTGTAAAGTTTAAATATTTTTAATATATATAGGGAAAGGCGTATTGAAGAATGAGTGGGTGTATAAGTGTCTGTATGGATGATTTAGTAGGTGCGTGACTAACTCTATAAGTGAGTGATTAAACGGATCTAACTGAATGCATGGGTTAGTGACTAAACTGGGTGAATGTCTGTATCCGTCTGTCTATTGCTGTGTAAGTGGCTGCATGGGTTTGTGAATAGCTACATGAGTGTCTATATGAGTTATTGATTGGTTGTCTGAGTATTTGTATGGGTGCCTGAGTGTTTGTGTGGGTGGGGTGTGTGCGACTCTGTGCATAGATGTGTGAGTGGGTGATTCACTGGGTGGATGGTTTCAAGAGTGCATCTGTGATAGACTGTATGGGTGGGTAAGTGTGTGTAAGAGTGTGTTAGTGAGTGAATGTATGTCCCAGTGGTACATGTGTGAGTAACTACATATGTGAAAGGCAGTATATATGTGTGTTGGAGTATATAAATAGCTATAAGCGAGAGTGTGTGATTGTGAGAGTGACTGTATGGATGAGTGTGTGCTTGTGTCAGTGATTGTATAAGAGCGTAAGAATGGGCTAGTATTTGTATGAGTAAGTGAGCTGGTGTGTGTATAACTGTATAGGTGAGTAAATGGCAGTGTGTTTAATTATTTGCATGACTGACTAGGTGTGTGAGTACCTCTATGGATGAGTGGCGGTGTTTGAGTGTCTAAATAGGAGTATGAGTGCATATGATAGTCCTGTACTGAGTGACCGTAAGTATGAGTGACTGTACGGGTGAGTGAGTGGATGTGTGTGTAGACCTAAGAATCAGTGAGTGGGTATGTAGTTATTGGTGTTGGAGTGTCTATGGTTTTGCGAATGGCAGTCTGTAATTTAGAGTGAGTGTATCAAAGGTTATATTAGGGTGTGAGGAGGTGCATCAGATTATCACGTGGATGATGTCATCAGTGATGTCATCCGTGATGTCATTTGAGATGTCATCAGTGACGTCATCAGTGATGTCACTGACCATGTCATGAGTGATGTAATATGTGACGTCATCAGCAGTGCATTGCGGGGGCGCGAGTTATAGTTAGCTGAACTAACTATAACGGGGGAATTTCACGGGTTTTGTACGAGTGCAATGTCCAACTAACTATAACTGTCCCTAAAACCTATGGTTTTTTCAGTGAATTTGTAAGGTTTTTTAAATGCTAATTTCTAACTATAACGTGCCTGAAACCTATGGTTTTTTCAGTGAATTTCAAAGGTTTTTAAATGCTAATTCCTAACTATAACATGTCTGAAACCTATGGTTTTTTTCAGTGAATTTCAAAGGTTTTGTAAATGACAATTTTTAAATGTATTAACTGTTATATTTATTTTTTTGATACTGATTTACTACATTTTTTTAAACTATTTATTTTTACATATTTTATTTTTAAATTACATTGTAATTACATTATACATTACATTACAAAATATACTTTCTCAGAATGAATTACTTTAGTTTAAATACTTTGCAAATAGGCAATAGACTTTTAAGTACAGTAGTTACAGTTGTTGCAATGGGCAACACAATTTCAAACACAATGCAACATTGAGCTCAATGTGAATTTCTAGTTAAATGCAATTAGTTACTTTATGGATTACTTTTCTAACCACAGGACTGGATCCTAGATTCAGTCCTGGGACATCTCCTGTAAACAGTTGAGTAAAAGCGTTTTGGTTACAGTAGTGATTTTTAAGGAATATTATTGTATTTTAAAAGTTGACACTTGGAAACTTTTTCACATAGAATCACCAATGTTATCCTATGGGAGGAAATTCACTTAGCAGGTAAGTAGTGTTATCATTACTTTTTCTCACTCAGTGGTGGATCCTGGATCCAGCACTGGTGCATCTCCTGTAAACAGTTGAAAGAATGCGTTTAAGTCATACAGGCGATTTTTAAGGAATATTTGTAGTTTGTGAAAATCGACACTTTGAAACTTTTCTGCTGAAAACCAGACAATGGATTCCAATGGAAGGAAATTCAAGTTACTGGTAAGTACGGTTAAAATTACTTTTCAGGATCAGTACTGGGCTCAAAGATGCAGCACTGAGGTCTCTCCTGATAACCGGTGAGTAAATCGGAATTCGTAGTTCGGCTGATTTTAGAGGAATATTTGTATGTTTCAAAAATCGACACTTAGAAACTTTTTCAGCAAAAAGCAGGCAATGATATCCTATGGAAGGAAATTCAAGTTACTGGTAAGTACGGTTAAAATTACTTTTCAGGATCAGTACTGGGCTCAAAGATGCAGCACTGAGGTCTCTCCTGATAACAGGTGAGTAAATCAGAATTCGTAGTTCGGCTGATTTTAGAGGAATATTTGCACAATGGTGAAGGAAGGGGTGGGGCCTGAAGTGACATGTCTGCAAACACGCCCTGTGGCGCGTTTTAAGTTGGAGAATTAATTCCTCCTCAATCCCGAGGCTCCCTAGGGGCCAACTGGCCCACCAGATACCTCCAGTATGCGCCAGAGAGCTGCGTTGCAGAGAGGTGTTCAGAGGCCATGCCCCTTTTTACAACACTCTGCAACGCAGCTTCGTGGCGCTTACTGGAGGTACCTGGTGGGCTAGTTGGCCCCCAGGGACCCTCAGGATTGAAGAAGATTTAATTCCCCATCTTAAAACGCGCCACGGGGCCTGTTTGCACACATGTCACCTGAAGCCACGCCCCCTCCCTTCACCACTGTGCAAACGCGCCCCGTGGCGCGTTTTAAGTTGGGGGATTAAGTCCCCTTGAATACTGAGGGTCCCTGGAGTCCAACTAGCCCACCATGTACCTCCAAAAAGCGCCACAGAGCTGCGTTGCAGAGAGGTGTAAAGGGGCGTGGCCTCTGTACACCTCTCTGCAACGCAGCCCCTGGCGCATACCGGAGGTTCCTGGTGGGCTAGTTGGCCCCAGGGACCCCCAGTATTCAAGGGGAATTACTTCCTTCTTAAAACGCGCCAGGGGGCGCATTTGCAGACTGCTGCAGGGAGGGGCGGGGCCTCCGGCACGGTGCCGGTCTTTTTGTTGTTGCTTTTTTCTGCCCAGGGGTCCTTGTGGGACCCCCTGAGCAGACCTAGGGGTCAGGGTGTTTCTACCCTGCCCCCTTTGTGCGTTTTGCGCACTTGTTTCTTGTGTTTTTTTTTTTAATCGGGCGGGATCCGCGCACCCTAAGCGCATCCTGCCGATTTTTGAAAAAAAAAATGCTTTTCTGCCCAGGTGGTCCTTGTGGGACCCCTGAGCAGACCTAGGGGGTCAGGGTGTTTCTACCCTGCCCCCTTTTTGCGTTTTGCGCACTTGTTTTACTGCTTTCTTGTTCCTTGGTTCTACCGAGGAACAAGATGGCTGCCAACACTTCCTGGTTTGGAGTGTTGACAGCCAATTAGCATGCAGCTCATGGTCGGGAGGGTGCGCGGATCCACCGCGGCCATAGATATCGAAACTTTTATTTTGGATTTGCTCAGCAACTACTGAACGGATTTACACCATTTTTACAAAGGGTGCTTTTTGAACCAAGCACTACCTTTTTGCCAAATTTGGTGTAATTCTGTTCAGCAGTTTTTGCTGTAGCCTTGCATAAAATTTCCTATGGGAAATTGATTTTTTCACTCTTATTTTTTGAATTTCTCCGCAACTACTGAACGGATTTACACGATTTAAAAAAAAGGTCGCTTTCTGAACCAAGCGCTACCTGTTTGCCAAATTTGGTGTAATTCCGTTCAGCAGTCCGGCTGTAGCCGTGGCTAAAATTTCCTATGGGAATTAACAAGGAGAAAACATGTTTTGGGACCCCCCTTTTTTCTCGGCCCCCGCTTGATGAATCACCCCGAAACTTTCAAGACAGGAGCAGACCGGAGCGCCCCACTAGTTTTGAAAATTTCGCGATGATTCGTCAAACGACGCCAAAGTTATTGGGAATAGAATGTTACGGATTTCCTATGGATAATAGGTCCTAACTATAACTATCTACTGGCGACCGCCAGTAGATAATATTAAATACTAATATTATTTTTAACAAAATAAATTAAATTTAATATACATTTTAACTAAATATAACAAATAAACTTAATTTAAAAAATATAAACACACAAACATAATTTATACATATACATCAAATTAATGTATTAACTATTAACTTTATTTAATTTTTAAACTTTAAAATTATATAAAAATAATATATATATATATCAATAATTTAAAATAAAAAAACATTCTATAATAAATTAAAACATTAAACTATTAAAGAAAATTTAAACTAACATTTCCCAATACAATAAGTGCAACAGTAGGGAAAGTGTTGGATAGCGGAATAATTAAATTTACTATTCCAACTCCAGTGAGTGCAACAGTAGGGAAAATGTTGGATAGCGGAGGGGTAAAAATTACTATTCCCACTCCAGTGATAGCAACAGTAGGGAAAGTGTTGGATAGCGGAGGGGAAAAATTACTATTCCCATTCCAAAGAGTGACACAGTAGGGAAAGTGTTGGATAGCAAAGGGGTAAAAATTACTATTCCAACTCCAAAGAGTGCAACAGTAGGGAAAGTGTTGGATAGCGGAGGGGTAAAAATTGCTATTCCCACTCCAGTAAGTACAACAGTAGGGAAAGTGTTGGAGAGGGGAGGGGCAAAAATTACTATTCCCAATGCAAAGAGTGCAACAGTAAGGAAAATGTTGGATAGCGGAGGGATAAAAATTACTATTCCCACTCCAGTGAGTGCAATAGTAGGGTAAGTGTTGGATAGCGGAGGGATTAAATTTACTATTCCAACTCCATTGAGTGCAACAGTAGGGAAAATGTTGGATAGCGGAGGGGCAAAAATTACTATTCCCACTCCAGTTAGTGCAATAGTAGGGAAAATGTTGGATAGCGCAGGGGTAAAAATTACCATTCCCACTCCAAAGAGTGCAACAGTAGGGAAAGTGTTGGATAGCGGAGGGGTAAAAATTAATATTCCCACTCCACTGAATGCAACAGTAGGATAAGTGTTGGATAGCGGAGGGGTACATTTTTTATCCCCACTCCAGTGAGTGCAACAGTAGGGAAAGTGTTGGATAGCGGAGGGGTAAACATTACTATTCCCACTCCAGTGAGTGCAACATTAGGGAAAGTGTTGGATAGTAGAGAAATACAAAATTTTAATAACACTAAAACAGTTGGAAAAACCCCAAAAATATTACAAAATTTAAACAATCATAAAAATAAAAATACAATATTGAAAACATATTAAATTAAATATATTAAACATATAAAAAGAACACATATAATAATATTAGTTACATATAAAAAAACTACAAATAATATATACAATAAATTAATAAATAGATTTATAAACAATAATTACTTAAAAGTGGCAAATATTAACAAACAAAAAATTATTTAAAACATATATGTATTTATTTTATTTCATACCCTATAACACCACACCAATAACAAAACACTTCAACATTTGTTATTAAATGTTTTCCATTATTAACATAATTAATAATCAATTAAAATTCTTATTAATAAAAAAATAAACATTAATTGAGTACACAAGCTTTAATACTCTAATATCCACAACACACACCTAAATTGAACTATAAAATAATAAAACACAATGATATATTATTTTTAAAAGAAAAACAATTACTATTAACAACTAATAATTAAATAACAAAATTGTATTTAATACCCACCCTTTACCCCTTTAAAAGTAAAAACAAAACACAAAATAATAAACATTTACCCAAAATAAATATCAAATAATTAACATTAATTAACAACTATATATTAATTAATTAAACACAAATTACTTACCACCCTTTACTCCTATAAACACCACTTCACACATAATATTAATTACACAATTACCATAATTAATTACCAATTAATTAATTACAATTAATTAACAACTAATTAATTCATCAATTAAAATTAATTTACTTCCCACCCTTCCCACTCTTTACACCTATAAAAACTACCACACACAAATATAATTAATTACATAATTATCAAAATTAATTACAAATTAATTAATTAAAATATTTAACAACCAATTATTAATTCATATATTAAAAATACATTTATTCCCACCATTTACACCTATAAACACCACAACACACACCTAAAATTAATTACACAATTACCATAATTAATTACCAATTAATTAATTAAAATTAATTAACAACCAATTATTAATTAATTAATAATAAATTACTTTACACATTTAACACTATAACATCTCAATTAAACAAGTATTAATAAATAAAAAAATCAATAAATTAAATATAATTAAATTACTTCCCACCCTATTCCCCTATAAACCCACAACCCGCTACGGAAATAAAAATGCAAAAATAAAAATTAAAAAAATTAATACTTTTAATATAATTAACTTACTTCCCACCGTATTCCCCTATAAACCCACAACCCACTACAGAACTAAAAATGCAAAATTCTAATAATTTTTAAATAAATAAATTTAATAGAATTAAAATACTTCCCACCCTATTTCCGTATAAACGCACAACCCACTACGGAACTAAAAGCGCAAAATTCAAATTAAAAAAAATTAATAACTACTAAACATGTAACACATATATTAAAAATACAAACAATTCATATACAAAAAAACATACATCACATACATATAAAATATATACTAAAATACATAACAATAAAAAACGATATTTTTAACAACTATATTTTTGTAAACGATATTAAACACTTTGATATTTTTAAAATCGATATTACTTACCTTAAGTCGATATTCTTGACCACGATATTCTTGCTGTCGATATTCCTGACCCACGATATTAATGACTTGATATTTGTGCAACTCGATATTTTTTACTCGATATTCTCTCTGCACCTTGGAAATGTGTATGTAAGTGGCTGTTTGGATTGCCCACTGTCTGTGTTAGTGACTGTTGGGGTAGGTAACGGTGAGTGCAACTTGCTCAGTTACTGCTGGATACATAAGTGCTGTATGGGTGTGTGAGTGAATGTGTAAGTGACTCTGTCTGACTGGGTGTGTGAGTGGCTCTATGCCTTTGTAAATAGGTATGTCAGTCGCAGTTTGGGTGAGAGACTGGATGTATAGCTGGCTGTATGGGTCTGTAGGTGCGTGTGTAATTCACTGAAACTTCAAAGTACATCTTACCTTTTAAGCACATAGCACCCTGCACTATGGGCTATACAGCCTACCTCAGGGGTGATGTATATGTAGAAAAAAGGGTATTTAGTTCATACATTCTGTCTTAGTGTGTGAGTGGATGTCTACATGTCTACATGTCTCTGTCACTCTCTGACTGAGGGGCCGATTCCGATGTCGGACGGACTCAGGTCCGTCCGACATCGGTCAGGAGCCATAACCAACCGACCTGCTGTCGTCGGTTACGGCCCTGCAAGTACGATGCGACCGAACCCTGTTCGGTCGCAGTCGTATACTTCACAATGGGAGCATGCATTACGAGCGGAATGCATGCTTGCGTTGTGAAAAGCAGGGGTGCAGTTCATCCCTGCACCCTGTGGCCGGCACCCCAAGGTGCCTGCCACCGGGTGCAGGGATCAACAGAGGGACACCATAGGTGCCCCCAGGCCGTCATTCGGCGGCCTCGCACCCATGGGGGCCCTACTGGGGGCCCCCAAAGACAGTTTCCGAATGTCTTTTCGTGCCGGAAAGACCGGCACGAAAAGGCAGTGAAAAACTGCCATCGTACTCCCTCGGTCGTGAAGAGGCGGCCGGGGGAGTACTGAAGGATTTCCGGACGGCGGACGGGCTCTCCGAGCCCGTCGGAAGCCATCCGGAAATCCGAGTCGGATTCCTTTCCGACCGAGCCCATCGGAATGGCTCGGTCGGAAAGGAATCCGGCCGGCACGTTACGATTCGGTCAAAAGGGCTCCGGCCATCGTTCGGTGCCCTTCCGGCGAAATCGGAATCGGCCCCTGAGTGTGTGCATGATACCATGGTATTGTAAATAGGTATGTGAATGGCTGTGTGGGTGTACACTGCATTTTTAACTGGGTGTATGGCTTTGTACATCTCCCTCTAACTGAGTGAGTATTGGGTACATGAAAAGCTATATATGTGTCTGAGAGGATACCTGTGAAAATGAGTATGTAAGTGGATGCATAGATAAATAAATGGGTGTCTAAATGGTTTCATTGATGTCGCTCTCAGTGTGTCAGTCTCTATCTAGCAATTTCTGTGGTGTGTAAATAAGTGCCTTGTTGGCAGTGAAACTGAATGTATAGATGCCTGCCTCCCTGTGTATGTGTGTTATATAATCAATCACCCACATCTACTTCCAAACACATTCATTCTTTGCAGGTAAATAAAATAACTCTATTTTCTCTTCAGAAATTTTTATTCCTCCTTTGCTGCTCACAATGGTTTTCCTTAATATCATCATCTACCCTCCCTTTTATTTTCCATTTTACTGTTGTGTTTAACCTACATATTTTATTGCACCTCATAAACACTCATAACATTTTATATAAATATACATTTTAAAAGTATACCCCAATTGACATACCTGTGAGATGTCTTTGCTGTTCTCCAATTCTTTCTCAGAATCACTTAGAATCTCTTATCAGTCAAAATCGGAAGTCAATAGTACAGGAATGGTATACCAATCTCAGTACATAGAAACCATTAATGACAACCCTTCCCACTCTGCTTCCAGTGATACTGATGTCGTAAGCAAATCACAACCTTCCTTTCAAATGTTACTTTTGTTATACCACGTCTGAATGGTCACTGTTTTTTAACCCTTTGTAAGACTCCTGTTAAGAAGCCCAATTTGCTAGTGGATTTGAGCAGATTTGTGAATCCGCCATGACACTCAGCAGGACCCCCCATGTGATACTGCGGAGGATTCGTGAACCCACATGAGATCCCATAAAAACACTTAACAATCTGTTTTTCAAATTAACTAGTCTACTGTTTTTTGTCCCCTTCCCCTCAGCACTTTTAGCTAGTTTCCATAGTATGGGGGTCATTAGGATGGCGGTCGGAAAATCACTCCGACCGCCATGGTAGCGGGAAAACACTGCCCGCTAGGACCGCGGCATAACCGCTGGTCGTATTACAATGCTCCACAGTCAAAATCCGACCGCGGCGGTCGGATCCCGGCATCTAACATTGCGGCGGTTGCTGCTGCCAGCAGCACCCCAGCGATGTCCAAAAACGCAAGTCCTGCATATCCCTGCACTTCGTGGCAGGCACTGCACAGTGCCTGTCACCTGGTACAGGGACATGTAGGGGGGTACCATGGGTACCCCCCCAGTGAACCCACACCCCCCCACAACACAATGGGGGCCTGCAATGGGCCCCCGGAGACATACTCCGCATGCCTCTTCATGGCGGTTCCACCGCCGCGGAAAGGCTGGCTACTGCTGGCATCATAATCATGCCGGCGGAGCCTGGCCCTGCACAGGCCCCATTTTAGCGGTCCAGCTCCGCCCACCAGGCAAGCGTGCGGACTGTTACCGGCGGAAAAGTGGCGGGCGGAAAATCGCACCGCCGTGGTCGTCACCGCCATGCTAATGGGACCGGCGGTTTTTAGTGTTGCGATCGCGGGCGGATGACTGCCGCCGGGCTGGCGGTTGCCACCGCCGGCCCGGCGGCGGCCATCCGCCCGCCATCATAATAGGCCCCTATGTTTGGAACACTCACTGCTAGCACTTGGTCAAAGGTTCACAACCCTTTCTGTGAGCACCATTCCACCTTCAAATTGAGCTGTAGCAGGTGTGGTTGACTGTTTAGAATTATAAGCATATTCCAAACAGCATAACTTTTTAATTTTTTCCAAAGCCAATCTCAGATATAAATATTTTTTCTCAAAATCACTACCTACTTCTAGCTGCCGGCATATTAACACCATGCAATCAACTATTTTCTTTATTAATTTAGGTGCTGTCCTCCATTTTAACTGCCTTTCGTTTTAAAAACTATCTCATTCAGCTGCAGCCGTCTCCTGTGTACTAATCCATTTTATCTCCAAAATGGTTAGAGTGTGGATAATGGGCCATAGTTTTGTGTTATGGGCCAGAGAGTGTGCTAAAAAGAGTGTCATTGACAGGGACTTGGGTTTACCTAATGTAGACATTACTTGGCTTGGCCAGAGAGGGTTTAAGTGGCATCAATTGCTGCCTTTGGTTGGAAGCATTGTGGATTGCCAACAACCAAACCTCATAATTGTGCACTGTGGTGGCAATGACCTAGGAACAATTACTGGGGTTGGACTGTAAATCTTAATGAAGGATACCTTTGGTAAATTAATGCACTTTTCCCACACATTGTCTTGGTTATTCTCCAACATTTGTCAATGGCCGAAGTGAAAGTGGACAAACAAATTCTGTCCACAGATAGACAAATCCAGGAAATATGTCAATAAAACTGTTTCTGCATTTCTCAGAGACCACAACATGAGCTCTATATACAACAACAATTTACGCTTTGATATGGACAGTATATATAGAAATGATGAAGTTCATTTCATAGAGAAAAACAACAGGGTATTTCTCAACAACTTGAAAGACTGCATCCTGTTTTATGTGTAGTTTTCATCTACACACGATAAACACAAAGGCTTTTTTAAGAGCCAACACTTTTCCCAGGCACTGGTTAATTTTCTTTTAAAATAAGTTTCTTTTATTTCTTACTCGACTCCGCGGATCCATTGTGGATCCACAAACCAAAAGCACACATCCATTACAGAGCAGCACATTTAGAATTCGAGATGGAAACACGACTCCGTTCCTAACTACAAACACTCATTTAAAACAACAATATACTTAATATAGTGGACATGTATGTGGCTCTATGTGTCTGTGGGTGGATATATTGTAGATTTTGTGGGTCTGTGTGTATGTGGATGTATGGGTCACAAGGTGTATCAGTGATTGCAAGGGTGAGTGAGTGGCTGTATGGCTGTATGAGTGGGTATGTGAGTGATGCTATGGGTCTGGCAGTGAGTGTGTGAGTGCATAAGTGGATCTCTGAGTCGGTGTGTGACTGCCAGTGTGGTTCTATGAGTGGGTGTGTGTGAGACGCTAGGGGTCTGTGAGTGGGTGTGTGAGTGCATGTGTGGGTCTGTGAGTGGCTGTGTGAGTGTTTATGTGGGTCAGTGAGTGGTTGTGTGAGTGACTTTGTAGGTATTTGAGAGGGTGTGTGAGTGCCTGTGTGGGTCTATGAGTGGGTGTGTGTGTGCTTGTGTGGGTCTATGAGTGGGTCTATAAGTGGCTGTGTGCGTATGTGAGTGGGTATGTGAGTGGTGCTATGGGTCTGTGAGTGGCAGTGTGAGTGCTTGTGTGGGTCTGTGAGTGGCTGTGTGAGTGTTTATGTGAGTCTATAAGTGGGTGTGTGAGTGATTTTGTGGGTCTGTGAGTGGGTGTGGAAGTGGCTGTGTTTGCCAGTGAGTGGGTATATGTGAGCACCTGTGTTGGTCTGTGAATGGGTGTTTGAGTGCCTGTGTGGGTCTGTGAGTGAGTGTGTGAGATCCTGTGTAGGTCTGTGAGTGGGTATGTGAGTACCTGTGTAGGTCTGTGAGTGGGTGTGTAAGTGCCTGTGTGGGTCTGTGACTGGGTGTGTGAGTTCCTGTGTGGGTCTGTCACTGGATATATATGAATGCCTGAGTGGATCAGTGAGTGGGTGTGTGAGTGGGTTTCTGAGTGGGTGTATGAGTGTCTATGTGGGTGTGTAAGTGGGTGGTTGAGTGGGTGTGTGAGTGTCTGTCTGTTTGTGGGTGTGTGAGTGGGTGTGTATGTGTGTGGGTCTGTGATCAGGTGTGTGAGTGTGTGGGTGGGTCTGCAAGTGGGTGAGTGTCTGTGTGGCTCTGTGAGTGGGTATGTGAGTGGCTCTGTGGGTCTGTGAGTGGGTGTGTGAGTAGATGTGTGATTGAGTCTGTGAGTGGGTGTGAGTGTCTCTGTGGGTCTGTGAGTGGGTGAGTGAGTACATGTGTGGGTGTGTGAGTGGGTATTTGAGTGGGTGTGTGAGTATCTGTGTGGGTCTGAGTGGGTGTGTGAGTGTATGAGTAGGTCTGTGAGTGGGTGTGTGAGTGTGTGGGTTGGTCTGTGAGTGGGTATGAGTGTCTGAGTGGGTCTGTCAGTGGGTGTGTGTGTGTGGGTTGGTCTGTGAGTGGGTATGTGAGTGTCTGTGTGGGTCTGTCAGTGGGTGTGTGAGTGGCGGTGTGGGTCTGTGAGTTTGTATGTGAGTGCCTGTGTGGGTGTGTGAGTGGATGTGTGAGTGTCGGAGCAGCTCTGTGAGTGGGTGTATGAGTGTCTGTGTGTGTCTGTGAGTGGGAATGTGAGTGTGTCTGTGAGTGGTGTATGAGTGTCTGAGTGGGTCTGTGAGAGGGTGTGTGAGTGTCTGTGAGTGAATGCCTGTGTGGGTCTGTGAGTGGGTATGTGAGTGGGTCTGTGAGCAGGTTTGTGAGTATCTGAGTGGGTTTTTGAGAGGGTGTATAAGTGTCTGAGTGGGTCTGTGAGTAAGTGTGTGAGTGTCTGAGTGGGTTTCTGAGTGGGTGTATGAGTGTCTATGTGGGTGTGTAAGTGGGTGGTTGAGTGGGTGTGTGAGTGTCTGTCTGTTTGTGTGTGAGTGGGTGTGTATGTGTGTGGGTGGGTCTGTGATCAGGTGTGTGAGTGTGTGGGTGGGTCTGCAAGTGGGTGAGTGTCTGTGTGGCTCTGTGAGTGGGTATGTGAGTGGCTCTGTGGGTCTGTGAGTGGGTGTGTGAGTAGATGTGTGATTGAGTCTGTGAGTGGGTGTGAGTGTCTCTGTGGGTCTGTGAGTGGGTGAGTGAGTACATGTGTGGGTGTGTGAGTGGGTATTTGAGTGGGTGTGTGAGTATCTGTGTGGGTCTGAGTGGGTGTGTGAGTGTATGAGTAGGTCTGTGAGTGGGTGTGTGAGTGTGTGGGTTGGTCTGTGAGTGGGTATGAGTGTCTGAGTGGGTCTGTCAGTGGGTGTGTGTGTGTGGGTTGGTCTGTGAGTGGGTATGTGAGTGTCTGTGTGGGTCTGTCAGTGGGTGTGTGAGTGGCGGTGTGGGTCTGTGAGTTTGTATGTGAGTGCCTGTGTGGGTGTGTGAGTGGATGTGTGAGTGTCGGAGTAGCTCTGTGAGTGGGTGTATGAGTGTCTGTGTGTGTCTGTGAGTGGGAATGTGAGTGTGTCTGTGAGTGGTGTATGAGTGTCTGAGTGGGTCTGTGAGAGGGTGTGTGAGTGTCTGTGAGTGAATGCCTGTGTGGGTCTGTGAGTGGGTATGTGAGTGGGTCTGTGAGCAGGTTTGTGAGTATCTGAGTGGGTTTTTGAGAGGGTGTATAAGTGTCTGAGTGGGTCTGTGAGTAAGTGTGTGAGTGTCTGAGTAGTGTGTGAGTATCTGAGTGGGTCTGTCAGTGGATGTGAGAGTAGCTGTGTGATTCTGTGAGGAGTGGGTGAGCAAGTGTCTGTGTGGGTTTGTCTGTGAGTGGGTCAGTGAGTGGGCATGTGAGTCTCTCTGTAGGCCTGTCAGTGGGTATGTGAGTGCCTGTGTGGGTGTGTGAGTGGATGTGTGAGTGTCGGAGTAGCTCTGTGAGTGGGTGTATGAGTGTCTGTGTGTGTCTGTGAGTGGGAATGTGAGTGTGTCTGTGAGTGGTGTATGAGTGTCTGAGTGGGTCTGTGAGAGGGTGTGTGAGTGTCTGTGAGTGAATGCCTGTGTGGGTCTGTGAGTGGGTATGTGAGTGGGTCTGTGAGCAGGTTTGTGAGTATCTGAGTGGGTTTTTGAGAGGGTGTATAAGTGTCTGAGTGGGTCTGTGAGTAAGTGTGTGAGTGTCTGAGTGGGTTTCTGAGTGGGTGTATGAGTGTCTATGTGGGTGTGTAAGTGGGTGGTTGAGTGGGTGTGTGAGTGTCTGTCTGTTTGTGTGTGAGTGGGTGTGTATGTGTGTGGGTGGGTCTGTGATCAGGTGTGTGAGTGTGTGGGTGGGTCTGCAAGTGGGTGAGTGTCTGTGTGGCTCTGTGAGTGGGTATGTGAGTGGCTCTGTGGGTCTGTGAGTGGGTGTGTGAGTAGATGTGTGATTGAGTCTGTGAGTGGGTGTGAGTGTCTCTGTGGGTCTGTGAGTGGGTGAGTGAGTACATGTGTGGGTGTGTGAGTGGGTATTTGAGTGGGTGTGTGAGTATCTGTGTGGGTCTGAGTGGGTGTGTGAGTGTATGAGTAGGTCTGTGAGTGGGTGTGTGAGTGTGTGGGTTGGTCTGTGAGTGGGTATGAGTGTCTGAGTGGGTCTGTCAGTGGGTGTGTGTGTGTGGGTTGGTCTGTGAGTGGGTATGTGAGTGTCTGTGTGGGTCTGTCAGTGGGTGTGTGAGTGGCGGTGTGGGTCTGTGAGTTTGTATGTGAGTGCCTGTGTGGGTGTGTGAGTGGATGTGTGAGTGTCGGAGTAGCTCTGTGAGTGGGTGTATGAGTGTCTGTGTGTGTCTGTGAGTGGGAATGTGAGTGTGTCTGTGAGTGGTGTATGAGTGTCTGAGTGGGTCTGTGAGAGGGTGTGTGAGTGTCTGTGAGTGAATGCCTGTGTGGGTCTGTGAGTGGGTATGTGAGTGGGTCTGTGAGCAGGTTTGTGAGTATCTGAGTGGGTTTTTGAGAGGGTGTATAAGTGTCTGAGTGGGTCTGTGAGTAAGTGTGTGAGTGTCTGAGTAGTGTGTGAGTATCTGAGTGGGTCTGTCAGTGGATGTGAGAGTAGCTGTGTGATTCTGTGAGGAGTGGGTGAGCAAGTGTCTGTGTGGGTTTGTCTGTGAGTGGGTCAGTGAGTGGGTATGTGAGTCTCTCTGTAGGCCTGTCAGTGGGTATGTGAGTGCCTGTGTGGTTGTGTGAGTAGGTATGTGAGTGTCTGTGGATCTGTGAGTGGATGTGTGAGTGGGTCAGTGAGTGGATGTGTGAGTGTGTCAGTGGGTCTATGAGTGAGTGTGTGAGTATCTATGGGTCTGTGAGTGGGTGTGTGAGTTGGTCTGTGAGTGTGTGTGTGAGTATCTATGAGTAGGTATGTGAGCAGGTCTGTGAGTGGGCATGTGAGTTTCTGAGTTGTCTGTGAGTGGGTGTGGGAATGTCTGGCTGAGTCTATGAGTAGGTGTGTGAGTGGGAATGTGAGTGGGTGTGTGAGTGTGTCAATGGGTGTGTGAGTGTGTCAGTGGGTCTATGAGTGGGTGTGTGAGTGTCTGTGGGTCTTTGAGTGGGTGTGTCAGTGGGTCTGTGTGTAGGTACATGAGTGTATGTGTGGTTCTGTGAGTAGGTATGTGAGTAGGTCTATGAGTGGGTGTGTGAGTGTCTGAGTGGGTCTTTGAGTGGATTTATAAGTGTCTGTGTGGGTCTGTGAGTGGGTGTGTGACTGAGTAGGTCTGTGAGTGGGTGTGTGAGTATCTGAGTGGGTATATGAGTGGGTCTGTGAGTAGGTATGGGGATGTCTGTGTGGGTCTGTGAGTGTCTATGTGGGTTTGGGAATGGGTGTGTGAGTGCATGTGTGACTCTCTAACTACCTGTATGGGTCTGTGAGTGGGCATGTGAGTATCTTTGTGGGTCTGTGAGTGAGTGTGTGGGTATACATGTGGGTCTCTGAGTAGGTGTGTGTGTTTGTGAGTAGTTATGTGAGCAGGTCTGTGAGTGGGCATGTGAGTTTCTGAGTTGTCTGTGAGTGGGTGTGTGAGTGGGTCTGTGAATGTCTAGGTGAGTCTGTGAGTGGATGTGTGAGTGCCTGAGCAGTTTTTTGAGTGGGTGTGTTGATGCCTGTGTGGGTCTGTGAGTATGTGTGTGACTGAGTAGGTCTGGAAGTGGGTGTGTGAGTGGGTATGTGAATGTCTGTGTGGGTCTATGAATGGGTGTGTGAGTATCTATGTGGGTCTGAGAATGGGTGCGTGAGTGCATGTGTGACTCTCTGACTACCTACATGGGTCTGTGAGTGGGTATGTGAGTATCTTTGTTGGTCTGTGAGTGAGTGTGTGGGTATACAATTGAGTCTCTGAGTGGGTGTGTGGGTCTCTGAGTGTGTGTGTGTGTGCGTGACTTAGTTGGCATGTGAGTGGGTGTATTAGTGCTTGTGTGGGTGTGTGATTGTCTTAGTGGGGGTGTGAGTGTCTCTGTGGGTCTGTAAGTAGGTGTGAGAGTGCCTGTGTGGGTCTGTGAGTAGGTATGTGAGTGCCTGTGTGTGTCTGTGAGTGGGTCTGTGAGTACGTTTTTATTTTCTTAAAACATTGCAGCAGGATTTGTGGATCCATCGCAACTTTGAGATAGAGGTTGCACTGAGTACCGCAATAGATCCGTGAATCCCAGCACATGGAAAAAAAATATTTTAAGGCAATTTCTTGACCTTCATGGGTCCTTCTGCGACCCCTCTAGCACACCCATAGGGTCAGGGTACCTCTAAATCAATAGACATTCAAATTTAGAATTAGATAGTAATTACATAAAACAAATAAAATAAAAAGAATAATAAATATCAAATGCATTTTAAATTTTGTATTATTAAATACACATAATACTTCATAAACAAGTCTTAACTAACAAATAATTTACATTCCAACTAATCAATTAAAAACACATAGTAAATTACAAATTTAGGGGCCCATTACGATGGCGGGCGGAAGCTCTACCGCCGTGCTGGCGGATGCAAAAAGCACCAGTTACCGTCCGCCCGCCAAGCACAAACGCCCGCCCAATTAGGATGCGAAAAGTCAGCCAAACACCGCCCGTAAGCCAGCTACGCCCTCCGCCATCAAAGTGCGCCCGTCCACGGAGCGGCGCGGACTAATGGAGACACAACGCCCAACGAAATCACGTACCGCCCGGCGTACAAATTACGATGCCAGAACCAAACAGTTCCCCGGCTAAGAGACACCGCACGTGAAAGCATGGCGGAAAACCGAACGCACAGTACAGATAGCAAAGAGGCGGACCCCCGAGCATGAATCCAGCACTGCAGGCCCTCCCCATGCTCTACCTGATGCAGCACCCAGGAGTCAACGCACCGCGGCGACGCAGGTAGGCAGACACACAACAGGGGCACGCAAACAGCGCACACAGTGCAAGGGCGGGAAAACTGTATATGCCCCCCCGACATCCCTGCGTGGACACAACACATCCACCACTGCACCCACACATGCGCACAACGCAGAGGCCAACGGCAGCGCAATGCATGCGCCGCACACAAACAACACAGGGTCACAACCAAACACCACACACACCAGCACCACCCAGAACGCACATGTCACGTGACAGCCCTGCCACAGTCATGTCCCCAACCGGCAATTCACTGTTGCCAACCTGACGTCACACAAGTGACCCGAACATGTCAGTGACGTCACGCCAAATTAGGACACACCCCTGTGTGCAAAACACGGCGAAGCACACAGCGGAGGCAACATCACCCAGCAGAATATGGACCCCGTCGGGAAAAGGTACGCCAGTACCACACAGAAACACCGATGCCACCCTGCACCCAATAACAAGACATGCAATACGTAACATCAAAGATACCGGGGACAGACAACAGGTGGGACCAATTATAACACAAGGCCCAACGTATAGCGGAAACGCAGCCTGCTGCCAACACACGGGAGAGGAGACAGCACTGAATGACCTTCCATTCCCACTCTGAAACCACATCCCGACTAAATAAGCCGGAGACAACAGTCATTGCACCAAAAAAAGCCCAACACAGGCATGCAGAGGGAAGCGGCCACAGGGCAGATAGCGCATAACACCAAAGAACATTCACAATGGAAAAAGAAATGATAACACTCCCCATGTGGTTCACATGCAAGTTATCTGGAAGGAGTCAGACACCACTGACCTTGACCATTCAGAGAAGCATGTGGGATGAGGGCCCGTGTCCTCCGCACAAGCCAACATAACACAAGTCCTGCCTCCCTACGACCATTACAGAATTCCCAGCAACATCGGAGGTTGCACACTGCAGACTGCACAGACAGCCGGAGCACGCCACCACAGCGCCCTGCAGCAAAATGGCACTTGCACCACACCTACCCAACTACGCCGGACAGATTAAGCTGTACAAACATAACCTGATACAGATATTGGGATGTGACAATCTGGCCTTGCTGAACGTAAGTTACCGACTAACTTACCGCATCGCATTGTTCAGCTGCGTCATCCCCGTCTTCTACTGTCGGAGGTGTCCCTTCTACTATCCTGTGGATTTATGTCTCTCCAACCCGGCATGTCCAAGGGCGGACCTGCTACAACTATTCAACCCCCTGGACGTCCACGACAGGGCCTGTTCAGCCTATGGGGGCATGGCGTATGTGGCGACTATCGGACCCACACTGCAATGGGACCACTGTGCCTCCACACGACGGATAATGGATTACAGTTACATCGAATGTCATCCAACATGTCTGTTAGACCTGGCATCCTTGGCGTGGGTCTCCCTTCCATTTTTTCGTAATGCCTCCACTGTTGCCGATATGTTTTTGCTGGACTAGATGCTCATGGGCACTTTGCCGCTGCTAATCAGTGCCAAAGTGCAAGTGCTCCCTATCGTTAATTGATATATGTATTAGTGACTCCATGATTGGATGATGGGTTTACTTGTCAGTCCCTAGTACAGTGCACTCAGTGTGCCCAGGGCTTGTAAATCCAATGCCGCTGGTGGGCTTGCAGCACTGGTTGTGCCACCCACAGAAGCGGCTTGTAAAAGGTGTCTCAGGCCTGCCATCGCAGAGCCTGTGTGCTGCCTAGGGCTGCCATGTCGACTTGGTGAGTACACCCACTTACCAGTCCCTAAACCTTCCCTTTACTGCACGCTGGTCACCCCTAAAGTAGGCCCTAGGGCAGGGTGCATTGTAAGTATAAGGTAGGACATGCCCTGGTGTGTGTGGCATGTCCTAATAGTGAATTACAGCCATTTTCGCTTTTCACTATTGCAAGGCTACCTGCTCCCCATAGGCCAGAATGGGCAGACTGACTATTACACCTTATAGTCAGGACTGACCCAGGGAACATGGTAGAAAAACGAATTTAGTATGCCTGAACTCAGGATGATAAAATACATCTTTTAGTGAAGTTGGTTTTGACATTCTGTATTTGAAAATACCACTTTTAGAAAGTGGGTATTTTCTTGCCTAACTATCCAAGCCTGCCTCTGCTAGGTTGTGTATTCCTTGTCTGGAGATTGAGTGACAGGGGCTGGGGGTGGCTACAGGAGACAGGGTGAGTCAGCGCAGGGCTGAATAGAAAGATCTGCATCCAGAGTGGAGGGAGGAGTTGCACCTGGGTCTGAATAGGGCTGTGCCTGCCTTCCACAATGCTGGCTCCACCTCCTGCCGGGCGGCTGAGCACTCTGCCCCACATTCTGAAAGGAAAGAAGGAGTCAGAAAAACAAAGTGCTCCAGGACTGACCAGAACTGGTTTTGGACTAGGCAGAGGCCTCTCTGCCTCCAGAGAACAAAGAGAATCAGGGTATAAGAGGGGCACCCAGACCCCAGGAAAATTAGATCACTTTTGGGAACAAGAAGAAACCTTTGCTGAGGAGCGGAACCAAGAAGAAACTGAGGAGAGACTATCCCTAAGCCTGAAGTGCTGCTTGGGGGATTGGCCTGCAGTGGTTTGCCTGACTGCCAAAGAAAGGAGAAAGGAACTTTTGCTTTGCTGTGACTTTCATCAACTTGTGAAGGATCTCCAAGGGCTTGGAAGAGAGCTTGCCCCCTGACCGAAGTCCCAGGACCATTGGACTTCACCCCCTTTGTGAATTGCTGCTGGAAACTCTGTTTCAGTGGCTGCAGAGGTAGGGAGCTGTGACCGACTCTCACGACCGACTCGGTGTCCTGTAAGCACCGCATCGAAGCACCGTCTCGCCCTGCAACGCACGGCCCTGGTCTCACCGACTCCGTCAACGAGCCGCTGCCTGCACCGCATCGAGGGACAACGCGTCCTGCAACGCTTCGCTACGCCGAATCGAACTGGTCCGACCGACACGGTCACTGCTGCTGAGTTCGAGTCCTGTGACCGCACCGGAGTTGGGCACCGCTCGCACGCTTTGCGACGCACCGCCCGACTCGCACCGCTGTCCGGACTGATCGACGCCAGCTCCTGAATCCGGCTCCGTTGCCGCACCGCAACCTGCCAGCACCGCATCGAAGCACCGTCTTGCCCTGCAACGCACGGACCTGGTCTCACCGACTCCGTCTCGACGACGTCAACGAGCCGCTGCCCGCACCGCATCGAGGGACAACGCGTCCTGCAACGCTTCCATTTCTGCATCGCGACCGCGACGAACAGCCATCCGGCTCGCACGCCCGTGCCTGCCGCTTCAAGTAAAAGGTACTGTGACCGAGTCTGTCTACGCTGTGTTGGCCTGTCTCGACGCGGTCAGCTGGATTTGTTAGACTCTGTTTGTTCTCGACATCGCCGTAGCCGGAGGAGGCTACTGACTCGCACAGAACCTTGAATTAAGCCTTTTTGATCAGAACTAAGCACCCTTGACAGTATTGTGGATTATTTTTGTCGTTTATGGTCTTGTGATAAATCTATATAAAGTATACCTATTTTTATAAATATATAACCTGTGTGGTGTCCATTTGTAGTGTTGTCACTTGATTGCTGTATGTGTTCACAAATGCTTTACACACTGCCTCTGAACTAAGCCTGTCTGCTCGTGCCAAGCTACCAAGAGGGTGAGCAGGGGTTAGTTCGGGAGTGTACCTACTTTCCCTGACTAGACTCAAGGGTCCCTATTTGGACAAAGGTACCTACCTCTGCCAACTAGAGACCCCCAAATCTAACATTGGTGGTCAGCGGTGAGGATTCTGGACTTGCATTTGTGACTCATGTACAGTGATTGGTGAACACTACTTAGTGAGTGCAGACCAAAACGCAACCACATACTTTTATAGCATTTTTCTGGGATTTCCTATTTTTGCAAATGCCAAGTTCAGTCACTATGGAGAAACCAGCATCAGTAGCCTCTGTTGAGTGTGATTGGGAAGAAGAGAGGCTAGAATGCTACACCCTTAAGCAGCTCAGGCAATTCTGCAAAAGTTTAAAGTGTCCATGACCGGGCTCTCCAGGAAGGAGGACCTCCAAAAGGCGCTGAGGGCCTGGGTCGAATCAAGGAGTGCCCCTGTGGAGGGGCTGAGAATGCAGAAGGGCAGCTGGAGGGGCTATTGGGTCTAGGGGCTGGAAGACCACCTTCCCCAGTAGGTAGCAGTGTTTCTGCCAGAGGACTGTCTCCAGAGGAGTTGGAGGACAGGAAAGAGAGTAGGATGCACGAAATGGAGCTGACCAAGCTCAAGCTGAATGGGCAGTTAGAATTCCAAATGCAAACTAGGAAATTGGCCCTAGAGGAAAAGAAAATGCAGTTTGAACATGAGAAAGTTTTGAGGGAGTTGGAATTGAAGGCCAAGAGCTTAGAGATTACTCCCTCTGGTGGCAGTGTACCGCCTGTGCCTGTTGAAGCTAGGGTGTATATTCCAAAAGATGTGGTTAAGGAATTTTTTTAAATGATGACATCGGGCAGTGGTTCAAAGCCTATGAGGTAGCCATGTCTTCCCACCGGGTCCCTGAGAAGGATTGGGGAGCGGGGTTGTGGGGACGGTTCCTCAGTGAAGGGCGGGATACCTTGTTGGATTTGCCCTCTGAAGTCTATAATTCGTACAGCCACATGAAGGATGCCTTAATGACTAGGTATGGTTTGACCCCTGAGCTTTATAGGCAAAGGTTCAGGAACTGTAGTAAGATTGAAAGCAGTACCTGGGTTGAATATGTGACCTTCTTTTGCAGAGCCTTGGATGGTTGGGTAAAGGGTAGCAAAGCGACTGATTTTCAGGCGCTCTTTGATTTGATTGCCTGGGAGCACTTGTCCGGTAATTGTTTTCCTGAGCTACGCCAGCACCTGATTGATAGTAAGCTGACTAACCCTAGGCAGCTTGCTGAGGAGGCGGACCGCTGGGTGAGTACCCGGGTCCACAAGGGTCACGTGGGAGACTCCGCCAAGGGTGGGCAGGGTCCCCAGCAGAAGAGTGGGGGGACAAGGGTAAACAGAAGGAGTTCCATAAAGGGCCCCAAAGTAAACCCCAAGGGAACCAAGGGAAAGGTTCCCAGCCTCCCCTGAGAAGAAGCCAGTGGCCCTGACAGGCCCCCTGTTCCCCAGGGACCACTGGTGTGTTACAAGTGTGGCGCCCCTGGCCACAAGGCAAACGATCCTCATTGCCCTTTGCATGGAAAACCAGCACCCACCAGTGCAGTCCCCCGGCAGTTGGCTAGTGTAGCCCTGGGGGAGGAGTTGGGGGCCCAAGGTGGGGGGATCCCACAGTGTTTTCCCTTGTCTCATTAGGAGACTCTGAGATGGTCCCTAGGACCCCGCTGCCTGAGAACACTAAGAAATACAGGCAGTGGGTGACCATCAATGGCCATAGGGTGGAGGCTCTGAGAGACACAGGAGCCAGTGTGACAGCTGTCAAGTGTCACCTGGTGTCTAAAGAGCAGGTTATCCCTGATGCATTCTATCCGGTTGTTGCCGCTGACAACACAGAGAGTCACTGCCAAGTGGCTCAGGTTCCCTTTGAGTGGGGGGTCTCGGGTACTCTTCAAGTAGCTGTGAGGCCAGCCATGCCTGTTGACTGTTTGTTAGGGAACGATTTGGAGAGCTCACCTTGGGCTAAGGTGGAGCGGAGTGCGCATTTAGAAATGTTGGGCTTGCCTGATTGGGCATGTGTGACCACCCGGTCAATGGCAGCTAAAGGTGTTCAAGAGGACCTGGAGCCTGAGAGGAGGCCCAGGTGCCTGCCGGAGAGAGAGGAGGCAGGGGGCGCGGGAAACCGGCCCCCGAGGTTCCCACGGTCCAGGAGGAGGCAGACCCTGAGGGGGATGCCCTGGAGCCTACAGGGGAACAGGTAGCTGAACTGGGGGACCTACCTGAGCTGACCCATTGGCAGCAAGAAGGAGGACCCTCCAGGGAAGAGTTCTGCGAGGAGCAGAACACATGCCCTTCTCTCGTGGGTCTGAGGCAACAGGCCACAGACCAGGCAGCAGGTGATCAGTCTGGATCACATTGGGTTTACTGGGAAAATGGTCTCCTGTATTCAGAGCCTAAGGTTGCTGAGCCTGGGTCAGCCCGTGTGCTGGTGGTACCCCAGCGCTTCAGAGCCTTCCTACTGGGGTTGGCTCATGATGTCCCGTTAGCAGGACATCTGGGGCAGGACAAGACCTTTGACAGGCTTGTTACCCATTTCTATTGGCCCCAGATGCGCAGGAGTGCCGCCACTCAGTGCAGGACATGCCAGACTTGCCAGGCAAGTGGAAAGAGTGGGAGGAAGCACAAGGCTCCTCTCCAGCCATTCCCTGTGGTCAGCACCCCCTTTGAACGGGTGGGTATTGACAGCCATGGGCAACAGGTTTATCCTGGTCTTGGTGGACCATGCCACCCGGTACCCTGAAGCCATCCCTCTGAGGACAGTGACGGCCCCCGTGGTGGGACGGGCACTGATGGGAATTTTCTCACATGTGGGATTCCCTCAAGAGGTGGTGTCTGACAGAGGTACCAACTTCGTGTCCAAGTACATGAAATCCCTATGGCAGGAGTGCGGTGTAACTTACAAGTTCACCACTCCTTACCACCCTCAAGGAAATGGGCTGGTTGAGAGATTCAACCGGACCCTCAAGGGCATGATTATGGGTCTGGAAGAACCCATGAGGCGTAAATGGGATGTCCTCTTACCATGCCTGTTGTTTGCATACCGGGAGGTGCCACAGAAGTCTCTAGGGTTCAGTCCCTTTGAGCTCCTCTATGGACACCCGGTGCGAGGACCTCTGAGTTTGGTCAAGGAAGGCTGGGAGCAATCTCCCAGGAAACCTCCCCAGGATGTATACAGTTACATGCTGGCCTTCAGGAACCAGACTAGGCGTTTCAGAGAACTTGCTGAGGCAAATCTGGAAGCCAGCCAGGAGGAGATGAAGCGGTGGTACGACCAGAATGCCACTCTGGTAGAGCTTCAGCCTGGTCAGAAAGTGTGGGTCATGGCCCCTGTGGAGCCTTGTGCGCTCCAGGACAGGTGGACCGGCCCCTTTACGGTGGTGGAGCGCAAGAGTCCAGTTACCTATTTGGTGGACTTGCAGTCTCCCAGGAACCCCTTGCGGGTCCTGCATGTGAACCGCCTGAAGCCCCACTTGGAGAGGTCCCAAGTGGGCATGCTCTTAGCTACAGATGATGGAATGGAGGAGGAGACCGAGCCTCTTCCTGACCTCCTGTCAGCCCGAGAGCAAGATGGATCAGTGGAGGAGTAAACCTCTCTACCTCCCTGACACCTGAGCAGCAGGGTGACTGTCGCCAACTGTTGGGACAGTTCCCTGACCTGTTCTCCCTGGTTCCCAGTGTCACTCATTGGTGCGTCCATGATGTGGACACTGGGGACAGTCTTCCTGTGAAGCACAAGGCTTACAGGGTGACTGACAGGGTCAGAGCCTACATCAAGGAGGAGGTCTCCAAGATGTTTGCGCTAGGGGTGATTGAGTCCTCTAACAGCCCTTGGGCCAGCCCAGTGGTCTTGGTTCCAAAGGCTGCCGCGCCTGGTGCCACACCAGAACTCCGGTTCTGTGTGGACTACAGGGGACTCAATTCCGTCACCAGGACTGACGCCCACCCCATCCCCAGAGCTGATGAGCTCATAGATCGGTTAGGGGCTGCGCGGTACCTCAGCACGTTTGACTTAACGTCTGGGTACTGGCAGATCGCCTTGACTGATGGGGCAAAGAGAGGTCAGCATTCTCCACACCAGATGGGCACTACCAGTTCCGGGTGATGCCCTTTGGGATGAAGAATGCCCCTGCCACCTTTCAGAGGTTGGTCAACCAGGTGTTGGTTGGACTGGAGGATTTCAGTGCCGCCTACCTGGATGACATCGCAGTGTTCAGGGCCAGTTGGGAAGAACATCTGCGTCACCTCTGGGAAGTGTTGATGGCGCTGCGGAGGGCAGGCCTCACAATCAAGGCGAGTAAGTGCCAGATTGGGCAGGGTTCTGTGGTGTACTTGGGACACCAGGTTGGGAGCGGCCAGGTGGCGCCCCTCCAACCAAAAATTGATACCATTCTGGCTTGGGAGCCCCCCAAGACCCAGACAGAGGTGAGAACCTTCCTAGGACTCACCGGGTATTACAGGAGATTCGTCAAGGGGTATGGCAGCATTGTTGCCCCCTTGACCGAGCTGACTTCCAAGAATCAGCCCAAGAAAGTGATTTGGACTGACGCCTGTCAGAAAGCTTTTGACACCTTGAAGACTGCCATGTGCACGGCGCCTGTGCTCCAGGCACCCAACTTCTCCAATGAGTTCATTGTTCAGACGGACGCCTCAGAGCATGGTGTAGGGGCTGTTCTATCACAGATCAATGAGGAGGGCCTAGACCAACCTGTAGCCTTCATCAGTAGGAGGTTACTTCCCGGGAACAGAGATGGAGTGCTATCGAGCGTGAGGCATTTGCTGTGGTCTGGGCACTGAAGAAGCTGAGACCATATCTGTTTGGGACTCACTTCCGGGTTCAGACAGACCACAGGCCCCTCAGATGGTTGATGCAGATGAGGGGTGAGACTCCAAAGCTGTTGAGGTGGTCCATTTCCCTACAGGGGATGGACTTTACGGTGGAACACCGCCCTGGTACAGAACACGCCAATGCTGATGGTCTGTCCAGATTTTTCCGCCTTAGCGATGAGAACTCCCTAGGGTAGGATAGTTCTCCCCACATTTCAGCTGGAGGGGACACGTGTTAGACCTGGCATCCTTGGCGTGGGTCTCCCTTCCATTTTTTCGTAATGCCTCCACTGTTGCCGATATGTTTTTGCTGGACTAGATGCTCATGGGCACTTTGCCGCTGCTAATCAGTGCCAAAGTGCAAGTGCTCCCTATCGTTAATTGATATATGTATTAGTGACTCCATGATTGGATGATGGGTTTACTTGTCAGTCCCTAGTACAGTGCACTCAGTGTGCCCAGGGCTTGTAAATCCAATGCCGCTGGTGGGCTTGCAGCACTGGTTGTGCCACCCACAGAAGCGGCTTGTAAAGGTGTCTCAGGCCTGCCATCGCAGAGCCTGTGTGCAGCCTAGGGCTGCCATGTCGACTTGGTGAGTACACCCACTTACCAGTCCCTAAACCTTCCCTTTACTGCACGTTGGTCACCCCTAAAGTAGGCCCTAGGGCAGGGTGCATTGTGAGTATAAGGTAGGACATGCCCTGGTGTGTGTGGCATGTCCTAATAGTGAATTACAGCCATTTTCGCTTTTCACTATTGCAAGGCTACCTGCTCCCCATAGGCCAGAATGGGCAGACTGACTATTACACCTTATAGTCAGGACTGACCCAGGGAACATGGTAGAAAAACGAATTTAGTATGCCTGAACTCAGGATGATAAAATACATCTTTTAGTGAAGTTGGTTTTGACATTCTGTGTTTGAAAATACCACTTTTAGAAAGTGGGTATTTTCTTGCCTAACTATCCAAGCCTGCCTCTGCTAGGTTGTGTATTCCTTGTCTGGAGATTGAGTGACAGGGGCTGGGGGTGGCTACAGGAGACAGGGTGAGTCAGCGCAGGGCTGAATAGAAAGATCTGCATCCAGAGTGGAGGGAGGAGTTGCACCTGGGTCTGAATAGGGCTGTGCCTGCCTTCCACAATGCTGGCTCCACCTCCTGCCGGGCGGCTGAGCACTCTGCCCCACATTCTGAAAGGAAAGAAGGAGTCAGAAAAACAAAGTGCTCCAGGACTGACCAGAACTGGTTTTGGACTAGGCAGAGGCCTCTCTGCCTCCAGAGAACAAAGAGAATCAGGGTATAAGAGGGGCACCCAGACCCCAGGAAAATTAGATCACTTTTGGGAACAAGAAAAACCTTTGCTGAGGAGCGGAACCAAGAAGAAACTGAGGAGAGACTATCCCTAAGCCTGAAGTGCTGCTTGGGGGATTGGCCTGCAGTGGTTTGCCTGACTGCCAAAGAAAGGAGAAAGGAACTTTTGCTTTGCTGTGACTTTCATCAACTTGTGAAGGATCTCCAAGGGCTTGGAAGAGAGCTTGCCCCCTGACCGAAGTCCCAGGACCATTGGACTTCACCCCTTTGTGAATTGCTGCTGGAAACTCTGTTTCAGTGGCTGCAGAGGTAGGAGCTGTGACCGACTCTCACGACCGACTCGGTGTCCTGTAAGCACCGCATCGAAGCACCGTCTCGCCCTGCAACGCACGGCCCTGGTCTCACCGACTCCGTCAACGAGCCGCTGCCTGCACCGCATCGAGGACAACGCGTCCTGCAACGCTCGCTACGCCGAATCGAACTGGTCCGACCGACACGGTCACTGCTGCTGAGTTCGAGTCCTGTGACCGCACCGGAGTTGGGCACCGCTCGCACGCTTTGCGACGCACCGCCCGACTCGCACCGCTGTCCGGACTGATCAACGCCAGCTCCTGAATCCGGCTCCGTCGCCGCCCCGCAACCTGCCAGCACCGCATCGAAGCACCGTCTTGCCCTGCAACGCACGGCCCTGGTCTCACCGACTCCGTCTCGACGACGTCAACGAGCCGCTGCCCGCACCGCATCGAGGGACAACGCGTCCTGCAACGCTTCCATTTCTGCATCGCGACCGCGACGAACAGCCATCCGGCTCGCATGCCCGTGCCTGCCGCTTCAAGTAAAGGTACTGTGACCGAGTCTGTCTACGCTGTGTTGGCCCGTCTCGACGCGGTCAGCTGGATTTGTTAGACTCTGTTTGTTCTCGACATCGCCGTAGCCGGAGGAGGCTACCGACTCGCACAGAACCTTGAATTAAGCCTTTTGATCAGAACTAAGCACCCTTGACAGTATTGTGGATTATTTTTGTCGTTTATGGTCTTGTGATAAATCTATATAAAGTATACCTATTTTTATAAATATATAACTTGTGTGGTGTCCATTTGTAGTGTTGTCACTTGATTGCTGTATGTGTTCACAAATGCTTTACACACTGCCTCTGAACTAAGCCTGTCTGCTCGTGCCAAGCTACCAAGAGGGTGAGCAGGGGTTATTTCGGGAGTGTACCTACTTTCCCTGACTAGACTCAAGGGTCCCTATTTGGACAAAGGTACCTACCTCTGCCAACTAGAGACCCCCAAATCTAACAATGTCCCAACATGCTCCTACAAGGGACAACTCACGACCAACACCTTGACAGCCACCATCCGCTACATTGGATGGCATCCATGTCCACCACCAATGCCATGGAAGCCCTGCTGGAAGGTATTGCATATCTGACAACCTGTCAATTCGTCGGGCCCCGCCGCCATACCCCCAACTGAGCAATGATGTCCCACACCGTACCCATGCTTGGCTTCCGCACGGACTAGGCAGTTACCAGTACAACAACTATACCATACAACCTGCAACTGACACCACATCATCAACTACACTGCCATGATATCTGATATTTTCGGGACATGCACCCTGTTCCTCATCACATCCAGTAACTCTGCATGAACAGGGGAGGCAGAGGCATGGGATTTGTGTATGGCAACCACATGGACAGAACTGCACGTACAACCATGCCATGATATGGATCCTGCGCCCATTAACATATGCACCGGTCAGTGGACAGTAATCGTCCTGCTGTAGTTTGTGAGAGCTGTCACCTCACCTCCCTCTGAACGTCCGTGCCAGGAGCTTTGCATGGACACCAAGTGCATCCACCAACTACATGAGCCCAGTGACTGTGACATGGCCAGTACCCACCACATCGCAACAACAAGTGGGACGCCGTTGCATGCACGTAAGCCCATGCCCTGATGTCACCTCCACGCACGTGTGTATGAGTAACTATAGCAGCAAACCTGTAACATGGAACTGAGATGCACTGTGCCCATGATGACAAGCGGACTGGTAGGCTAAATGTATACTGTCTGTGTCAAAGTCAGCAGCACCACAGTAATTAGCAAATGTACATTAGCACAGCAATGGCTAAGCAGTTGTAACTCTGAAGCCCACATCCCACAGCCAACAACTAATCACATGTACCCCTACACCCTATGCTATGTGTACACATGCTGAGTATATCCTCCACATGCATTTCACTGCCAGTAGTGTTCACTATACTGCATCACAGAGGACATAAGTCCCAATACATGGCTTGAAGCAAAAATGTGTCTCTGCTGATTCATTTCACAAGTACGAATGAGAGAGGATGAGAGTGTGTGAAGTACAGGGCAGTCGTGAGATGACCATGTAGTCCACTGTCATTGGATGTCAACGCAAATGAGTAGCACAACTGTGGAAGACACACATGTGTCATGTGAAGCGGGAGTTACGCATGGCTCAGGTGGGTGGGTGTGACGGGTAGGTGCGCACATGCAATGTTGAAACACGCTGTGTTGGGAGGACTCAGGAACAGTACATTGGCGCTCCCTGGGAATCTGTAAAGACCACCTGTCTGGTGATGAATGTGAACTCGTGTGTGCACAACAGGCGGGCACACGATCAATGCTGCATCAAGTGTAGACGTCAGCCCACCCTCCGTGGACATGCTGGATACTGCTGTGCGTCCGCCAGGCCCTTGCCAAGGCACTCACATCCCCTGTCGACCTGGTGTATCCCCAACATTGTCCACTTGCACAGGCAATCCAGGGCACGGGATGGCAGTAGAGCATGGTGGGTGAGAGGTCATGGTGCGCTCCTCCTGGTCACATCACGCAGGCAACACATCCTCAATGTGTAGTATGGCACAAGTCAAATGGAAGTAGTGGGGGACGCACACATCACAAGCAGGAGTGACGTCACGGAAGGTGGCTCGCACCATCCCACCCATTGACAATACACCCACACACGTTACATGCCATTGCAACAGAGAAGCCAGCGCATGCACAAGCAGCTCCAAGCTCGCCACAGAGAGAACAAAGAGTGAATGTGTGGGGCCATGAGCTCCAGTTGGACGCGGCCTGGCCCGCTAGGGCAGCTACAGCCTCTGTGTGTTGCAGGTGGTGTATCCGGACTGCGGAGCCTGTCATGCATTGTCAATGTTGCCCGGGTCTCGAGTCAGGGCACCACGCATGTGGACGGCGTCCCGCCACTTATTATACCGTGAGACAGACCACTTGTTCAACTGGACCCACACATACACTCCTTGGCCTCTCTGGGGCGAGCTTGAGCAGCTTGTGCATGCGCTAGCTGCTCAGGTGCAAACGCATATTGGGGTGAGCGAGGGGAGGCCATGAGGACAGTGCAAAAGCTGACTGTTTGATTTTCAGCCAGTTTAAGGAATGACCCTGATGTGGTCGGAAAAAGACGTGTCTCATGTGTATTGCAACTAGTAGATCAGCCGATGAACTTCCCATGTCTTGCATGTAGCCCCGCACCCAGCCCCGCCCACTCGACACATTAAAATGAGTACCAGCACCACATTCTACCCATTCGAAGCACTGACTGGGGGTGACAACCATTGGACAGTCTTGTGTAGTCCACCCACGCATACATGTGGGCCCTCCATGATCCATGTCACCTGCGGCAAAGTGATGTCATGGGCAATGACGGAAGTGAGCAGAGCTGTCTGCCCCACGCACAGATGGTGCATCAGCTCAACAGACCCAGCACTCAGTGCAGCAGGGGTCACATGTGCAGGGGCAGTTGTGCCTGGTGTGAAGGCACATGCATATAGACAGCACATCGAGCAATGTGTAGCCTGCCCACATCTACTGTCCATTGTCAGGCTGACCTAGAAAAAGATCACAAGGCAACACATCTGTGTGGGTGTACCCACTGTGACCAACACTGCGCAACCATCAGCGTACTCGCCCTGTGCATGGCCCACCCCGCAACGAAGGTCACATTCAGTGCCACTATCTCTCACACACATCCCTATCACGAGTCATGGTGTGTCCAATCGACAGTGCAGAGTAAGCGCTCATCCGGGGGTCCTGAACAGGAGACACATGTAACCCACTAGGCAGTCTGTGTCGGCACTACTGGCATTGTGCAGTCAATGTGCAGGCCAGGCCTGCTGGGACTGAGAAGGGCAGCATGGCCCCAGCCTGACTTCCACACGACCAACAAGTGCACTGAGACCTGCATTGCCAATTGTCTGTGTCACTGGATGTCTGACAGGAAGTTGCCATGTACCACCACTCGGGAGGGACAGACAGGTCAAAGCGCCCGAGAGCTCACATACCCATGCCACCTGCAGTCAGCATGGTGAACAGTGCATGTTTGAACACCACAGGCTCTGACTCATAGTGCTGCGGAGCAACGACATGTGTGTCCCCCACATGCACACCCATACACACTGCAGTTGTCTCTCACACACAACTTACGCAAGGAATAGCCATGTGCAGTGTGTGTGGAGCTCGGAATCCAGGTTCTCCAGCTCCTCGCTGGTGAGTGGACCTGGACATGTCCTCAGCGTCATCCACGTGTAGGTGGAGTGGTGGCAGCAGCAGGTGTTGTCGAGGGGTGCCAGGCTCCAGTGCCAGGTAGCTGTGGTCATGCCTGTCCCACTCACACACACATATAACCCCCTGGGGCAGTTTCAGTGGGTACAAGCTGCTGCAATTCGTGTACCATGTCCGGCAGCTTCAATTGCAGACGCTGGCCTGCTCCCTGCTGGCCATGGACGCCAACCTCCACAGTGGAACACGCAGGGTGCAACCGCGAGGGTCATTGGAGTTGGCCGTAAGGGCCTGGCCCATGGCGGGTTCAGTCCGCTGATGCCATGTGCACCACACAGTATAATGTGCGCAATGCATCTGCAGGTGTGGCCATGACTTGCGTGTGGGTGCAGGTCCACAATGGACAGGGCCACAACATGATGTGTGCATAGGCAGGGACGGCCAGTGCTCAGCCTCCACATGTCTGTTGGCACATCATCATGTACACATTGGCATGGGAGCATGGGATATGCATATGCACACACATGCCATCTTTCACTATGTACATCTGCCACTTGGCACGTGCAATGTTACGTGTCACTTGTGATGTGTAATTGCAAGCACACAGCCGTGTTGGCATGGGGCTGTCAATGTGTACACCTGTCAATGTTTCTGGAGGTGTGATCCGTACAGTGCTGTACATAGGGTGCAGTAGTGACATCAATGACTGTCTCATATCCCCTCGTGCCACAGGTCCCACTTGTTTTGGCCGCTCAGCCTGTGTCCATAGCGTTGTTGGTGTGTGCCCTACACACCCAGCCTCGGAAGCAGTGTGATGCACAACAGCTAGTCATGTTGCCGTGGTGTTGCCGCTTGCCGCATATGCAGTCTGTTACCATCAGCATGCCTTACAAGTTATTGAGGCCTAGATCCCCATGTGCATGCTCATGGCAATGGGGTGTGTCACTGCCCATTGCTATTGGTAGGGGACCTGTGTAAGTGTATTGTGGCTGTGCTGTCCCTACTTGTCAGCTGTTCTGTCATTCAATTGCCTGCTCAGTCATTTATGTTTTGTGTATGTGAATATGCCATGTGGCGTGTTGCTTTGACATGTGTCCACTTCCATCTTTCCTAGGCGGAGACCAAACATTCATCGCCCCTACCAATTGCTGTCAGACATGGTGGATGTGGAGGTCATCCGCAAATACCGTCTGGACCGACCCACCCTGCATCGTCTATGTGCCTTGTTGGAACCCCACCTCCGTCCTCGCAGGGTGTATCCAACAGCATTCACCCCTCGGCTAAGGTGATGGCTGCACTGCATTTCTTCGCCACTGGGTCATTCCAGCACACAGTGGGCAGTGGAGGTGGGATGTCCCAACCCATGTTCAGCATGGTGCTCAGGGATGTACTGTCAGCCATGATGCTGTACAGGAACAGATACATCCGCTTCCCCAGGGCTCGTGAATTGGCGGCAGTGAAGGGTGCATTCTATGCCCTTGGACGGATCCCCCACGTCGTTGGTGCAATGGACTGCACCGATGTTGGCCTTGTTGCACCACAGGCCACTGAGCACCTCTACCGCAACCGGAAGCACACACACTCCCTGAATGTGCAAGTGGTGTGCCTTGCGGACATGGTGATTTCACACGTGTGTGCGAAATTCCCAGGATCAGCCCATGACGCGCACATCATGCGCAACAGCATCCTACCACGTCTGATGACCGATCTGCAACCGGACCGTGGCTGGATTGTTGGTGAGTATGTGGAGTAGTGTAGCGTGCTGGCTGTGCGATGCTGTCTTGTGTCCAGTTGGAATTGCAACGGTTCTCTGTGTCCCTCAAACCCAGGTGACTCTGCTTACCCGAATGGGCCCTGGCTGCTCAGCCCATTACGACGTCCTGGGAGCCCAGCTGATGTCCGCTACAATGAGGCACATGGGAGGACCAGACGTGTGGTTGAGCGGACCTTTGGCCTCCTCAAGTCCAGGTTCAGATGCCTGGACCGCACCGGGGCGCACTGGCGTACTCCCCACAGAAGGTGTGCCAGATCGTTGTGGCTTGCTGCATGCTGCACAATCTGGCTATCCGCAAGCAGATCCCCTAATTGTAGATGACGGAGATCAACCAGGGCCCCAGCCTGCAGACCAGGACAGCTCTAGTGAAGAGGACAGTGGAGAGGATGAAGCTGTGAATGTGCGTCAGCAGCTCATCGCCCGCTACTTCACTTGACGGTGAGTGTCCATGTACGACGGCTGATGTAGCTGTAGTTGTGCAGGTGTATGTGTGCTCTGTCACGGGGCCTTTTGTTCACTGAGTGCTGTGTGTCAATGGTCCATTTCCAGGTTGGTATGCCACTGACAGTGGCTGTAGCATTGTTCCCTGTTGCTCTGTGAGATGTGTGTGCATTGCTTGTAGTTGGTGACAAGTACTGTGTGATGAGTGTGTGACACACTCATTGAATGTACTCTTGTTCTGTTTTTCACCCCTAGGTCCCTACAGCCTCTCCTGCCCCATCGACATGCCACACAGCAGATGCATTTCTGCTCATGGTGGCGATTGCACATCGTGGAATAAACCCAGGACACATTAAGCCGATTGTGATCAAGGTGTATTTATTAACAGCGGTATGATGTGATTGTGTGCAAGGTGATGACAAATGTGGTGCATGCTGTGACAATGAGTTGACGGTCATGGCTGCGTGATGGACAAGGTGTACCCATGGAGTTCTATGTCCACAGTCCAACAGACACATGCCATTCACATGGCAGTGTGGGGTAGGATCGTATTACAAGTCAATGCAGTAGGTGGTCAAGGTGGCTGGCTGACTCACTGGCGTTTGGTGCGTGCGAAGTCCTCTCTGGACACCTGTTTCCTCTTCGGACGGCCGCTTCCACTTTTGGTGGGGGGGGTGTTGATGTTCCGCTGGTGGTGGTTGAGGAGTGCTCACTCGCTGTGGACGCAGGGGAACGCGATGCTGCACGAGCCTGCGCCACAGCAGGTGGTGGCGGAGGTGGTGTTGCTGGCCTTGCTTGTGCCCTCCCCCCCACCACCAGCTGGCCCATGAGGGCCGCGATTTGGCCCATATGGGCGTCCATGGACCTCAACACCGTAAGGACCTCCCGCGTGTCGCTAGCCGACTTGGCCCATTCTCCTTGGGCCTCTTGATAGGCCCCAAGGACTCTGTCGATTTGCGGCAGGGCTTGGCTCCCAGGCATAGTTGGCGTTGGCCTGGCCCTGCTCCTCCTACCAGTACTGCTGCCACCGACCTGCCCACTAGCCACATTGCTCACCACGGTCCTCGCTCTGGCTCCCAGGGTGGAGCCCGATGGCCGTGCCGACCCTTGCGCAGGGGCTGTGGCGAGGGATGGCGTGGTGGTGGTGGTGGTGGTGGTTGCGGCGGTGGTGGTGGCCGCACCGGCCATGGCAGCAGGGGTCTGTGACTGGTCAGCAGCCCTGGGTGATGGGTTGGTGGGCAGGAGGGGCCCTGGGTTGGTGGGCAGGAGGGGCCCTGGGGAGCGGTTGTGCCCTGCCACTCCATATGGGCCTGCTGGGTGGTCCGTGTCCGGAGAGGTGTCCAGCTCCTCTACTTCCGTGAGTCCGGGTCGGGGGCTTGTGGACTGGCTGTGCTGGCTGCTGTCACCCTCTCCAGCATCCAGCAGTTCGGCACCTGTGGGGAGAATGAGATGGGTCATTGTGTTGCACCTAGCAAAGTATGTATTGGTTGTCTGACATTCACAGTTCGTGCACTGTCGTGCACAGGTTTCCCAGTGGCGTGTGTGTGGATGTACGATGTGTGTATGCGTGGGCTAGGCAATGGGACTGTGTGATGTGGACATGTGGCATGGGACGGATTTGCAATGCCGATGGGTGTGTGTTGCTATGCTCCTACATTTTGTGGCTCGGGTGTATGCATGCTCCAGGACCATAGACGATGTTGGGTTGAACGATGGTTTAGGGGGAAGGATGGAACGCTTAGGTACGCTGATGCCAAAAGGGGTACAGCCCCCTAAACGCTCTTGGGTTGGAATATGCTTTTGGGGTACATACTGTGGGTAATGGGTGCAGAACGTGACATGTGTTCTGGCAACATGACAGTGCATAGACAAAGGTGTGTGTCTGTCTCACATGCCCGGAATATCTGCTGACTGTTATCATTCATGGACATCACATTGGTAGCATTGTTGTGAGTTCATGCTTGTTGTGTGCCACACGACGTATTGCAGATGGGCCACATCCCTTGTGTGCGTGCTACCCTGGTACATGTGCATCAGTGCTGTGCTCTTGGGGTGTTGACTATATTATGTGTGTTGTTACTCGCAGTGTGACGTGGGGTTCAGTCACTGCAGGCACATGATTTGTCATGGGCAGGTATCTTTGCATGACTACTGTATGAGGGCCAGCTGTTCGGATGACATACCTTTCATGACACTGTGGCTGAGAGATGAGATGGATGATATGTTGAATGTGCATTGTGTGCCTGTGTGTTTCATGGGTCCAGTTGTCTTTGTGTGCAATATTGTGGTTCCAAGCTGTTACTTCTAGTACGGTCTGTCTTACGTGGGCATTGTTGTACGATGTGTGGGTGACAGGCAGTGAGGACTACATGGACAGGACTTCGATGGTGTTGCTGATGTGTGTGATGGGTGGCACAGTGTCTGCCGTGTGGGTCTGAGCACCAGTGGGACTTGTGCATGCAGACGTGGCTCCTTAGGTGTTGCTGTATCTGTGATGGGTCATGTGGGGTTTGACTCTGTTGAACATGTCCGTGTGCACATTGGTCTCATGATTGTGACTGGGAGCAGTGCTGCGTGTTCCTCTGCTACGTGACATGTCCCATGTGTCAGTCGTAGTACAGTCCTCATGCCTACAGACGCCCCGCCCTGTACATTTTCCCACCTACAGGTTGTTTCTGAGTGCGCAATGCAATGGATGCCACATGGTACTGGGAGGGAGGGGTGCTCCACCTTGCTGGTCTGTGGGAGTGGGAGCCTGGTGGGTGTTTTACTTCAGCTGTCCCCCTCCGACCCACTGTCTTTGTGTTCCGGCTACTCACCTGTTACTTGTCGGTCAGTGCAGCTATGGCGGACACATGGATGTGGGGTGTGCTCCACCTTGCTGGTCTGTGGTAGTGGGGGCCTGGTGGGTGTTTTACTTCAGCTGTCCCCCTCCGACCCACTGTCTTTGTGTTCCGGCTACTCACCTGTTACTTGTCGGTCAGTGCAGCTATGGCGGACACATGGATGTGGGGTGTGCTCCACCTTGCTGGTCTGTGGTAGTGGGGGCCTGGTGGGTGTTTTACTTCAGCTGTCCCCCTCCGACCCACTGTCTTTGTGTTCCGGCTACTCACCTGTTACTTGTCGGTCAGTGCAGCTATGGCGGACACATGGATGTGGGGTGTGCTCCACCTTGCTGGTCTGTGGTAGTGGGGGCCTGGTGGGTGTTTTACTTCAGCTGTCCCCCTCCGACCCACTGTCTTTGTGTTCCGGCTACTCACCTGTTACTTGTCGGTCAGTGCAGCTATGGCGGACACATGGATGTCTGGTGTGCTCCACCTTGCTGGTCTGTGGTAGTGGGGGCCTGGTGGGTGTTTTACTTCAGCTGTCCCCCGTCCGACCCACTGTCTTTGTGTTCCGGCTACTTACCTGTTACTTGTCGGTCAGTGCAGCTATGGCGGACACATGGATGTGGGGTGTGGGGAGTGCTCCTTCTGGCGCATCTGGTGTACAAGGGGACCTGGTGGAAGTTGCGGTGCTGGCTGACTGTACACATGCCCCCATGGTTTTGTTAGTTGGTAGCTTTGGGCTGAGTGTGTGTGAGTGTCTGTTGCATGTGTGGGTGGTGTCTTGTGTATTGTGTACTGGACATGGGGGTGTTTGTCCCTAGGAGCTATGGCATGGCGGTTGTGCATGTGAATACATAGCGGTGTGCTGGTATACGTTTGTTTGTACTTACCAGCCTCCACTCCCCCTGGTAATCCGGTGAGGATCTCCGGATGTATGATGACTCGCACCTTCTACTCCCACACTTTGAAGGTCTTGAAAAGCGCGGGATTCCCTCCGCCAGTCCTGTCAGCCAGCTCTCGATTTTTGGTCTCCTTCTTCTTGACCACGCTTTTGAGGTCGTTCCACCTTTTGTTAATTTCTCCTCTGTTGCGTGGAACGTTCCCGACTGCATTGACCTGGTCTACGATCCTGCTCCACAACCGGTTTCTGGTGGATCGTGGTGTTTGTTGGACCTGGTTGCCATAGATTTGTGGGTGCACCTTGACGATCTCGTCCACCATGACCGTCAGCTCGGTGGATGTGAACTTGGGCATTCTGTGTGGTGCCATGGTGTGTGCTTTGGTGTTTGTGGTGCTGGTGCGGTGTGTGGTGTGTGATGTGCAGGGGGTTTGTGTGGCCGGTGTTTGGTGGTGGTGGTGGTGATGGGTGTGATAGGTGCGTGTCTGTGGTGTGCTGCTGTCCTTTCTGTCTCGCTGTGTTGTGTGCTTTCGTCCTCAGTTTGTAATGTTGCAGGGGGTTGTGGTCTGTGAAGGGGCTGGTTTTGTACTTACCTATGTGGGTGTGTCATGATGGTCTGTTGTTTTCAGGTGTGTTGTGGCTGGTGTTCTGGGATTTGTTGTTGATTTTTTTGTCCAGGGGGTGTGTTTCAGGGATGTGTACTGTGTTTGGGTTTTTGTGCGTGGGTTGCTGTGTGGACTTGTTAGCCATGTTGTGTGTGTTTGTTTTCATCAGCGGATGGTTTCTGTGCATGGACGTGGCCGCCAGGGCTTCCGCCGTGTCCATTTTCGTCACTGTTGTTTGCGCTGGCGGGCGGTGTATTTGTGGATTTTCCGCGCTCATGTCGGTACGATCCTAATTTCACGGGCGGTGTCTCGGTCGTCAGGGCGGGAGGTTTTGGCTTGTCGTGCGTCTTTCCGTCCGTGGCGGGCGGATGGACTTGGACTCGGACATGGGCGGGTGGTATTTTCTGTTTATTTTCCGCCTCCGGCGGTTTTCGGTTCGCGGCATCGTAATTGCTCGGTTGGTATTCAGACGGTGTAGGCGGGCGGATTTTCGCCACTGTGGTTGATGGCGGATTTTTATCCGCCCGACATCGTAATGGACACCTAAGTATTTAATTAACATAAAATAATATTTTGTTAAAAAATATAGAATTTAAACATCATCCCACCTTATTCCCTACAAACCCAACAACCGGCAACTAGAATATAAATTACTATTTGAGCTACAGACAAATAAAATACACATTAAAAATCATAAAACACACTAATAATTAATTAAATTAACAATGAATTAGTTTATCAATTTACATCATGTTACACAACATTTATGATTTCATATTTATGCCATTCACCCTGTAAAAGCACTGACTGGTGTTTCACTTTATGTCCCTGGAAGAGACAAATCTGCTGACTCCCATAACTATTATTAGAGCAGCATGTTGATACTATCTTAATGATGACAATAGATATTATAATGTCTGCAAAGATCAAACATACACCTCAGCTGAAGCTACATCATTCAGTTAAAATTGCCTATTGCCCTCGCTACCTGTGCCACTAAGTACTCAATGTCAGCATGGGGGGCTCATTAAACTCGCCATTGTAGGGCAATCAGGAGTTAAAGTTCTGAAACTCTCTATTCCACCATTGTTGGTATTCTATTGCAGAGATCTTGTGAGGACTGTAGTGATGCAAGAAAACAAGTGGTTAAGTGAGATTTACTAAAGCACTCAACACAACTTTGGCCATCATTATGATGCTGGTCAGACCGGCTTCCACGGTCCTGTCAGAGGCAGTCAGAATACTGCAGCCTTGTTGGAATTGGTCGGTCTAACCGCCAAATTAAATGCATGCATCGTTTACTCTGACTGACTGCTGACAGACCGCCAACTCTGTCAGCCTTTCTCCGACTGCTGAGATGGCGGTTGGAGAAAAGCAGAAACCATAGAGCTGTACAGGGAGTTCTGACCGCCGTCTGGATTATGATGTGGATTTCTGATGAGCCGACTGTGGCGGTCCGACTGACTACCTCGGCTCGTTGCAAACAAAGGATTTGGGGTGCATACTAACCCAAATCAGCTTCTCTGCAACAGTCTCCAGCATGGACCCTTTTCTCCAGATCGCCCCTACCTTGTGGAAGTTGAACCCTGAAGACTAACGGGCTGATTATGACTTTGGTGGTGCTACGCTGGCTCTCCGGCGTCACAGCACTGCCAAAGCTGCCCAAAGACTGCCCGCTTGATTACGAGTTCAACTTGTGCAGGTGGATAGTCCTTTTGCCTTTCCTACAGCGTTGACCTGAAAAGGGGCACCACAATGGGCACGGCAAAAATGTTCCAGCACGGCATGGACTGTGAAGTCCATGCCGTGCTGGAACTGGGGGTGCAAGCAGACAGGGAGGCACATGAGACAGAGAGTTGTAATCCGCAGTTGGACCACCGCCACCACGAGTCTGACAGTGCATGGACCACCAGACTCGTAATCAAGCTCTAAGACCCAATGGGCACCGGAATGCAGGTAAGTTCTTAGGTGGCATGTGTGAGAAGTTGGCCTGGCATATGCTGTCCACTAATTATAGTGGGCACCTTGCACCAGTCCAAATCGACTCTTATGGTAGGTAGGTTAAAGACAACCTTATTGAAAGCTATCCTAGTGGTAGCTGTGGAGAGCAGCCTTCAGGCTAAGTCTTGAAGGAATGTAAAGCAGCTTGTTTTACCAGTCTATAATCTCTTGAGTGACCAAATGAAAGAGCACCACACCAGGTATATATTCAAAATATATGTATTTATTACTAAACACACCCCTCTAGTCTCTTTATGAGGCTAGAGTTCGAAGTACATAGGTTATAAGATCTTAAATCACAGTAATAGCACAAATACACGTTTGGGCCCTAGGGCGTACCAAACCATATACCAATAAAGTGGTATGCGAACCACGACTGAACTAGACACTAGGCCTAGAGCCTCTAGAAGTGCTTGGACCACAAGGAACCACCCAAGGTAGTGACACAGGGGACCCACGGGAGACGCGTGCAGTGTAAATACACAACCGCGATACGCCGTTAACTTCTATGGAGAAAGTCGGGATCGGGAAAATAGAGGAAAGGGACACTTAGAAGAGGACTAGGACAAAACCCTTTGAGATCTAGGACTTTGAAGAGTCTCTACCCACGGGAGCACCGGAGTACTCGTGTTACCTCACCCAGGGAAGCCGGGTGCATAGGTGCCTTTCGGGGTCGGGTTTTGTCGTCGGTTCTTATGGCGATCTGCTGCAAAGTGCTGCTGGCGACCAGGAGAAAAGTGTCCGGGTGGATCCAAGAGTGGATCGGAGTTCTGAAGAACCTGAAAGCAGAGGGGACAGAGTCTGGGTCACTAGCCAGTGACCAGGGAGGCGATGGACAGATGCCCACCGATGTCGAGTGCTTCAGATTCGATGACGGTCGTCTTGACTCTTCAGCCACGAGGTCCGGGAGGCGTTGTCGGCGACCAGGAGCAGGATTCGGGCTGTTGCTCGATGTCTGTCGAGTGCAGAGGTGTCGGCGACCAGATTGGACCCAACAAGCCTTGGCAACGGCAAGTCTCGAGTAAGATGTAGATCGTCGATGATGCAGACCAGCAAGGTCTGGGGAACTCACCCAGCGAAGGTAATTGAGGGCCGGCCTGGAGCAACCAGATTGCCAAGTAAAGAAAAGATTGGCCTTTGTTAAGGGTTACTAGCCAACGGGCTAGCGACCGCGAAGGAGCCTCGTGACGCCGCACGTGGAGCTGGCTTACAGGACACTCGTGGAGTGGGGGCCAGTGATCTTCGGGGCAGGTGGTGCTGGAGGCTAGGGCTACTCGGAGCCCAAAGCACGACTTCTTGGGAGACCCAGAAGATGGTGCACTTGCAAATGTGCTCGGTGTCCAGGGGTCATGGTCTCAAGTCACCCACGATAGCCACGGGCCTCAGCTTTGCTGGGGACTCAGGGTAGCCTCGGGGAAGTCTGAGAATCCACCTCTGGTGATGCGATGACTTCGGCGTCCGACGGGAGCTTCAGTGATGCGAACCGGACAGATGCTTCTTTGGTGCCTGCCAAGCAGGGGAGTCACTCCTTGACCCCAAGGGAGATTCTTCAGTCCTCTAATCGTGAGTAGAGCGTCGAAGGTCCAGGATTCTGTTTCAGAGTTTCGTCCAAGTATAATCTAAAGTCCTAAGGACTGGGTTCCTACCTTTATTCTAAAAATAGGGGATGGACTACTCTGTGGCCCCACCTATGGGTGGGTCAGGGCAGAGGGGTGGCTACACCCTTTCCCTTTGTCCAGTTCGCGCCAAAGCAGGGGCTGCCAGCCCCTGATCCGGTTTGAACTGGGGTATTCACAGGGACACCAAATGTGCCCCCAGTGCAAGACTTCAAAGCACCCGAAAGTGCTCCCGCCCAGCCCCAATACACATTGTCCTGTCTGGGGAGGTGGTCACACCTCCCTGGGACAGGAAACCTATTGTCCAGGCCTCCCCTGCCGGAGTTTCGTCCAGCAGCAGGAGGCCAGACTCGTGTCTGTGGCAGCAGCATCCATTTTGTGATGCCAGGGCTCTGGAAAGAAGTTACCGGACTCATCAGAGTTAACATGCCTTTCCTCTAGAAGGGTGGAATGCTACCCCCGCCGCCAGGATTGGCGGGGGGTAGTATTCCAAGATGTTTGACACCAAACACGACATGTTTAGGTGCAGCCATTCCATAGTTAGCATTTTACCGCGAGGATATAATGCGTTTAAGAGTATATGGTCAGGCTGCACTACAAACAGCATCAGAGATGGTCTCCGAACGCTGCAGAGGGGCCCTGCTCATGCAGGGGCACCCTCTCACATAGGAACCATGCACTCTGCCTTTAGGATTGATAAGGCCTGCCTTAGGAGTGACTTATAGGTTTATATGTGTGTATGTATTTAGTGATATAGGTAACCTATATCACAGTAAGGGGTGCATGCACCACCTTACCCAGGCTGCAGTAGCAGACCTGTGGTGTCAGTTTGGATGGCCTTCCAGGGGTGGCATAATACATGCTGCAGCCCCTGGCAGGCCTCTGAGGTACCTATGCCCTTGGTACATAGTATACCATATACTAGGGACTTATAAGGGCACTCCAGATTCCAATCAGAGATGTGCCTAAGGCACATGGAAACCTTTTTACAGAGAAAGCAGATAGACTGGGGCCCTGAATAGCAGGATCCCAGTCCAACTAAGTCATAAACCAGCAAAACACCATAAAAAAAGTGGGGGCAACCATATAGTCAGATTCCACCTTCCTACATAACCCCCCAAACGAAAGGAGATAAGGCTAACCTTGGCCAGTTGAGCCTATATTGACTAAGTGGCCATATAAGGAAGCACCTGCACTAGCATGGTTGCCCCCTATGTTATGGTCCACTAAGCAATCCCTCACCCTAAGGGTATGAGAGGGTCTCCACCATGGGGAATCACTACCTCTGGTGTGCTTAGGTAAAGTACAAGGCTGGTGAGGTGTCTGAGTAGGGAAGTGAGGCCCTAGGAATGTTGGCCTCAGCTTCCTCAGATCACTGGTCACCATGTATGCCTGTCTTTCCATGACTGAGTTGCACTTTGCTCTAAGGGTCAACCTTTGGCTGCCTACAGCTGTGGGTTGGGTCCCTTTGGATGGACTACTGGAGGGACATGGCAGGTTTGGAACCTTCTGGTCCCAGGTTTGCCCTTGCCTACCAGAGTCCTTCTGGGGAGGTCCCTACATAAAGGTATGGGGGATCCCTCAGTGTGTAGAGGAATTTTCACCTGGCTAGGGCTACTAGACTGGGTGCCCCTAATCTGCTGATGGGGGCTTCCTCTGGACAGGGGGCCCTGGGGGTCCACTGACCTCCCTGACCTCTGCAGCCCTGGGCTGACTAAGGCAGGGTAGAGAGGGGCAGGTTACCTGCTCCAGACGGGGTACCACCTTGGAAGGGTCCTCTGCTATCAGGGGTGTGGCCAGGCCAGGCCTGACTACCTCTGTGGCAGTTCCTTCACTAGGGGTAGGGTCAGTTCCCTGAGGAGGCTGACCCTTACCTACTGTCTGGGGGAAGAAGACTTTTCTTCAACCCTTGTGCTCTCTTTTGGGGGAGAGTGGGCCATTCTTTCAGGCTCCATCTCTCCAAATTCTGGGCTGGGGCTGTGGCCATCACAGCCCCACTAACCTTTACAGGGACGCCCAACATCCTAAGATGGGTTTGGTGTTCCACTTCAGCCCAGGCTGAAATTTCCAGATCATTGCCCATCAGGCAACCCACGGGTAGGGTTGGGGACACTGCCACTCTTTTGGGCCTGTGACCCCCTCCCAGCTGAGATTGACTATGGCCATGGGGTGATCTGTTCTGACACCATCAATGTTGGTCACCTGGTATTTAAACTCAGGTAAAAGCTGGTGAGGGGGACTAGTTTCCTGCCACCATGGTGACACTAGCCCCTGTGTCCCTAAATGCCACAGCTTTCTGACCATTAATTATTGGCTCCAATCTGTACCTGCCCAATGCTATGGGACCCATGGTAAAGGTGGCAAATCCTATACCACCATCAGAGTCAGAGGAGTCTGTTGAGGGGTCCCTGTCTAAACTAGGGCCCACCTCTGTTCCTCTTGCAAAAGCACCTAACTTTTTGGGTGCACTACTCCCAACTGGAGGATTACTACTGGTAGTACCAGGAGGGGTGGTAGTAGTTGTGGGAGGAACATTTTCTTTATTGCCAATCCTGGGGCAACTGGGATCAGTTTTCCAGTGCCCAGGCTTTTACAGACATGGCAATAGGGTTTCTTTTCAGGAGAGGAAGGAGTTTGGGACCCACCCCCAGAAGAGGAACTTTGGGGCCCTGTAGGGGACTTATCCTTAGATTTATCCCCACCTTTCTCTTGGGACTTAGTAGAATCTTTCTTCTGGTCACCACCCTGATTTCTAGTTTTTACTCTGGTTCTGACCCATTTGTCTGCCTTCTTTCCCAATTCTTGGGGAGAGGTCAGATCAGAGTCCACCAGATACTGGTGCAAAAGCTGATTTTGACAATTATTAAGGATCTGCTCCCTCATAATCAAATTGTACAATCCTAAAAAGTCATGCACTTTGTTGCCATGTATCCAACCTTCCAGAGCCTTTGTAGCACAATCTACAAAATCCACCCAGTCTTGAGTCTGAGCTTTTTGGGTGTCTCTGAACTTCAACCTATACTGTTCAGTGGTTAGGCCAAACCCATCTATCAGAGCACTCTTCAAGACTGTGTAATTGTCAGCATCCTCTTCTCTTACAGTGAGGAGCTTGTCTCTACCTTTGTCTGCAAAGGAGAGCCACAATATTGCTGCCCACTGCCTCTGGGGGACCTTCTGAACTTTACAGGCCCTCTCCAGTGCAGTTATCCATTTGTGGATGTCATCCCCACTCTGGTAGGGAGGGACAATCTTGTTTAGGTTTCTATGGTCATAAGACCTGTCCCTATCTCTAGGGATATTGTTGCCACCATGGGACTCTAGTCCCAACTTTCTTCTCTCTTTAAGGAGATCTAGGGATTCTCTATCTAAAGCCAATTGCTTCTTCCTGATCTCCAGTTGAGTTTCCTCATACTGGACCAGTCTCTTTCTTCTCTCATGAGAGGATTCCCTCCTGTGAGAAGAAACAGAGCTCCCTATTGAGGTGCCAGAGTGGTTAGACTCCTGAGAAGGAGACCTAGACTTTCTGAGCACACTCATAATCCTTCCTGGGGGACAAAGGTGTGATTCTCCAGATCCTCATCTTCATCTTCCCCAGAAGGGATTGGGTTTTCCAGGTCAGGGTCATTGTCACCCTCCTGGTCAGTTTCAGAGGGGGCTGGGGGTAGTAGTACCCCTGGCCCCTTCCTCATCTGCTGGCCCACCCTCTGCTCCTACCCCTTCAGTCTCTGAGGACTTACTAAGATCATAAGCCACCAACAACTCCTGGAGGTGTTGGGTGGTGGGACTTTGGCCTGTCCTTAATTTCCTCACGTTACACAAAGCTCTCAGTTCCAAGAATGGGAGTGTGTCATACTTGGAGGGGGAAGCTCAATGGCTTCCTGCAGGGCATCTTTGGATCCTGCTTTTAAAGACATTACTAGTGTGGTGTGGTGTATGCACTACCTACTCTAGTGTGGCCTACTAAACTCTCTTGAGTTGTAGAAAGGGTTGTGCTATCCCTTAACACACAACTCTAAGTTCAGTAGAACTTACTGATATTCTAAGCTTAAATTATATGTACCTTAGGTACCTTTAGTGGTTTTCAGTTGATCAATTCAATTGAGATTATCTGGTAAAACAATAGCAAGCTGGAATCCCACACGCTGCACACCAATGTGAGAAGTTGGCCTGGCATATGCTGTCCACTAATTATAGTGGGCACCTTGCACCAGTCCAAATCGACTCTTATGGTAGGTAGGTTAAAGACAACCTTATTGAAAGCTATCCTAGTGGTAGCTGTGGAGAGCAGCCTTCAGGCTAAGTCTTGAAGGAATGTAAAGCAGCTTGTTTTACCAGTCTATAATCTCTTGAGTGACCAAATGAAAGAGCACCACACCAGGTATATATTCAAAATATATGTATTTATTACTAAACACACCCCTCTAGTCTCTTTATGAGGCTAGAGTTCAAGTACATAGGTTATAAGATCTTAAATCACAGTAATAGCACAAATACACGTTTGGGCCCTAGGGGCGTACCAAACCATATACCAATAAAGTGGTATGCGAACCACGACTGAACTAGACACTAGGCATAGAGCCTCTAGAAGTGCTTGGACCACAAGGAACCACCCAAGGTAGTGACACAGGGGACCCACGGGAGACGCGTGCAGTGTAAATACACAACCGCGATACGCCGTTAACTTCTATGGAGAAAGTCGGGATCGGGAAAATAGAGGAAAGGGACACTTAGAAGAGGACTAGGACAAAACCCTTTGAGATCTAGGACTTTGAAGAGTCTCTACCCACGGGAGCACCGGAGTACTCGTGTTACCTCACCCAGGGAAGCCGGGTGCATAGGTGCCTTTCGGGGTCGGGTTTTGTCGTCGGTTCTTATGGCGATCTGCTGCAAAGTGCTGCTGGCGACCAGGAGAAAAGTGTCCGGGTGGATCCAAGAGTGGATCGGAGTTCTGAAGAACCTGAAAGCAGAGGGGACAGAGTCTGGGTCACTAGCCAGTGACCAGGGAGGCGATGGACAGATGCCCACCGATGTCGAGTGCTTCAGATTCGATGACGGTCGTCTTGACTCTTCAGCCACGAGGTCCGGGAGGCGTTGTCGGCAACCAGGAGCAGGATTCGGGCTGTTGCTCGATGTCTGTCGAGTGCAGAGGTGTCGGCGACCAGATTGGACCCAACAAGCCTTGGCAACGGCAAGTCTCGAGTAAGATGTAGATCGTCGATGATGCAGACCAGCAAGGTCTGGGGAACTCACCCAGCAAGGGTAAGTGAGGGCCGGCCTGGAGCAACCAGACTGCCAAGTAAAGAAAAGATTGGCCTTCGTTAAGGGTTACTAGCCAACGGGCTAGCGACCGCGAAGGAGCCTCGTGATGCCGCACGTGGAGCTGGCTTACAGGACACTCGTGGAGTGGGGGCCAGTGATCTTCGGTGCAGGTGGTGCTGGAGGCTAGGGCTACTCGGAGCCCAAAGCACGACTTCTTGGGAGACCCAGAAGATGGTGCACTTGCAAATGTGCTCGGTGTCCAGGGGTCACGGTCTCAAGTCACCCACGATAGCCACGGGCCTCAGCTTTGCTGGGGACTCAGGGTAGCCTCGGGAAGTCTGAGAATCCACCTCTGGTGATGCGATGACTTCGGCATCCGACGGGAGCTTCAGTGATGCGAACCGGACAGATGCTTCTTTGGTGCCTGCCAAGCAGGGGAGTCACTCCTTGACCCCAAGGGAGATTCTTCAGTCCTCTAATCGTGAGTAGAGCGTCGAAGGTCCAGGATTCTGTTTCAGAGTTTCGTCCAGGTATAATCTAAAGTCCTAAGGACTGGGTTCCTACCTTTATTCTAAAAATAGGGGATGGACTACTCTGTGGCCCCACCTATGGGTGGGTCAGGGCAGAGGGGTGGCTACACCCCTTTCCTTTGTCCAGTTCGCGCCAAAGCAGGGGCTGCCAGCCCCTGATCCGGTTTGAACTGGGGTATGCACAGGGACACCAAATGTGCCCCCAGTGCAAGACTTCAAAGCACCCGAAAGTGCTCCCGCCCAGCCCCAATACACATTGTCCTGTCTGGGGAGGTGGTCACACCTCCCTGGGACAGGAAACCTATTGTCCAGGCCTCCCTGCCGGAGTTTCGTCCAGCAGCAGGAGGCCAGACTCGTGTCTGTGGCAGCAGCATCCATTTTGTGATGCCAGGGCTCTGGAAAGAAGTTACCGGACTCATCAGAGTTAACATGCCTTTCCCTCTAGAAGGGTGGAATGCTACCCCCGCCACCAGGATTGGCGGGGGGGTAGTATTCCAAGATGTTTGACACCAAACACGACATGTTTAGGTGCAGCCATTCCATAGTTAGCATTTTACCGCGAGGATATAATGCGTTTAAGAGTATATGGTCAGGCTGCACTACAAACAGCATCAGAGATGGTCTCCGAACGCTGCAGAGGGGCCCTGCTCATGCAGGGGCACCCTCTCACATAGGAACCATGCACTCTGCCTTTAGGATTGATAAGGCCTGCCTTAGGAGTGACTTATAGGTTTATATGTGTGTATGTATTTAGTGATATAGGTAACCTATATCACAGTAAGGGGTGCATGCACCACCTTACCCAGGCTGCAGTAGCAGACCTGTGGTGTCAGTTTGGATGGCCTTCCAGGGGTGGCATAATACATGCTGCAGCCCCTGCCAGGCCTCTGAGGTACCTATGCCCTTGGTACATAGTATACCATATACTAGGGACTTATAAGGGCACTCCAGATTCCAATCAGAGATGTGCCTAAGGCACATGGAAACCTTTTACAGAGAAAGCAGATAGACTGGGGCCCTGAATAGCAGGATCCCAGTCCAACTAAGTCATAAACCAGCAAAACACCATAAAAAAAAGTGGGGGCAACCATATAGTCAGATTCCACCTTCCTACAGCATGTATCCCGATTGACTGGACTCTGTTTCCGGTGAGTTTGTACACACTTGCCGCAACATATTCAGGGGTATGTGCACCGCCGTAGATGAGACCCCTGCGGAAGCAGCGGTTGCATCATAATACGGCGGAGGGAACTTTCCCACCCTCAGCAGTCAGAATCGGATCACGGCCGCGGCGGTCAGATGGTCGGTCTGACAGGCATCGTAATGAGGCCCTGTGTGTGGCTGTGTATGACTTAGTAAATCCAGAGTAACGCAATGTAGCGCAAATCGCTGCCTTTTGTTACTCTGCATTGAGAAGGTTTTCCATGGGTGGAGCATGGTCGTTCCCATGCATTCACCCATCAATTTTGGCACATTCCCAGATTTAACAAATATTTATAAACCTGGAAATGCGTCTTAATGGTATACCTTGTCAACAGAGGCATAACGAGGAGAAATTTCTTTATTTCTATGTGTGCTCCATTCTACAGCACAGGTAGAAAGAGAAAGCTGCCTCAAAGGACTGGTTTTGTGCAGGAAGGTAGCCCTTCAAAAAACAATCCTGCCTTTAACACTGCACCCTTGTGCCATTATGCAAGGGTGCCTGCATTGGCGCTAGGCAGAATTCATTACAGTAGTGCAGGGAGAGAGTAGGAATGCATCATATCTTACCAGATATGGTGCATTCCTGCTCTCTCCCTGTCACTAAAAAGCCTGACTCTTGACTAAACTGAAATTCACACATCCGATTCTTTTCCTGGAAGCAGTCAGAGGACAACCTAGACCTTCTCACAACCCTGCTACCTAAGTCATAAAGTTGGATCACACATGAATTGTTCATTAGAGAATTATGCCAAAAGAGACTTCTATTGACTCAATAAAAGATAGTGTGTTATACGAAACAACTGAGACTCTGGATTTCCTAGGGACCTGGGGTATCTCATAGTTTATAAGGAAGAGTGGTCCCTGAATTGAATCGTGGAGCATCACGAGTCCCCTCACTGCCAGATATATGCATTGTGGACTGTCTCCGGTCTACCGGATGTAACCCCATTACAAACCTGATGGGATTGTCCCCTACTCATTTCACATTACAATTTACTATACAACTATTTAATGTCTCAGGTCAATATTGACTAGAGTCCTGAAGATGATCCCTTAGTAGCATGACAGCAAAATTCTATTGACAGATAATTCTAATTTTGAATATACATGCTGCATATGCAAAGAATTGTTGTGTAGTTCCTATAGTACCCCTGCAGGACCTGCGCGTTTGGATAACATAAACCGTGGGCTTGGTGTTAGACTGAGTCTGTGCACCCCCACCGCATATGTTAGCCGGATTTGCATTAGCTAGCTCACAGTGCCACTAGAATCTCCTCTTATCGGGGAGAGATTAGTTTCTGGCAACCTTAGATCATGACAACCCTAATTTCTCAGAATCGTGGAAACAATGTACTACCTTTCGCTCGGTCACTCGTGCTTACTTATTCGGTTTGTCTCAGAGAGTTACACAGAATAAACAGTCTGGGCGTTTCAATAAGTATTTATTAAACAGTTGTTATTCTAGTGTAAAATATATGTGCTGCAGCAACCAGCAGACAATAGCAGAGATATATTATCAGCAGTACGATCAAAGTGAAAGGATAGAACAGTTCTACCATATTGCAATAATCATGAATACATATATGAATATAAAAGGCACTATGAAAGTGTGCGTACTCCTACGATGCCTAACTAGATGTACCTGAGTGTACCTAGCATATGTGTAGGTTTAAAAGCCTAAGAGCCAAGAATCCTTCTAGGATTTAGTCGAACCCCCATACCTGAATAGAGAGAGTGTGGGACCCCATCCTGGTCTCGAGTTGGACACCCCGCAAGGGCGGTGTTAGACCGCTGTCAGCTAGAGCGACTGCATGCAGGAGCCTCAGCGTCTCTGGTCATTGTGTTAGCATGGAAGTCTCGGTTCCCTCTGTCTTACCATGGCAAGATGTGGTGTATTTATACCCTAAAGTGTCTCGTCCCTCAGTATGGTTTGTATTGGTCTTTGTTAGACATGAGGAAGACGTCAAGGGTGAACTTTGTACATACATATTATGCGGGAGATGTAGCTGGTGAATGCTCATGCATCATTTATGAGTACATTGTAGGCCTGTGCTCTGGAAAGACCTTGCAGTGTTCTAACCACAGACTAGATAACGTTCAACCCTCAGAGCTCGTTGTGTACTGAAGGGAACTAATGTAAGTGAAAGAACATGCCTATATTAGGAGCCATGACCATAATAGGGCATGTACGAGTATGACCATAATAGGGCATATACGAGTATGACCATAATGGGGCATATACGAGTATGACCATAATAGGGCATATACGAGTATGACCATACTAGGGCATATACGAGTATTTCTACATTATGGCATATATGAACGGGTCTACATTAGGGCCTATATACGAAACATAACACCCACTCCACTTTCTAATTGGACGACAATGACCATACTTAAAATCTGGACAATTTAAAAATATTCACTTAAAAACAGCTAAAACATGGGTTTTAAAAAGACGTTAAAAAAAATGTTAGAAATGTTAAAAATTAGTTATTTCTTAGCTACCACTTGAAAAAGTCAATTCTGTCCCATTTATAAAAGTTGCATCACTATTAAGCTGAAGAAGGCCACGCTTTTCCAAGCGAAAGTGTCAATTTAGGAAAAGTTCCAAATTTTGTTCGTTTATTTATGAAACGAAGTGGAGAAGCCGAATTCTTTCCCAGGACGCGATGAGCCAATCCAAGATTAAGTGTCCTGGCTGGGAGATACAGCATTATCAGTGTTAGCTACTGCAGACGACAAATCCAACGCTTCACAGAGAACGTCAATCGCACATAGATTGAATTCGGCACTGCCAACAGTCGTTGCTGCGGCAGCTTGTGCGGCAGTTGTTACCTCGGTGCCTGTGGAGGAGCCACCTAACCCAGCAGGAGCAAATGGCACCTGTGGATTCTCAAGGAATGCATTAATCAGAATTGGAAGACGCTGGGGACAACGCAGAGCATGGGCCTTTAGGGGGTCCAGCATAGCATCTAGGTCCAGTGGCGTATCCGATGGAAATGTTAGACAGAGATCCAACGTGCATCGAAGAACAGGTAAGATGCAGTCCACCCAGACTGGTCTAAATGATAGAAACCAAGAGGCATTCAGTTCTCTTAGGCAAGGAATGCCCAGAAGCTGCACCATGCGTTCACGATATTTCCGTTCCATGAGCGTGTTCGCCATTTCCTCGGAAATGGGGCCGTCCATTGCGTAGCAGTAATATTATAATCAGGACTCCTGCAATTAGGAACAGGATAAGTGGGAGACCTCCAAAGACGCTTCCCAATACGGAGTGTATAAAATTTGGGATTACTCCGAGGACTGTCTGAAAGGTGCTTAATAGTCCTGACCCTATGGTCTTAAATGGGTGTACAATACTGCTCGTATCAGACATGTTAAAGATGTGACCCACCATTTCTGCGAAATGAAAGGGGCAGTTTGTATGTATAAGCGATTGTATCTCAGTCGAGGTCCTTGCAACTTGAAGTTCAAAGATTTCTCGATCTGAGGTTAAGGGCACGGGTTGCTGTAAAAGCATGGCTTTCAGTCTGCTCAAAGTATCAAATTGTATAAAGGAAACGTTCAACGAAGGCCATAACGGCGCCTCCCTGACTGTGTTCAGTGGTGGAAACAATACTTGCATACAGCAAGTAACCCTGGAGTTAACAGTGACCAGATAGGCGACGCCCGGAAGCATCCCACAGCAACCTTGATCATTTAGCATTAAGTAACTCCCATTCGAGAGCAGCTGGAAAACCGGCGTGATCATGGCCGCTGGGGTCCCTGACATGTGACAAGATAAGTTCGCTACCGAACCACTACATGCTCCATGTAGAGAAACATCCTGACACATGAGAGAACCGCTCAAAGCGTTCTTGCAGTTTGTACCACTCAGATACACTTCTCGATCCCCGCTCCGGCATCGATATCTATAGGGTAACTCCCAAGTTTCCTTGATGTATCCCTTACCCATCTTTTCATATTTGCCTGCCTGCCTTTGCTCAAGGCAATATTGAAACTGAAACGTAGTGACCGGCAGAGTGATTTGGCCATGAATTAGCCATTCGGTTGATGGTGATTTGGCTACAGTGAATGGTAACCTTCCCAGTTTCTCAATACGCAGCATTGTATATTTGGCTCCCCTCTGTGCCATTTCTGTCTGTTTATCGGTTAGATTGTATTCTGAAAACAGAGACGTGGTGTTTATAAAACGCAAGGGCACATAGCCTGCACGCAAACATTGCAGCTTCCAGCTTAACATCATAATAGAACGTAGCTGAGATTGCCCGTGTTGTAATAAGGCCAGATCTTGTTCTAATATGTCGATTGCCGAAGACACAATGTTGCCTAAGGAGTAAATCCTGGAGGTCAAAGTTGTTAACCCATTATCCACTACAGCTAATGCCTTCTCTAAGTTAATACGGTCTATTTCCCGTATTCTTTCTGCGGCCTCCTGTTGGGATATTTTCCAGTTTTCATTATAATAGGCATAAAGGCCAGCATATATGAAATGTTTCTGACGTGGTTTCCTTGGGCCTAGTAAAAAATCCCTAAGGTCTACATCAGGTGTGAGTAAGGTCAAGTGATGTTTCACTTCTGTGAGTGTTGCGGTTTCTAGCCAATCAAGGCACAACTTCCCAACACTATAGGATGTCACTACCCCCGGGTGTTGTCTCTGCACATAGCGAGGATCTGGCCTATGGATACTAAATCCCTCGGGTGTACCTAGGAATCTATGTTGACAAGTGTTCGTGTCAATGGGCCAAATCAGCCATCCTGTCCAATTGGGATCGGACCTGTTGTACTGCAGAATGTCATCTAATCTTACCCCATGTGTAGTTGAATTCTGCCCCCACCCATCTGTGATGGTGTTGGAAACCCAGGTGTGCTCATTTCCTTGTTCTTGGCTAGTCCAAGACAGGATGTCTGTTGCACAGTTTAATTCAGAAATATTATCTGCTGTGGAATGAGGCATGCTCTAAAAAGCGCTTCTGTTCCCTGGACTTGCCAGTTCCTAGAACCCCAGATCGATTTTAAATCTATAGTGTCCTTCCATAGGTCGAAACCCTGTGTAGACAACTGGGCCATGAAGGAAGCAGAGTAAATCTGTTTGGTGAGTGTCAACATAATTTTCTGTGCTGAAGATGTCGCCATTTTGTAATAAAATGACTTTGGGTCAGATGTGTTGAACCCTGAAAAGTATGTGAATTTCTGTGCAAAGGTTTGCGAACTACCTTTTGGAGGAGTTGGGCAGTGTTCCCACTGGGGTATTCAAATACATTTCTAGGTGTTATAGATTTGTGCAAGAAATGAGGACCATAATGTTGGTAACAGTACAATGTATCATAGTCTGAAGTATCTTCTAACATTTCATTGTTCGGAAATGCTGCAGTTTTTTCTAAATCAGACATTATATTGATTACAGTTTCAGTGTCCCAATCATCAGAAAATGTACTGGAGGTAATGATATCACTTAAAGAAATTTTAAATACATGTTTAAGCTTTAAAAGTTCAGTCGGACCGAATATATCAAAATCAATCTTGTCCCATACTATACCGTCCGGTATAGGAACTGCTGTGATGTTCACTGAAGACAAGTCTCTTGGTTCACGATGTGAAGACTGGTGTGGCTTTAAAATCAAATCGAATCTTTGGGCTGTAGAGCTTTGCTGAAGGTATCGTCCATTAATAAGCATACTAAAAGTTATTATTAAACCTAGCCAGAAAAAAAAAAAAAAATCCCAGTGATATACCATAGTTCAATCCAAGGTGACACCAGGTAAGTCTTTCTAAAAAAGTTCAAAAAGTCAGTGAGTTTCTGTTTGAGTGATTTTTTGGCTGGCGTCATTTCCGGCTCACTTGGATCCAGTGAAAATGTATCAAAGTTCATGAAATAGCCAGAAGCAGTTCGATCAATTGTTGGAATTGCATCGGGATTTGTTGAAATCAGATTTTGCTCTTGACGAGGCATGTTGACGTAGACGTCTGTAATCGGTCTGATTTCAACTTGGGTGTTAAGTTGATTTTCATTTTGAAGTCGAACTTCTTGTTAAAGTGGAACGAGTTCCATAGTATTGTTGCTTATTCCTTCATTCCTTAAAGGTGGCTCTTCAAACGTGATGAGTCTTTCTGTTTGAACTTCTTGGATTGTAGCAAGAGGAGGGCGTGTGCTACTGTGGAGTCCACGAGGCCTACTGTTTAGAATCGGCCACATAGTGTGGTTTTTAAGTCAATTGAGACAAATCTTTTCTCCTTTTTCCCGGCAAGAGGCAGCAGAAGTACAGTTCTTGTGCCTTGAATTGCTAGGACCGGTACAGACTTTCTATAGGATGGCCCAAATTCTTTCTTGTCTGCAATCTTCTCTCTGACCAGATCCCTGACTTTTGGGATCCAGACAGGTCTTGCCGTTACTGCCTTGACTTCCTCAGTGGCGGTCTGTTTTAAGTGGACGTTGCTTTGTTGTGTCCTGGATTCATTTAGATCCTGTAAAACAGCCAAACGATCATGGATATCAAATGGTTTTTCATCTGCCACTGCGCCTTCACAATCAAGATCAGGTACCCACATTCTTGTCCCAAATAGGACCTCGTAAGGAGTGACACCCCCTAGAGAGCTTCTTGGCTTATTGTTTATTGCTCGTTGGACCCCATAAAGATGATCGACCCGTCTACCGCCTTTGCCTAATACCCTAGCTGTTAAAGATTGCTTGAAGTCCTGGTTTTTCCTCTCCACAACAGAATTTCCCTCAGGATGGTACGGAGAGGAGTACCGCAATGCTACGCCCATTCCTTCCATGGCCTCTCTGTAAGCCTGAGAGCTAAACGCAGGGCCACGGTCAGAATGTAACGTGCCAACTGCGTATGTGCCGATAAAGACTCGCAAATCTTTTATAACAGTTCGAGCGTCAGCCGAGCGCTGAGGCCAGACCTTGAGGAAACTTGAGCTGGACGTACACGAAATGGCAAACTAATGCTGTCTAATAATGTTATCTGTACTGGACGTGTTGTGGTGGACCCTTTCATCTGCTTGCAGATGTCGCAGTTCCAGACATAGGGGCCGATTCCGATCTCATCGGAAGCTCTCCGAACGGGATCCGGCCGGAAAAAGTAGGAGCCGTACGCGTTTTTTCTGACCGACTCGTACATCTGTCCGACCGAGCGAGTATGATGCGAATGTTCGCGTGTGTTCCGACCGAACCGTTTCCGGATCCGAACCGCTCCGACCGACTCGTACGGAAACGAATCGCACCACGCAATGGAGACGTTATCCGACCGAGCGAGTACGGTGTACGCGTCGGACAGCAGGATCGAGTCGGAGCGTCCGGCTCGAAAAAGCTCCCGGAGCCGGACTTGGGGGGGTCCGTGCCGGACCCCCCTTCACCCGTAGCCTTACGAGTCGAACACAGGGGGACCCAAGGGCCCCCTAAACATGCATGTACGGTGCGGGTTGCACTGACGCGTACACACTGTAGGGGGCGCACTTGTTCGCGACGTACCCATTCAGTCAAAGGGAGCCCATGTACGCGTTGTGTGACCGGCTCCCATTGACTTCAATGGGAGTCCGACCGAATCGAGTCCGGCAGCATGCGGCCGCATCGTACTCGCTCGGTCGGACTGCAGGAGTCCGGCTCGGTCGGAAATCTCTCCGGATCCGGCTCGGTCAGAGAGTTTTCCGATCCCGATCGGAATCGGCCCTTTAGTCTCTAATCTGCCTTCTCATCACGGGCCACCAGTAGCGTTGTTTCAACAAGGAAACAGTCTCCCTAAGTCCCTTATGTACAGAACCTATCCCTTCGTGTGCTGCCACAATTAAGCCTTGCCTACGATACATATTTGGTATTACTCTGTCCCCCACTCCAGGAATCTGAGCATATGGAATGTTTTTTACATCTAACTTGTAGGAGTACTTGAGTGGAAATTTTTTAGATACTGCTGTGCTGCCTTTGCGTGAAGCATTGACAACTACCAAAATCTCGCCGTCTATTCTCGTTTTTGAACTAGTGATTGCAGCTATGGACGCTGTGCGTACAGCCCCCTTCGCGGCTTCATCAGCCAATGAATTCCCTTCAACGTGAACGCCATCACGCTGATGACTCAGTGTATGTATCACGTGAGCCCTTGGTAGTTCGTTTCTCAACTCCACTACCTGTTCCCATAGCATTTTATGCTTAATTGTGCCACCTTTTGCGTCTTTGAACCCGTTTTGTTCCCAATGATGTAAATATTCATTGTACGACTGTACACAGTAAAAGGAATCACACACAATTAGTGTGGGGAATTTGTATTCTGTATTTACAAGTGCCAGAATCAGTGCTTTTAATTATGCCAACTGAGCCGTGCAGTCTCCTAGAGATTGCATTTTAGTGCTACTGGGATGGAACTTTCCATCGTGCATGCAACCTTTAACGATTGCCCACACCGCGCTGTAAGCTTGCTTACTCCCTATGGCTGGTTGAGCAGATACCGTCAGTGTAAATAATGTATTCATACTGATCTAGAGGCAAAATCTCATTTGGTAGAGGATATTCTTGTTCGTATTGCAGAAATGCTTGTGTTTTTAAACTTGGATCAAATCTGTATTCAACATCCGTTGCAGTAAGAGAATTAGCCCATATTATCCATCTGGGATGTAAGGCTTTCGCATTTGGAATGCTAGCTTTTGTAACAGCTTCTAAAGCTGGTACTGGGGTCACGACAATTATGCGTTTACCCTGAGCCAGAGCTCTTTCTCTTGCTACAGCGGTCTGCACTGCTGTCAGGATTTTTTCTGTTGAAGTGAAACGCATTTCTGCGTTCGTGTACAGGTGTGATTTGTATGCGATTGGTACCGTTTCGCCTTCATTGAAAGTTAAATAAGTGTACCCGCATTGACCCGCTATTACTCGGATCACTAAGTTGCGTACGTTTACACGTGTCTGTAAATGTTTTGAAGCTATCATGTCTTCCTGTAGTGAACGTAGGATATTTGTATGTTCCTGTGTCCATTGTCTGACTGAAAAATCAGGTTTTATTAAATCGTAGAAAGGTTTTACTCTTTCTGCGTAATCCAAAATGTACGTTCGACCAAAATTTAGGAATCCCAGAATTGATTGTAAATTCTTTAATGATTTTGGAGGTTGGAGCAGCGCACATTTTTCTAAAAACTTAGCTGCTAGGCTTTTTCCTTCACTTGGCAGCTCATACCCTAAAAATAGGACATTGAGATGGGCAATTTTTGATTTTTTTAAATTAAATTTATGGCCCTCAGAGGCGAATCCCATAATAATGGTGCTCACCCTGGTCAAGTGCCTCGGTAAGTCATCGTCCGTCAGATAAATATCATCCACATAGGACAATGCTTCTTCATCCAAATTTTGGAGTAACTCTGTTACCCTTGCTGAAAACAATGCCCGGCTATTCTTATACCCTTGGGGGAGTCGACAAAATTGCCGTTGGGACCCTAGCGCTGAGAATGCGGTCAGATACCTGCTTTCAGGCGCTATGTTTTGGCAGAAAAATTCATTTGAGATATCAAGTGTTGTTTTGTATTTTTGTCGCACAATGTTATTCATTAATGCGGCACTGTGTTTTCATTTTGAACTGCAAATGTCTTTGTGCAGGTTTTTAAATGTCTGTAATCCAAAACTAAACGATATGGGGAACAAAGGATTGTTCATTGGTGAGGTGCAATTTTCTATCACCCCCTGGTATTCAAGTTGATCTAGGATCTCCCCAACTTGTTTTTTAGCTTCCTGCTTTATAGGGTATTGCCTTTGAGCATTTGGGGAAATTTTAACGGGATCACTTGATGGGTTGAATCCTCATCCAAACCAGCATGATTTTTGTACAATGCTGGAGCTAGGGCAATCGCCCACTCCTGCGCATATGCATGTTTTAAATGTATGGGAACGAGGTCGGAAAATGCTGGAGAAATTACCTTTTCTCCCTTTGGGCACTCAATGACGAATGCTGGCGGCCAGTCTTGCTCTGCTAATAGGATGTCATACCCAGATGACAGATTTTTGCAAAATAGACCTTTAACTTTCCTGGGCTTGTCCCCCTCCATCCGGAGTGTTATCTCATGTAACTTATGTGGGACACTTACCCGAGTATCAGGTGTTTCCACCGTGATATACTTACTCAACTCCGCTGTCACCAGAAATTCCTTCAGGTTCTGGCGAGCTATCGTTACTTCTGCTGCGCTGTCTAGCTTCGTCAGAGCCCATTCCCCGTTCAGAAGCTGTGTCCTCAGAATTCTGGGCATGTCTGATCTTGAGACCTGCTACCTTCTTCTTTTTGAACTGAGGTTTTTGTTTCTGTTTATCTTCTTTTTTAGGTGCGTAGTCCGCAGCGCGTTGCATGCCTCTGGACTTTGTACGCTCCTCTTGTCTGTGCTCTGACCATCCTTCCCTCTCGGAGTTTTTTGATGAACCCTGACAGGAACGAGAGGAACGTGTATCAGTATCCTGATAACTGTCAGGTTTCCTAATATTATCCCTATTCCTGAGGTTATACCTCCTTTCAGAGGGCTCCTGTTGAGGAGACCTGCCTCGGGATTGAGATCTGTTGTCTTTAGACTTTTGTTGCTTTTTATTTTCCCACTTCTTCTTAGAAGAAGTAGGTGTCTGCTTTGTAGTGTCATTTTCAGGACTGCCCACCAGTTGTGGTTTTAATGCCTTCCCACCTAGACTGTCTCTGCCTAATTCTGCATATGCAGTTTCAATTATTTTGGGTAGTTCGTGTCGTTGATCTATTGGACTGAACTCCCTTAGGCGTTGGCGGATCACCACTGAAGCTGCTTCCCCCTTAATGTTAGCTAGTATTATGGCTGATACCTGATCAAAGTTGTTTAGTAACTTCATCCCTAAGTTTAGGGCAGGCTCTGCTCCGTACTCATTTTGTATCTGTCTCAATACGTCTGGCACTACTGCTAAGGACGGGAAACCATGTGTTCTGGTATATATGGCAGCAAAGACTGAACCCCAAGAGGTGCAATCCTCTACTTGTGGTGTGATCCCCATGGGCAAGCAGAATGTTAGAATTCTGTGTTTATCATAGGTGGTAGTATTCGGGAATACCGCCTCAAGCTGAGTTATTTTCTGAGCTATCCAGAATGGGATTTGTTCGCGTTTTGCGGGCATTTTGCCCATTACCGTGTGTAATGTTTGAGGAGTAATTTTATTTCCTGTACCCTGAGCTGGAGAACTATTTGCTGCACCTGGTGCAGGTTGGATTGTTAAAGTCCTCATGATGAATTGTGTCAGGTTTCTGTAGATTTTAATTAAATCTCTGTGTTGTATGAGTAATTCTGGCTGTGGCATTGTTCCAATGTCAGGGTGCGGTGTGTAAGCCGCTAGTATAGGCCATGTGGCCCCGTCTCCTCCGAGCGGGCCTAACCTTACTCTGTTTCTTATGTGGGGTAGGGCGCCATTAAATCAGTAATAATGTTCCTGGTAAGTGAGTGGAATCTCCATGTCCTCAAAAGGGGCATATTCCGGTGGTGCATCTCCTGCTATATAGTAGTGAAATGTCTTTGTTATGGCATGTGCTGCTGGGAATGTAACCCATGAATAGAACACCTCTGTTTTGTTTGATTCGTGTGCCTCAATCACGAAAACTACCATGCCACCCCTAGCTTGTAAACCATTTTTAATAGTCTTAGGGTGACTGTCATTCTGAATTTTGGTGCAATCTGTATTGCATTTTCGGGTGGTTCTCCGGCTGAGACCTGCAGATTTATTCTTTCTTCATCACTCTCAGTCATTTTGAAAAGAAAAGCTTTTCCAAGAGAACTTAGTTAAACGTTTTATGCACAATTTAGGAACTAAATGTCCTTCAAGCTTGATTAACCAACAGCCGATAAATAGGATATCTCGCATACTCAGCTGTGGCGGAGTTTGTGCCCACCCACTCCAGACGTCTCTGGGGTTTTGTGAGTACGTTCTCTGAGAATAGCACGACTGAACTACTCAGATTCTACTGTTAAATAAGTACCCAACCAACGTTGGCGGCGCCATGTCGTGTAGTTCCTATAGTGCCCCTGCAGGACCTGCGTGTTTGGATAACATAAATCGTGGGCTTGGTGTTAGACTGATTCTGTGCACCCCACCGCATATGTTAGCCGGATTTGCATTAGCTAGCTCACAGTGCCACTAGAATCTCCTCTTATCGGGGAGAGATTAGTTTCTGGCAACCTTAGATTATGACAACCCTAATTCCTCAGAATCGTGGAAACAATGTACTACCTTTCGCTCAGTCACTCGTGCTTAGTTATTCGGTTTGTCTCAGAGAGTTACACAGAATAAACAGTCTGGGTGTTTCAATAAGTATTTATTGAACAGTTGTTATTCTAGTGTAAAATATATGTGCTGCAGCAACCAGCAGACAATAGCAGAGATATATTATCAGCAGTACGATCAAAGTGAAAGGATAGAACAGTTCTACCATATTGCAATAATCATGAATACATATATGAATATAAAAGGCACTATGAAAGTGTGCGTACTCCTACGATGCCTAACTAGATGTACCTGAGTGTACCTAGCATATGTGTAGGTTTAAAAGCCTAAAGCCAAGAATCCTTCTAGGATTTAGTCGAACCCCCATACCTGAATAGAGAGAGTGTGGGACCCCATCCTGGTCTCGAGTTGGACACCCCGCAAGGGCGGTGTTAGACCGCTGTCAGCTAGAGCGACTGCATGCAGGAGCCTCAGCGTCTCTGGTCATTGTGTTAGCATGGAAGTCTCGGTTCCCTCTGTCTTACTGTGGCAAGATGTGGTGTATTTATACCCTAAAGTGTCTCGTCCCTCAGTATGGTTTGTATTGGTCTTTGTTAGACATGAGGAAGACGTCAAGGGTGAACTTTGTACATACATATTATGCGGGAGATGTAGCTGGTGAATGCTCATGCATAATTTATGAGTACATTGTAGGCCTGTGTTCTGGAAAGACCTTGCAGTGTTCTAACCACAGACTAGATAACGTTCAACCCTCAGAGCTCGTTGTGTACTGTAGGGAACTAAAGTAGGAGAAAGAACATGCCTATATTAGGAGCCATGACTATAATAGGGCATGTACGAGTATGACCATAATAGGGCATATATGAGTATGACCATAATAGGGCATATACGAGTATGACCATAATAGGGCATATACGAGTATTTCTACATTATGGCATATATGAACGGGTCTACATTAGGGCCTATATACGAAACATAACAGAATGATGCATTATATTATGTAATTTGTACACATGTATCACAAGAATTTGGGCATTGAGCACCCTCTTCACCTCACTGATCCCTAATTGCCTTTTTGATTTGCTTCTTATCATTTATGTTAAAGACATTGATTAATACAATTATTTATATTTTAATAAATAACCTTCGCTTGTTTAATAATATTCCATTGGGACAACTGTTCCTTATAAACTTCTCAGTGAAAGATAGCAGAATGTAGATTGCTGACAAAGTTAAATTGATGACACATGAGCTAGCCTCTCTGAAATTGCGAAAAGATGTATCCACCAAGAGAATATCAAAGGTAAAAGACCAGCTTGAACACATGAATCAGGTTCCAACTGGGGTCACGATTTATAAAGTAATTACAAGAAATCAGTCATCAGGTTATTATGTATTCCCAAAAGTGCAGAAAACGAGTATATATCATCCTTCCTATAGACGTTTTAAAAAGAAGGTGCAGACCCGCAAGCTGATAAGATAGCTGGGAAGTTGGTTTGTGAAGACCTGCATGAGTAAGCACAAAAACCACCAACACCTTGCAAGCCCTCCAACTACTGTCCTCTCCAACATTCTACTTCCCCTGACCTCACAGTGCCTCATGGAGATTGAAACAACCTGCATGAGATCAAACCCCACACTTCTTCCCCCCTAAAATATTTCAAAACACTTCAAAGGTAAGTAATACACATAACATGGTAAATAAAAGTTAGTAGTACAATAGAAACAACATAGATACGATTAAACAAAAGCATTAAAGTAGCAAACCTAAATAACAGTTAAGAATATTTACATGGTATTAACCTGGAACCCAGTATAAAGAGCACATCAATAGTATACATGTGTACAATGAGATCAAGAATAATCAGCGCACTCAAATTTCACTAAACTTCTCTAAACTCATAGGCATGTGCCTTTCTGATTGCCTGCATGTAACAGGACCCCTGTGCTCTCCTGCCCGCTTAACATCTTGATCGAAATGCTTACGTACGAATCCATCCATATTGTGAGGTATTAAAGCAATCTTGTCCTTATTCCAAACTTTGCCATCACTAATATGTACTATGGACAACTTCTTTCGATGTGCACAGGATTTGAGGTCTTGGACATCCCTTTTGCCACTATACCAGGCTTTTTAATCCTCACTCAACGTCCAACAGACAAATCTCAAACATGTCTCTGTACATGCAAGTTTGCATATGCACTCTGGACTTTCTTCGTAACATCCAAATTATTTGACAACCTCGATGCATCAACTATATTTTGGTCCATCCATTCCCTCTTCAACTTGGTGCCTGGAGTGCGACCTCTCAAGAATATGAATGGTGATGCACCGGTGGAAGCCTTAGGTGTTGACCTATAGGCTCGTAACATGTCTACCACAACCATTTACCAATCAAGTTTGTTAGCAACTGCCAACTGTAATTGAACTTCCAAGTTATGGGTGAACATCTCAAGCAAACCATTGCTCTTGAGATGGTTCAATTAAGTTTAATTCAAAGGATGTTTCAAAATGTTTTAATGCCAGATTAAACTAACTGGCTGCCATTGCCTATAACTATTTCACTAGGAAACCAGTCCTTTCTGAGCTTATTCTATAAAATCTGGGTGAAACACTTGGTATAGATGTTGTTCACAAACCAATCTCCGGCCATTTTGACATAAAGTCTATTAGCACAATGGCATATTTAGAATGTAACGCACACAAAGAGGAGTAGTGTGTATGAATCTCTTCGAGAGGTGGCACGTGCTTCGTGAATAAACACTGCCCTCACTCACAAAATTGTGACATGCTTCATCATCAGGCTTGCTTACTATACACCCCTGCGCAGACCAACGCCTGGGGTGGAGCAAAAGGGAGGGTAAGACAATACAAACATATAAAAATAACAATGTGGGTAATGGATCCTGTGATCACCGAAAGAAAAAGTGCAGTGAAGATTAAAACTAGTTCAGTGGTGTCTTTTGTAAATATTTTATTCCAAGATCCACTGACTAGGAATAAAAACGTGAAGGTTGGTGGTGACAGGAAAGTATTAGGAGTTTCTTAACCCCTCCTTACTGCCAAGTTGTCGACATGTTTCAGCTGTTGGAAATGTGTCTACAGTTACAGGTCACCACAGCATTCATCAGGACCTTTCAGATCCCAGTTTCTAAGAACCCTCAATGCCCCTAATTGGGAGTCACCGGAACCAGTTGTTCATGGAGAGAGTAACACAGTCCTGTTAATCTGTGGGTAGAGAAAATAGGAAAAAATAGTGGAGTCAGTCATACCCGGGTACCAGTTGTAAACTACAGCAAGTATCACTCCTTCCAACCAACCAGCACTCTTTTTATCGAATGTGTATAATTTATACCTCCACGGAGGCCTGGTACCACCTCTGTATAACAGAAACAAAAGCATGGCAATATCATGCTTCATCTTCAGGTGTACCTAGTCAGACCTATCACGCTTGCTCGTCCATACAATATGCTCCAAAGGAACCGTACTCTGCTGGGGCAAAAGCCCCCCACGCTCTCATTTCCCATCTCCATCTAAGGAAAAGAAACACTCAACACACTGAGTTTACCATTAGCCATGCTTAAACTGGTGAGTAAGAGGAGGAGATCCCCTGTAGTCACACTCTGGGGAAAAAAATAAAAACATGAAGGAGACACAGTTTAACAAAATGATTGTTATGCGTTCTGAAATATGTCACGGCTGTCCACATTCTCAACAACCCTGATAGGTTTCTTATGCACTGAATCAGAGTTCTGTGTACTATAATGCCCAGGTGTCATTTGTGGAATTTTGAAACTCCAATTGCCCTTCCGCCAAAGTGCGTGAATGATCCCGGCATTCCTGTTCGTGATAGATCGTGAAATGCCTTGTTCGCGGTGATATGAATTAGTGTGCCGATCTTAAAAGCACACGTACATATATAACCCCCTTAGTAGCTAACCGCTGTTTTGAAATGGGGCGGTTTGCGTATATGGACCCGTCGTTCCATGCGGCCCCCCTCGGCCTACATGCCCTTCCCCATAGCTCATTACTACTCCAAGGGTGGTGCTCCTCTTCAACCTCTTGTCCCGTGCTCGCCGTGTAGGGATACCGGCAGCCGGGCGAGGCTCCTCTTAGTGTGTTAGGGAGCAAGGTCACGTGATGACGTCTCCTAGCGTCCTCGCGTCACGTGACCGCGTCCATCCGATGCTCGCCCAGGTAACCATGGGGACTGCAGCGAGATCCGCTTGCAGTTTCCACTACCTGTTTTTGTTTTTTTTAAACTTTATTCAAAAACCACGAAATTGCGGGGACCCCGGTGCTAAGGATAGGTATATATATATGATATAAATTACAATAGTTACGTGGTGAATTGGAAGTTCTATGTCTTTCCACGTACTACCTGTGAAGCTCAAAAAAGAGCATCAGAGGTGTAAAGTAAAAAAACAGCTGTTGGATGGTGCCCAGATAGGTTGTCTGGATTCATAATTCTCTAAGGATCTATGTTACTAGTTGTTCTTAGATATATCTCCATAGCTTACTTTTGAATTAAGTCATATGTCCCTAGGGCGTCCCAGCGACTTGTTGAGACGAAATGACGACTTCGTAAGTTACGAGGTAAAGGTAAACAAAGCTCCACCCTGGGTAGACAAAAATATATAAAAGTTTTTATATATGTCAGTGGGTGCAAATCATGTATTTCTGACAACTAGTCTCTGTATCCATTATACTTGGTACCCATGTTATTAACGAATTATTGTATTCCATTGGATGTTGTCGTTTAGCCCGTGTATATGGCTCTTCAATCTGTAAACCCATTTCTGTTCCATGAGCAAAAGTGCCCTCTTTTTGTCCCCTGAGTGAGGTTGGAATCTTGGTTTATCTAGAACCGTCCACGTTAGGTCATTCTCTGTGTGGGCATTTTCCAAAAAGTGTTTTGTCAATTGGGTATTAGTTTTTTTGCACCTAATGGTGCTTCTGTGTTCCGTAATGCGTGTTTTCACCTTACAGGTGGTCATCCCTATTTACTGCTTCTGACAGGGGCAGGTAATCAGGTAGATGACATGATCAGAGTTGCAGTTAGTATGTACCCTCTGTTCCCAGGGTGACTGTAGACCCACCTCCACCCTCTTGGTGTTTCTGGTCAAATGGCATACATCGCAAGAGCCGCATCTGGTGTGTCCTGTGACTGGTGGTAGTGTGCCTTGATGCCACGTACCAGCTGGTTTCTTAGCAGTTGGTATTGTATGGATTAACATATCTTTTAAATTTGCACTCCTTTTAAAAGAGGACAGAGGCTTCTCCATGCTCAATACGTTTGAATTTAGGATCCGCCAGTTTTTTCAGATGAGTTTCTTGAGGTTAGAATGATCCCCTAAAACATTTATTTTACCTGTGGTATCCAAAGCCCCCTTAGACCAAGGAATAGTAGGAGAATCTATGGGAACAACAGGAAATGGACTTGTAGTATGAGGTTTGTCACTGACAATACAGAGACAACAATATCTAAAAATTTCTTCAGCAACATTCCCTTCAAGGCACAAATTCTGATGTGACCTTCATGAGCTAGTTCTAAGACCTTTCTTCTTAAAGATGACACAACAAGCTGAACCAATCTCCGAAGCAAACCATCTTCACACGTCAAGTCAGATTAAATTTGTGCATATGGTCTGATATCATTTGCTAAACTCTTTGTAATCGGCCAACCTAATGCTATCCAAGACATAACTTTCTTTAAGAAATCATCACCATCGAAGTCATCTCTCCACTCTATCAGTTAAAACACCATGTAATAGTCTTCCCACTAGTTTCTTGAACATCCTCTTTCATTATCATCCCAATCTAACTTATGGTTGTCTTCCAGGGGCAACATGCAAAGAAAATCAGCAACCATGTTCTTTTTGCCTGTTACATATTCAATGCTATAATTGTATTCCTGCAAGCAGTATTGCTATTTGGCAATTCTGGAAGTGGCTTGCCACCACTTTTGGCACTGGAAGGTCAACTAAGGGTTTGTGATCAGTATGGTTGATAAAATGTACCCCCTTCTAACACATACATTGGAGAATGTTAAGAACAACACCACAAAGCTAAAGCCTCCTTCTTAATAGTAGAATAAGTGTATTCCTCTCCTCGAAGGGTGTTGGAAGCATATACAATTAACTCTTCACTGCCATTATTTCTAATTTGCATTAACACTGCACCCAAACCAAAATTGCTAACATCAGTAATGAATATACTAGTATATGTGGTATTGAATGATTTCAATGGTTTAGCATCAATATTTTTTTTATTTTTAGGAAAGTATTTTGACATTGTTTATCTCATTCATATAAACTCCTTTTTAATAGATTCCTCAACTGGTTAATAAAGTCAAAAAGATGGTAACAAATTTAGATTAAAATTCATCTAAGGAAGATCTGAGTGGATCTTTATTGAATGGAGTAGAGCATCATTTTTATCCTTTATGCAAATCATGTTGGATTCAGTCTTTCTCATAGAAATGTGATGATCTAAGTAATTCACACCTGGTGGGGTGAATTTGCATTTTTTACTGCCAAGAGTTAAATCTTTTTTCTTGGAAAATCTGTAGTACTTTCAGAAATCTGGAATTGTGTTGTTCACTGTCATGACCATAAATCATTATATTGTCTTGAAAATACAGGAACCCATCTCAAGGTTTGAACATTTCTTTTATTAGCGATGCTAGACCAAATGGCGTTTGTACATAGCAAAACGCACCCTCAGGTGTAACAAAGGAGTAAGATGACTGGATTTCTCACACAGTACCGCCTGATTTTATGCAGCAGACATGTCCAAAGTGATAAAAACAGTAGTGTCGTTAAGAGTAGATAAGATCTCTGAAAGGTTGGGTAGAGGTTCCCTGTCTACCCAAGTATTGTGATTAAGACCGCATAAGTCAATATAAAGATGTATTGAGTTGTCACCCTTACGTGCCAAAACTATTTGTGCCAACCATTCAGACCCTTCAATGGGGTGAATTACATCCAACTTAAGAAGTTTGCCCAATTCTTTGTGTAAATCTCACCTACATACTTTGTGTACTACGGGAATGTTCTTTTATTTAAAACTATTCTATGCTGGAAACCTTTTAGTTTGCCAAGATTATCTGAAAGAAAACAGCCAGAAACCTCTCTACCCATTGACTGGCTATTACTTTCATACACATTATTTTAGATTTAGATATGAAACAATCAGGGTGATTGGGGTCCAAAATGATATCCAGTTCCCATTGATTGTTCCACTCTAACAAATTAGAACCCTCTTTTGCTACATAAATAGTACATTTAGCATTCTTGTCCTCAAATTAAAGTATTCTTCAAATTGCCCTTGCAGCTCAATTATTTTATCTCACAAAAAGGCAACTGGATGGTGTATTGTGAAAACACAACAAAAACATGGAGGGAAGGAAGGGAAGGAAGAGGCACTCATGCGTTAAGATGAAAACCCTCACTCACCCTAGGGTGACATGCTTCATCATTGGGTTCCCTCTTCACACTGGGACCGCAAGTTACCCAGTGTGGGCTACAACTCCCCTGTAGGAGAGGAGCGCGAGGTGTTTTGATGTCATCCAATCTAAGGCTATGAGTGAGGGGCAGAGTGCAAAACAAAACGTAGCTAAATGTGAATTAAAACTATCTCCTGGTGGGCAAGATCAATCTTTATTGGTGCCCCCAAGGGACAGGTTAAAATAGGCTAAGTGAATAATAGGGTTATGGATATTTCCCTATTAGGATCAGGTCAACATGTTTCTGCCTCAGTAGACCCAAAGGTTCTTGGCAATCCTCAGGACCATTTTTTATGTCACTCTGCTAAAATTGTGCCAAAATAATAATAATCGTAAATGAATACCATACTTTTACTGGTATGGGAGTTAACAGTGGTACCAGCTTCTAATCAGGTCCACTGGCTGTAAGGATATAAAAACACATGTCAAAACACAGTATGCTTCATACCAGTTGCCAATGTTGACAAAACACCAGTGTCCCTCACCAGCACTGCAAAAACGTGTAGGTGCAAAATATATGATTTATATAAGGTCTCACCAATTTCGAAACTATTAGTCATACTCCACCATCATAAGTCCTTTTGTAGCAGGTATCAGGACTCTAAAGGTGTATAAAATCATAATAACAGTTGACAAAGTGTAGCCACTCTCTTCTGGTTATCTCCATCTTTCAATTTAAATAAATACTGAATACTTAAGATGCACGCACCAAGGTGTCTCGATACTCTATCAAGGTAAACCGACTGTAGAAATTTCCCATAGTGCCCATACTATGATATGTTGTGCAGGTTCGAACTTCGTTGTGAATTTTAAATGCTACCTAGCACATTATGCGCTTACATCTATGTGTTTAGTGAGTCCACAGTGCATTTTTTAAATTAGTGCATTACGAGAAGCTTCACGATCCATTATATATTAAACAGGCAAGCCATTGGCACGAAGCCAGTGGAAAAAACTAAAATAATCGGACCACGCCCTGTAACAACATAGACAGTTAGTATAACGCAGAAGCGTTACCATTCACAATTTACGCCTTACAAAATGCGGGACACGCCCCGTAAAACTACAGACAGTTAGTATGCTGCAATAGCGTTAAAATTAAATGCAAGCTTTTTTAAATAAGGGGCGCGCCCCGATGGGCGCCTTACCTGTATCCTGACTCCGACCGCATGAATGAAAGGCTTGAGGGGGAAAACAGGCTACTGTCATCTCTCTTTTAGCGCGACCTGGCGGAAATGACCACATGATCCATTTCCGCTATTGTCAAAAGGATGCTGGGAAATGTAGTTCCCTATGTGCTATGTGTTCCAAATAGCAACATCCGCATCAAGGGACCACTCACATCCAATTGTATGTCAGGAAATCATTAAAACATTGTCATGTATGACCTACGTTGCGGCTACAAAAAGGAATTATAATATCACAGACATGACGTTTGAGGAAAAGCTAAGTACATTTGGGCCTCATTTATGAAAAGTGACGCATCGCTGCGTGAAAACAGCGATGCGTCACTTTTCATTGCGCCCTCCTTGCGACATACTGGATGCGTCATATTTATAGTATGACGCATCATGTTGCAAGGAGTTACAGATATGTCAGTTTTTCTGACGTATCTGTGGGCGCAAAAATGACGCATTGCTGGAGTGTGTCACAAAAGTGACGCAACTTCAGCAATGGGTCATTTCACATGGGCAAGTCCCATTTCAAATGTGCCTGCATCAGTCTTACGCCTGCTGTGAGGCAGGCGTAAGATATTGACGAATTTGCATCCTAGAAGTGGCGCAGTGAAATCTCATAGATTTCACTGCGTCACTTCTACGAGGCTTACTTGCGTCAGAAGGCCCACCCTGCATACATTATACCTGGCGCAGGTATAATGTGGCGCAGGGGTTTACAAAGTGACGCATCTACCTAGATGCGTCACTTTGTAAATATGACGCAACATGGCGCATTTTTTACGCCGCTGGTGCGTCACAAAAAGTGACGCACCGGTGGCGCAAAAGTGACACAAGGGCTCATAAATAAGCCCCATCGCATATAAGTCAATATTGTGTGTTGTGGTAGTTACATAAGCCACGGGCCAGCTATCTCAAATAGGAGGATCAACTCACATATACAGGAGGGTAACAAGTCTCGTATTAAGCAAGGTCACAAGCATGATCTTCATGTAGTTTGAATACAGCATGGGGGTGCAACCTCCATTCCGGTGTACACCAGATATATTATAATGAACACCAAGGGATATCGTCGTTAAGTCCTAACGTGTGACTCTGGGTACGGAACACCCGACGTTGTTGCCTCTGGAATAGGACCTTCTCAAGGGGATACATTAGTGTATCATATTTGGGTTTGTCAAGGACCACCCAAGACAGATCGTCCTCTGTGTGGCCCATTTCCCAAAAATGTCTAGTTAGTCATGTATTTGATTTCTTACATCTAATAGAAATGCGATGTTCTACAATCCTATGTTTGACTTTACTTGTGGTCATGCCAATGTATTTAAGAGAACAAGGGCATGTAATCATATAAATGACACCCCATGAATTACAATTGGTATGGTTGGTCAAATGCCATGGTGTCCGTAGGCCCAGTTCTAGTTGTATAGTGTGTTGTGTAAAAGGACACACCGAGCATGACCCACATGGGAAATGACCTACCACAGGGGGTCCTCTCCACAGTGATTGTTGTGTCTCCTGCATTGATCTACATCTAGCTCGTGTATGCACTAACAGGCCCTTTAAGTTTCTACTCCGTTTAAGAGCAAACAATGGTCTGTCAAGGAACAACTCTCCTTTGTTTAGGATATGCCAGTTCTTATTAACTGCTTTTTTGATGGTGTCTGTGAGATGGCTAAATGTGGTCACACATACCAATCTATTGGTCTTCTTAAGATGTGTCTCCAGAAGAGCCTCCCTATTATTATTGTGTGCTCTCTTAGCCGCTCCACGCACTAGATGGTCAATTATTTTACAACCATAAGTAAAACTCCTGATGTTTGAAGGTCATAAGTCCTAAAGGTGGAGTTTCCTAAAGATATCTGGGCCAATTAATGTAAAAGGAGATCAAGAATCAGCCATCACTTGCACATTTACATCATTCATATTAATATTACAATAATGAGGTTTCCTTTTGAAAGATTTGAATGTGGCTTGAAATTGAGCATTATCCTTAGTATTATTGTGATTAGAACCTTCAACTATTGTCAAAACAACATCATTATTATCATCAAAAACATTAGATTCATATTCATCAAGTTGAACAGCCATTGTTTTCGTACACTGTAAAACATTCTCGCAAAATGTCCTTTATAATTACATTTAAAGCAAATTTGAGATAAGGCAGGACATGACTTTGCAGAAGCTAAATGTGACTTGCTACCAAATCTGAAACACATGGGATTCACAGTATCTTTCTTAACGTCACATGGACGTTGTTCAGATGTGCTCAACTGCCTTTTTTATACCCTTGCCCTCTTCCTTACCTTATCTTTGCTACAAAGTACATTCACTTCCTTTGCAGGAGATACTTCAGTGGGAGTTGATAGTTCCTTAAAATAGGCATCTGAGTTTTTGATAGTCCTAGCAAGAGTTATAGCATACCCAACATCTGGATCTTCCATTGACAATAACCTTTCTGGTATCTTTCTTTTGTTGGTTCTTTCAATTAATTGATCTCATATGCTTTCATACTTAAACTCTTGATAGTTACAAGTAGTGGCTAGTTCAAGTAATTCTGATGCAAAGTCATCTATGAATCTTCTTGTTGTTGTGTTGTTGACTTCTTTGTAAAAACATGTCTTTCTAAAATTACATTTTTGCACAGTAAGAATCCTCTATCCAAAGTCTTGATAGCGGAGGCATACTCATCAGCTACTTTCACAAGTACAAGTAAAATTGATCTGCCTTCAGGACCCAAATTACATTATTAAAGAGCATTCTTTCACTTGTTGTTGCAGGTATTTTGACCAATAGCATCCAAATACGCTTCAAATATTTCTTTCCAATTAAGCAAATCTAAAGGAGGGTTTCCTGAATCCGTTAAAAATGGAGTTTGAGCAGATATGCTATCCACAGTGGAAAGTAGAGGATGAAGAAGACAAAGAAAGTATGAAAACTCCAGTAAACAATACTTTTATTCCGCAGACTGTAGATATAGACTTAAAGTAGACTGCAGATACACTTCTTAAAAGAATTGTCAGTCAGAAAATATTTGAGGCAAAAAATATGCATATTATGTATTGATTTTTTAACAGGAAAGTGACAATATTTCTATTGGCTTAAAACAGGAGAATTGTCATAGAAGAGTAATATATGATGAAATGCACTCAATCCAAATTGGGGGATATGTTTTTTAAATTATCAACAATCACCCCTCAGGAGAATACCGGGAACAACCATCTCCATGGGCCCCCACACCTCCTAAAAGCTGGAAGGTATTCATCCCACTCTCGGAGGAAGGCATATCTGCTCTGCTGGCTGCATCCAAACCCTCCTCCCACCTTGCTGTGCCCCTTTCAGCATTCCTGGCCAAAAAACTCAATCACGCCCTAACCCCCTCTGGTCAAAGACTATAAACAGCTCCTTGATGACTGGAGTGATGACAGACTGCCTCAAACTCGGTCAAGTCACTCCAATGCTCAAAACAACTGATGGAGACCTGAATGACCTCAATAACTTCAGACATGTCTCCAATCTCTCCTTCCTAGCCAAAACTCTAGGGAGATGTGTTCTCAATCAATTAAACCAACACATCAACGACAGCAATCTCCTGGATCCTCATCAATTGGGCTTCAGTAAAGGATGCAGCATTGAAATAGCTATTCTGAACATTATAGATGACCTTCACAAATACCTAGATACAGACGGATGGTGCCTGCTCATACTCCTAGACCTATCTGCAGCCTTCGACCCGGTTGACCACAAGCTCCACCTGGAGTCCCTCCAAAAAAGAACTGGCACAGAAGGGGTGTTCTTACAATGGTTCACATCTGTTCTACAAAACCGATCTCAACAAATAAAAATAAACAGCCTGACCTCTGACACAACAGCAATTACCCGGGGTGTCCCCCAAGGCTTGGTCATCTTGCCCTCACTGTTCAATATCTATATGGAGCCCCTCACAGTCATTCTCAACCAAGCAAATATCCCCTTCCATCTATATGCAGATGACACCCAGCTCTACACAGAAATCTCCTCACTTGACGACATCCACTGGTTAAATGCCACCCTCAAAGAAGTCCAACACTGGCTAGCCCACAACCACCTAAAACTCAACCAAGATAAGACTGAAATTCTCCTCATATCAAAAACAAATGCAAGAATGGCTAAAATTCATTGATTCTCTTAACTACACACTATCCCTAGCGGACTCCGCCAAATCTCTAGCAATCACACTGGACCCTAACCTGACTATGAAAGACCATATAAAGAATAGTGTAAAGAGTGCACTTTACAACCTGAAGCTTCTGCACAAAATCAAACCCTACCTACCACCGAATGACCTCAAATCCGTCACGCAAGTGATGGTGTTGCCTAGATTAGAATACACAAATGCCATCCTCACAGGAACTGCGAAATTCCAACTCAACCCCCTTCTAACCAACCTCAATGCAGCAGCCAGAATGATCACAGGAATCAAAAAATCCGACCACATCTCCCCTGCCCTGAAAGAACTGAACTGGCTCCCAGTTGATGTTCGCTGCAGTTTTAGAGCGGTCTGCCTATCTCACAAAGCCCTTCACATGGGAAAATCAGCTTAACTCGCCTCTAAACTCAAAAATGTTGTTCAAACAAGAAAACTGAGGAGCTCAAACACCCAACTCCTCATTCCGCCGAAAACTCAGGAACAAAAAACCCAGGCAACCTCCTTCTCGAGCAATACCCCAAAAATCTGGAACTTCATCCCAACACGGATCACTGACAGAATTTCGACAGTCAGAATATCGAGGTACAAAAATATCGACACAAAAATATCGATGTCAAGAATATCGAAGTCCTATCTACATAATGGTAAGTACAAAAATATCGGGAAAAAAATATCGTTGTCAAAAATATCGTTGTTAAAAATATTGTTTGTTTTAATGTTTAAAAAATAATGTACAATAAAGTAAATAATACATATAATTAAAAGAAACATAGTTAAAATTATTTTAAAATGTTTAAAATTATAACTAATACATATAATGTAAAAATAAATTAAACATATATATATATCAAATATAATGTATATACTTACTTAATAATATTTATAAATAATTATTTTAATAACTTATAAATTGTTAAAAACATAATAAAAATTATAAATACATCTATTTACACATGAACCAATAATATAAATAAAAAATATATATAACAAATTAAAAAATTAGAATATTTTTAATCTTTTTAAAATACATTATACACTACATTAACTAAAACAGTAGAGAAAATATTGGCTAGCGGAGAGAATAAAATTACTATTCCTACTCCAGCGAGTGCAACAGTAGGGAAAGTGTTGGATAGCGTAGGGGTAAAAATTACTATTCCCACTCCAGTGAGTGCAACAGTAGGGAAAGTGTTGGATAGTGTAGGGGTAAAAATTACTATTCCCACTCCAGTGAGTGCAACAGTAGGGAAAGTGTTGGATAGCGTAGTGGTAAAAATTACTATTCCCACTCCAGTGAGTGCAACAGTAGGGAAAGTGTTGGATAGCGAAGGGGTAACAATTACTATTCCCACTCCAGTGAGTGCAACAGTAGGGAAAGTGTTGGATAGCGTAGGGGTAAAAATTACTATTCCCACTCCAGAGAGTGCAACAGTAGGGAAAGTGTTGGATTGCGTAGGGGTAAAAATTACTATTCCCACTCCAGAGAGTGCAACAGTAGCGAAAGTGTTGGATAGCGAAGGGGTAAAATTACTATTCCCACTCCAGTGAGTGCAACAGTAGGGAAAGTGTTGGATAGTGTAGGGGTAAAAATTACTATTCCCACTCCAGAGAGTGCAACAGTAGGGAAAGTGTTGGATAGCGTAGGGGTAAAAATTACTATTCCCACTCCAGAGAGTGGAACAGTAGGGAAAGTGTTGGATAGCGTAGGGGTAAAAATTACTATTCCCACTCCAGAGAGTGCAACAGTAGGGAAAGTGTTGGATAGCAGAGGGTTAAAATTAATACTTATCAATTAAATAATTTTTTTAATTAAATAACCAATTAATAATTAATTAATAATACATTATTTATAAATAATAACAAATAAAAATTAATACTTACTTCATTATAATTAAATCTTCCCACTCTATCCCCCTATAAACCCACAACCTGCTCCTAAAATAAATAACACAATTAATATAATTATCAATTAATCAATTAATAAAATTAATTACCAATTAATAATTAATTAACAATAAATTAATTATCAATACCAATAAATAAAAATTAATAATTACTTTATTAAAATTAAATTACTTCCCACCCTATTCCCCTATAAACCCACAACCCGCTCCTAACAAAAATGATCACGATTAATATAATTATCAATTAATCAATTAATAAAAATAAATTATCAATTAATAATTAATTAACAATAAATTAATTCTCAATACCAATAAATAAAAATTAATAATTACTTTATTAAAATTAAATTACTTCCCACCCTATTCCCCTATAAACTCACAACCCACTCCTAAAAAAATTAACACAATTAATATAATTATCAATTAATAAAAATTAATTACCAATTAATAATGAATTAACATTACATTATTTATCAATACCAATAAATAAAAATTGATAATTACTTTATTATAATTAAATTACTTCCCACCCTATTCCCCTATAAACCCACATCCCGCTACAGAACTAAAACGCAAAATGTAATTAAAAATAATTAATAATTTCTAAAAATGATTCATTATTTACTATAATTAAATTACTTCCCACCCTATTCCCCTATAAACCCACAACCCGCTACGGAACTAAAATGCAAAATTTACTTTAAAAAACATTAATAACTTCTAACAATGTAATACATATATTTAAAAAATAATACAATACTTAACAGAAAATATAAAACACATACATTTAAAATACATACTAAAATACATAACACTAATATAAACATTGATATTATTAAGAACGATATTTTTACAAACGATATTACTGACTTTGATATTAACAAAAACGATATTTCTTACCTTCATGTCGATATTCTGGTCACCGATATTCTTGATCTCGTTATTCAGGCCCTTCAATATTTCCAACTCGATATTTTTGTACTCCAAAAATAAAAACTCGATATTATGTCTGTGCACCTTCCAATGTCGTGTGGTTTGTGGCCTCATTGTCTGCATTGCTAAGTTGGCTTAGGCCTGGCTGCCATGATGCCTTTTTGCACACGTTACTTTGTGACTTTGTTTTTCCAGCCTCTGCTTGTGCCGGGCTATATTAGAACTGTCTGCCTTTCTGCCTTTCACCTTTTCTCCTGTTCCCTGTGGGTTTCGTCTGCACAACATGTACAAGGTCGAAAAACAACGTCCCTTGTTCTTGCTGATCTGGCCAGTCCCTCGCACTTAGACATAACACTAAGTACAGCTGCACTGGAGAAATTCGTGTGCTTTTAATATTGTGATCTCGCTGTTTGTGGCACTTGGAGAAAAACCTTTCCAGGGAGAAGAGCTGTGCTTGTCTGATGATGTAAACCTTGCATCTAGATATTGAGGTATGAGGGTCCACCTGACAACGCCCAGAGGTCTTCTATTTTTATAATAAACTAGTTAATAGCACAGGGAGGGTGGTAAGGCCATTTAGCCCTATATCCACTGCTTTATGACATGCTTTCCCCGTTTGTATTCTATGGAATTGTAACTATGCTTCTTATTTTATCATTATGCATTATGCTGATAGTACTGGCACGTGTACTGCATCTTAGAGCACAATAGTTGAAATAAACATTTTAAACTATACTGTGTCTCTTATTACGCACGTTGTGGACAAGTATGAGTGAGTTATGAAAGGGTGTTCTTGCTCCCGCAAGTCCTGAGAGAGACCGTGTTCTGGGTTGTCTAATCATTGGTAGCATTGCTGCGAATGAGACGCTAAAGCTAGTCGGATTGGGATTGTGGGTACTAAGGTGCATGGTTTGTTCACCACTATACTCCGAGGTCCTATTATCCTGTGCATAGCTCTGTATATGTGCAGAATCCCTACAACATGGCGCCACCAACGTGGGGCTTCTTATCTGCGAGACGCTTGAGTAGTGCTTGTGCTTGTCCACAACTCCCTTCGCATACGCTTCCGGAAACGTGTGTGAGGGTGATACCTCCTATATTGATGTTTTTATAGGTTCTTTCAAGCTTGAAGTTATTATAATGTGTTTAGGTTAACCCTATATTGTGCTGCCTTACATTAGCTTGTCATTTATTTCTGATCTTAATGGTGGATATAAATATACCGGCACATAGCCGCGCTGCGCTCCGGGCTCATTTACTGGCTTATGGAGTGCCCGACGCGGGTGTCGCACTCATCTTTGTGGTGCAGGCTGACCCGGCTCACCACTTTGAGGTGTTTTACTCTTGGGTCACTTTTCCGGCGGTGGATGGAACGGACAATTTGTTTCATGAGTACTCTCTCTCTGCCCTACCCAATGCTTATCGGCCTTATCAGGCTCTTGAAGTACCACTTACGGCATGGCAACACCGTATTTGGTTTAATGGCGCCCTCCCACATCCGGTCACCCCGGTTCGTTTAGGCCCCCTAACAATAGACGGGGTCACTTGGCCAGTCTTGGCCGGGTATACCCCACATCCGCGTTATTTGACGCTTGCGGTGGATGAACTGCGTGCATTGCATACGTCTTTGATATGCGTTCACAGAGCTTTAGTACAGTATGTTACAGGCAACGTCCAGGGAGCCCCTCCTGGAGTTGCGGTGCATCCAGCTGGACCGGGCGGTGTAACCATAAGTCCCGTCATGGTTAATTCGGTGATGGGCAAGCGCCCACAAAATAAGGATGATTTACCTTATTGGCTTGCAGAAAAATTTGACCAGCTGGAGGCAGTTTTTCCAAATACTTCTCCTGTGGAAAAACACAGGATTTTGACGATTAGTTTGCCGAAAGACTTAATTCCCGAGTTGGCAGAATGCAATAACTGGGGCAAGGTATTCGCAGCAGTATATGCGAAGTGTTTCGGCACTCCTTCCATGACAGTTCTCCCCTCTGTGATTAAACGAGTGCAGGATGAGCATGGCCCTGAAGCGGCTGTGGAATTGGGGATGAGACTGGTGGGAGTGTTCGATGTAGTGGCTGATTTAATCCTTGAGAACGTCAAGGGCGATGCAGTTAACTTTCAAGTAGCTAATGCTTTGGCTTTAGTCCCAGAACCGGACAAGCCACGCGAATTACCAAAAATTATTGCACAGGCTTATAAAACCATTGGCCGCAATAGTCTGGGAGTTTAGCCTTTTGCTAAAACGCAAACTCAATCACAGCCACAACAAAAAACTCTATCTGAGAAAGATGAGAAACCGTTCTTTACTAAAAAGAGTTGGAGGTTGAAGAAACAGGGTAAGCAACAGAAAAAACCAGGGTCGCGTGCCGCTTCCCCGGTTTCCGTATCTTCTGATGCACTTATGATTTGCGCGATAGAGCGAGAATTAAATCTCCAGATAGATTTCAAGTCCCTGACCCGCGTTCTCCTCATTCTCCACAGGCACCATCGACCTCCCAGACTGGTGGAGGAGATCGCCAAGATAGAGGCAGGGGTCATGAGGCTCCACAGGGACGAGACCAACCTCGACAACAAGTCCGAGGGAAACCCGAAGAATTTCCACGTTCTCGCCCACAGTTTCAGAAGAAGAAAGTTGCAGTTTTAACAGCGAGGTATGCCACAGACGGTGAGAACGAGACTCCTGAATTGGACATGGGCAATGACGCTCCTAGACAGCGCAGCGGAAGTTACCATAGTGCAAGAGGCACTACGTCCTCATGTGGAGGCGACAGCAACTGACACATTCATTACTGTCGAGACAGCTGACACCAGAGTGGCACCCCCTGACAGACTATTTAATATTGTCCTTCAAATTGAAGGTGACATAGAGCGTGTTATTAAAGGGATTTTTTGGGAGAATCTGACCTCTTCTTATGACATTTTGTTGGCAGAGGCGGATTGGCTGCCCCCATTCGTACTTGCTGCTCGTAGAGGGGAGGAGGTAATCCTTCCGAGCTTTTCTGGTCATGTCCCCAAGGACAAAGCGGAGGCTCTCGCAGCTGAATGGGCTGGGGCCCTGGCTCCGGCGTTATACCGTAATCACGTGGGCTGGGATGAAGACTCTCCCCCCCCCATGATATTCCTTTGCGGTCGCTGCCACAACCACAACCCCAATATCCCATCCGGCGGGAAGCTAAAGGTCCCGTTTCCGACATTCTGAAACAGTTAGAATATCAAGGAGTAATTGAAACATGCGTATCACCAATGAATAATCCCCTTTTTGCGGTTTCTAAACCCGATGGATCGTACCGCCTAGTATTGGATTACCGACACTTGAACTCTCATTGTCGGACCTTTGCGGTACAAAATACCCACAGTTCTGCGTTTGTAGACAGTCTTGTTCGTAAAAAATATAAAACGACACTTGACCTATCCAATGGATTTTACACGCACAACTTGTCCCCGGAGTGCAGCCAATGGAGCGCTTTCACTTCCGGTGGTAAACAATTCAAATTTTGCCATTTGCCCATGGGCTACAAGAACAGCCCGGGTGTCTTCGCCGCCCGTATTGTCTCTTTGTTGGACAGCATAGACCCAGATGCGTGTTCGTACGTCGACGATATTTATCTGACAGACGACGAATTATGGCCGCATCTTTCACGAGTGGACCGCATTATTCTTGAATTTGCGGTCTTAGGATACAAATTTAATTTTGCCAAATCTCACATTGCTGAATTTACCGTTTTGTTTTTGGGCTATGAGCTCAACAATGAGGGTAAGGGCTTAGCTCCCCATTTCTTGGAGAAGTGCGCACTTTTGCGCCCTCCAACCACCCTGAAGAAGCTTCAGTCATTACTGGGTTTTCTGAACTTCGGTCGTACTTACATACCCGAATATGCCCAGCGTATCAAGCCTCTATATGCCTTGATACAGCCCAACTTTTTGAAGTCATGCTGGCTTCCTGAGCATTCTTTGATACTGCACTCTTTGCAGTCTGATCTGCTTGAGTCTAAATTCTTGTTGACACGTGATAACCACACAAACCTGGTGATTAGAATTGTGCCAGGGGCAGTGGGTTTCACGTACTTAACCTTTAACGAAGGTGACACAGTACCGATTGCATACAAGTCACATCTTTACACTTCAGCGGAGTTGCGCTTTTCCTCTGTGGAGAAAGTTTTGACTGCAGTGCAAATGGCGATTCTGAAGGAACTCGCACTGGCACAGGGAAAACGCATTTTGGTGGTAACACCATATCCTGCCCTTGAGGCAGTGATGAAGGCAAGTGTCCCGAACTCTAAGGCTTTGCACCCCCGTTGGATACAATGGGCTACATCTCTGACGTCCCCGGATGTCACTTTTATCTTTGATTCCTCTCTTCAGACACAGGAGTTCTTACAGTATGAATTTGTTCATCCTCCTCCTCTGTCTTTGCTACCGCTTGAGGAGTACGAATGTATTATATATACCGATGGTTCGGCACAACCGGCCACGGGTTCCAAGCATGCTTATTCCGCAGCATGTGCTATTGTGGCAGGTACCATGGTGAACGGTGAGTTCAAATCGACTGTAGTGCACACATAGGCACTAGGAGACAGTACTGCACAATTGGCCGAGCTGCGTGCTTTGGTGCTCGCACTTGAGTTCGCTAATCCAGACGTGACAACCCTTATTGTATGCGATTCTTACTACTGTGTTCAATCTTTCAATGACAATCTATTCTTTTGGTCGCAAAACGACTATAGAGATGCAAAAGGCAGCACAATTAAGCATAAGATGCTTTGGGTTCGAGTGGCAGATCTTAAACAACGTCTGCCTCTCACACAGGTGATTCACACTCTTGGCCACCAGCGTGTGGGCACACACGCTGTCGGTAACGGTTTGGCAGATGAAGCTGCCAAATCAGCAGTAGCCACGTGCTCAGTAGCAGCAGTTACAAGATCCATGACTAAAATAGATAATGATATTTTGGCAGCTATTGCTGCAACAAAGGAAGGTGCTAATTACCCACGGGGTTTCCCTTCCAAGTACTCTTATCAAGTAGGTCCCGAACAGGTTCCTTACGTAAGAATTCCAGACATCGGTGATCGGCTGATTCCCAACTCGGACCGCAGACCTTCATTGCTAGCCGGAACACACGAAGGCTTGGCTTTGGCCCATGCTGGCGTATCTGCGACTGTTTCCATCTTGCAGCAGCGTTACTGGTGGCGTGGTTTATATAAACAGACCCGTACTTATGTGCTTTCTTGTGACGTTTGTCAGCAAATTAAGCCTTCGACGGTTATACGACCACCACAAACACCGCTCTGCATTTCTAACAGGCCTATTGGGTGTGTTTACCTGGATCACTGCGGTCCATTTTCCTCTGACACTGCATATAAATACATCTTAGTTGCAGTGGATTCGTGCACACGTTACATCTGGGTTTGGCCACAACGGAGTGCTGACGCTCGAAATACCATAAGGGATTTGCGTGTCTTTGTGGGAATTTTTGCCTGTGGCACCTTCCATTCTGACCAAGGTCCGGCGTTTGCCTCTAAGGCGTACAAGGACGCGATGGGGTCACTGGGGGTGCGGGTGAAATTTTCGTCTCCATATCGGCCTGAGGGCAATTCGATTGTTGAACGAATGAACCGTGACTTAAAGCAATCCTTGACAGCTAGAGTCTTAGGTACTGGCAGGAACTGGCTGGCCCACTTGTATAGCGTACAACGTGCACTTGATAATCTCACTAGAAGACCTCTGGGTGGGCGGACCCCATACGAAATGCTCTTTGGCATCCAAATGTTTTTGCCCGACCTTGATGGTCTAGACATGGCGGCGCAATCCGCAATCTTTGACGTAGATAATCATTCTACTATGTTGCAGGACTTACAAGAAGCCCGTGACAAACTTGCAAATGAACATTTACCTTCAGCCACAGACGCTGCGCTGCAGATTCTGGTTGCCGGCTGGCTTCCGAAGGTTGGAGATCTGGTCCGAGAGAAGGTGGAGAACAAAAAAGAATTTGGCCCCTCTAATCGTGCACCGGTTCCAGTCCTTGGCTTGAAGGGTACTCGTACAGTCATCTTACCACTGCTTCCTGGTTGCAAAGACAAAAGATACATCTCAGTGGACAATGTCAAGCTACAACATCTGGCCGATCCTGAATAGCGTAACACCAGCAGTCTCCTGTCCAGCCATTTCTAGGACTCCTGTTTGTGGCCCTCCAGCCCACACGGTCACTGATGTTGCCATTGAGATGATAGATTTGCCTGATCACCTGCTCGACTACCCGGATTCCCCCTGCAACGAGGAGACCGAGTATACATACCCCGCCAACGAGTCAGTGGCTCACCTACCAACAACGCCACTGAGCCCAACCCGTTATTCCTTTGATTCGGCTTCCACCTCATCACTTATCCCGTCCAGCTTCAGTATTTTTATAACCTGGTTCAGAGACAATTTTTTGATCCCACCATGGACATACATCTGGTTGGTACTATTCCTGATTTTTCTGTTCATGTCCATTGGCTTTGTGACAGTTTTTTTCTTACTCATCAATGGTCACTATCTACCAGAACGCTCTGCAGTGAACTGTGTCGCTGGAACTTTGGCTCCGCATTCTTCTTCTCACATCATGAAGCGTGACCACACATTCGTGAACATTTCAGTCACTGATGGCATCGTATGGGATGCGGTACATTTCCAAATTCATGGACCAACCGAGATTATTAATGTACCGAATGTCCTCCGTGTTTGAATGGGTGATGTCGTTAAAAGTAATATTCATTCTGACGATTGGGATGTGCATGCCGTTGAATCGTTATTTACAGATTTGAAATATTATGCTGCTTTTAATGCTGAAGATCTGTATTTAAATTCTGCAAGTTATGCTGACTTATATTGTTACCAGCATTGGGGCAACCACTTTCTCCATAAACCAAGTACTCTTCGGGGTCCTTTTAATTACACCCAATGGGAACATTGTCCGACCCCTTTGCCAGGTAGCTCCCAAACTCTTAGAAGTAAATTCATTTACTTTACAGACTTTGATAGATCAAACCCTGGGTCCTATTATTTTAAATTGAACACTTCGTCCGCACAGAAGATCATGTTGACCCACACCAAATTGCTATATACGGGTTCATTTTTGAACGCATTAGCCGTGGGTGGTTATGAGCACTGGCAGGACACCATTGACTTAAAATCTATTTGGGGCACCAAATCATGGCAGGTACGCGGCACGGAAGCCTTACACCGTGCTTGCCTAATCCCGGCCCAAATTTTATTTTTAAATCATACAATCTATCAAACAACGTGTTGGGGTTTGGCTACTTCCAAACAATTAAATGCACCATCCATTCCTGTATTGTCTTCCACTCCCAACGAGAGCTTGCATTTCAATATTTCCCTTGCCAATTTGCAAGCTTTGTTTCAAAACAATTCGTTTAATGTCTCTACGTTTGTTCAGTCACCCTGGTTGGCTTGGCCCATAGCATCCAATGCCTGCCAACTGCGTTTTTATGACTCAGCTCCTGGTTACAAACAGGATAGGCCAGATCCGAGGTTTTCTGACTCTCGTACTGTTACAACATATTCTGTTGGTAAATTGTGTAAACAGTGGTTGCAGCACTCTTCCTTAGATTCTGTTAAACAACATTTATCCCTCCTATCAGGCAACATTGATCTGTCCGATTTTATTCTGGGGCCTCGTGGTCCTCGACCTAAGAGATTCATTTATGAAACTTACAACGAACTCTGGAAGCTTTTGCAAATTGAAGCTGCTTCCCGTCTTCGGGAAATCGATCAAGCAAATTTAGAAAAAGTGCTTGCTGTTGTTGACAATAGTATTAATACCCTGTCTTTCCGCATTTACACATTAGAGAATATTGTTTCCTCTGTTGTTGATATTGTACAAGATGATGTATCTGTGTTATATCATGGTAAAAATCAATTGCGTTCAGTAATGCAGTTTGCATGGACTTTGCAAACACTAAAGATGGGTAAAGTTCCTTGGCATTTTTTGAACACCTCTGCCTTATTCTTGCCGTTTAATTTAACTGAAAAACAGCAATTCATGTCCATGAAAGATGCAACATACACTCTTTTGCATATCGAAAAGATAGAGCCATTACCATTCTCTGTGGCGGAGTTGGACTCTGCAGTGTGGATAGTTCACGGGGTTATCGCTTTGCCTTTTTCTTTGTTTGAGTTCAGTTCCTGCATGAAACATTACCCTGTTGGCCGTTTTCAGCCTTTAGGCAGTGCCTTCTTGCATGAACTTTGGTCCCTGCCTTTCATGTATAGATGCCTTAGGGACGGAAAAGAAGTTTTTCTCACAGGAGAGTCATGCGATTCTACTGTGGGTCATTCCCTGATTTGTAAAAACATTAAATTGCACGGGGCTTGTAATGTTTCAGCTCCGAATCTTGCTTGTGTTTTAAAGGGCATTCCTGCTCCTGCTATATCACCTACTTTCACTGTGCTTGCAAATGGTAGCTATCTCCTTCTGAATAATCAGGACTGCTGTGGAATGCTGGCCGGCATCCCCTATATTGTAACAGTTTCCCACGGGGTTGTGTGCTGCAAAAATGTGCTTTTTCCTCCCCCGCACAACATAATAGATAGTTCCATTTGGCCTTCCATTCCGACTTTGAAGGCAGATTTCAATAAATTCAGCAGAATAAAGGCGCTATTATTGAACCAGGAGGTTATGGTCACATCCACACGGGAGACGTTCATCCTCCAGGTGGCTAGTACCCACAGTGAGATACAGGCCCTTTTGAACACAAACCTCCCACAACATTTCGGTGAGCTGATTCACCGTGTTTTCAATGCATCTCGCACCGAAGGTATTGTGCACTTTTTTAAAGTTGTGGGCTCTGGCCTTGTTACCTCCTTTTAAACTATCTTTGGTGTAATACCAGCTTTTATTCATTCTATTTTTTCCAGCGTCTTTGGCGGGTTTCCGTTGATCCTCGCCTTAGCGGCTGGTATATTGCTTTTGATCTGTTTGCTACGCAATGGCTGCACTTCCTGGGGGCCTCCTCGACCACAGTCGACTCCGGATGCTCCGTGAACGCATGCTCATCGCTTCGGCATCCTGCCATTGGCGACACTCAGTGTGTCCTATAGACTTTCTTTTCGCTTTGCGTATTTCACTTGCGTGCAACCTGTGATGTCTTGCATCCGATGTCCTTTCTCTTGGTCCTTGGATTATTGCCTCTCCAATACGTCTCTGTCTGACCCGGATTTTGGCCAGTTGATGGGTCCCTTAGAGGCCCATGAACGGGACTGTTCCGGCGATGGCTTGATGGCACGTGCGGCTGCACTTGGAATTTTGGCGCAATGGGATGTCTGGGCGGCCGCTCAGTCTCTCCTACAACGAAGTTATGTTGAGTATCACACAAGTTGTCCCGCAATGCTGATCACTGCTCCCTCTTGCGAGGAACATGAATGCAGTTTTGATTTGTTGAACTGGATGGCGTCACTTTTTTCAGATGATTCCAACGATCTCCTCCTAGAAGGTGTGGTGGTTTTTTGCACTTACACTCTATTGGATTAGGGGGCCTCCACTTTCAACGTCCTGAATCTCTGGATTTTTTTTACCCCTATCTGGAATTTTTTTTATCATGCTTTTTAGTTCCATTCACTGCCCTTCATTGGGCACTTTTCCGGGACAGACGTTTCCATTCTGCTCCATCTATTTGAACTCTGTCTTCGTCCTATGTCTTCGTCCTATGTCTTCGCGTATGGCCTGACCAGGGGAGGGTGTTGTGTGGTTTGTGGCCTCATTGTCTGCATTGCTAAGTTGGCTTAGGCCTGGCTGCCATGATGCCTTTTTGCACACGTTACTTTGTGACTTTGTTTTTCCAGCCTCTGCTTGTGCCGGGCTATATTAGAACTGTCTGCCTTTCTGCCTTTCACCTTTTCTCCTGTTCCCTGTGGGTTTCGTCTGCACAACATGTACAAGGTCGAAAAACAACGTCCCTTGTCCTTGCTGATCTGGCCAGTCCCTCGCACTTAGACATAACACTAAGTACAGCTGCACTAGAGAAATTTGTGTGCTTTTAATATTGTGATCTCACTGTTTGTGGCACTTGGAGAAAAACCTTTCCAAGGAGAAGAGCTGTGCTTGTCTGATGATGTAAACCTTGCATCTAGATATTGAGGTATGAGGGTCCGCCTGACAACGCCCAGAGGTCTTCTATTTTTATAATAAACTAGTTAATAGCACGGGAGGGTGGTAAGGCCATTTAGCCCTATATCCACTGCTTTATGACATGCTTTCCCCGTTTGTATTCTATGGAATTGTAACTATGCTTCTTATTTTATCATTATGCATTATGGTGATAGTACTGGCACGTGTACTGTATCTTAGAGCACGATAGTTGAAATAAACATTTTAAACTATACTGTGTCTCTTATTACGCACGTTGTGGACAAGTATGAGTGAGTTATGAAAGGGTGTTCTTGCTCCCGCGAGTCCTGAGAGAGACCGTGTTCTGGGTTGTCTAATCATTGGTAGCATTGCTGCGAATGAGACGCTAAAGCTAGTCGGATTGGGATTGTGGGTACTAAGGTGCATGGTTGGTTCACCACTATACTCCGAGGTCCTATTATCCTGTGCATAGCTCTGTATATGTGCAGAATCCCTACAACACCAACACATATCAGAACTAACCCCTCCTTCTTGAGCTTCAAAAGAGAGCTAAAGGATCTCCTCCTAAACCGACATTTCAACTAGCAGGACATCAATTACCCAGAAAGACCTGACTTCAACTCTTAGATCCCCTGCTACTTTTCTTCCATCGTCCTCAACCCCTGCTTTGTCCTGATTTGATTCAACTGCTCGGTCTACACACGTTACTTGTTGAACATGTACTGTTGTACAGTGATCTAATACCCTCGGGTCTTGCCAGCGCTATACAAAACTCTTAAATAAATAAATAAACTATATCTCCATTAGTGTCCAATCCAAGATGGCACCTGCAACTATATTGATGAACTAAATTTGTGCCCATGGGGCGGCGAGCCAGATACTGGGTTGGATCACGTCAAAAGAGGAGAAGTCCAGAAAGAGATTGCTGGGAGTCACAGCGGTACCCACTGCAACTTCAGTACATACATACTACTCAATGGTGGCATAGTTACCTTGCAGAAACTGACAAAACGATGCACATGCAAAGGTGTGCAGCACTGCCCTCTGAACAACGATTTCCCTTAGAGTCCTTGAGGCTAGATGTGGTAAATAGGTGGTCCAGGTCCCTTGTCGCCACTGAAAAGAAGGTACTGACATGCTAACTGATACGGTAGCAGGAGAGTTTCATTGTCAAGGCCTACTGAGTAGGCACAAAGACCACCAATACCTTGCATGCCCTCCAACTGCTGTCCTTTCTAACATTCTACTTCTGCCTAAACTCACAGTGTCTCATGGAGACCACAACGACCTGCATGAGGTCAAACCCCGCACTCTTATTAGCCCTACACTTGAACTTCAAAGGGCACACAATATCTAACTACAACACACTTTGAAGATTCAAATACCAATACCTATATTTTCCTGCTTACTGAGGCACCAGAAGCTTAGCCACTGAAGGACGGATTTAATAACATTTCACACAACGGAGTGCAGCAAGGGAAGTTGCTTCACTGCGTTGTGTGAGAGGGACAGAGCAGATCAGTACCATATTTCATATATATGGTGCAGTTCAGCTGCCTGCTTGCACTGGCACAGGTTGGGCTCCCTTGCGCCATGGCACAAGGGTGCTTGCATTAAAGTTAAAATAGTTTTTGTGTAGGAAGTGGTACCTTCCTGCTCAAAAAATATCCTTTGAGGCTAACTCCTCTTTGTGTGTGTGTGCTGCAGAATGCAGCACACCTTCAAAAGGAACTTACAAGAAGATGTAAAGATATTTCTCCTCTTTACACCAACTTCAGGTAGGCGCATCATTTTGGCGCAAACCCATGTTTACAAATCTTTGTAAACGTCGGTTTGTATTAAAATACATGTTTGGATGCACAGGAATACTAATGGTCCACCATGTAGCACCTACCTGATGCAAGGTAACACAAGGCAGCACTGTGTTACTTTTTTTTTTTTTTTTTTTTTACAAAGCCACACGAAGACATACAAATCGAGTTTTATGTGGCTTTTTAAATCCCAAAATAGATTTTGTGCTAAGCTGTGCCCAAAAAGTGATGCAACCCCAATGCAAATTCTTACTAAATCTGGGCCATAATCTCAGGGGCGGAAAAGAAATATAGTCCGTTTATATAGATCAGCCACAAGATATATGTTTCTTTTAAAATGCAACTATAAACTGCAAGACATTCCTGGTGCTGAGGCTTTTGCAAAAATATGTGACATTCATCATGGTCTGTTGGAAGCGGCCACCGTGTTTCTCACCATAGGTGCCAAAATTGAAGGTTTCACAAACCTAAAGACCTAGAAAAATTCTTGAACTTTCTACAATCATCCTCAATGGATGTTTCCCAGCACCCGGAATGTATTAAAAAGAAAGAAATGGTCCCCATCTCTACTGCTGTGCAAGGAGGGTCTGAAACTGATCATATGCCAGCAGAACATGACTGCCTGGAATCAGTCACAAACTGCTAGGCAAATGAACAGTGACATTTTGATGGCGTGACAGTTAGAGTCAAAGATAAATCTAGTTTCCCCTGAAGTCCTGATTTCTTGCTGCTTACAATCGGGTTGACCACTCACAACAGATTGAGAGGAACTATCCATCTCTCGTGCATGTACCACCAGAGACAAAAGAGCATCCCACATTTTGTATAAAGTGAACTACCACCTAACATGATGCCATCCCATTCTTGCATTGTTAAAAGTCCCCTTTGGCACTATTCACCAAATAACAGACTGGATTCACAAACGATCCGGTCTCCCTCAAATACACTACCAGCTCCTAAGTCTGATGTCTCTCTCTATCTGGCCATTGTAGTTAAATTAGGCATTATAATTTTATGCTCACTGGTGTTGAGCAGGGGGTGGTTACAGAGTATTTTCCCTGAAAATCTAGTTTCCTACCCTTCCCCCCACTCCCCTTGCCACCACTCCCACTCCCCTTAACACCACTCCACCTTGTCTTGGTAGTAGGTATACCAGGCGAATAGTACCACTTTTAGACTCCCACCCTAATCCTGGCTTCACCCGTTTCTGTGTACCTCTGAGATAAACATAGCTACAAATCCTTCTAGCCTCTACAATATATTTATTCCAATTAGCTGCATTGCCTAGAAGACACACCGTTTTTTGACACATTGCATCACATTTGTCTATGATGCTGAAATGTTGATACCTTTAAATAGCTCCCACTTCCTTAGAGACCTTACCAATGTGCCCTATATTGTATAAGATTTCATTATATATAAAGAATAAGCTTTATCCTACATCGTTACAAAACACCTGACAATATTTCTCTCCCCTGTGGAATCAGAAAAATTAAATCGAGCTGGGATGGGTAAAGTTCTTTATGCCTGACCTGTGGAGGGATAACCATCCTGACTTGTAAATCTCCACTGCTAAAAAAATGGGGTGAACTTCTGGGGTACTATGTCTTTGCAAAGTATGCTATGCAGGGAAAACATGAAACCTTTATTAGCAGACTCTGTCTATGGCCTCAATGGGACCAAATCTGGATAGGACTGTCCTATCCTTTTATGTGCAGAGTTCTCTGCCCTGACTGTGGAGTCTATGCACTCGTAAACTTACTTTTAAAATGCAGTTTTGTGAATACTGGAAAAGAATAAACTTACACAAACAGGTAAGTTTACCTTTGTGTATCAGGCCATATGTATTGAGCATGATAACTAAGAAAGTTCCTGCACTACTAGTGCAAGAAATGGATGACATGACAGTTTGGATGGGGCTCTGCTAGTCCCAGGCTGAGAGCTCAGTGGGAGGCCTTCGACTTCTGAGCATGTGGAAATTTTACTCGGCATATCAACTGGCCAATCACACAAAACAAATTTGCTCCTGTACACATAAAAAATGAATGGTTAGAACTTTAAAGACATTTTCTGCCCTCAATAGGGAACATAAACCTCCAGAACTGCAAAAGCCATAGAATGATCGAGAAAACTAACATAATAAAATATAGACATTGGTACTTGCATTGCACAAAGTAGATAAAAAAGCTTAAATGGAATCTCAATTTCCATAAGGAGGTACACGAGTTATCATATTTGAATACTCGGGCCAATGAAGATGAGTAGTGTCTCACTTATATAGTACCATCATTGAAATACTTTTCTTGGCTCCTAATTCTATTTCACTTAAACATAATTTAAAGCAAAGTCTCTGACGCAATTTACTGATGAGGATTGGTCGACTTTTAAGTCACTGCACAACAGTGGTCTTAGAGAAAAACAGCTAAAGTTACATATTTTCAAGACTCCTCGTGACTGGAATTTGTCAACTCACAAACTGAAATTAGCCAACCTCACTCCTTATTCTATCTGCTGAAGATGTGGTCTGACTGTGACATACTGCATAGTTGTGGCCATACCCAACCCTAACCCAGTATTGGGCTTAATTGTGTCCGTGAAAGACTCTTGTGGCTTTGAGATTGCCCACTGCATATGGCTAAAAGGCTTGTGCAGTGGTTTCTGAGGCTATGGGGAGTAGCCACAAGGCAATTTTGAAGGACACACTATGACTGCAGAACTCACCGAGTAATACCATATGTTGAGCTCACCCCACTCTTGGAGCCATGTTTATGAAGAGGTGATGCAGAGCAGCAAGTCACCTTGCTGTGCTGTGCTGAATGACAATGAAAGGGCAGGAATGCACCATATTTAACACAATACAGCACATTCCTGCCTTTTCCCAGCGTTGCCGCACAATGTGCTGCCTAGCACATATGCAAGCACTCTTGCAACATGGTGCAAGGGTGCCTGCGCTGTAAGCGGGATTGTTTTTGTGCAGAAAGGGACACCTTCCTGCACAAAAACAATCCGGAGAGGCATTTTCCTCTTTCTGTGCGTGATTCAGAACGCAGCACACATAAAAAGAGGATTTAATGAGGAGAAATAAAGATGTTTCTCCTCGTTAGGCCTTCCCTGGGAAGAAATAGCATTTTGGCGCATTGCCAGGTCTACCAGTAATGGTAAATCTGGATATGCATCAAAATCCATGGGTTGTGATGGACACCCAGGCCCCACCCATGGAATACATCCCTGGGGCAGAGTAAAACAATGCAGTGATTTGCGCTGCTTTGCCACTCAGGGCCATGCAAGGGGGCCTTGTGTGGCTTGATAAATCGCATCTTAGGGGTTGCATACGTTTTGCACCACTTTGTGTGGTGCAAAAGTGATGCAACCCCTTGATAAATGTGGCACAGGGCCCACGAGGAATTGGTGTGGGCCATGGCCAAAAGCTGAACACTGCATCCAGAGCCCATTGCAATTAGCCAAAAGAATTATGCAACAGAACTTGAGGGTATGAGGATTAGCACAAGGTATAGATGAAGTGCATGACCTGTGCCCTGACAAATTTTGCATAGCCAAGGATGTGCACAGTAGACTATAGCAACATGGGGAAGGGGTGCAAGGCATGGCTGAAAACCATATCCTGAGGAGGAGCCCAGTGCACATGGCCAAAGGCTGTGTACAACAGATTATAGGGCTACGGGCAGTGTTCTTAGAGTGGGGATGAATAGCAATAGCATTACCTATCTCTGAAACCCACTGCACATGGTCAAACGTCTAAGGCCATGGAAAACAGGCAGAGGGATTGGCTCTGGGCCTTGTTCTACGTCCAGAGCAGGGGTGTATCTTCAGGGGGGTGTTTGAGGTGTTACACCCCCCTAATAAATGAATTTTCTGATAAATAGTTGGGTACAAGTGCTTTCAGTTGGGTATGGTGAGGAGTCTGTCAGATATTACCTGAGAGTTTTAGATATACACATAGAAAAACATACACACACTCTCCATCTCTCTGTTTTGAAAGTCTTCACATTTTTTTGTTATTTTTACAAAATCTTGTGCTTCCTCTTACTTAATAACCCTAGCAATCTGCATTCCTGCTCTATTTTCACTGCCCCATAAGTCCCTCTCATGCACCTTCCTTGTCGTATAATGCATTTTAATATTCTATGCCAGCATGATTGTTGGAAAATCTGAAGCTCACATCCCCAATCTCACTGAGCAAGCTACGCCCCTGGTACACAGCCTGGTAGTCACAGTCAAACAGTCATGCAGATGCCAAGCATTCAGAGCTCCCTGTGGTCCTGATCACAAAGGTAAAAGTATCATTTCTGGGTTGACTTACGATTGTTTTCAATTCACAAATGTATTTTACAGGTGCGGCCCTTTCAGGTAAGAGTGGTGCGGGGGGGGTGGGGTGGAAGTCGACAGTCGATTACGAGAAAAACTTAAATTTAAAAAAGAAAAACACTTACCTTGCGCTCAAGGTAAGTGATTTTCTTTTATTTGAATTTCCATTGTCGACAACTGTCGACTCTCCCTCCACCCCGCCCCACCGCTCTTACCTGCATGGGTCGCGCCTGGTATTTTACTAGTAGTATCTTTATGACTTCGGAGACTCCACACATAAGAAAATAGGACAGCCCTATTTTTTATGTGCGGATATTCCGCTGTCATACAGATACTGCTAGTAAAGTACATTTGTGAATAGCAAGCAATTGTAAATTTATACGAAAGTGTAAGTTTACATTTGTGTATCTGGCCCATAGTTTACAAACCACACTACAAAAACAAAATGATACAGCATTACATTTTTTTTAAAATGTCTTAGAACATAATTGCCCTTTGACTAGTGTTTACGCCCAAACACTGCTCAGCACATCAGATTATAGGCAGCAATCTCTGAGACCACTGAGAGGAAGGCAGGGTATGGTCATAGGCCATAGGCCATAGGCCATATCCTGTTTCTACATTCCACTATAGAGAGCCAGAGGCATGCACAGAAAGATCAGGGCTACAGGAACTCAACCAGGTCAGGGCCATAGGCTAGGCTCTCCATCTATGGCCTGGTGTACACAGCTGCCGAGACTGTCCATCATCTTGTGTGTTTTGCATTTCGCCCTAAGTGGGAAGGGTATGCCCAGACGTGGGTCCTGTGCTCACTACGCCACTCGAGTCAAGCTATCCTGGCTGATGAAGGCTGATAGCCTGAAACCGGTCCTAGGATGCTTGATTCCGGTCCAGGGAAGACATGGCTTGACAGTTCGGTCTGGACTGTTCCCATGAGGCACAGGGTCAAGACTGATTTGCATATGGCTATGTCTGAACTGGGGTGGCGTGTTGAAGCAAAATAACGATGGATTAAACCCAGATCTGTGACTGGGGGTGAATGTTTGCCTATGTGCAGCATTCCGTCCATCATCTTGTGTGTTTTGCATTTTGCCCTAAGTGGGAAGGGTATGCCCAGACGTGGGTCCCGTGCTCACTACGCCACTGGAGTCAAGCTATCCTGGCTGATGAAGGCTGATAGCCTGAAACCGGTCCTAGGATGCTTGATTCCGGTCCAGGGAAGACATGGCTTGGCAGTTCGGTCTGGACTGTTCCCATGAGGCACAGGGTCAAGACTGATTTGCATATGGCTATGTCTGAACTGGGGTGGCGTGGTGAAGCAAAATAACGATGGATTAAACCCAGATCTGTGACTGGGGGTGAATGTTTGCCTATGTGCAGCATTCCGTCCATCATCTTGTGTGTTTTGCATTTCGCCCTAAGTGGGAAGGGTATGCCCAGACGTGGGTCCCGTGCTCACTACGCCACTGGAGTCAAACTATCCTGGCTGATGAAGGCTGATAGCCTGAAACCGGTCCTAGGATGCTTGATTCCGGTCCATGGAAGACATGGCTTGGCAGTTCGGTCTGGACTGTTCCCATGAGGCACAGGGTCAAGACTGATTTGCATATGGCTATGTCTGAACTGGGGTGGCGTGGTGAAGCAAAATAACGATGGATTAAACCCAGATCTGTGACTGGGGGTGAATGTTTGCCAATGTGCAGCATTCCGTCCATCATCTTGTTTGTTTTGCGAGTCTGGGCATGCGGCATGAAAAAGGCTGTGCCTTGTTTCCAGAACCACAGCATCCATGCGCCTTCAATGGTGCTGCACAGGAAGATCTGAAGGTAACAGATCTCGGCATATGGTAGAGTTGAATACCAAATACTATATAAACAGCCCAATGCTCATGGCCACAGCCATGCAGACGTGGTGATACCTGAAATGGGTGCTTGGCATGGCTTGAGACCATTATCTGCACCCAAACTTCTGTAAACAGACAGAGGTCATAGAAATTTGCGTTTGGAATTCAGGGTACTGCTTTCACACCGAGAGCCTGATGTACAGAGCCAAAGGTTGTGTGCAGTGGGCACTGGGTTGACTGTGAGTGGGCGGAGAGCATAGAGCAATTATGAAGACCGAGCCCTTCGTCCACAGCTGACTAAACATGGCTGAGGCTTTTAAACAGTGGGCTCTGGGTCTATGTGCAGTGGGTGCAGTGTGTGGATGAAAAGCATGATTTGTGTCGTAACCCACTGGGCATACCCAACTATCATGCACAGTGGCCTTTGAGGCCATGGTCCTAATTAACCTGATTTAAGGTGTTGGCATTTTGTAAACATTAATGCATTGGAGAATATACTTTTTACACACAAAAAGACTACACACACACATACTCACACACACACAGCTTTCACTGAAGTCATTTCAGCGTTGTAATCATTGCTAGGTTTTATTCGATTTGAATCATTGACTTCAAGATGACCCGCTATCCAACTCAGTGTTAAACGACGTTTAGATCAATGCATAATGCTTAATTCATGTATTCTAACCCTTGTCATCAATATTAGTAACAGTTAGAAACATTGGGGCATATTAGCAAGGCGGCGCTATGAAATTATCGCCGCTTTTGCGTCCGTTTTCGGGCGAAAAGCGGCGATAATTTCATCGCCATATCAGCAAAGATACGCTACCGCGTGTTTTGCTGATTTAGCGCCCTACAACAACGCCCAGCTTTGCATCTCTAATGAGATGCAAAGTGGGCGTTCCGTGCCAAAATAACTGGAGAAATGTCGCTAACCGACATTTCTCCAATTATCAAGCTGCACGCAAACAAGCAGAGCGATAAGAAAAGTAGCGATAACCACAGTTATCGCTACTTTCCTTACGCCTGCTTGTAATCTGATTAAGCCATGTAATCCAATGGGAGGTGGATTACATGGCTAAAACCACCCTACCCTATCAGCAAGGTATCGCTGGTCGCAGTGCGATTATCGCTGGATTTCCAGCGATAATCACACTGTTTTCCAGCTAACGCATGGATTCCTATCGCTTGGGAGATAAGCGTTGCTGATAGCACGCTATCTCCACGATAGAATCCAGCGTTAGCCTGCGATAATTATCCTCGCGCTAAAAGCGCTGAGCGATAATTATCTCAGTCCCTTGCTGATATGCCCCTAGGTAACTCAGGTAAAACGGGCTGGTAAGCAGCACGGATACCCAGAGAGTCTTGCGTTTATTTCACGGTTGAAAAACATTGTTCAGTTGTTGCCTCTCCTCAGACACTGTGAGATAATCATGTTTTGTCTTCATTTGCAGTCTCCCTTCGCGCCAAAACCCCTTCATTTGTCCTGGCGGCTTGGCAAGGAGTTTGTTTGTTTCTACTCGAAATCGGAAACGCATACAAAGGAGCCCGACATCTAACAAGGCAAAAGTCAAATTACGTATGAAATGTTGCTCTTGGAAGTGAATGCCTGGCCCTCATGTTATCTTGCTGCATCTTTTATGTTGTTCTTCATTTTTTGTATTCAAGGAAGAATAAATAGAGACTAAGAAACACGTCATTAAAGCGCCCATCTAGACAGAGCCTTCAGTTATAAATAATGCATTAGCTTCTTGAGAAGCAGTGTATTAATAATGCAGAGCAGTGCAGCTACTTCAAGCATACACCTTAACTCAATGTTACTCTAAACAGAAATGTTCAGATCTGGTTCCACGTACATTTCCGAAATCGGTTTTGTGGACTGATTCAGTGATGGAATACAGGGCTATAGGTGCAAGGTTCAGGTGTTAGTCTGTCTTCCTGACTTGGCTCAAATTAAAAATGTTATAGGTGCCTTAAAAGATGTCTGTGGCTGGTGTTGTATTAAGCAATAACTATAAAGACAGAATCAAACCATTAAGTGTGCAGTACTTAAATAAAGTTAAAACTATAAATAAGGACCCTATTTAGAGTCAAATTAAAAATGGCTCAAAGTAAAAATGTTATAGGTGCCTTAAAAGATGTCTGTGGCTTTTGCTGTATTAAGCAATGACTATAAAGCCAGAATCAGACCATTAAGTGTGCAGTACTTAAATAAAGTTAAAACTATAAATAAGGACCTTATTTAGAGTTTGGCAGATGTTATACTCTGCCCAACATGACCTATAACCTTTGCACCCTTTTACAAGTGCTATAGGCTCTAATGCATTTGCAATATGGCAAGCAGGACATCCTCCAAATGTGTGATCGAGCATCCCTTCCACCAAACTCTAAATGAAGCCCTTCATTTTTGATTTGGAAGATATAGCTGTTATCTGAACATAGAAAGTGTATTATGTGTATTATGACTGGGAGCGTGGCTGGATAGAGGGGAACCCACAAATCTGCTGACAGTTCCCATTCTGTTCATTGCTGATACTCTCATCCCTACATCATCAGCCAGAAATCTTGATGTGTTTTGCATTCCTTCTAATACCTTTGAATCCCACATCACTTCCACTGCCAAGTACTTAATATCTTCAAAATCAGTCCATACATCATCTTCCATACAGCCAATGCGCTGCTCAGCAAACTTGATCTTAGTATGTTGGACTGCTGCAACAAAATGCTTGTAGGCCTGCTTCACTATTAATTCCATCCATTTAGAAAGTACTACACTTTGCTATTAGAATCTTTTATAACTTTCCCAAGAACACCTCCTTCATCCAGTTTTCAAAGTATAGAATGCAGCTCAGGTTGTCTAATGTCTCTTTCATTGCTGTGTGTTATAGCTCACTCTGCAGGTAGAGTCATATTATTTCACCAGGCCCGTCCTAACACTTTACAGACTTTTGTGAGGGCCTAAAGTTGGCTGTTAACCATGTTGCTGGGGATTTAGTGTTGGTGTTAGGAAGAACAGTCTGAGAAATCAACCTATTCAAGGTGGAGTTGATCTTTACCGCTTTATCTGCACCCTCTATATTAGAAATAAGGCTTGGTTTGGATACACTGAAAAGATCACAAAAATCAAAGGTTGTGAGTTTAGACCAGCATATCTTAGAAACATTAGGGCAGATTAGAAATAGATGCATGGTCTAATAAAATAGACGTTGTAATTGCATAATAATCAGTTCAAGCAAGAGAAAAAGGTAGATCCACTACAAGAGTTTTAAGGTTAGTAAATAGTGGGTCTAGAATATGTCCAGCAATGTGAGTCAAAGAATTAACACATTGTCAAAGTTGCATAACTTCCATGTTCTTAGTTAGGTTGAACACAGAAGTATAGCAGTCCTTGTCAAAATAAAGATTCAAATTCTCCAAGTTATTAAAGTTGGAAAATGTAGGGGCATATGTTACAAGGGCTTTGGAAAGAGCCTGAGTAAAACTTGTGTCTGGACCAGTAGCGGCTCCTGGAGAGAGTGCTGCCGGGCAGTGGGGCGGGGGGTAGTAAACTCCGGCTTACGGCCGAACTGAGTTAAGTACATAAATAAATAAATAAAACGAATTACATTGCGCGCGCTGCATCGCCCATTGCGATGCAGCGCGCTAATGTAATTCGTTTTATTTATTTATTTATGTACTTAACTCAGTTCGGCCGTAAGCCGGAGCTTGCTACCTCTCCCCGCCCCGCCCCACCGCCCCGCAGCACGCCCTCCAGGAGCCGCTACTGGTCTGGACCCAGAGATTGATAAATGAGGGCTCCAGAGAACAATAATTTGTGAGAGAATTTAAGTGAATGTATACCTTCACACTCAGGGACCAGAGGATCAGATATAGAGCAAATAGAGTCTAATTTAAAGACAATAGCAATGCCACTGCCCCTTTTGTCATTATGGTCATGCCAGTTAATGCAGTATCCTTCCAGGAGGGCCTGAGCTACATCTAGGGTGTAGATATTGTTAATCCAGGTTTCAGTTAAATAGGGCATCCGGACTATATGATCTGAAATAAAATGAGGGATATCTAGTTTGTGTTTGGCTAATGAACAGAAAGTTGATACTAAAAGTTGGATGTTATCCTTAAAAGAAAAGGTGGGTCAATTCACTGTAGAGGGGCACAAGTTAAAAGTGAAGTTACAGAGTATACAGGCTGTTTTTGCATCTGAAGGATTGATGCTATTGAGACAAGCTGCCAAACTCATGGTCTGCCATGTCAGCAAATCCTCATGGGAGTATAAAATAAGATTGTTCTGAAATTGGCCAGGGTTCCTGGCACTGATCGGGCACAAAAAGGCACAGATAGTTTGTTAAGTTGAGTCAACGAAGCATGTAAGTGGAAAAAATCTTGTTTATAGCAACAGCCTCCTCATACCACGACCGTACAACACAGCAACGGTCATACATAACAGAAATCGAATAAAGAATGTCCAGCACACAGCCAGACTGTGGGAGAATCAAAGGAAAGGGGGGGAATGGGGATAAAGGAAAAGCGGCAGGGGAAGGAAATATTAAGGAGGATAGATCATAACACATCTCCCTCCTATTAAAACAAGACAATTAGAGCAGGAATTAAAAAGGCGTTGAATGCCGGAATACACAATCAAAACAGAGAACGCATATTTACAATTAACAGAAGTAAATACGACACGTACTTAATGAAATAACAATGACCATAGATTCGACCATAGTCCAGCCTACTACATGCTATTAAGTAAACATTACACAATTTAAGAGATAAGCTATAAGCAAACCCCTAAGGAACATGCCCCTAGTCTCCAAGAGAATTGACTCCTATGAAGAATAGTTATGTCTAGGAAGAATCTGGGGAAGTTACGACAGAGGTATACAAAACAGAACACAGGTTAATGTGGAACATAATCACTGTGCCACCCCGGAGTCTTGTGTGGTCTGGAGCTTCTGCGATCACCACAGTCACCGCGGTCCCCACAAGACCTGGAGAGATCCATTGAACCTTCCTCCAGTTCGTCCTTCACCAAAGAAGAAGGACACATAGTCAATCTATCCATACTCCAAGTACATCCGTCTTCCAAGGTAACCACATTCCTACCCACCATAGGTTTAGAAAACCTGCTCCCCCTATTCTGACAGGAAACAGGCAATTTGACAACAGCAGTGTCACCCACCATCCACCAGTGCTTTTGACCCCTTGCTTGGAAGCTTATCTCCTTTTGTATCTATCTTGGTGAAGTTCCCTGAGTGGAATCATCTTGTCCCTTTCCACCCACTTGGGCTCTCCTCCACCCAACCAATTAGGTGACAATTTTGTTCCTGGTAACCTCCCTTTCAAGGCCAGGAATAGAGATATGTTGGTGATCAAATTGGGCATGGTGTGATAAGACCACAACATACGTTGTAGCGCACAATCAGCAGAGATACCAGACATCAGAGACAATTGCAAACACTCCTTAATCATACGATTAACTCTTTCAATCAATCTGTTAGCCCTGGGGTAGTATAAGGCTGTCTTGAAATGGCAAATGGACCAATTCTTCAGGAACTCACGCATCTCATCAGAGGTGAACTGTACCCCATTGTCAGTGATGAGAGTGCTGGGAACCCCTTCCAACATGAATGCTTCCTTGAGGAAATTAATAAGGGACTTCATGGTAATACTATTCACCACCTTCGACATTATGCAGTGAGAGTGATAATCCACCAAAACAAGCAATAATTTTCCTTCCCACATGGATACTTTGAGAGGCCCAATTATGTCCAATCCAAGCTTGGCCCATGGTTTAGAGGGAACAACAACAGGAGATAGAGGCACCTTTCGAGTGGACCACGATTTGTCACTAAGAGCACATGACAAGCAATCTCTGACCATCTCTTCCACCATGGAATCCATTCTAGGGAACCAATAGGTGGCTCAGACCCTAGACTTAGTCATGATTCTGCCCACCAAATGTCCCTCATGGGCAATAGCAGCAATTCTAGTCCATAGTTTCTCTGGGGGAACTAATCTGTCACCTCTCATGACCTTATTATCAAGAATGCTTAACTCATGTCGCACAACCCAATAATCCTTGAGACCATCGCTTAAAGTAGCAGGTTTAACTGGCCACCCATGAATTATTCTTTATTTGACTTGTTTCAAGATTCCATCTTCTTCCATGGCCAACTCCCATTCCTTCTCTGCAATGCCTGGGACGTCTACTAAAGCTACAACCTCCCCTTCCCTAGAACTTTCACCAACTATTTCATTACAAGGTAAGTGTGAGAGACAATCCGCTACCCAATTCCTATTGCCAGGCACATTTTCAACTGTAAAATTGAACCTTTCAAGATTTAGTAACCATCTGGCAACTCTTCCCTTGATTGAAAACATGAACATCAAAGGCTTGTGGTCTGTGCGCACGTAAAAGGAAGTCGCCACCAAAATCTTTTAAAATGTTCAATGGCCCAAGCACAAGCCAAAGCTTCCCTCTCAACCATTGAGTAGTTGTGTTTTGCTTGCCTCAATGCCCTAGACGCAAAAGCCATGACCACGCTCCTTGCCCTCCACAATTTGTGACAATGCCGCCCCAACACCTATTCCACTTGCATCCGTGGTCAAAATAGTCTTGCGTTGGGTATGAAAACAGCCTAAAGATGGGGCTATAGTTATAGTATCCTTAATAGCTTCAAACGAGCATTGACAACCCTGCTACCAGAGGAAAGGGGCTCCTTTTTTTAATAAGCTCCTGAAGGAAGCGGTCACATCCGCAAAATTCTTGACATATTTGGACATGTACTCTGTCAAGCCTCAAAGGACCTCAACTCATCCTTATTCTGAGGAGAAGGTGCTTCTTTCACCGCTGTGACCAGAACTATTTTGGGTTTAACACCATGTTTAGAAATAATATGCCCCAAGTAGTCTACTGAATCAACCCCGATCCTACATTTCTCCTTACTTACATTGAACCCAGCTTTTTTTAGTGCCTTTAACGCCACCCTTAAAGTAGTGGCATGTTGTTGTTCAGATGATCCATGAATCAAAATGTCGTCCTGAAAGCAAAGGACATTGTCAATTTTCCCTAAAATGCTTTGCATCACTCGCTGGAAAACTGCTGCAGCAGATGCCAGACCAAACTGCATGCGGCGGAATCTGTACGCCCCAGGCGGAGTGATAAAGGAAGTGAGTGATCTAGATTCTGGGTGTAGTTCTAATTGGTGGAAGGTGGAGGATAGATCAATAACACTAAATATCTCCGCCTTACCAATCAAGCTGATCATTTCATTGATGCGAGGGAGAGGAAACCTGTCTACCCAAACGTTTGCGTTGAGATCTCTCAGGTCCACACAGAGACGAGATCCCTTACCTCCCGATTTCTGTGCTACTACAATTGGAGCAAGACAAAGGGAGCTTTCAATAGGCTCAATGATGCCTTGCGAAGCCAACCTGTCTAATTCTTCTCTCAATGGTGCTCGCATGAGGTTAGGGATTGGACAAACTTGGTGAATGACCGGTATAGCGTTATCCTTCACCTTAATTCTATGCTGGAAACCTTTTAAGTGACCAAGTTCTTCACTGAACATCTCAGGAACACTATCACAAATAGCCCTACTACCTTCTTCTACTGCAAACACAGGCTCTTTTTTTGGGGGTCCAATCTAATACCCAACTCTTTTTGATGAGCCCACCTCAACAAGCAGGATCCTTTCTTAGTTAAATAAACTTTTCCAAGCGTAGAATGATCCTTAAACTTAATTTCCATAGACAACATGCCTTCCAGAGGAATGGGATACTTGTTGTAACCACCTGGTTCTATATCAGTTAACAACAACATATGACTTTTACCCTGAAATTTACTCTTGAAGATGTCATAATCAGTTAGGGTATAAGGAGAGCAAGAGTCCACAAATACATTAAATTCAACCCCATCGAGAAAGATGTTACATTTAGGATAATCATTGTCTTTGCTCAAAGGGCTCTCATTAATTTGAAACACATACATGTTTTTGACTCCTTCAGTAACCTCATCATTTGTATGAACATTCTTCTTTTCCAAATGACATTTTTTGATAAATCTGGCAAAATGCACTCTCTTGTTGCACTTCCTACTTATTACAGTCCGTGCTGGACAACATAGGTTGTTGGCCAGATAATTGCAGTTCCTACAACGGAAACACTTGAGTCTTTCCCCCTTTCTATCCTCAGATAATTTACCACCAGGAAGTTCTCCTCCTTTCTTAGTAGAGCCACATTCCTTTCCAACTCAATCAGGATCTGGTTTGCTTTTCACAACTTGCATAGTCTCACCCCCATTGATTTGTTTCATCTCTTTGATACATTCAGCCGTATGTTCAATGCTCTTAGTGATTTCCACTGCAACCTTCAAGTCAGGGTTTCCAGTCAGTAATTTCTCTTGGATTTTTGAATTATTTGTGCAGCAGACAAGCTGATCCCTGATAAGAGAGTCACCTAGGGTACCAAAATCACATACATTTGCGAGCCCTCTCAAAACAGCTATGTAAGATGAGACATTTTCTGTTTTGCCTTGCACTCTGCTAAAAAATGTATGTCTTTCCAACACCACATTCACTTTTTGTCCAAAGTGCCTGTCCAACTTCCTCAAAGTTGCAGAGTAAACATCAACAGACTCTCCCCCTTCTGATTCGCTGTCAGAATCTGTTAAGTTTTCATACACCTTCCTACCCTTAATACCAATGTTGTGTAACAAAATATGCTTCTTCCTTAAAGGAGAGAATTTTTCACCCCCAATTGCGATGAGATAAGACACAAAAACCTTTGCCCAGTCTTTCCAGGCTATGGTAGGTTCCCCCACCTCATCCAAAAAAGGTGGAGGCTGATTCATGTTGGAAGTAGCCATGCCAATTGGAAACTAATCAAGCTTATCACAATAAAAGAATAAGAGTGAAACCGCCGGCACAATGGTGCTGATGTGAGCAGGCCTTCTGTTAATTGCTGTGCATATTAGCATGGGAAACACATGACACCATGCTAATGATTCTTTAAGGGTCTTTAAGCTGTGCCCATCAACGAAAACAGGCAGCCAAGGGTTGCAGAGGTAGCTTAAAGCGTGGATTAGCGTTAAATAGTAATGTAGTTCTCAGTACCTTGGTATCTAACAACTAACACACAGTGTATGACTCGTACTGTGTTCTTAAAAAAAAAAAAATAAGATCAAACCATAATCAAGTTTGTCAAGTATGACTGGGAGAAAGCTGTGCTTGTCAACATGACAAGCCTCCCATAAATAATTTAGAGGCAGGAGCTTGTTATGTCCTGCGAGACACGTTCTAGTGTCTCGACAGGCATAGAGTTTAGAGCCACTCCCCTATGGGAGTGGGCACACTTGCACCCCCACACGCATCCCTCACAGGCGTCACGAGTGACGTGAGCCTGCTAATAAAAGGGCCCGGGTGCACGTGCTCGTGGCTAGTTCACAGTACCCCAATCCAGTGTCCGTGTGGTCATTCATTCATTATGTGGGCCTAGGGCCCAGGACATAACATTGGTGACGAGGCGGTCTTCCCCACGCTGTGCCACCTAGCAGCACTGCCGCCTCAGGCTGCCCAAAGAAGTGGGCACGTCGATCCAAGCAGAGGGTGAACCCTTCCATGCGGTGGAAGAAGGACAGAAGCGGCACCGCCGATGAATATTGGGCGACGCAAATAATCTAGCTCCCAGAAGAAGAAAGCGCCAGAGGCTCTGCAACCTCACCTGCCGCTGCCCAGTGAACTGTGCCGTGAGGAAGAAGGTTGGCCGGATCGGCAAGGCAGCCGTAGTACGCCCGGGTACCTGGTGCTGCGAAGGGCAAGAAATCTGCATGCTTGGGAGAAGCTGTGAGTGACCCCATGTTTCACCCCGTCCTCAAGGCGCCAATAAGCTGTCCCACCTGCCAGCACTGTCTCCTGCGGGAAAAAAAGATGAAAAGGGGGAGCACCTCCCTTGTCAGCAAGGGTGATCTGAGCCGGTGTGCATGCATGTGTACACTTCGCCGACGGCAGCCGCTGTGCAAGAGGCTCAGTTACCTGATGTGAAACTGCTGACTGTTGGTGCGGCACTCCGCCAGCAGTAGGAATGAGCCTGCACCAGCCCAAACGTCTCGAGGCCGCTCCTCCGTCAACTACCTAAGCAATCTTCTGCATGGCCGCCTGCACATGCTGGACGGCCCACAACACCAGTGAAGGTACTGCATACCATATATTCCCACGTGAGGTGAGAGAGGTGCACCAACACTGAGTCACCCCCTGCACCATGCACCCACGTAGACAGGAAATTAGTCCTACCCGTGCTGCAGCCCGAGTGCCCACACCAGCAAGAGCCACCTCCATAACCTATTGCAGCCCTAAGAAGCAGTGCTGAAATCCTGCAACCGCGCCCGGCACGTTGCTGTACCGACTCTAAGTGCCAACCCATCTGCAGCGCCACGAAGTGCACCACGGCCCGAGGAGTTGGTGTGGCTGCCCTGGCCCGTGTGAGGTCGTTGCAGTGCCACCTAGCAGTTGCCTGTTTCACCGCACCAGTAACAAAAAGAAAATACATTAAGTTGCGCGATCAGTTTTTAACCCTGTAATGACAAGCCCCGTCCGTCCTACGTATGTGCCTGCAGTTCCCTCTCATACCTGATTCCACGCACGAGAGGCCCCAGTCATCCTCATTGCCGTTGTTCCAGTGATCCCGATGAGAGAACCGACTCAACCGAGAGTGAGTGCCGTGGCATGAGTGGAGAAGTGGTTGCCGCTGTGCTACAACGCACCCTGCACTAATGACTCGCAAATGAAGCGCTCCGAAGTGCTTCGCAGTTCTGCAAGAGTGAAGACACCCTGCAGCCCTCAAGGCACTACAAAAGAAAAATTAACTGCCTACATAACCTCTGGCTGGCTCAGTCCCCGACCTCCATAAAGGACCCGTACTCACCCTGCACTTATTAGCACACTGCTCGCAGGAGCAACACAGCCTGCAACACTACGAAGGCTACCATGCCCCCGCAGTTGAGGTGGTAGCACCACGCTCAAAGGAAAAGTGAAAGCACTTGCTGCCCATCGCAAAGTCACTTTAAAATCAAACCAGCAGTGCAGGTCCCTACCTGCCAGCCGGTGAGTTTTTCCTCCTCTCACACTGCCAGTCCTGCGGCCTTCAACTCTCTACTGAGGCCCTGTCTTTCTGCTCGCAACATCCCGACGTTGTCCTGAAGCAACTCGCCTGGTGTGTGCGCCTGCAGTGCCATCTAGTGGTCAATGGTAGTACTGCACACAACATACATAAAGACTCGAGGCATAACTAGGCCCAGCAATAAATACCATGCTCCTGCAAGGCCAGCCACCCTACATACAGACCTGAAATGGAGCTGTAATGGTAGTGAGAGGAATGGTAATTCCACAGTTGAATCTGGTTTGGGGGCAGAGATAATGCCCAGCTGCAACAGAGTGAAGCAAGAGGAATACTATGCCCAGCAACACCACCGGTGCCCCTCTTTCAGTACTAGAAAGGAAGACTTGCATGAGGCCCAGCACCTTCCATGGTGCCCAAAGACAATGCCAGGAGGGCACATAAATAATGCATGCCGAGGAAAAGTAGTGATGGCATATTCATAGTGAGTGACTGGAAGTCACAAAGGAGAATTAAGGGACTAACTAGAGCAGATGCCTGAAGCTGCAATTAAACCCCCTGCACAAGTTCTGCCACAGACTGGAGCCACTACATTAAAAGGAGAGTGGTGGAGGAGCTCACGAGACAGACTGAGCGTCTACTCACTGGTGCGCACAGACAGTGAATGGCTACAAGGATGAATGTGTGCCAGCCAGCTGCCCCAGTACTGTCTAGAAGAATCTTACAAGGAGTTATCAACCCTGCCAAGCATCCGGAGAACAAAGCAGGATCTAACGTCATGAGAGCAATGCCCTCGAGCAAAGAGTAGACGGAAGGGAGATCCTCTACATTTCCACCATGCCAATGGAGCCCGGAAGGGACCAAACGCAGCACAGTGTCCTCCCTCACACTGCCTCAAGCATGAGTCGTCAGTGACCCAAGGCTGACGAGAGGAGAGTCGCACACTTCGAGTGGTCAACCACTACACTAGCTCCCTACTGCCCGTGGAAGCCATTCCCTGGAGAGGGAACACCCGGAGTAGGAGCTTCGCTCCCTACTGCCCGTGGAAGCCATTCCCTGGAGAGGGAACACCCGGAGTAGGAGCGTCAAGAAGCTGCCTGAAGAAGGAGCACCCAAGATGAGTGACTGCTCGCCATGCAGCCGAGAAGAGCGACTGAAGTTTCGCCTGAGTGGTCCGGAGACCATTGAAGTTCAACGGCCCCGTTGGCCTTGTTAGAACATGGTGCATGTCATTGCACCCGGAGAAGAAGCAGAAGAAGAGTGGAAATCGTGTCACCCAGAAGAGCTGAACAAACGCAGGTGTGTCAAAGACAACGAGAGGATAAGCAAAGGACTCGTAGCACCACAAGCCAAGAACACCTCCAAAGACACCAGGCAGCCACCAAGGCGGACCGACGGCCCTGGCGACAGCACCAAGGGAGAACCACACGTAAGCCGCAGCAAGCGCAAACCGCGTTGCTCCCATCGCTTCACAGTGAGACCGTCCAGCCCCGAGTGTCGGCAGCTGGAGTCGAACAGCATCCCTGCCCCGGACCGCAAATGCCAGAGGTGCAAGAGAAGATTCAGAAGAGGCAGTCATCTGGCTACGACGTCCATCCAGAAACCTCCTCTCCTAACTGACCATCGCCACCTGTCGTCCAGGCCCAATGGCAGCTACGTCATCAGTGACATGTGCATGACACCGCACTCAGCAAGACACGTGGAAGTGTGACCAGAGGGTCTGCACCAAGAATCGGACAACCAGATGAGGTCAGAAGAGGAAGTCGTGAGTGGCAGGGCCGGACGATGAAGAAAACCCAAGCTACAACAGGAGTCAGTCCTGACACAGCGACAGCAAGAGAAGAGGGGGATAACCCGAGAAGGAACTGGCAACCGCACAGTGGGAGTCCGAGAGTAAGCCGCACAGCCTGCGCGAACCGAGTCTCAAGCCTTACGTTTCTCAGCGTGTTCATCACTCCTCCGTCATCAAAGTCCCAACAGCCCAAGAAGTACAAGTACATGAATGCAAGTGCCTCCCCAGAGAACATGGAGGTACCTGGCCACTCCCTGCCTCAGGTGATCGACTCCAGACTAGACGCCTGCATCCATCAAGGCAAGTCGTCACCCGCCATCGTCCAGATTCACAACACTGCTGGCAATGCCACCAGGCCAGTCCTCATCAAGTGTGTCTACCGACGCCATCTCGAATATACATGGATTGGAGTCCTTCACTATTGCCAAACTAGCCAACAAGAAAACTCAGAGGCTACCTGCTAACCCGAACTGCGGCAGCGAGAGCATGTCCTGACCAAGATCCATACACCTTTGAGGTTTGTGCGAGAGACTGGCTACTGGCTCCTCGGTGGTTTGCAGCTGCCCCCAGCCGGCACACACGCAGCCCCATCGCAGCCTACCAGCAGTCCCGTGGCAAGCCCGACGAAGGGCCTCCCCAGGCGGGAGAGCTGGAAGAGACATTGCCCCACCGACAGGTCACCGGACACAGCAAGACGGCCTCATAGAGACTTCCGGCGATCCGGAAATAATCCAGTGAACTTTCACCATGGACTCCCACCATGATCTTGACGCACCCAGTTAATGAAATATTGTTACACACCGTGTACCATCATCCAGGTCAGCGGACGGAAGTTACGTGGGACTAAAGGACATGCTTACACCGGCAAGTTCCTAGTGCGCAGTTGACATCTTCAAGCAAGAGTTCGTGTCCTGAACTGATCAGGTTAAATGATGAATACCTGCTGAGTGTCCTGCCACAGTCGAATTCACCGGTCTTTGTCTGCCGTCTTCCTGATGCCGGATCTGAGAAACTGATGGACCCTGTGGTGTATATTTTGTTACAGTTTATCCCTACAGGTTGAACTATAGAGCTTTTGTTTTATTAAAATTTGGGAGGAATGTTATGTCCTGCGAGACACGTTCTAGTGTCTCGACAGGCATAGAGTTTAGAGCCACTCCCCTATGGGAGTGGGCACACTTGCACCCCCACACGCATCCCTCACAGGCATCACGAGTGACGTGAGCCTGCTAATAAAAGGGCCCGGGTGCACGTGCTCGTGGCTAGTTCACAGTACCCCAATCCAGTGTCCATGTGGTCATTCATTCATTATGTGGGCCTAGGGCCCAGGACATAACAGAGCTCACAGCATAAAACAAATTTACAATATGTTTAGGAGGAAGCTGTGCCCGTCAGCGTGACAGGCTCCCAATAGCTACTGTAATGCGGGTGCTCCCTCAAGCAAGTGGCTTTAGCATATGCCAGCAACAGCGATCCCCAAAACGACTGACCTGCGCCGTAAGGACTCGAGAGGGCGGTCGAGAACGACACCATGCTTCCTCTCAGCGCGCAACCGACACCACACCTCATCTCAACAGACGTCTTCGTCACAGCTTGTGCCGCAAACCACACAGCGGCGATACTTCACGGCCGGAACAGGATACAATGGCCCATGAAGAGCTTGAACCACTCCTTCAACCTTTGTGCAGATATCCAGCAATCCGATGCCGATTACGCACTTTAGAGAAAATGACGAAGTGCTGCAGGAAGCGGTGCAGGAATGTCGGTTGTGGTGAAAATGGTTCTGGGGAGGAGGCTGGAAAACTGCCCCCGGCCAGCAGATCGTGGCCAATGTTAAGTTCAGTCAACGAAGCAGGTAAGTGGATAAAATCTTGTTTATTGCAACAGCCTCCTCATACCATGACCGTACAACACAGCAACGTTCATACATAACAGAAATCAAACTTTAATAAAGAATGACCAGAATGCAGCCAGACTGAGAGTGAATCCAAGGAAAGGGGGGGAACGGGGAAAAAGGAAAAGCGGCAGGGGAAGGAAATATTTAGGAGGAGAGATCATAGCATAGTTGCTTATGGCACACTTCCAAAAAGGCACTGCTAGGTGCCAAGGAAGAGAAGGATGGCAGACAAAGGTAAATACAGCTTCCACAAAAGATGGGTGTCCAGGGAGTCAGAAATCCCACGAAAACAGGCAAGGTTTCCCTTCCCCAACGAAAAGTTAAAACAGTCAATGTGAGTTAGAGCCCTGATTATAGGTGGACCAGAAGAAAGGTGAAATTTATCACACCCAATAAAATCCGACTACCTGCTATTCAGAATTTATCAGGTGCAAAATATTGCACTATTAGCAAGTTTTGGGGAATAACTTGCAAATATTGGTGCTAAACACACCAAAATCTGCATACTGCTGTAAATATCCTACTTGTTTCTCTAATTAAATTCCTGTTAGTTTGACCTAGTTAAATTTACCAAAGGATAAGGACTTTTTCGCACCTGATTATTACTGAGTGGGTAAATTCCATACCAACGCGGGTTTGCGGTAGATCAGAAAACTCTGACCCACTCAGAAGAACCAGGGCCTATGTGTCAATAATCTGAGCTTAAAGTTTTGAAAATAGTAATAGTGGTGTAAATTTGTTTTAACTCAGAGGACCACTTTTGAGATTGGTACACAAATCTGTGTTCAAGAGTTCACTATTTTATAGAGACAAACAAATAAATACTTGAAGGTATGTTCTCATTTCTGTTCTATTGCTTTTTTTAAGTATGCTTCAATAGAATGTGATAAGAGAATAGTCAAAGTAACTGTGAATCAAGTGAATCAAGATGGCTGACTGTTAAGGAGCTCCCGCCGAGAGCTCCCAGGGCTAGGGATTGCCATCTGGCGTAAATCCCCGGAAAAAAGCCCCACTATCAAGCCTCTGCCCTTCAGGATATGAAGGAAGCGATCTTGCGATCCCAGATGGCCATTGAGATGCAATGACACAACGAAGATTGCAGCGAAGACAATGCTGCAACCAGAGGAACCAGAAGCAATGACCAAGGAACATGGGATGATTCCCTGGGCTAGGGATCGCAGATGGTGCAAATTCAGCTGGGTGCCTGTTGACGACCTCCAATGCTGCCTTCCCGGGACACCCTGCCCTCTCCCAGAGAAAAAGGAATTTGAGCCAGGACCAAATTCGGGGGCTCACTGCCTCTCACATTCTCCTGCGCCCCTGCGACCCGCCGCAGTGGGGGGATGGAGAGAATGGGGCGGCCATGCTGAACTAAGGAGAACCCTCTACCATGCTCCTATGCTGCCTGTTGGGAGCCTGCTCACGGCCACCAGCACTGCCCTTGTACACCCCATTCCGTACTGGATGATAAGGGAATCCGAGCCAGGACCAACTACGGAGGCTAATTTATGCTGCCTCTCTATTCTCCTAGACGGCAGCAACCTACCAGAGAGGGAGATGGAGAGACTGGGGTGGCCATGTTGAAGTGAGGAGAGTGCCGCTGCATGCCTTGGCTGCTCAACCTCCCCAACCCGCGGCCCTCGACCGGCCCTCTGTGATGAGGACTGATCGCTATGTCTCCGCAATGTCTGTGCAGACACCTGAGTGTACTGCCACTGATGCTTGATGACCAAGGGACTGCCCCTTTCCTTCCCCAAGTGCGTGACTCGACTGAAGCAGTGACGGTGAAGGGGACCCCCTACTGCCCTCCATACGACCCCTTCCAACCTGACTAGCCCTTGATCCGGCACTAGTGGACCACCATCTACATACCTGCCCGGAGTTAGGGACCGCCGCCCCTCGCATCATGCCAGGAGCTGTGTCGCTTGCACTCCCAACCCTGCAAGCCTGTGTTCTGGTGTTGTGCTGCCTTGCATAGGGATAAAAACCTCTAATTCCAATATGGAGGTTGCTGGCAATGAAATCTTTCAAATACAGTGCCCGACTGCCTTAACCCCTTCGATGCTCATGACGGCCCCCGGCCGTCATGAGTCACAGTGGACGTGTGCGCACGACGGCCGGGGGCAGTCCGAACCACGCCCAAGAATGGAATGTCCAGCACCGCGGCGGAATTCGCGCTGCAGCCAAGGTGTTAAAGGGGCTGCGGCATTTGGTGTCAATATTGAGAGAAGTGAGAGTATAGTCATGGGACATCCTTTTACAGTAATGGTCCCTCATTCCTTTGAGATCTTGCTCAATCGAACTAAAACACAATATCTGACAAACAACAGACAAACAAAATATGAACAATTGACTCTGGCAGCTAAAAATTATGCCTGAGCGTGAAATTCCGCTCTGCTCGTGGAGTTTGCGGAGTTTTTCCAAGTTTGTGCTCTGTGTAATGAGCGGAGTTCCAAAAAACTCAGCTCCACGGACCAGAGTTTTTTCCTCGCTCGCTAGCGTTAAGTTGGTGAGCGAGGAAAATTTTACTCTAGATCACTTCTGGGTGAGATTTCTCAACGCGGCCAGTTGCGGATGGCCGCTACCGCTCGCTTTGAGAAAACTTCTAATCGCGTTGAAGCTACCGCTCAAGTAGAAAATCTACTTAAGCGGCAGAAATAAGCAGCACTCTCTTGAGCTGGCATGGTGCAGTTTGGGCTGGTTTTGCAGCGCGGGACAAACACCCAGTGCTAAAAATCTGCGTGAACAGCGCAACCCAACACACTCTGCCACTTGCGGAACTCCGCGAAGTGCAGTGGAGTTTTTGGGTCACTTCGCGGAACTCCGTGAACTCCAACCAGGCCTACTAAAAATGTTGTACTAAAGAGATGTCAAACACTTAATCCAGCTAAACTGTTACCATTACTTGAAAAATTAATTGATGGGGAAGAGGTTGAGCATGACTGTCTCAATGTCACCGATTTATGCACCAAGCCAAGGCCTGACATTAAGGATGAACCCCTCGATGAGCCCAACTATGTAATCTTTGCTGATGACTCATGCCTAAGAGATCATGAGGGGAATTTGAGAGCAGCATATTCTCTCTGTACAATGCAGGAAGTGGTCAAAACCTCATGGCTTTGAGGAGTTGCCTCTGCACAAATGGCAGAATTGGTCACCCTTACCTTAGCATGCTATCTTTTAGAGCTATTGCGGGTAACAATATTTACTGATAGTCAGTATGGCTTTGGTGTGGTCCATGATTTTGGACAAGTGTGGTCATAAAGTGGTTTCATGACTTCACCTGGTTGACCTATCCGGAATGGAGACTGTTAGAAGCATTACAATTGACACAAGAAATTGCAGTTGTTAAATGTGCAGCCCACAGAAGTGATAGTGATTATGTAACTGTTGTAAACAGATATGCCTACAGCTCAGTATTGTGTGAATGTGGCATGCGCATTTAACGGAGAATGTGCAAATGAATCTGATGCTAGCACCACCTTTTCAATGCTGTTGTCAATAGCTGATACGTGGGAGGAAATCAAGAGATTGCAGGAAGAAGTGGCAGAAGCAGAGCAGCAAGGATGGATCAGAGCAGGATGTGTTAAAAATGCAAATGACATTTGGGTTTCAGCTGATGGAAGACCCGTGCTGCACAATAGTCTTTTATTTCCCATGACGAGACATTTTGATGGCCATGCACACATCAGAAGGGACGCCATTATTTAGGCAGAACTGGTTTAATCCCCTATTTGGAGTTCTAGCTGAGGAATTATGCCATAGATGCATGACCTGTCAGCAGATGAATGTAGGGAGGAGATCGCCTGTAACATTGAGTCACAAAGAAAAATCAGAAGGACCATTTAATAGAATGCAGTTGGATTTTATCGAAATGGCCTGTTTGTAATTGGCTGAGATATATCCTGGCTATCATGTGCATTTTCTCCAGAAGGGCGAAAGTCTATCCAATATGGAGAAATGACAGTCTCACTGTAGCTAAACTCCATTTGCAAGAACTCATACACAGGTTCAGGTTCTCAGAAGAACAGGATTGTCGCTACAAGATATACTCATGGGATGTACCATGCGGCTGCCTGCTCTGCCTTCAAACGCGCTTGTGAATATCACTGATGACATGATTCTCGACTACTCTGTTATGGTGCGTTCTGTCTCTCATCAGGTTGGAACTGTCACTGCCATTCCAAGTCAGTTGGCAGTGCCACGATCTTAACCCCAGTGACTGGGTGCTTGTTAAGTAGCTCATTCAAAAATCCTGCTTGGAGCCAAGGTGGAAAGGACCCTATCAAGGGATCCTGATTACTAACACCAAATGAAATGTGCTGGGATACCCGACTGGAATAATGCATCCCACACCCAGAGAGTGAGATGTCCACTTGATGAGAGGGTGACATTTGAACCAAGTCCTCACCTCCTCTGTCTGTATGTCCTGAAGGATCAGGGGGGTACACCTGTCCAAGTTTGTGACATCTCACAAAGTGGTGTGGTAGTATCCCTTGAAGACAAAAATCTGAGAACTGAAAGAGGGGGGGCTACTGAATCACCACCAGAGCAACCAAATGATCCTGATGAAGGAACGAGTATTAGGAGTGAAAGACTCCAAAAGCGAGAAGAATGGCCAAGTAGTAGACAACAATTGAAATCTAGTGTGTCAGTTGAACGCATACTACAAACCATCATCTAAGAAACAGCATCTAGTGGTATAAGTGACACAAATGAAGATCAGCAAATGCCAAGGAGATCTAAGAGAGCAAGAGTATATTGTAGGTATTCAGCACTGAATGGACTTATGATATCAAGAATGTGCCAAATGCACCAGTCCATGATCCAAATGAACTGATAACAGAACCACGTGAACCACTGTGATATGCCACACTAACACAGCACCTGATTCACACTATTGAAAACAAAATCATAAAATAGACTTGACAATTAACACATGGTTGATTCAATTCAATAATACCTGATTTTACAAATAATGGACTATGTCTAAATAGAAGTATTGAAAAAAATGGGACAACTGATAAGTAAGTAGAATCGATCGGTGTGCAGTTCCTGCTTAGGGTTACCTAGTTGTTATACAGTGCTATTTGCTCACCTGACAACCAGATATATCCTAGCTCTCCTCTTTCAAGCCAGTCATGCACACCATCATGGAGGGGTGAGTGAAAGAGCATTCATTAAACACTGCTTGGATTATCAGGCTCTATCTGTTCCTGTAGAAGTAAACTGTTTCTGAGGGGACATATCAATATGTCAGTGCCATCCATACAACCTCGAACATAAGGGACATTTGGCAATAAAATTACTACTTGGTATCCTGTAATTTGACTGGTGTGCTAGGTAGACCTGGGCGGAGTTCACGGAGTTCCACAATGCGGAACTTTTCAAAGTGACAAAAAAACACTGCTGCGCCACACGGAGTTCCGCAAGTGGCAGAGTGCGTTAGGTTGCGCCGTTCGCGCTGATTTTTAGCGCTGGGTGTTTGTCCTGCACTGGAAATACAGCGTGAATATCTCCATGCACAGCACAAGAGGGCGCTGCTTCTTTCTGCTGCTCCAGTAGATGTTCTACTCAAGCGGCAGCTTCCTCAACGCTAATGGAAGGTTTCTCAACGCGAGCGGTAGCAGCCATCTGCGGCCGCCCGCATGGAGAAATCTCACCTGGAGGTGGTCGGGAGTAAGATTTTTCTCGTTCGCTCTCGCCAACTACGCAGAGTGCAGAGTGGGAAAAACTCTGCAATCTCTGCGAGTGGATTTTCACGCCCAGCCCTAGTGCTAGGTAAGTCAGTCAGAGTTGGTATTTGGACAAATGTAGCCATAATCTCCTGAATGCTCTTGTTAAGGCACTCTGGGTTGTGCCACACAGCCAAACCTATTGTGGATTGGTGCCATGCAGAGTCTAGCAGCTGCGACCCGTACCTGTGTCAGGTTGCCTAAATGCATAGCTCTTGACTCTCTAGCATTGACTGAGGCTTATCAGTGAGGTCCAGTATGACTTGCCTACTAAGCCTGTACCACCCATACTCTTCCTTCTATGCATGGCCACACTGTGTTACTCTAAAAATTCTCCCCCTTTTCCTCTGATGGGCTCCTCAAATTCTCACTCATCTCATCAAGGCATAGAAGGCTGCCATACTGCAAGCTGGTGGTGGTCTTGTGCTTTAGGCCGGGTAGTCTTTTATTATTTTTGCACCTAGGTATGCTGGGCTTGCACCTTATGATCATTTATACAAACAATTTGTCACGTTTTCGACTATTCACTAGTTGTGAATACCTATTACATATACTGATTTTCTATTTTCCATTTCTTAGTTATGATCTAATGCCATTTCCAACTTATTTATTTTGTTGTATTATTATTATTTGTTAATTTATTCTCTTATAAAGCACACACATAGACCCGCAGGTAATTTAGCACTATGGGTCCTTGTCTGGAATGAAATTATTTCTTATCTGGAATGAAATTATTTGAGCATTGTATATTATAGTAACCGCACATCATCTGGCAAACAGAATAAAACCAGGCTTTTAGCTGGTTCCTGCACTTTAGGAGCACTGTCTCAGCACGCAGGTGTAATGGAAGCCCATTCTACAGCCTTGACTCTGCCACTGTAAAGGCTCTGACACCGAGGGTGACTCTGAAATCTTGGCACATTGATTGGGTAGATGCGCCATGTCATATCTTAAACAGTGTCTAGACCATATCCCAAAACATTTTTGTGAAAAGATTAGGCCTTATGTCATACATCGCTTTGTGTACCAGGCACAAAGACTTAAACACTATCCTATTACCTGGGAGCCAGTACACTCTGACAAGCACAGGGGGATTGGTACAAATTTCTTGAAATTTTGAGTCAGTTTCACTGATGCGTTTTGCACCAGTCGCAGTTTATCCAGAATGTGTTGCTTCAATGCTCCAATGCGGATTGTTTTGCTCCTTCCTCCCTGTACTTCATTTTCCCATTTTCAATAATATAGTCTGTCTGGCTAAAGCAAGTGAATTGATTGTTTTCAAAACCACGACTGCATATTAGCTCAACCGGCGAATTGAGTTCAATATCTACAATGTTTTCAAATACTTACTGTAATTATCTAATGTGCATAAAAGTCCACTCTGTCAAGTGTGCACTTTCTTGTACTTTCACCTTGTAAATTGCAGCCGGGAAAGGTACAAGAGGCAATGGAAATGCTAGCAAAGATTAACCTCTACAAAAGGTCCCCTTGCCAGTGTTTTTTTTCCATGTAGACAGTGCACACTGTGCAATACATTAAAGCTTCAGGTTTAATCTTATCAAAGGTTGTCTAGACAAATATTATCACATTGCTGTCTGCATGCAAATGCCTTATTATGAGTTGCTGGGCATGCATTAGATTACATAACATGGCAGAACATCTCTGAATTGTTGACGGAAGCGTGTTTCCATTAGTGCAGTTCTACAGTTCAGATGTAAGTGAACACTTCAGTGCAACAGTAGTTGTTATGGCAAACCGACATATAATAACTGTGTTTTTTTACTATATAAACCACTTTCTTTCACAGCGACCTTGAAACGAGAACAGCATTTCAAGAATTGAGGGTCTCATTTATTAGGCCCTACCGGCACTATTGCGTTGCCGGAACGTCTCTTTTTCGACGTTACGGTGGCGCAATGTGCCACTGGCCTATTTATAAGGCCACGCAAAGCCATGTTACATGACTTTTCATGGCCTTATAAATATGTGCCCCGTTCACGCAGAAAATTGTGTGAAAGGGGCGTTCCATGGGTGTTGCTGGGGGGAGTTCCCGGTAACATCCATGGCTTTTTGACACTTCCCCAGATTAACGCGAAATCGTAAGTCTGAGGCAGCGCCAAAAACGTACGCCTCCACAGGGGAGGCATATGGAAGGCCCAACGAGGAGAAATATCTTTATTCCTCCTCGTTTTTCCTCTTTCTATGTGTGCTGTATTCTGCAGCACACATAGAAAGAGGAAAAAGCCCCTTCTGATTGTTTCTGTGCAGGAAGGTTTCTCTTCCTGCACAAAAATACTCATCCCCGCAACGCAGGCACCCTTGCACCATGGTGTAAAGGTGCCTGCGTTGGCGCACGGCAGCCCATTGTGCGCCGGTGCAGGGGAAAAGGACAGGAATGCGCCATATCTAATAGATACGGCGCATTCCTGCCCTTTTCTTTTGCCATAGGGCAGCGCAGCTACAAGGTCTGCTGCGCTGCCCTACGGTAAAAACCTCATAAATGAGGCTCTGAAGGTGTATTATCCCCACTATCCTTGATGCTCCACTGCTGTGCTGGACCCAGCATTACAGGCTACCGTGGACCATAGGCGTTGGGTGAGTGGGTGTTTTGCCAAAGACAGGAAAGTCTTTCAGATGCCCATTTTTTTAACACACAATAAACTTTAAATATCTGTAAATGAACTATACACATTATTTAAAATATATCAGCAGTTAGGAAAGCACCAATGAAGCACTTTTTTGTAAATCTGAATTATGATTGGAACAAAGGTACGAGCAAAGCAAATTGAGACACTTTACTAAGTGATGCACAAATGCGAAATATTTGTGAAACCTGATATCCATACATTGTTGTTTGGGTGCTGCATAGCTCAATCAGTTAAACTGCATGTCTGTGCAATTTTAGTGGCCATTTCAATGGATAAGATGTTGACTGTAAATGACAGTGTGCTACCACACCATGCTTTAGTAATATATGTTGGAAAGTGTGCTGAAAAATGCACCACCAGCTCTCCTGGTGAATGGGCGTGGCCCATTTGCTACATTTGTATTTAATGTAACGCTTGGATTTTTCATTTTTATCATAATCCCCACGACTTCAGTCATGTAGCATTGATGGCTGTCCCCCATTCAAATAATGCAGAGGACTGAAAACCTGGCTGTACAAACATTAGCCCAGCAGTCTTTTCATGCAGATTTGCTTCTAGCGCGGGGACACACCTTTTGGGGCAGCCAGGCGCTCTACAAATGAACTATTATTGTTATTATTATTATTATTATTATAATTGTTCCATGAGCACTGCCATGGACGTCAATTGTGGGCCGCCAGTGGGAGCAGTTGAGACCCCCAGCACTGCCCTTGCGACCCTTGGCCTAAATGCTCCAGGGCCTCTATGGTGACAGGTGCTCGAGACTGTAGCAGTTGCTACTTGCAACTGTTACAATTTAGCCAGACAGCTGAAGTGCAGCGGAGCAACACACATCTATGGCCTTCGAGATCCAGCCAGCCAGAACCAGGCCTATTGTTTGTAAGTACCTCAGGTTGGACTGCGCAGGAGAAGGAGTTGTGCCAAAATTGACATCCGAAAGACTTTCCTTTCACACTCCCTGCACTCTAGCAAGCTCGTCACATAGGTCACTTTACAGAATCCTCTCACCTGGCACTCAGAGAAAATAAAGTATTCACCAATCTCAATGTTGGAAGAAAAAGCAGAAATTTGACAGAAGACATAGCCTAAAATTTGATAGCTATCTTTGAAAGTACAGCAAATGTAACACAATAAAAAGAAAATTTAAAGGTACCTTTATGTCTCATTTACCTTCTAAACTCCAGCATGGTCATTTTCAGGGTGCAGGAGCACCCTACGCCTATGATCCATGGTAGCCTGAAATGTCGGGTGCAGCACAACAGTGGAACATCAACGATAGTGGAGATAATACACCTTCACTAATTTTAATGCTGTTTTTGTTTCAAGGTTTCTGGTGACAGAAAGTGCTTTATTAAAAAAACACAATTATTATATGTGCTGGTAGTGCATTTTCAGCACACTGTCCCACGTATATCACTAAAGCATGGTGTCATAGCACACTGTCCTTTACTGTCTCCCTTCCAGTTCTCCCCTCCTGTTCTGACATGCAACCCACTGAGATGCCATACTTTTTTGGAGAGCCACAATGACTGCTTTGACTTCCCAATTTAAATTCACACCACTGCACATTTAGTTTACTGCAGCACTATGTTTTTTGAAGCGCCCCGTTTCAATTATATTCTTTCACTTGTCATTCAACTTTGTGTGTGAGAGAAGTTGATTTTTCAGGACTTGAGCGGGGACTGCAGATCAAGTTTGGTGCACATCAAGTTTGTTGTGCATGGATTTAGTAGTAAGAATGGGTTACTACAGCAACTCTGCCAAGTGTCACGCATCAGGGGTTAGCCATAGATATTTTAGTATAATATCTGCATCACTTCCACGGAAGTCGCTGAGACAATAAACTGAGTGGTGTTATTTCTTTGCTTCATGGCCAAACTGGTGCTGATTCATTTCTCTTCAGCTAAGCTGTAGCCAGAGGCAGTCCCATCTGGGGCAGGGTCTCTCAAAACAACCACAGAGATGGGCTTAGCTTTCACCATCAATGAACTCTTCTGTTCTTGCCCAGTTAGCTGGGCTGGCCTCTGTTGGCAAACTTAGTGCCTCACTTGTGGCACACTGCTCAGCACAACCACCCAACTCCGCTTTGTACAGATGGTTCAGGCATATGTATTTCAAAATTGGGTGCAGAGCAATTTGGAAAAAATGAGTCAAGGGCAAGAGGAGGAGGTTCAGGACCAGTAGTGACTTTCGTGCTTCTGTGATTCTCCTTCTAAAGTGAGACACACATTTCTGCTACCCCAGGCATTTAGGTGAATTGACGTCCATATGTGCTGCTATGTTCTCTGTGCATCACCTTTCATCATCCCTACTTTCTACTATGTCCTCCGTCTCCCAAACACTGTTGACAATTACATTTCCTCAGGCAAATTAGCAGTGTAGTATGGCCATAGATTCAAAGTCTTCAATCCGGAAGCCTGTTTTGTGCTAGATTGATTTGTATTATCACGGCTAATGACCGCATTACAAGTAGTCTATTCCGATGGGACATATAAGAGCAGTCACCAACCCATTGGAATTGTACATTTTTTACTTTCTCCTGGAGTTTTCGGCTCCTATATGCACTTGCTGACAACAGTGGTAACATTTGACACATACTCAAAGGAGCATTTAATAGGCTTATCAATTTGCTACTTTTTTGTCATGTACCTTCAAGGTGTTTTGAGCACGGGTGTTCTTTACGTGAGATTATGTTTCTTGGGTTATCTTCAGTATGGGGCAGATTTACAAGCCCCTTGCGCTGCCAGTGCCTCACTTTTTGTGACGCACTAGCAGTGCATTTCTCTGCCCCATATTTACAAGTGGCTTTTCCTGTCCTTGTAAATACAGCCCCTTTACACGCAGCACTTTGCATGCAAGGGGTGTTCCATGGGTGTTGCTGTGGGTGTTCCCATGCATCACCCATGGAACCAGACACATTTCCAGATTTACAAGAAATCGTAAATTTTGAAGTGCGTCTGGAAGCTACGCCTCCCCAGGGGAGTCGTAGGGAGACGCAACGAGGAGAAATGTATTAATTTATATATGTAATTTATTTATGTATTAAAAAGAAACATTTTCCAGAAACAGTTTAGTTTGAGCAAATCAACTAAGTAATTTCTAAGAAAGTAATAAATACTTCGATATAAATAGTAACTGACTTTGTACAGGAAAGACTTGTGTCACTGGACGAACCATTGAACTTTATCCTACCGACCCTCAGACATTGCTCCTCGGCTGGACTGCCTTATCTATCTCTTTCTCCCCCCCTAGGCCCCCGTCTCTCCTATCACCTATCTCATCTCCCTCCCCTCCCTCTCTCTACCCCCTTGGATGTCTTATATCTCTGTTCACCCTGTAGATATGTAATATTCAATCGTTTTTAGCCTGATCAATGTGAAAATGGAACCCTGAGTGAATTTACTATTTACATAGTTACAACTCTAACCACTAGTATACGCAGTAGTTCTTTGTACTTAATATCACTATTTTGTGATTCTGAGCTCTCCCGTTTGCATCTCTCTCCTAAGTGACTCTACAATGTATACATTTCCTTTTCTGCTATCTGTTTCTCTTCTTTGTGGGACTCTTCAACTCGCTGTCTCCCTCCCTCTGTCCCCCCTGACCCTTGCCTTTTGCAGATCCTGTCTTTTTCTAGATCACTAATTTACCCTGGTATTGAATGTGTTATCTTTTTGTATTAATGTGATTTTTCTTTTGCCGTCTGTTCCCCCTCTGTTGACCTGCCAGTTCCGACCCGCCTCCTAGCCCCCTGTCCCTTGTTGCCCTTTGACTAAGCACTCCTTCTCCTCTTGTTGGGAAAAGATCCAATATTCATACTCTGGAGTCTCAGGGACCCCCTCTGAGAGAGTCCACAGTGTCAAGGGAGCCACGCACAGTTGAGGATGGTATGGCGCCCCTTATAAAAAGCACTCCCTCTCCCCTTGTTGGGGAAGGATCCAGTAGGTAGGCCTTGGAGTCTCAGAGACCCCTCTGAGAGAGTCAACTGCATAAAGGGAGCCTCACGCAGCGGAGATGTGGGAATGATACCACTTCCCCTGGGAGCACAGCTTACCGGACCTTGAACGCGGCTTTTACTCGTCTACTGGTTTGTACCCCCTTCACCCTCCCCCTCCTCTTTCATGCTCTGTCTCTCACCCTCCCCCACCGCTTTCCCTCTTTTATTCTTTGTCTACCTCCTCTGCTCCTATCCCCTCTCCCCTGAATCTCTCCCCTGTCTGCTACGCCGCCTAGCCCCCTGTCCCTTGTGCCCTTCGACTAAGCACTCCTTCTCCCTTGTTGGGGAAAGATCCAATATTTATACTCTGGAGTCTCAGTGTTCCCTCTGAGAGAGTCCACTGCGCTAAGGGAGCCACTCACAGTTGAGGTTTGGTATGGCACCCCTTGCCAAAGCACTCCCTCTCCCCTTTTGGGGAAGGATCCAGTAGGTAGGCCTTGGAGTCTCAGAGACCCTCTGAGAGAGTCCACTGCATAATAGGGAGCCTCTCGCAATGGAGATGGGGAATGATGCCACTTCCCCTGGGATCACAGTTTACTGGACTTTTGACGCAGCTATTACGCGTTTACCGGTTTGTGCCCCGTCACCCTCCCCCTCTTCTTTCTTGCCGTGTCTTTCACCCTCCCCCTCCTCTTTCCCCCCTTCATTCTATGTCTACTTCCCCTGCTCCTACCCCCTCTCCCCTTGAATCTCTCCCCTTGCCTGCTTTTTCCCTTACGTATATGTCCTTATTGTTTGTCTCGAACTAACATGTAATTATGTAGCTATGCTCTAATAACTGTGTAACCTTTGTAACGATGTAACCTGCAACTATGGTCTGATTCTCATGTAAAGCGCTCTGATACCTCCGGATCTAGCCAGCGGTATATAAAACCTTTCAAATGATGACTACTAGTCACCTATGCTACCCATATACTACTATCTACCTCTTTTGTACTGAATGGTGAATATCGAATGTATGTATACTACCTCAACCATTAATGTTTAAAAACTGTATATTGTAAAGCGCTCTGATACCCTCGTGGGTCATGTTCGCGCTATATAAAACTTTATAAATAAAATAAATGCAGAAACATTCATGCCTTCCAATCTAATTACAGTCTCAAGAGCAAGTATGGACTCTACAAATGTCTGTGCCAGTGTAAGGGGTTTTCCTGGCTGGGTTCTCCTCCAATGCTTATGACTACGTTTTTGGTGTCTGCAGTTGTTTCCTTGTTATGGTAAGATATGCCATGCCACAGGCTTTGAATGTTGTTAATAGTTCAGTAGATAAATCCAAGAGTATTGAATTTGTCCTTGATGCTGAGCCATACCACTTCCTTTATACTTTCAGTAATCCTCAAGTCTGCTTTTCTGAAAAAAAATTCTTAGTCTTTTGATACCTCCTCCGCCAATATGTCCAGACCTCCTTCAATGAAGCCTTCTTTTTCTCTTTTCTATTTTGCAGGATTCCCCTTCCATGTTCATTCTGTGGGTTGAGGCGTAAGGACAGCTGCAGTGTCTGGGTTTACAGACCTCTGCTGCACTCCGAGTGTCTTGCCACAGTATCAGCAAGAATTTCTGTAAGCATGTGATGTCATCAAGACCATCATGTAACTTTGTTGTATTAGCAATTTGCTAACTTGCAATTGTAAATTGCGACTGTAAGCGACACACAGAATTAAAATCTGCTGTTTGCAATTGAATGGTTATGCAAATTATAGATATTTGAACCCATTGCTGTTCACTCTTTTGTGTATCAATTGCAACTTTGAGGCTTTTATAAATCATTAATGCTCACAATGGCCAGAATAAGGCCTGGCTGCATGACTACCTGTAGATATCATCTGGCGTATGCATAGCAGGTCATCCCTAATGTAGACCACTAGGCTGTGACACGTGACAACCAGGTAAGTCACTACCCTGTGGTTTTGGTTCTACTAGAGTGGCAGGTGTCTCAGGTACTCAGAAAGTAGTTGTGAGTCCAGCACTGTCTGTTGATTGTCTGCTGGAGAATGGCCTAGAGCCAACGTTTCTAGAAGGAAATGGAGCTTAGGTCTCCTCTGGAGATGTTGGGATTGCCTGAGTGGGGGCTTATTACCACACTGTTCATGGCAGTCCATCAGGGAGTCAGAAGGACCTGGAACGTGAGACAGTGGCCCAGGTGCCTGCCAGGTACAGAAGGGGATAAGGGGTGCCGAAGGCCCACCCTGGGAAATCCCACATTCCAGAAGGAGGCTGAGGGAGACACCCTGTAACCCACAGGGGAAAACACTGCTCCCCTGGGAGACCTGCCTGAGGAGGACTTCCCCAGGGAGAGTTTTGCAAGGTGCAGAAGGATTGTCCCACTCTTGAAGGCCCACAGAGAAAGGCCGAGGCCCAAGTCAATGGTGACACCTCTGGTGATCATCACATTTAATGGGAGAATATTCTCCTTTTTAGTGAACCTAAGGTGCCTGAGCCTGGGTCAGCCAGAATGTTGGTGGTCCACCAGTGCTTTAGGGCCTTTCTACCATAGCTGGCTCATGAGATTACCCCCCACAGCACAATTGAGGGGAACCAAAACTTACGACCACCTGGCCATCCGCTTCTTTTGACCCCTTATGAGGGCCAAGGAGATGAGTTCTGGAAATGCTGTGTTACATGCCAAGCCAGTGGTATATCAGGAATAAAGTGTAAGGCCCCCCTGCAGCCTTTCCCTGTGGTGAGAATACACAAAGTGAGAGTGGGGATAGATATTGTTGGGACCATAAGACAGCCCTAGACAACTGGTTAACCTGGTCTTAGTGGAGCATAACACTCAGTAATCCAAGGCCATCTCTCTGTGGTCAGTGACTGCACACTTTGTGACCAGTGCACTGATGGGGATCTTTAGCCTAGTAGACTTCCCCAAGGAAGTGGTGTCCGACAGGGCACCAACTTCATGTCTGCTTCTATAAAGAACATGTGGGATGAGTGTGGGGTAACCTACAAGTTCTCCCCTGCATATCACCCGCAAACAAATGAGCTTGTTGAAAGATTCAACAAGACTCAAAAAGGCATGATTATGGGCCTACCGGAACCCATGAGGCATTAGTGGGACATCTTTATACCATGCCTATTGTTTGCCTAAAGAGAGGTGCCTCATGAGGGAGTGGGCTTTAACTCCTCTGAACTTCTGTTTGACCACCCTGTGAGATAAACTATCAGCTTTATGAAGGAGGGATGGGAGTAAGCTCCCAAGAACCCCCTCAAAATGTAGTGAGCTGCATGTTAGCCTTCAAGTCTCAGATCAAGCACTTCTGGAAAGAGGCCACTTAAATCCTAGCAGCAAGCCAGGAAGTGATGAAGCAAGGGTATGACCAGAAGAGAACTCTGATCAAAATACCAGCCTGGCCAGAATGTGCGGATCATGGAGACCCAAGCCTTACAGGACCTGTGTACAGCTTCCTATGCGATCAAGAAGAAGGAGCCCACCTACCTGGTAGGCCTCCAGACATCCAGAACCTCTTAGGGGTAATGCATGTGAATCATCTCAAGTCACACTTTGAGAGGAGGAGAGTGAGCCCCTCTCAAACCTTCTGTCTTCCAAGGAGCAGGCTGGGTCTGCTGAAGTCTTTTACTCCAGACATGACTCTAAGTGAAAAGGTAATCTTTGACTGGGACAATCACAGCCAGCCCTAAACCTTGCTCTTGTCCCTGTCAAGCTAATCCTGATGACTACGGTTGGGGCTTAACATTTTTTCGCACTATTTTGAACCGTAAAACTAAACAAATTCATAACTCCGGTTCTATTTATTGGAGTTTTGTAATTTTTGTGTATTTTTATTTATTAAAATGCAGCCATTGTTCTAATTTAATGTGTGATGTCTTGTGTTTTGATTCAACTTTATTATTGTTTTAGTATTGCATAAATACTTTACACATTGCTTCTAAGGTAAGCCTTTTTGCTCTTGTGGCATAGCTATGAGGGGGTTAAGCTCAGTTCAGTTTAGTGACCACAATTCTGGCAAGGATTGTGGTTATTATTTGAGGTGGATACTCACTGCCCCATCTCATACCCCAATTTTTTACAGACCCCTTTTAAAAATAATCCTGCCTGTTGGATTGGCATAAAGCTTGACATATTAATAGAAAATTAACCCTTTAAAGCTTCTGCCAATTGTTGTGTAGATTCATCATACAGTCAAAACTTATCAGTACATGTGCAATTTTTTGCACACACCTTTAACTGGGCCTGCCCTTAATGGATCTGCACAAATGTAAAAATACCAAGAGTAGTCTCAACCTACTGCCTGCCAAATTTCATGCATGTTCACCAAACAGTGCCAAACATAACCAAATCAACAAATATCTTTTAGCAGACAAGATACAAATGTGTTAACACCATTCCACAAGAATTGTTTTCAATTGTTAATTTTGCAAAAAAATACAGAATGCAATTTGGACCAAACCAATCAATTGAATTTCTGAATTCATGCTAAGTTTGGTGTAAATCCGTCAAATGGTTTTGGTAGTTGGCGCGAGCAACATTTTCTATAGCAGTTAAAAGTGTAAAATATATATTTTTGAAACCCTTATTATATTTTTCCCCACATGGAACTGCACAAATTTTGGCATGCTGACTTTAGTTGGCCATACTAAATGAGTGCCAAATTTAGTACAGATCTGTCAATGCGAGCCAAAGGCATAAGCAAATCAAAAAATGGCTTTTCAATGGAAAGCGCAGCTGAATCGCAGCGGTTGCCACTGTGTACTGTATATTTATTAAAATCTGTCTGCCAGTAATGACTCTTCTCTTGCAAAGTAATGGCACTCCTGATGTTATGGGCACAATATCATGTTATGTATGTTATGTATTCTGATTTAAAGATTGGTTTATACATAAAGAACTTTTGTCATAGATATGAAATAGAGGTAAAACCGATAATACTGCCGCTTTTTATACAGAAAACCTTCAATAATCCCCCACAGAGAACCCCAAAAAGCATCTGACAATCAAAGCTGCAACGGAGCCTGCTTTTCCAGTTGTAAAGGCTCCGCGCTTATTTCATAGTCTCTCATTCGCTTTTTGTGAAGGTCAAGATTAGAGGCACAATATGAATTTCAAAATAGCTCTTTTAAGGTTTCTAGCAAATGAAGGCGAGCCAGATTGAGAAGAAGAATTAAGGGCAAAGGAGCGCATCGTATTTTTGTTTTAAATTTCAAAAGGCAGCAGATGGCTGCAAACACAAAGTGTTATTTATAGAAGGTAATAAAGCAGGTTTTGAACAGTATCATTGACTTTTCAAGAACGAACAGAATCATGGGGGGGATATTCACAAGAACGTGCGATAAACATCGCCAAAATAGGCTAACGCAATTTCTCATATCGCCGTCTATCGCGGGAAAATAACTCTGTGTCAACGTCGTATTCCCAACACGGCGGCAACATGCGATAGTATCCCGATAACGCCTCAAATGTCCGCGATACAACCACCGCGACGGCGATAAAAAAGGAAACCCGAACGTGAAAAAAGTTGCGATGGGCCCAACCATGATAGAAAAATCGTCGACAAGCAGCGCCAGGCTTGCAATTCCCATGTCAGGCGGGAAAAATCACCATAAAAGCTGTAAAAAAAAAAACCCCAAAAAACACATAACTGCGAAGCACAATGGAGGTAGCAGGAGCAAGTACAGAGGACAACCCAGATCCCACAAGCCCCACGGAGGACCAGCCTGGGACCTCGGGGTCAGGGAAGGGCAAGGAGAAGAAGAAGAGGAAGACGCGGTTCAGTCCGCAGGAAAACAGGATCCTGATTACGGAGGTGATAGAACACCATCAACATCTGTTCGTCACCTCCACTGTGTCATTGGCAACAAAAAATGGAATATGGCAGTCCACCATGGACAAGCTGATTGCAGTCGGAGTGCTGAGGAGGACAATGGACGAGGTCAAGAGGCGCTGGAATGTTGTGAAGCGCAAAACCAAGCAGAAACTCGCAGACAACCGCAAAGCAGCAATGCAGACTGGGGTGGGAGTCCTGTCGCCACAGGAGGAGCTGGATGAGATGGAGGAATTGGTGTCCACAGTCATCAGTGTGGAGACGGTGGCAGGAGTAGGGGGACCGGACACTGCTCAACATGACCTGACACAACAGCAACAGGGTGAGTAACCACCAGGGACTGAGGGGACGGGGAGAGATGGGCACAATGGCACACATGCACAATGGAGTATAGCACACTGCACAACCACAATGACTCTGGATCATGTCCCTGATCTCCTTGCCATACTGCAGCACACATAGTAACAGCAAGTAGTCCCCCATCCACAATGTGCCCAGAGGGGGCCCTCCCCACACATCACCAATTTCACAACAAACACATGCACATATGCTGAACCCAGCAAAGCTGCGGATCCGTGATCCCCACTGGCAATGCAAGTGACACTGCATGACGATGAGCATGTCTGCAGGCCACTCATCATGACATGTTGCACGCCACGACACCGAGGTGGCTGAGTGTGGTCCACATCCGGATAGGAGCAGGTCACACACTGACACATCTAGGTGCACAAACAACCCCTGACGGCAACAAGACATCTGCGGACAAACCATGCCCAAGAGTCCCAACTCCCACCAAGAGCCCAATTTACCCAAGTATGCAACATCTCAGCACTGCATAAGCACAGAAGTCAAAGGCACACTGCCTGAAAGGGAGTAGGCCAAGCAAAGTCGGAGCTGCAGGGGCGACTCTCCCACAATGCAGCACACACACAAGAATCAGAGCACATCAACATTGACAACAATGTGGTACAAACTGCAACACTTTCACAACAGAACAGAGGACACAACTGCTGCCGCTTGTGTGTAGAAACTGGCCAATCACATTTGGCATAGCAGAAAACTGTGACATGATAATGGACAAGTACAACCCCACATCCCTGATGGTGCACATATGTCCACTGTCCCACTTCAAATAGGCAGCACATCCTAAACAGTCACAATGTACATTGTCATGCAGTCTGTTTGGACACTTGGCCAATGCGTGAACATACATGGAACACACTGTTATACTGCATCTCCCCTTTACATTGCAGAGGGAGAATCATCTACTCCTGCAGAGCAGACCGAACACCTCCTCACTGATGATGAGGAGGACCTCCCCACCTTCGACACCGACGCCCTCCAAGAGCTCATGGAAAGCCTTGGCACCCCACCCCCAGGAGCAGGGCAGACCAGCTGCATCGAGGAGATCCCACCCCCTGCTCAGACCACACAGCAGGAGGCACCCACCACCCCGGCTGTCTCCCAGGCCCCCCACAAACAACACATGGCCTTCCAACGCCGTGTGTTAGAGGGCCAGAAGGAGATGGCCGATCAGGTGCGGGTGGGGTTCGACCTCGTGGCAGTCAAAGTAGATGCCATCCATGGGTGTCTATGTCCCATCAGGTACCACTTACAGTCCCTAACGGACACCCACAGTCCGCTCCATGGTCTCCAACGAGCCCTGGCTGACATCGCTGGAGTCCTGACTCCGAGACACGAACACCTGTCTGGTTAGAGTGGCTCCAGCGATCTCAGCCGGGAGATGGGACACATGCGGAGGCTCATGGAGGACATGGTGCGGATGGAGGCGGAAAGGATGGCTGCCACGGCTGCACATCAGCGAGATGTAGCTGGGATCTGCCATGCCCTGCAGATCCTCATCATGGCATTGCTGCCACAAGGCCTGGTGCGGATGAATGCTGCTGCTCCTACACCATCCACATCTCTGCCCCCTGATGTGTCAGTGCCCCACAGTGCGGCAGACATTCCACCTCCAGCACCTGATGTGTCACTGCCACACAGTGCGGCCGACAATCCACCTCTGGCCTCTGATGTGTCAGTGCCACACAGTACTGCAGCCAAAACACCACCACCCCCAGGTGAGGCACATCACACATCAGGGGACGATGATGTGGATGAGACTGCCGTTGTGGTAATGAGGAAGCGGTAGAATTCATCTCCGCCATATGACCTGTTTCTGCTTGGTTCGGCCCTTTGCATCATCACCTTCCACTGTCCCCCGATACACTCTGCGGCACTCACCTTGGACCTCGACATGGACTGCCATATACTGTTTGGTTACCAATGACACAGCAATCAGACTGCGGACTGAACTCTTCCTCTTCCGATGAACTTGTCCATCCCTAATGGACTCTGGCTGGCCCTCCACGGGGCAACAATGTCAAGTGGGGTGTGCATGGCTCTGTACTGCTCCAGATGCTACACTTCCATGAATGTAAATAAAACATTCAAATTCACACAGATGTTTCATGTCTATGAACCTTCAAGTATGACAGTATGGATGAATGTCGGGTCACTGATTCCCCCTCACGTCCATTTTGCACATGTTGTGGGGCTTGGGTCACATGGTGCAACATTGCCGATTGCGGTCCGGGTGGCGCAGACACTACAACGGAGACAAACGCAATGGCTACTTCCTTGTCCAGGCCAGAACTGAACCACGTCCAGAGCCCCGTGCTCATTGTTCACACCCCTACGCTGGACTGGCATACGCCAGCCCAGCCCACTCCGCTTACGCTCACAGGGGGTGATGACACAGCTACATGTCCCAGGTCTTCCCCGTAGTGATCTGCTGGTCACTGGTCTAGTTGTCAGCATGCCACAGCCACTCCCTGAGGGCTGGTTTACACCCACACACACCCATCCAGCACAGGCGTCACGGGACATGTGACCCTGCCAATAAAAGGGGCCCACCACAGCACATCCCCCACTGCCGGAGGTGACATGATGGCGTCCGCACCACGAGACTCAATCATGAGGGGGCCGTGACTTGCATTGCACTGAGTTAGTAGCACCCGATGGCCTGCGTCCGGCACGGGCCGTGGCGATGACTTGCGTTGCACAGAGTTAGTGGCACCCGATGGCCTGCGTCCGGCACGGGCCGTGGTGATGACTTGCATTGCACAGAGTTAGTGGCACCCGATGGCCTGCGTCCGGCACAGGCCTACCGCCATGTGGCGATGAGTTAGGCCCACCTGAATAGCTGAGTGGGTGTGCAGCCTGCGATGATGCGTTGGCCTCGATACGGCGTCCAGCAATTCAAGACTCGAATTGAACTGTGAGCCCTGTAGGACTGCAGTGTACGCGCAGGCAGCAGTCAGCACACACATGACTCCGCGGTGTGGTGCCGCAGGGTGCACTGGGGGCCTGTGGCGCGGAATCCAGCGATCGGCTGAGGAGGTTGCACCGGCACGTGGAGGGCCCTCTTGGAGACACGCCGGTGGCTGCAGGTGAGCATTGAGGACTGGGTGTACAGGGGCGGGCAGTCATTGCTGGGCGGTGGACCAGTCTGGGGACCAGGGCTGGGGTGCAGCAGGTGCACAGGATCGCGCAGGCACCACCGGTCACGGCGGCGGCCACGTGGCTGGGTGGGGGGCGCTGCCCTGGCAGACATGAGCCTGCATGCGCTGATGAGATGTATGCGGGTTGGCTTGGGATGTAGTCACCTCGTCTCCAGTGTGAATACGGCTGTTGAATGTGGTCGGGCACGTGTGTGTAGGCCTATGGTCACGATATGGCAGACACAGAGGCACACGCAGTAGTTACTGTGGTGGCCATCCCGGAAGTGGACCACACCCAGGGCCCCGGGCTATTCATTCGCGACATACGCCGGCCAAGGCTGCTCTGCTCAGGCTTACAGGGGGGGACCACATGGCTACATGTCCAAGGTCTTCCACACTGCCTGGGGTAACCTGTTTGTGTCCACTGTCCACTACACTGCAAACACCAGCAGTAGATGTCCACATGGCCCTGTCTGTGCTCTGCATACTGCAGTCTGTCCAGCACATCTCCGCCCCACTTGGCATTGTGTCCTTTCTTATTGCTGGGTCACTTGCCTCCTTCGCACATTCTTGGTTCCCACCTCTCCCCACATTCTGCAATTGTGTGGCAGAGGGGCTCTGCCTTTGTGGATGGTTTGTCTACATGTCTGTCCCCTGTTACCACGGTTACTTGTGTTGTCGTGTCCGGTAGTTCGGCCTGTTGGTTGGCATGCTGTATGTGATTTTGTTACGTGTGCTCTCCCACAGTTGTGAGTTGTGTGATTGTGGAGTTGAGGTGTGTGGTGTGTTCAGTTAGTACTTACCAATGAGCAGTGCATTGCCATGGTTGCCATCCTGGAAGCGCTGGTTGATGATGGACTGTCGGAAGATGTATGTATCATGCACACTGCCTGTGAAGTTGGCGACGACATTGGGGGGCTGTCCCCGGTGGTCCACTATCGCCTGCACATTGATGGAATGCGTGTGCTTTCTGTGGCGGTTATTGTGTGCAGGGTCGGCAGGGGGCACAAGTGGTACATGTGTACAGTCAATTGCCCCCGACACGTGCGGTAAGGCAGCTATGGCGTAATTCTCTTGCATGGTCTCCAGCTGTTCATGCACAGCGTGGGGGAAGTGAAGGTGCAGGGGTATCAAGATGAAATAAACCGTGATGTCTACAGGTATGATGAATCCTGCATGATGAGACCGTAACAGATGTTTGTGTGGTCGTAACCTTCCTTTTCTTTCCTGCGGAGGTTACGAGCACACAGAATTCTGTTACAGTATGTTTGGACTGGATTCTTTGTACCTGTATGCATTCCGGTTTGTCCAAGTGCAATACACTGTGCCAGATTACATTTGTGACTATGAGGATGCTTGACCATTGTCACCATTTCTCCAACAGGTTTCTGACTACTGATTTCGGGATATGGAATGGTATTGGGGAGTTCCCGCAGCATTTACAGTTTTTGGATCCACACGTTGCCCTGGTGAAGTTCCCCGTTGGGAATGGAATGCGTTGGCTTAGCTTTTCGTCTTGTTGTTTCTGTATTTGTAAATAAAGTTCTGTTTTTCCACTACCGTTGACTGCTGGACTTCATGACCTGGGGTGGGGGGTTCCAGGGGGTGGTTGCGGTGGGTGTTGTGGCCCTCTTGGGTCTCCAGGCTGCATGGTCATTGTCTCCATGGCATCTGTTGGTCTTCAGATGTGGCTCTAGGCTGGGCTCCCTTTCATGCTGCAGGTTGTCGTCCTGCTTAACACCAGTGAGAGGCAGGTGTTGAATACCTGCTGCTAACGCGCCTTATCGCCTGTTTTCGGATCGCATCGCTGATCTGGCTGCGAAGTGGGAATGTCGCGAAGTGGTGTTTTCGTGTGTTTTTGCACGGGAACGCCTACTCTGCATATCATTAGCGTTAGTTGTCGCTCTCATCCGTGGCGATGTGTTTTGCGGCAGCTATTGCGGGAAAACTGGCGATGTCAGCAGTTTGCACCAGCTTGTGAATGGGGCGATAAGTCTATCGCCACTTTTGCGACGCTATGGATCCTTGAGAATATGCCCCATAGTTGGCTAAATCTACAGTAAACACAGCTTTTGTTTCGACTATCTGCTCACTTCATCAAAATATGCATCTTGCACAACTGTATAGCTGTTCATACCATTTGTCATTGTAGTTGGCAGCATCATTTCAGTGCACATGAATTGCAGAAGTTTGTCGTTTGTTTGACACTTATTTGAGCCTCCTTTAGGGAAACAAATGTAAAACACAAACTATTTATATATTCTCGCAGCAGACCGACCCCTCCTACCCCCGCAAATGTGGATGCCAGAAGACGGATTAAATAAGCAAATTTGCTGAATGCCTTTTGCCCTACTAGTTAGCCATTTGGGAGTACTGAAGGGGCAGCAAGACCACTTCCAGAGCACAGATTGCTTGCACGCTTTCAATTCCGGCATGCATGCAAAAGTGGGTGCTCCTTAGTTTGCAAGGGCATGCAATTGTGAAAATATATTTAGGTGCCCATGAACATGACCATGTTCTCAAAGTGTGCAAAGGGGCCTCGGGCATCAAATTACTATCCATCGAAAAGTATTTAATGGATGTTTATCATGTCTTTTGGGTAAGGGTCGGAAGGGTGTTAGTGATGCTTTGAGGTCCCTAGTACTGGTGCAATCACAGAGTGCACTTTCCCTGCAGGATTCACTGGCCCTTTTCCAAAAGGAAGCCAGGGTGCACATGTACCACTCAGTTGGTGTGATGGTATGAGTCACACTGGTAGGATAGACATTTACACACCTTTCACTCCATCACAGATGACACCCAAATGGTTTTGAAAATGGATAGCCCCAAAGACCTATGCAATTCAAATCTTGATGAGTGCATTTATGCCATAAAAACATGGATGATGAACAACCATCTAAAGTTCAATACTGCAAAGACAGAGATTATGACCTGAGCACAAAGGCAAATGTACCAGCTTACCGCCATATGGCCTAAAGAAATTGAAGGCCCTTCAACAACATCAAGAGAAGTTAGAATCCTAGGAGTAACCATGGATTCAGACCTATTATTGATACCACATGTTAACAACATCACAAAGTGGGCCTTTTACATAACCTATACCTTGGCGCACCTGCATTCATCCTAGACAAAATAAGGCTCATCCAAAATGCTGCAGTAAGGCTTCCTCTCTGCCTTCCCCCAAGAGAACTCATGACTCCAGTCCTGCAATCGCTGGCTACGTAAAACTAGAAGGGCAATGTTCAAGACACTCTGCATGGACCACTGAGCATCCCAAGTAAAAGGACATATATACCTACAAGTTAAATTCTTGCAATACAAACCATACAGAACACTTCACTCCAGGTTTTCACCCCTTAATATAATACCACCTCACCATAAGAAATAGCTGGGAGGCACTGCTCTCTCAGTTCAAGTCGCCACGCTCTAGTACTCTCTAACAGCCATCATTAGAAGTGTCCAGGAACATATACACTTCCAAAGGCAGCTTTACTCGGGAGACTGCTCACAATCTCGGGGGCAGGGAAAACACAGTGTCCCGGGCTTTGGGGTCACTAAGACACCGTATAGGTGCCAGGCCTGGGGGATGGAGTCCCTGTGGCCATATATATGGTCAGGGAGGGAGGCAACTCCCCCCCTCCCTTCAGTTGCATGCCGGCCCTCTGGGATGGTATCCCAAGGGCCTGGTGTCCCCAGGCATGTTGAAGGCTTAGGGAGGGGTAGCCGCGCACCTCCCTACTCTTGATAGCATATGGCGCAAAGGGTGGGGTTCCCAGGAACTCAAAGAGGCTCCCGGAGGGGGGGCCGAACGCCTGACTCCCCAATTTACAATTCAGCCCCAGGGGATGGGGTCCCTAGGGCCTCAAAAAGGCTCAGACATGGGGGGCCACACACTTCCTTACTGGCCCACCCTGGGTTGGTGTTTTTTTATTGCGCAAGTGCCTGCACTAAAAAATAAATTACAGCAGATTTCGCAGCTCCACCATTTTTGGCCCTGGGGTGGTGCTTCTATCCCCTCCAATAAGCCTAGGGGCAAAGTATCCATACCCTGCCCCTTATATCTTTTTATAATGTTATTTTTAGGATTGGGTACTCAGTTCCAGAGTCCTGAAATGGCTGCTGCCACATCTTTGTTGATGTGGTGGGAGACAATCAGATCTTATCTTAAGAGATGTCGGCTCTGCGGATCCTCCACGGTGTGAAATTTCTATATTTTTTAACCTTAATATCTCTAAAATTTCTATATGGAATTCCACCAAATCACAAAAACCATGCTTTACGGGCCAAGATCTAGCTTTCTGCTAAATTTGGTGCAATTCCTTTCAGTCTTTTGGTCTGTAGCTGTGTCTAATTTTCTTATGGAAAAATTTAAGGGGAAAATGCATTTACGGACTCCCATATTTTTCTCCTCCCACTTGACGGATCACCCCAAAACTTTCAAGGAAGTAGCTGAGGTAGAAGAACATTTATTTTTGGAAAGTTTCATGAAGATTCATCAAATGGTGGCAAAGTTGTTAGCAAACCAAAAAGCCTTTTCCTATGGAAACCTAGTCCTAACTATAGCTACCCAATGACAACCGCTATGGGGTTATATATAAAGCCAAACATGAATCCAGAAGCAAAGATCTTAAATATTTTGTTATAGATTCAGTACCAGCGAGTAGGAGGGGCGGAAACAGGGAACATAAATTACGCCAGTTGGAAACTAGATACATTTTGGAACTCAATTCAAAACATCCGTCAGGTCTAAATGTAACAGAGGATCTGTTTACATGTCTTTAGATTTTCTTAACTGTCGACTTATTTATTCTGTTTATGTTAGCAACATCTTAAATTCATATATTTTATGTGATTGTATTATTGGTGGATCTTATAGGTGTATTTATTGACTATTTATTGACATTTTAGTGGTGCTTTTAAACACATTTATTTATTACATGTATGAATATTTAAGCAGATTTTATCTATTTTGGATTGTATTATTTTGCTTATATGATATTTATTATATATGTATTTATCTATTTATTTATGTGTGGGAGGATTAGAAAATGTCGGTAGGGTCCATGTCAACGCCTTATTTTCCTAAATAACAAATTTTTAAGTTTTTTTTTATTATACTCACAAATATTATGATGTTCATAATGCTCAGAGCAGAATAGAATTCGGGTATTCAAACCGACATTTTAATCAAACCTTTGATAACATTCTTGCTAATGTTAATCCACAACAGGATCTAGTGGTAAACGATTATTGTTGCTTTGCTCAGAACGGGTTAACTGGGGCTCCAGGAACCCATTTACTAACAGTATCTATCAATTATGACACTATCCAGTAATGTACTTATACAAAAAAAATGTGGGTGTCATATTTGTATTAGGCACATTCGTAATCTTGTTGGTCTTGTGGTCCATATTTTAATATTGCACTTTTTGCACATTTACTTGCACATATACCACATATTGCACTTTATATAAGCTTTCTGCATAGTCTTACTTATATTATTATGGACTTGATCCCTTTTTAACTGATTTGAATTTCTGTCATTATTATGTCTTTTAAATCGGTTGTTTAGGGTTTTATGTTTTTACGATCTAAATGTACATTTTTATTTAAGAAAGACTTGTGATGTTTTAATTTCATAGTCTTTCTTCAATGTTGATCATGTTCCATGGATTACGCTTGCACTATTCACTATTTAAGCCAATAGTAGTAACTTGACTGTGTCATGTGATCAAGGCCCGTGAAGGGGCTGAAACGCGTCATGGCGACAACTCTGCACCAACAATAAAAATTGCTGCACGAATTTTGTGGTCCGTATCCGTTCTTACAAAGACAAGTTTCAGTAACGGAGTTCTTTGGATATATATATATATATATTACTGCTGGTCTCCAGTAGGTGGTTATAGTTAGGATGTAGCTTCCATAGAAAAGAGTTTTTTCATTTGCCAATAACTTTGGTGTTGTTTGGCGAATCCTCACAAAATTTTCATCACTAGTTTGCTACTCACTTCAGCTGCTGTATTGAAAGTTTCGGGGTGATCTGTCAAGCGGGGGCCGAGAAAAAGGGGAGGTCCCAAAATGTGTTTCCCCAAGTTAATTTCCATAGGAAATTTACCTGCTGAACGGAATTACACCAAATTTGTTAGAAAGGTAGCTGTTGGTCCAGAAAGTTCCAATTGTATATATAGGGACGCGAAGGATCCGTGACCCCTCTCGATCTTGTGCTGTAATCTCATTGGCTGCCAACACTTCAAACCAGGAAGTGTTGGCAGCCATCTTGGGACTCGGGGCAGGGTAGGAATCCCCTGACCTCCTAGGGCTCTTGGGGGGGGGGTCCCACGCCTCTTGGACCCCCTTGCCCCCAGGGACCACCACCTCCCTAGGGCCATGATCAATTTGTATTGGGGGGCCTCAGGGATCCCCCCTGGGCCCCGGGGACCACCACCATCCTGGGGCTATATTGCTTTTAAATTTTTTAGGAGGGGGCCATGGCCCCCCTTCCCAGGCTGTTCTCACCCCTAGGGACTGCCACCTCCCCAGGGCAGGGCCAACAAATTAGAAAGAAGGGGGTTCTCCCTCCTGGAACCATAGATGGTCCTGGGGAACACCACCCCCCAGGGCTATCTTTTGCTACATCCCAGGGTGCCCACTCCTGGGACAGAGCTGTTTGCTTTGGCTTGGCGGAAGCTTTACCACTTCCTCCAAGCCACAGCAAATGCTCCTCTTTCAGCAAGCGAGAGTATTAAAAATGCTATCGCTTGCTAGAAGCAGAGCAAAACTGCTTTCACACAGAGGAAGCTGCCTTTCCAGCAGCTCCCTCTGTGTGAAAACAATGCTGGCTGCCGCAGGAAACGGGGAGCTGGCAGGGACGGCGGGGGTCTTGACACTCCCCCTGCGGTCCCCAACAGATGTGAGTGGGTGCCCTGGGTGGGACCAGTGCACCCACGATAGAGACCAAGTCCAGTTGGAGGGGGTTAAAAATATTAAAAGACTGGGCCCTGGGGATGTGGTCCCTGAGGCCACGTGGCCCCCTCCCCAAATCAAAAAATTAAAATAAAAAGGCCAGGCCCCAGGTAATGGGATCCCTGAGGCCAAAATCAGCCCAGGAAGGGGGGCCACATGAACCCCATTCCCTAATAAAACAAAATTACAAAAAAAGGCACCCTGCAAGTCACCAGAGGCCCGCCCCCTTTCACCGCCACTTTGCAAATGCGCCTCCTGGTGCACCACTAGTTGGGGGATGAAGTCCCCTTGCATGCTGAGGGTCCTTGGGGGCCAGGAACCCCTCCTATTGCCTTCAGTAGGTCCCACACAGCAGGATTGCTGAGAAGTCTTCAGAGGCCACTCCCCCTTTCTCCACCACTCTGCAAACGTGCCACCTGGTGCACTACTGATTGGGGGATGAATTCCCTTTTTCTGCTGAGGGTCCTTGGAGGCCAGCAAGTACTCCTGTTTCCTCCAGTAAGTCCCACACAGTGTGATTGCTGAGAGTTGGTCAGAGGCCCCGCCCCCTTTCTCCACCACTCTGCAAATGTGCCTCCTGGTGCACTACTGGTTGGGGATGAAGTCCTCTTGGATGCTGAGGGTCCTCAGGGGCCGAGAAGCGGTACTGTTGCCTCCAGTAAGACCCATGCTGTGAGATTCCTTAGAGCTGGCTGGAGGCACCCGCCCCCTTTCTCCACCACTCTGCAAATGTGACTACTAGTTAAAAAACCGTAGAAATTCACTTAAAAAAACAAAGGTTACAGGGACGTCATAATTAGGAAGTAGAATTTGAAAAACCTTAGAAATTCACTTAAAAAAACTAAAAGTTCCAGGGACGTCATAGTTAGGAAATAGAATTGTCATGTGCGTGTTTATAATGGAGTACCAAAATGGTGGTCCTGTGTTGTGAACCATGGCTATTGTGTATAGCTGAAAGGCATTGAGCGGTCTCTCTAAATAGTGTATTGGTACAGCTAGAGGTGTCAGCATCTGTTTGTGTGACAGAGAAAGGTGGATTGTTAAACGAAGAAGCCGTCTTCGTTCTTGCCGTTACTCCCCCATGTTCTGGTCCACAGCGGTTAACGGCACCAGAAGGGGAAATAATATATATATATATATATATATATATATATATATATATGGAAAGTTTCGGGGTGATCCGTCAAGCGGGAGCAGATAAAAAATGAGGGAACCAAAACACATTTTACCCATTCATTTTTCGATAGGAATTTTAGACACAATTACAGCGTAACCACTGAACGGATTTACACCAAATTTGTCAGAAAGCCAGATCTCGGTGTAGAAAAAGTGCTTTTTGAGGTTTTTTTTTGTTGTCCTCATCTCACCAATAAGCTTCTGCGGAACTTACAAAGCCGATGTTTCGATCTATGCGCCCTTCAGCTTACCACACTTGCTATGGTCACCCAGACCGGCTCTTTTTCGATAGGAGCTAGGTGTAATCATAGGACTGATTATATTAGCCTCAGATTGCGACCCCAAGTCGTAAAGGTCTGCCAAATGTTTATCGAGCTCCCCTCTATTCCATCCTGATCTAAGCGCGCCATAGCAAAAACAGCTTTAAGCAAATCATCACTCTTCGGGGGAATAGGGTCTTTCCATTTCTTGCAGACCTCTCTCCGGGCTAATATCACTAAGTATAACAACAACCCCCTATGAGTCTGTGATAAATTATGGCTAAGCAATCCATCGTCACCAAAAAACACTAAAGACAAATTGACTTTTATGCTTACTTTAAAAATGCTACAAATAGTGTCTCCCACCCTCTTCCAAAAGTTTCTTAAATCGGAACATTCAAAAAAGATGTGGATATCATTGGCATTGGGAGTCATGCATCTAGGGCTTTTAGGAGTAGGTAGTGGAGCAAACTTTGCTATCTTGGCTGGTGTGTAATATAGTCTATTGATGACGAAGAAGTGGTTCTTTTTCAGGCTTGCTGGTTTGATGAATTTATATAGTATGTTCAGAGAAGGCTCGAACAGGGCATCTATAGATGACTCAAGGGAGTTTGCTTCCACACCGTGGATTGTGATGGGATCTCCAGGTCTTCAGCATCTAAAAAGAAGTTGTACCACAAAGATATCTCCTTCTTAATTGTGTGCACTGATTGAAGAGATAACTCCATTTCCCAGTTTCCTCTAACATCTTCCTTTTCAGCTTCAAACCAGGATACAAGTTGTAGATACTTGAACTTGGAGAACCCAGTGCCAATCTTGGCCCTTAACAACTCCCATGGGTAAATCCCTCTGCGTCTAATAAGTCAGACCAGATGTTTATGCCCGCCCTCTTAATGGGTACAGCCAAACTATCCCTAAGACATAGGTGTGTACCGGGCGAATCCCAAATCGGTGCAAGATCTGAATAATAACCGATTCCCCATCTACGTCTCACTTTGTACCACGTTTCCAAGGCTGCCCTTAGGACCTTCAGGCGTACTCGCTTGAAGAACCTCGGAGCCCCAAACTTATATAAAAAGCCCTCTCCACCACCTCCACCCTCCATCAAAGCCATTTCACCAAGCAACCTTCCCCACGATGAATCCTCTGGTTTTAAGAGTAACATCCGGATGCCTTTAAGTTGGAATGCAACCGAATACCAGCCAATATCCGGAAGAGCCAGACCCCCTTTATTTAGCCTTCGCCTCAGCTTCTTCCAGGATAGCCTCACTCCCTTATCACCCCAAATAAAGCTCCCAATCCTACCCTGAACCTTACTTATGCTCTTACTGGGGAACCCCAGGGGAATCGCATTAAACAAATAGGTCAATTTAGGGAGAATAACCATCTTGACCAAGTTTACTTTCCCATATATTGTCAGAGGAAGATTCCTCCATCTACTAAAGAGGCGATCTATTTCCTTAATGATTTTATTCAAATTCATCAGGGGGATTTTATCCAAGTCTTTGACGATATATATACCCAAGTATCTTAGCTCTTTGCTGGTTGTACCTTCCCATTGGTCGATGTTCCAACACATCACCTCAGTTTTGGAGGTGTTAGCCAAATATCCTGAAAGAGAGCCAAATTCCTCCAACAGGGCTTCAACCCGAGGGATTGCCACCTCGGGGTTGTTGGTATATAGAATTAAGTCATCAGCGTACAAAGCTAATTTACAAGTATATTGTTGAGACTTAAACGGGGATTAAATGGTCTAATCTAATGGCTTGCGCTAATTGCTCTATGTAAATATTAAACAGGAGGGGGGAAATAGGGCAACCCTGTCGAGTTCCTCTCTGGATGTTAAAACTAGAGGTCAACATGCTGTTTAAAAGTATCCTGGCAGAGGCCCCTTGAAAGCAGTTCCTCAAAGTTTGAATGAAGATGGGGCCAAAGGCCATTACCTCTAATACCTCCCAGAGGTACACCCAGCAGACCCTGTCAAAGGCCTTGGCTGCGTCTAAGGCCACTATGGCCAACGGGTCAGATCTTCCAATGGCCAAGTCAATATTGCCTATTAACAATTGTGTCTGTTCCTGGATGAACCTCCCTGTTACAAAGCCCTTCTGGTCAATATGAACCAGGTTTGGGGCCAGTATAGCCAATCTCCCCGCCAAAATACCCATAAAGATCTTATAGTCGGCATTCAGCAGGTAGATTGTTTGATAAGAATCGGCTTTTAAAGGATCCTTACCAGGCTTTAAAATCAATACACTAGTAGCCTCCTTCCAGGACTTAGGGACTTTACCTGTAAGACAGTATACTGAGTCGAAAGTAGTGCTCAGTGCTGGAGTCAATTCCTCTGTTAGAAGTTTATAAACTTCATTGGGGAGTGCATCCATACCTGATGCCTTTTTATTTTTACATTTTTTTATTTGACCTTTGATCTCTTTGAGAGTAATAGGAGCATCTAAGATGTCATAACACTCTTCTGTAAGAGTTGGTAGAGATTTACTCCTCAACCATGTTTGTATATGACCAATGGACGGGGTCAAATCTTCTTTATAAAGGTCTCAAAAAAGGGAAAGCAGGCAGGTTTGCATATCCTCAACATTGCTTGACTTATCCCCACTGCTGTTTATTATCAGTTCATTTATATTATTCTTAGAGCGGTCCACTCTTGCTTTCCAGGCCAATAGGGCACCAGCTTTCTCCCCATACTCAACATTTTGCATGCTCTTAGTGAGCCACTGTGCCTTACACTTTTGATCTAATTTACCCCTGTACTCTTGCCTGGCACAGTCCAGGTCACCCTGGATTTGTGTCAGTTTTCCTGGATTCCCATAGCTAAATCTATTCCTTTCATTCTCTAAGTGGAGAATTCTCTCCTCAATATCATGGAGCGCCCGGGCCTCAGCTCTATTCTTAGAAAATATAAGGCCATGAAGTCTGCCCCTCAGGTTAGCCTTAAAGGCATCCCAGATAAAATCCATGGTCGTGGAGCCCATATTTAAAGAGAAGAATTCTAGGGAGGGTAGCTTAATAGCCTGAATAATCTCAGGGTCCAGGAGCATAGCTCTATTAAGTGTCCATCTAGATTGTAGCTTATACGCTTTACTGAGGTTAGAAAAAAGTACTGGGGCGAGGTCGGAGAGGTGACTTGGTAGAACTGAAATCTCCGACAATCCTCCCAAAGTAGACCTATCTGTTAAAATGTAGTCAATCCTAGATGAGTGACTGTGTTTTTTACTATGGAATGTAAACCCCTAAATGTCTCCCCTCTTAGCCCTCCAGACATCTACCAGGTCCAAGTCATGCAACATATTGATCATTGCGCGACGGACTCGGGGTGCCCGAACATAGTAACTTTGATTGGACCTATCTTTTAGTGGATCTAAAAGGACATTAAAGTCGCCACCTACGATTAGGGGGGGGTTGCCGCAATTAATTTAGATTGTAACTTGCAAATATATGTCGAATCATCGATATTAGGGCCATAGAACGATGCACAGACTAGCTCCACACCTCCAAAATCCAGCTGCGCTATTACCCACCTCCCAGTCTGATCCGTCTGCACTGATTTAATGGAACAGGAGACCCCATGCTTGATCAAAATTGCAACACCTCTACTATTAATCGTCTGTTGTGAAGTACAGTAACATTTTATCCAAGAAACTTTAGAGAAGGTAGAGCGACTTTCTAGAAAACTTAAGTGTGTTTCCTGTATAATACAAATCTGGGCGAGGGAAAGTTCTAAGTATTTCAGAATTAATCTTTGCCTGTGAGGGCATCTTAATCCATTAACATTCCAAGAGATAAATGTGACCTTGTTATCTTTTAATAAAGTTCCTGCCATTCAAATTGCGGACCACTGGACCACTTATGCCAACAAGACGAACCTCCCATAGAATTAGGTGAGATGAGGTTTTTTTTATTTTCCCACTGCTCCCCACCCGATGTGCCCCTCCCTCCTTCTTTCCCTCCCCTTCCCCCTCCCCATGAGGAACCCTCCCTTCCAATAGGAGGTTTTCTTTTATAAATCTTTTTTATTTTGCATTTAGACAAACATTCATTTGGACGTTTTCCATGCTAAATATACAACCATACAGTCAATTCTTTGTATTAGGTATTATACAGTTTATTCCACATTGTCTGATGTCCCACCCCGTGGTCGAGCAGTAGGGCTTTCTGATGGGTCCTCTCTGTGGCTATCACAATAGGATTACTGGAAGTGGAGGTGCCTAGTCATATAAATACGTCCAAAGATTGTAAAGCGTAACTGTGAAATACGTTCTAAGACTGTAAAGCGTAACTGTGAAATCAGTTACGATTTACAGTCTTAGAACGTATTTATACTACTAGGCACATTGACTGCAACAAAAAGTTATTACAAAGGGAAACATTTTGGATCGGGTAACTGGACAGTTAGTACCCAATGGACTGAATGACTAAATTGAAATGGCATGCTTTTTATAGTAAATGAGAGGTCTGATGATATGAATTTAGGAAATGACTGCATTTCACACAATATAAATCATACTTATTTTGAACCTTGAATAATCGCTTGAGTAGTTCATCAGCTTCATCTTTTGTATCGTAATTTTTTGCATCTTAATTTTCAGTATTATGTTTTATTTGTTTACACATTTTACTGTAGCACTTTATCCACAGGGGAATGATGATGGCTGCCATTTATACCTCACTTGCACTCTGGATTGGGTGAATGTTTATTATACAGATATTTATTATTCAGATGTACAACGCAGTGATTTCTACAAACATTTTACAACACATCAAAAAATTATTGATCGTGCAAAATTAATGTTTAGACACTGTAAGACCCTCAGTTGATTTAAACAATGGAAATAAGGTTTGCTTGTACAGGAAACAACTTCGTTATAGTATTAGGTTCTCCTTTCACGTCACTTCCTGTTTTTCGGCATGTATAACACGCAGGATCAGGAAGTACTAACCGTGAGGGCACGGGATGCCGTCTCATCGCGGTTTTAGCGTGGTGTATTGGATCAACACTCAGTAAGGTCAATACTTAATATTCATGTTTGTTACATCTACACTGCGGTCTGGTTTTAACATGCTACTATGATACATTTGGTTCCAGCTCACAAGTCTAATGTTATGGAAGTAAAGGTCGTACGTAAAATTCTTCGACATATTGGACATGCAGTAAAGAATTTATAAATGATTTCTTTATCGAGGTAATAAAACTTCAATCAAACACTCTGTCTTTTCTGGTGTTTAAACACGTCACCTCCTTACAATCACGTTTAAACACAATATCATGTTTTTCAGTTTTACAGTTTTTCATTACAGTGGAACCTAGAGTTCCAAGCAGTGTTCCTGCCTTTGCGCTGCACTTCCGCTCCAGATTTTAAAAGTGTAAGCCTTTTTTGCCACCACCTGGAGCACGGAATAGGGCATGTTTAGCAATTCCGTTGAATGCACAGACACTGAGTTTTTCACTTAAGGTTTTCTTAGAGTGTGTGGAGGTTTTGTTGACTCACCTTCTTTGGCACTGCTCGCAAAGATTACTTCTGCGTAACTCTTTCGGTTCAGCGTTTATTGTTGTATACCAGTCACAGATGCATCTTTTTATCGTATTATCGTTTTCAAATCTATAAATGAATTTATGTTGGTTCTTATCTTAGTTTAATTCTCTGTTTGCCTTAACAATAGTATTTGCTTTTGTGTAATGGATTAAGAATAGAAGGATCTGATGTCTGTCAATGAGAATATAACATATATGTGAATATAGTTATTTGTTATTTTTGCAGTGTCCCCTGAAGAATGGTGCCAGACACCTGAAATGCATTGGGATTGAACTGGAATGAGACAAGAATTTGTTTTCATGTTAATCGTTTTTTGAGTATAACATACTTATAATTATATAAATAAGTCTGTTTGGAGCTTGCACGAGAAGTCTGTAGATTATTGATTTGTTTATACTTGATAACTTGTATAACTTTGGCCTACGGGCAGCCACAGCTTCCTGGTTCATTCAGAGTAATGTATTTGCCGTTAGATGTCGAGAAAAACATTGAAATTGTAGGGATAGACAGAGATTTAGAGGAAGGACTTGTAATTCTTATAAATGGTGTGCCTACTAAGAACAAGAAGATATGGCAGGAGTTAGTAGATGTTACCAAAGTTACAAAAGCAATTTTATATCTGGTACAAAACAGTGTTTACTATAGAAATGTGGAAAGCCTGCAAGATATCACACATATGGAGGATCAGACATTTCCATCAACAGGTCAGATTAAGAAGGTGGATCAGTCCAGAACAGAAGACATTTATGAACATTAATGCATCTACCCTTTGCATTCTATAGAGGTTATTGGTGATGCCACTGAGCTGTTTCAAATGAAGAAGGCAAAAGGAGCTCCATTAAGTGTGTGGGAAAAAAGTTTAGAAGCTCGGTGTTTCCCATATCTTTTCCTACTGGAGTAGATGGCAGGTATGACAAGCGGCCTGTGCAAATACCTGCAGCTGAGTATAGATGTTGTAGACTTTATTTAGAAGACCCTAGATTTCGTCAGTGTATTCCATATATATATTTCACCTATTATTTGAGAGTGACTTGTCTGGCCTCTCATATTTTAAAAACAGGAGTTAATTTGCATAATATATCAGCAAGAGAACTTTTCAAGAAAGTTTAAGGAAAAGATGAGCACTTAGAATACAATTTAATAAACCTAATGGCATGTTAGCGTGGGACTAATGAATATTGGTATCGGCGTCATGTTGAACTCAAGTGCATGTTGAGGAACCTTGGAGCACCGTCTTTGTTCTTGATTCTGAGTTGTGCTGAATATGCATGGGATGACCTGCTGGAATTCTTACAGGAGGCAAATTCAAATATAAAAGACATTCATCTGAAGACACCAGGAGAGCTGTGCTCACTAGACCCTGCAAATGTTTGCAGGAATTTTAATCACAGATTTCAAGCTATGATGTCTTTCATCTTGAACAAAGCAAAACCTCCTCTTGGTGAAGTGATTGATTTCTTTTGGCGTAAAGAGTACCAAACCAGAGGTGCTCCCCATATTCACATGCTGTTGTGGGTAAACGATACCCCAAAATTTGGAACAGACACTGTTGAGTCTGTTTTGTCTTTTATTGAGCAGTATGTAACTTGCTCCATTCCCATGGCGAACTGAAAGTGAGCTACTTGCAGAATTTGACTGTTATAGAGACTTATTCAATGCTGTGAAAGACAGCATTGAGTGCTCTGTGTTTCCAGTGTATCTTCAAATGTTGAGAGAAGATATTGAAAAAGAAGAAACCATTGCTGCTGAGATAGCAAGAGAGAGTTCTCACAGCAGTCAAAGTACAGCACCTGGAAGTCAAGATCCTCTTGGATATCCAATCATTGAAAATGAAGCTGCAATAGCCCTGAATGAGGTGGAGAATGCAATGCAGCAAGTAAGACGGGAAACAGTGGATCTAGAACTACTAATACAGCAATTGAATGCAGATCAGAAAGAAATATTTGAAGCGCTAAAAGGTAAAGTAGAACATGGAATTCTGCATGAAAAAAAAGTGTGCATGTTGTACATATACACCAGTTCTATTGTAAATAAGTGGTCAAGCTGGAACTGGAAAAAGCTCTCTTGATTAAAGTACTGACAAGATACCTACAGAAGACAACAGATTCCAATTTGTCGTGTGTAGTCACTGCACCAACAGGCTTAGCTGCTCATACTGTTAAAGGAGTTACCATTCATCAATTATTAATGCTGCCTGTTGAACATGACAACAAATGTCAATACAGCAAATGATCTGGTGATGCTTGTCATGAAGTGGCAAGAGTATTAAAGAAAATAAAGCTACTAATTATTGATGAAGTCAGCATTGTGTCTAACCCAATGCTAGCTTTTATACATTTAGGAATGCAGCAAATATTACAAACTGACTACAATGTACTTTTTGAAGGAAAGCACTTAATAGTCTTTGGAGACCTGCTACAACTAACTCCCTTAAAAAGACAACCTGTATTAAAGAAATTACTACATAATGAAACAAGGAATTCACTAGGAACTATTGGAAATGTAAACATTTGGGAAAACTTTCAATACAAAGAGTTAATCCAAAATATGTGCCAAGCATCAGATATGCAGTATGGAGATAGAGTAAAGGACATGAGAGTGGGAGTCCTCACAAAAGAGGGAAAGACAGTATTACAAACCAGTCTCATCAAAAATGTGTTTCCAAGTAATGTTTCAGCTTCTGAAGTAATTTATAATTTTGTTACGGAAGAGAAGTCTATTGTCTGTTTGATGCCAACTCTTGAGGAGTGTAGTAAATTCAATGAACAATTATTGCAACTGGAAAAAGAAGAGCTCATCGAAATTAGAGCAAATGATAAAATGGAACATCAAGGAGTTACAGTGCTACTAACAGAAAAACTACAATCAAAATTGGATAGTTTAGAAAAGTCTGTGTTGAAAACTGCAGGATTAGAAAAACAGTTACGTATCTGTAAAAATTGTTGTGTAATCTTACATCATAATTTAAATGTTGAAGAAGGGCTAGTGAATGGCGCAATGGATAAAGTTATGAAATGTATTAATTATCCAAACAGAAATGATGTGGAATACTTAGCCATAAAATTTGATGATAATGCTGAAGTTAAACCGATTGGGAGCTGCGTTGTACGTTTCCTATTTGTGGAAGACTTGTATGTCCAGCGAAAGCAGTTCCCAGTGTCTTTAGCATATGCAGTAACTATTCACAAATCGCAAGGTTTAAGTGTAGATACAGGTCTTGTTAATATTGGCAGTAGTGTATTCCAAGAAGAAATGTCATATGTTGATTTGTCGTAAATTAGAACATTGTCTGGTTTATTTCTGATTGATTTTGATGAGAAGAAAGTAAGTGCTGATGTGAGCTGTGTAACGGAGTATAATCGGTTAAGAGCTTAATATGCTCCTCATTTAGGCCAGTATCCTGTGGTTCAAAAAGAAATACTGTGTCCAAAGCAGAACATATCAAAGCAGTCTATCAGAGTTGAACAGAAAGATGAACAAAAAGAAAAACAACAAGGTGGAAAGAAAAGAAAACTACAGCACAATGAGGAAATAGAAGGGTATCATTTTCATAATAAACTGGAGTGAACTGTTATACTAATGTAGTGTTAAATGCAGTATACCATTTGCCTCATTTAACAAATTTTATTAAAGAAAATGTAGATAAAAGAATGTCTTCACAACTGTATAGTTTACTTGAAGAATTAAGAAGTGACAGAAGTATTATAAATTCTGCTACTGGAATACGAAAACTCACCGATGACTGTACTGGATCAGTAGTGTTCTCTCAAAATCTTCAGCAGGATGCTCAAGACTTTCTAATGGCAATGCTAGGACTATTAGATGAAGAAGATGTGAAAATAAATGAATTATTTGGTTTAACTTATACATGGACCCATAACTGAAAAGATTGTGAATTTACGTCTAGCACTGAAATCAATTCAGAATGATTCCTCTACTTGGCATTACCAGATTGTAAAGATGTGCCCTTTGAAAATTTAACTACAAACGCCCATCAAGATGCGACCTGTCCAAACTGCAGATCAGAACTTAGGTCAACGTTGTTTCTACAAAGGTATGGGAAATATGTCATAGTCATGCTACACCGATGCAGAGTGAATGGTACTAAATTAGGAACTGAAGCTACAAACTTTAAAGCTACACAAATTTCCAGCTCAAAAAAACTTTCACAAATATAGCAATCATATTTCATGAAGGAGTTAATGTAACCTCTGGACAATACACAATATATTTAAGATGTCAAACAGGATGGACAGAGTGCAATGACATACAAGTGACATTCAAATCAAGACTACCTAAAAAGTTACCAAACTCATATCTGCTATTTATAGAACTGAGGTTCTAAGGAGAATTTAGTATAAGAAAATGTGGTATTGGTTTGACATGTATATGGATTATGTGTTTTTGAGACATTATTCAGCCTATTAGGGGTATTGTCTATAGCAAGCTGATAGAAATGAAAGACTCTTTGTAGCAGTGGGAAAGGAATTTATAAAACATTTGAGGATTACATTGTATTACTACAGATAAAAAGTAAATGGAGGTACTATAATACCAGTAGCCTTAAATTGCATGTGAAAAGTCTCTTCACCATTAAAAACAATGTCACCTTTTGTTTCTGCAACAGCAACTTCTACGTAGTACTATGTGCTATGTTTTTCATACATGGACCAAGAACATTTTAGACGTCATTTCGCCTAACAGGGATGATGTTCACAAAAGAATAACCAAAAATGAAGACTGCTTCATAATTGTTGGACATTTTTTACTAGACATAAAAATATCAGAAACAGTTTTAACATATATTTTCTTTCATTAAGGTATTAACCTATCAGCAAGTCAGTATTAAAATTATTATTGTAGTGAGTGCAGTGAACAGTATGACATAGTTGTAATGATGTACTGTGCACAATTGTTTTTGTTTTACAATCCATTAATTGTTTTTTTCCACTGTTTAATGATGATGCTTCATACAAAACGCTGTTGAAAGTGAAGAAGTATGTAAGCTGAAAACAGTAAAAAAACAGTAAAACATTTGTCTATGTTGAATTAAAGTTTTGGATAAAAAATATTGTATGTTGTTTGGTTGCCTAATGTTCAAAATGAAATTCTAATACATTTCTGTCTGTTTATATTTTTTCACTGTGGTTGGAGGTTGGGATATATTACGTGTGTCAAATCACTAATCTAGTGATGGATTCATCGAGTCACTACTCATAGACTGCTCATTTACTCATATACTACTCATATACTATTTTCTTCTACATTTCTTAAAGTGACATGTGCAAATAAAAATCCACAGAAATTGCTGACTCACTTTCTTAGTACAGTCCACTGCATTTCTTTTCTAAATGTATTACAATTCCACCCTCATTGTAAAAAACATATCAATAATCAATACAAATTAGGAAATCTAAAGCATCACATTTCCATAATATCCTATATCAGTGCCACATTAAGCCATTAATTCCTCCAACATTAGTGCAAAAATAATGCAGAAACAAATATGCAAATTTGCTGCATGCAAAACATGGCTAAGTGCAAAAAAGGTATGTGCAAAAAGGCTATGTAAACACAGGAAGTGTGCAAAGATGCTGCATGTAAAAAGTATCTAGGATAAAATCCTACAACTCATTGTTACAGTACTACAAGATCACAATAACATCTAACAGACCATGTGCCCAATCTGGAATTAAACCCTAGTGGGCCAAAACCATTTTGTATACCACAGACATTCCCATAGATGTGGTTAGGTAAAAACAACCTCATATGACCACATGGTATATATAGCTAAATATATTATCTACTGGCGGTCGCCAGTAGATAGTTATAGTTAGGACCTATTTTCCATATGAAATCTGCAACATTCTATTCCCAATAACTTTGGCGCCGGTTGACGAATCTTCGCGAAATTTTCAAAACTTATGGCCCGCTCCGGTCCGCTCTTATCTTGAAAGTTTCGGGGTGATTCGTCAAGTGGGGGCCGAGAAAAAAGGGGGTCCCAAAACGTGTTTTCCCCATGCAATTTTCCATAGGAACATTTAGTCGCAGCTACAGCCCGAACTGCTGAACGGAATTACACCAAATTTGGCAACAAGGTTTCCCTTGGTTCAGTGTCGTGCCTTTCGGTTAAATGGTGTAAATCCGTTCAGTAGTTCCTGAGAAAATCAAAAGTAAAATCACATATATATCTGGGCGGAGCCTAACCACACATGTCATCGTGAGATCTGATTGGCTGTCAGCACTTCATCCTGGAATTGCTGGCAGCCATCTTGGGACCAATATAAATGATAGTACCCCATTGAAATGCATTGTAGTGAATCAAAGATTTTGAGGGTTACCAAAAGGAGAACTATAAAGGGTGATAACAGACTTTAGTTACATTAGAATTCATTTGTTGATGGTACCATACTAATTTCAGGAATTGCGGTGTGTTCTAAGGTGATTTTACCCTGTGAAAAACCTTCTGCTCGGATATCATGAATCATGTTTGAGAGAAAACTATTTTCACATGCTTGTCCCATAGAGTTTTGGAAGGTGCTCCAGAAGCTAAAATGAGAGCATATTTTCTGTAAATTCACATTATCTTTCTCAGCCATGTGAGAATGAAGTCTGACATTCTCAGTAAAACATGTACATCCAACAAGGGCAGAGACTGTCAGTTGATTCCTTTGTGTTCTACTGCAGCTTCCCAGAGTGTTCTAAAGAACAACTAGAGTGCTAACAGCCTTACTTATGACAAAGGTATGGCACACCTGAAGCCATCTTGATTGGAATAAACTGGTAACACTTAAAACATTTAATTTAAAAAGGAACAAAATGATGGGGTTCATTTTGACATAGAAATTATGGTTAGTGCTGTAGATAGAAAAATTAGGACATGTTTCAAGTGTGATCTCAAATATCTTCCTGTTATATTTCAACAGGAGCAGCCTGCCAGTTGATGCCTTTGTGTTCTACTGCAGCTTCCCAGAGTGTTCTAAAGAACAACTAGAGCGCTAACAGCCTTACTTATGACAAAAGTATGGCACACCAGAAGCCATCTTGATTGGAATAAACCGGTAACACTTAAAACATTTAATTTAAAAAGGAACAAAATGAGGGGTTCTTTTTGAAATAGAAATTATGGTTAGTGCTGCAGAAAGAAAAATTAGGGCATGTTTTAAGTGAGATCTCAAATCCTCTTCTATTTCATTAGAAAATTCTGACATGCAGACTGAAACAATCACTTTCAATACCAGCAGCAGACTTCCAGTTAACTCCCTGGTGAGCAGTAGCTTTACTACAGTGATCTAATGAGCAACTAGAGTGCTAACATTCTGAATTTATGGCAAATGTGAGACACATCTGAATGCCTTCTTGATGGAATCAAAGTAAAAACTGAAAGCATTTCCTACTGAGGAGACTGCAGTAAATGAGGAAATTAGGAAACTTCATAACAAAGAAGTCTTCCAAGATGGCCACCAGAGAAAAAAGAGCCCAAATGTAGCACAAATATTACCCAGATGTAGCCCACATATAGCCCAATGACAAAAGTGTGCAAAACACTTTATTTTTAGTTTTTTGCAGTTTTATGTAGTGCAGACTGGTCAGGTATTGGAGCGTTGCATCTTAAAACATGACCCCCTACACTACAAAAACACCACTGCACTACCCTAAACCCTAAAACACTACCCCCGGCATGACCCCCTACACTACACAAGCACCACTGCACTATCCTAAACCCTAAAACACTACCCCCAGCATGACCCCCTACACTACACAAACACCACTGCACTACCCTAAACCCTAAAACACTACCCCCAGCATGACCCCCTACACTACCCAAACACCACTGCTCTAACCTAAATCCTAAAACACTACCCCCAGCACGACCCCCTACACTACCCAAACACCACTCCACTACCCTAAAACATGACCCCTACACTACACAAACACCACTGCACTACCCTAAACCCTAAAACACTACCCCCAGCACGACCCCCTACACTACACAAGCACCACTGCACAACCCTAAACCCTAAAACACTAACCCCAGCACGACCCCCTACACTACACAAACACCACTGCACTACCCTAAACCCTAAAACACTACCCCCAGCACGACCCCCTACACTACCAAAACACCACTGCACTAACCTAAATCCTAAAACACTACCCCCAGCACGACCCCCTACACTACCCAAACACCACTGCACTACCCTAAAACATGACCCCATACACTACACAAACACCACTGCACTACCCTAAACCCTAAAACACTACCCCCAGCACGACCCCGTACACTACACAAGCACCACTGCACTGCCCTAAACCCTGAAACACCAGCCCCTACACGACCCCCTACACTGCCCGAACCCCGCTGCACTGCCCTAAACCCTGAAACACCACCCCCAGCATGACCCACTACACTGCCCGAACACCACTGCACTGCCTTAAACCCTGAAACACCACCCCCTTCACGACCCCCTACACTGCCCGAACACCACTGAACTGCCCTAAACCCTGAAACACCACCCCCAGCACGACCCCCTACACTGCCAGAACACCACTGCACTGCCCTAAACCCTGAAACATTACCCCCATCAAGACCCCCTACACTGCCCGAACACCACTGCACTGCCCTAAATCCTGAAACATCACCCCCACCAAGACCCCCTACACTGCCCTAACACCACTGCCCTAAACCCTGAAAAACCAGCCCCATCGCGACCCCCTACACTGCCCGAACACCACTGCACTGCCCTAAACCCTGAAACACCACCGCCAGCACGACCCCCTACACTGCCCGAACACCACTGCTCTGCCCAAAACCCTGAAACACCAGCCCCAGCACGACCACCTACACTGCCCGAACACCACTGCACTGCCCTAAACCCTGAAACACCAGCCCAGCACGACCCCCTACACTGCCCAAACAACACTGCACTACCCTAAACGCTGAAACAGCACACCCAGCACGACCCCCTACACTGCCCAAGCACCACTGCACTGCCCTAAACCCTGAAACACCAGCCCCAGCACGACCCCCTACACTGCCCGAACACCACTGCACTGCCCTAAACCCTGAAACACCAGCCCCAGCATGACCCCCTACACTGCTCGAACACCACTGCACTGCCCTAAACCCTGAAACACCACCCCCAGCACGACCCCCTACACTGCCCGAACACCACTGCACTGCCCTAAACCCTGAAACACCAGCCCCTGCACGACCCTCTACACTGCACGAACACCACTGCACTGCCCTAAACCCTGAAACACTACCCCCAGCAAGACCCCCTACACTGCCCGAACACCACTGCACTGCCCTAAACCCTGAAACATCACCCCCAGCAAGACCCCCTACACTGCCCGAACACCACTGCCCTAAACCCTGAAACACCACCCCCAGCAAGACCCCCTACACTGCCCGAACACCACTGCACTGCCCTAAAGCCTGAAACACCATCCCCTGCACGACCCCCTACACTGCCCGAACACCACTGCACTGCCCTAAACCCTGAAACACCACCCCCAGCACGACCCCCTACACTGCCCGAACACCACTGCACTGCCCTAAACCCTGAAACACCACCCCTGCATGACCCCCTACACTGCCCGAACACTACTGCACTGCCCTAAACCCTGAAACACCACCCCCAGCACGACCCCCTACACTGCACGAACACCACTGCACTGCCCTAAACCCTGAAACACTACCCCCAGCAAGACCCCCTACACTGCCCGAACACCACTGCCCTAAACCCTGAAACACCACCCCCAGCAAGACCCCCTACACTGCCCGAACACCACTGACCTAAACCCTGAAACACCACCCCCAGCACGACCCCCTACACTGTCCGAACACCACTGCTCTGCCCAAAACCCTGAAACACCAGCCCCAGCACGACCCCCTACACTGCCCAAACACCACTGCACTGCCCTAAACCCTGAAACACCAGCCCCAGCACGACCCCCTACACTGCCCGAACACCACTGCACTGCCCTAAACCCTGAAACACCACCCCCAGCACGACCCCCTACACTGCCCGAACACCACTGCACTGCCCTAAAGCCTGAAACACCAGCCCCAGCACAACCCCGTACACTGCCCGAACACCACTGCACTGCCCTAAACCCTGAAACACCAGCCCCAGCACGACCGCCTTCACTGCCCGAAAACCACTGCACTGCCCTAAACCCTGAAACACCAGCCCCAGCACGACCCCCTACACTGCCCGAACACCACTGCACTGCCCTAAACCCTCAAAAACCAGCCCCAGCACGACCCCCTACACTGCCCGAACACCACTGCACTGCCCTAAACCCTGAAACACCAGCCCCAGCAAGACCCCCTACTCTGCCCGAACACCACTGCACTGCCCTAAACCCTGGAACACCAGCCCCAGCAAGACCCCCTACACTGTCCGAACACCACTGCACTGCCCTAAACCCTGAAACACCACCCCCAGCAAGACCCCCTACACTGCCCGAACACCACTGCACTAAACCCTGAAACACCACCCCCAGCAATACCACCTACACTGGCCGAACACCACTGCACTGCCCTAAACCCTGAAACACAACCCCCTGCACGACCCCCTACACTGCCCAAACACCACTGCACTGCCCTAAAGCCTGAAACACCCCCCCCTGCACGACCCCCTACACTGCCCGAACACCACTGCACTGCCCTAAACCCTGAAACACCACCCCTAGCACGACACCCTACACTGCCCGAATACCACTGCACTGCCCTAAACCCTGAAACACCACCCCCAGCACGACCCCCTACACTGCCCGAACACCACTGCACTGCCCTAAACCCTGAAACACCACCCCCTGCACGACCCCCTACACTGCCGGAACACCACTGCACTGCCCTAAACCCTGAAACACCACCCCCAGCATGACCCCCTACACTGCCCAAACACCACTGCACTGCCCTAAACCCTGAAACACTACCCCCAGCAAGACTCCCTACACTGCCCGAACACCACTGCACTGCCCTAAACCCTGAAACATCACCCACAGCAAGACCCCCTACACTGCCCAAACACCACTGCCCTAAACCCTGAAACACCACCCCCAGCAAGACCCCTATACTGCCCGAACACCACTGCACTGCCCTAAACCCTGAAACACCACCTCCAGCACAACCCCCTACACTGCCTGAACACCATTGCTCTGCCCTAAACCCTGAAACACTAGCCCGAGCACGACCCGCTACACTACCCGAACACCACTGCACTGCCCTAAACCCTGAAACACCACCCCCAGCACGACCCCCTACACTACCCGAACACCACTGCACTGTCCTAAACCCTGAAACACCAGCCCCAGCAAGACCCCCTACACTGCCCGAACACCACTGCACTGCCCTAGACTCTGAAACACCAGCCCCAGCAAGACCCCGTACACTGCCCGAACACCACTGCACTGCCCTAAACCCTGAAACACCAGCCCCAGCATGACCCCCTACACTGCCCGAACACCACTGCACTGCCCTAAACCCTGAAACACCAGCCCCAGGACGACTACCTACACTGCCCGAACACCACTGCACTGCCCTAAACCCTGAAACATCAGCCCCAGCATGACCCCCTACACTGCCCGAACACCACTGCACTGCCCTAAACCCTGAAACACCAGCCACAGCACGACCCCCTACACTGCCCGAACACCACTGCACTGCCCTAAACCCTGATGCAAAAGAAACAATTGATGGACAATGCAAACATTCACCCCCAGTCACAAGGATCTGGGTTAAATCCATCATTCTTTTGCTCACCACACCACCCCAGTTTGGACCCAGCCATATGCAAATCAGTCTTGACCCTGTTCCTTGTGGGAACAGTCCAGCCCGAACTGCCAAGCCAGGTCCTCCCTGGACCGGAAACAAGCATCCTAGGACCGGTTTCAGGGCATCACCCTTCTTCAGCCAGGCTAGCTTGAATCCAGTGGTGTAGTGAGCACGGGACCCACGTCTGGGCATACCCTTCCCACTTAGGGCGACAAATGCAAAAGAAACAATTGATGGACGGAATGCTGGACAATGCAAACATTCACCCCCAGTCACAAGGATCTGGGTTAAATCCATCATTCTTTTGCTCACCACACCACCCCAGTTTGGACCCAGCCATATGCAAATCAGTCTTGACCCTGTTCCTTGTGGGAACAGTCCAGCCCGAACTGCCAAGCCAGGTCCTCCCTGGACCGGAAACAAGCATCCTAGGACCGGTTTCAGGGCATCACCCTTCTTCAGCCGGGCTAGCTTGAATCCAGTGGTGTAGTGAGCACGGGACCCACGTCTGGGCATACCCTTCCCACTTAGGGCGACAAATGCAAAAGAAACAATTGATGGACGGAATGCTGGACAATGCAAACATTCACCCCCAGTCACAAGGATCTGGGTTAAATCCATCATTCTTTTGCTCACCACACCACCCCAGTTTGGACCCAGCCATATGCAAATCAGTCTTGACCCTGTTCCTTGTGGGAACAGTCCAGCCCGAACTGCCAAGCCAGGTCCTCCCTGGACCGGAAACAAGCATCCTAGGACCGGTTTCAGGGCATCACCCTTCTTCAGCCAGGCTAGCTTGAATCCAGTGGTGTAGTGAGCACGGGACCCACGTCTGGGCATACCCTTCCCACTTAGGGCGACAAATGCAAAAGAAACAATTGATGGACGGAATGCTGGACAATGCAAACATTCACCCCCAGTCACAAGGATCTGGGTTAAATCCATCATTCTTTTGCTCACCACACCACCCCAGTTTGGACCCAGCCATATGCAAATCAGTCTTGACCCTGTTCCTTGTGGGAACAGTCCAGCCCGAACTGCCAAGCCAGGTCCTCCCTGGACCGGAAACAAGCATCCTAGGACCGGTTTCAGGGCATCACCCTTCTTCAGCCAGGCTAGCTTGAATCCAGTGGTGTAGTGAGCACGGGACCCACGTCTGGGCATACCCTTCCCACTTAGGGCGACAAATGCAAAAGAAACAATTGATGGACGGAATGCTGGACAATGCAAACATTCACCCCCAGTCACAAGGATCTGGGTTAAATCCATCATTCTTTTGCTCACCACACCACCCCAGTTTGGACCCAGCCATATGCAAATCAGTCTTGACCCTGTTCCTTGTGGGAACAGTCCAGCCCGAACTGCCAAGCCAGGTCCTCCCTGGACCGGAAACAAGCATCCTAGGACCGGTTTCAGGGCATCACCCTTCTTCAGCCAGGCTAGCTTGAATCCAGTGGTGTAGTGAGCACGGGACCCACGTCTGGGCATACCCTTCCCACTTAGGGCGACAAATGCAAAAGAAACAATTGATGGACGGAATGCTGGACAATGCAAACATTCACCCCCAGTCACAAGGATCTGGGTTAAATCCATCATTCTTTTGCTCACCACACCACCCTGAAACACCACCCCCAGCACGACCCCCTACACTGCCCGAACACCACTGCACTGCCCTAAACCCTGAAACACCACAACCCTGCACGACCCCCTACACTGCCCGAACACCACTGCACTGCCCTAAACCCTGAAACACCACCCCCTAGCACAACACCCTACACTGCCCGAACACCACTGCACTGCCCTAAACCCTGAAACACCACCCCCAGCACGACCCCCTACACTGCCCGAACACCACTGCACTGCCCTAAACCCTGAAACACCACCCCCCTGCACGACCCCCTACACTGCCGGAACACCACTGCACTGCCCTAAACCCTGAAACACCACCCCCAGCATGACCCCCTACACTGCCCAAACACCACTGCACTGCCCTAAACCCTGAAACACTACCCCCAGCAAGACCCCCTACACTGCCCGAACACCACTGCACTGCCCTAAACCCTGAAACATCACCCACAGCAAGACCCCCTACACTGCCCAAACACCACTGCCCAAAACCCTGAAACACCACCCCCAGCACGACCCCCTTTACTGCCCAAACACCACTGCACTGCCCCAAACCCTGAAACACCACCCCAGCACGACCCCCTACACTGCCCGAACACCACTGCCCTAAACCCTGAAACACCACCCCTGCACGACCCCCTACACTGCCCGAACACCACTGCACTGCCCTAAACCCTGAAACACCACCCCCTGCATGACCCCCTACACTGCCCGAACACCACTGCACTGCCCTAAACCTTGAAACCCCACCCCCAGCACGACCCCCTACACTGCCCGAACACCACTGCACTGCCCTAAACCCTAAAACACCACCCCCAGCACGACCCCCTACACTGCCCGAACACCACTGCACTGCCCTAAACCCTAAAACACTACCCCCAGCACTACCCCCTACACTACCCGAACACCACTGCACTACCCCAAACCCTAAAATACTCCCCCCAGCACGACCCTCTACACTACCCAAACACAACTGCACTGCCCTAAACCCTCAAACACTCCCCCCAGCACGACCCCCTACACTACCCGAACACCACTGCACTGCCCTAAACCCTAAAACACTCCCCCCAGCACGACCCCCTACACTCCCCTAACACCACTGCACTTCCCTAAACCCTAAAACACTACCCCCAGCACGACCCCCTACACTACCCAAACACCACTGCCCTAAACCCTAAAACACTACCCCCCCGCATGACCCCCTACACTACCCAAACACCAATGCACTACCCTAAACCCTAAGGGCCTGATTCACAGAACTAACTTACGTCAAAAACGTAAACGTAAACGTAAAGTTAGTACTTTTTAGGTATTCACAGAATACACTTACTCATTTTGATATTCACAGAATGAACTTACTCATTTTGGTATTCACAGAATAGTACTAACTTTACGTTTACGTTTACGTTTACGCTTTTGACGTAAGTTAGTTCTGTGAATCAGGCCCACTGGGCCTCATTCACAGAACTAACTTACGTCAAAACGTAAACGTAAAGTTAGTACTATTCTGTGAATACCAAAATGAGTAAGTTCATTCTGTGAATACCAAAATGAGTAAGTGTATTCTGTGAATACCTAAAAGTACTAACTTTACGTTTACGTTTACGTTTATGTTTTTGACGTAAGTTAGTTCTGTGAATCAGGCCCAATAACACTACCCCCGCACGACCCCCTACACTACCCAAGACCACTGCACTACCTTAAACCCTAAAACACTACACCCGCACAACTCCCTACACTACCCAAAGACCACTGCACTACCGTAAATCCTAAAAAACGACCTCCTACACCACACAAATACCACTGCACTACCCTAAACCCTAAAACACTACCCCCAGCACGACCCCCTACACTACACAAACACCACTGCACTACCCTAAACCTTAAAACACTACCCCCTACACTACACAAACACCACTGCACTACCCTAAACCCTAAAAACTACCCCAGCACGAACCCCTACACTACCCAAACACCACTGCACTACCCTAAACCCTAAAACACTACCCCCAGCAGTACCCCCTACACTACCCAAACACCACTGCACTACCCTAAACTCTAAAACACTACCCCCAGCAGTACCCCCTACACTACCCAAACACCATTGCACTACCCTAAACCCTAAAACACTACCCCCAGGAGTACCCCCTACACCACCCAAACACCACTGCACTACCCTAAACCCTAAACCACTACCCCCAGCACGACCCCCTACACTACCCAAACACCACTGCACTACCCTAAACCCTAAAACACTACCCCCAGCACGACCCCCTACACTACCCAAACACCACTGCACTACCCTAAACCCTAAAACACTCCCCCCAGCACGACTGAACTACACTACCCAAACACCACTGCACTACCCTAAACCCTAAATCTACCCCCAGCATGACCCCCTACACTACACAAACACAACTGCACAATTTGTTACAGGCGTTGTAACGCAGGCCTGTGGTGCTTACTGGAAGTACCTGGTGGGCTAGTTGGGCCCCAGGGACCCTCAGGATTCAAGGTGTCCTAATCCCCCAACTTAAAACGTGCCACGGGGCGCGTTTGCACAGTGGTGAAGGGAGGGGGCGGGGCCTCAGGTGACATGTGCACAAACACGCCCTGTGGTGCGTTTAAGTTGGGAATTAATTCCCCTTGAATCCTGAGGGACCCTGGGGGCCAACTAGCCCACCAGGTACCTTCAGTAAGCACAACAGAGTTGCGTTGCAGAGAGGTGAAAAAGGTGCGTTGCCTCGGAACGCCTCTCTGCAACTCAGCTCTGTGGTCCTAACTGTAGGTACCTGGGGGGCTAGTTGGGCCCCAGGGACCCTCAGGATTCAAGGGGACTTAATCCCGCAACTTAAAACTCGCCACGGGGCGCGTTTGCACAAATGTCACCTCAGGCCCCCCTCCCTTCACCACTGTGCAAACGTGCCCTGTAGCGCGTTTTAAGAGGTAGTTTTAATCCCCCTGCCCTATTATGTACTAGGGACTTACAGAGGAGGTCATGCTAATCACAGGGGTACCCCAACGCATAGTGTTCCCTAGTGTATGTAGGTGTTTTCACTGTATTCTAAGTGTCTTTTAGCATAGCACTGGCTCTGGTTAGTCAGAGTCAGTTATCACCAGTACCCATCTGAAAAAGTTGTGGGCACAGGATGATTTTGCAACAAGGCCTCTTTCTGCTCCTCTGTTGGTTCTTTCTGCACATCTTTTGCTTCTTCCTGCACTTTTCTTCGTCTTTGTGGACTTCTGTTGCTTCTTTCTGCATTTCTTTTGCTTCTTTCTGTGCGTTTTTTCTTCTTTCTTCACATGTCCTACCTCTATAGGCATAGTTAGAAACTAGCATTTAAAAACCTTTGAAATTCACTTAAAAAATCATAGGTTTAAGGCACGTTATAGTTAGAAATTAGCATTTAAAAAACCTTTGAAATTCACTGAAAAAACCATAGGTTTCAGACACGTTATAGTTAGAAATTAGCATTTAAAAAACCTTTGAAATTCACTGAAAAAACCATAGGTTTTAGGGACAGTTATAGTTAGTTGGACATTTCACTCGTACAAAACCATAGAAATTCCCCCGTTATAGTTAGTTCAGCTAACTATAACTCGCGCCCGCAATGCACTGCTGATGACGTCACATATTACATCACTCATGACATGGTCAGTTACATCACTGATGACATCACTGATGACATCTCAAATGACATCACTGATGACATCACTGATGACATCATCCATGTGATAATTTCATGCATCGTCTCACACCCTAATATAACTTTTGATACACCCACTCTAAATTACAGACTGCCATTCTCAAAACCATACACACTCCAATACCAATAACTACATACCCACTCACTGATTCTTAGGTCTACACACACACATCTACTCACTCACCCGTACAGTCACTCATACTTACAGTCACTCAGTACAGGACTATCATATGCACTCATACACCTATATAAACACTCACACACCTCCACTCATCCATAGAGGTACTCACACACATAGTCAGTCATGCAAAAAATTAATCACACACCCATTTACTCACCTATACAGTTATACACACACCAGCTCACTTACTCATACAAATACTAGCACATTCTTACGCTCTTATACAATAACTGATACAAGCACACACGCATCCATACAGCTACTCTCACAATCACACACTCTCACTTATAGCCATTTAAATACTCTAACACACATATATACTGCCTTTTACATATGTAGTTACTCGCACATGTACCACTGAGATATACATTCACTCACTAACACACCCATTTTTTTAATTTTTTTATTTTTTTATTTATTTTATTTTATTTTAAAAGTTTTATATAGCGCTGGCTAGACCCGTAGGTATCAGAGCGCTTTACATGAGGAAGAAGCATTGTTTCAGAACATGGTTACAAAGTTCCATCAGTTACTGGAGCATAGTTACATGAGTTACATGAGTACAAAAGCATAGCATAAACATAAGGAGAAAAAATAGGCAAAGGGAGAGAAAAATTAAAGGGAGAGGAAAGGAATAGGGGAGGTAGACAAAGAATAATGGAGGGAAGAGATGGGGGAGGGGGTAGGAAGCACAACGGGGAGACGAGGAAAAACAGTGTCCGACGTCCGGCTGGGTAGGTGACGGCCGAGGGGTAACCAGAGCCAAACTCCTCTATAGCTGCATGGGACAGCTCCACCGGTCATCGGCCAAAGGTTGCTCGGGCACCGTAGTACATACAGAAAGGTGATAGTTTCCGCTTAGGGGGGCATAGTCCAAAAGTTCCATCGAGAGCTCCGGTCCTGGTGTACGTGCTCCCAGCGGTAGTGGATCAATCCCAGGCCTCCGCTGTGTGAGACTCCCTTGTCGCTGTGGACTCTCTCAGAGGGGTCTCTGAGACTCCAGGGCATAAATGCTGGATCCCTCCCCAACAAGGGGAGAAGGAGTGCTTTGGAAAGGGGCCCACTCATGGTGGCCATTATTAGAGACAATCGGGCTGGATTAGAGAAAGACCTTGACTGCAGTATGGGGAAGTTGAGAGTTGTGTCGCTAGATCCGTAGTCTGGGAGACTGCAGCCCCATTGCAGCCAATGATGATGGTAGCAGGTTAAGACCAGTAAATTAGTATGTGTCAGACGCCATTTTGATCGTAGTTTCTAGAAAAAGCAGCTACACTCACGGAATAAAATGGGTGTGCGATCAGAGTAAAGCGGGCCACACGAGTGAGGAGAGCACTGGCAAACTATGAGGTCCGCAATAACACTGGAAACAAATGTTGCGGTGAGAAGAGGGAAGGTGGGGGTTGGTGGAAGATTCAGCCGCCATTTTAAGGTCAGGCAGAATCTCCGGAGCGATCGTCAGGGATACTGGCCCACTGGAAGTAGGTCAGGGATCCGCTTCTTACATCAAAAAGACGGTTGTCTCACCTGTAATCAGAGAGAAGAAGGGCTTGCCAGAGGCCTCGTTTGCGGCGGCCATCTTAGGGTCAGGCAGCACGGAAAGTTTGAGAAGGTTATCCAGCGGAGGAGAGGCCGCGAAACAGCCAGATAGGACATGGCCTGGGCTCCTTGCGGTGGGGAGGGCGCAGGTCCAGCGACGTCGGGGGCTGTGCGGCGGCAGGGGGTAGACCAGGTCCTGCCGTCTCATTAGTCTCCCAGTCGGAAGCCAACACCCCAGCCAGCTCGTCGATCCAAAGCCAGCACCAGAGGGGGGGGGAGAGGGAGACGGCTGCGCGGAGGGGAGCCTCGGCTCAAGCCCCCGAGCTCCGGTGGCGGTCCGCTTTGAAAGGCTCCTCACGGCAGCAGGCTAACAGAGGCGCTCGCCCTAGCAGCCCCGTCTGTGGTGGAGCGTGTTGAAAGGGCTCATGCAGGTGGCCAGTGAGCGAGGACAGGCACCAGCAGCCCTGCCAGTGGGGGCAACCAGGGAGAACCTCACTCCTGTGCCCATTAGCGCCCTCGATGCTGACGAGAAACGGCAACGAGAGGGAGCACCACCCAGTCCGAGGGAGAGCTCGACCAGCGATGGGGTGGCGTGCCTGATGCTGGGAGCAACCTCGTCTCTGTGCATCTGGGGGTGAAGGAGTCGCATTCCGGAGTGAAGAGGCAGGAGCGTCCGGTCGCCTGAGGATGACTCGGGGGGGCCCGGTCCTGGTGAAGAGCGGCGAGGCCAGCGAGGCGGAGGAGTGTCGGGTCGTCAGGGGTCGTCTCCGACGGTAAGAAAACTCTTCAATCGTAGTCCGATGTTGGGGGAGTTAGGTTGTTTGTAAAATTGGGGGTGGATGGCCGAGTAAGCAGCGGGATTTTTACCGATGTTAGTAATCCCTGACCCGGGAGCTGCAGGGGAGAGCTCCTACCCGGCGGCCATCTTGAGGATGAAAGTTGCAATGTTTCCTATTCATTACCAAATGCCCCAGCAGCACTCTCTTCCCCTCTTGCTGACTTGCTGACCCATACACACACTCACCCACCCAAGCAGTCCATCACAGATGCACTCTTGAAATCATGCACCCAGTGAATCACCCACTCACACATCTATGTACAGAGTCACACACACCCCACCCCCACTAACACTCAGGCAGCCATACAGATACTCAGAGAACCAATCAATAACCCATATAGACACTCATTTAGCTATTCGCAAATCCATGCATCCACTTTCACACCAACAAACAGACGGATACAGACATTCACACAGTTTAGTCACTAACCCATGCATTCAGTAAGATATGTTTAATCACTCACTTGTAGAGTCAGTCACGCATGTACTAAATCATCCATTCAGACAGTTATACACCCACTCATTCTTCAATACGCCTTTCCCTATATATATTAAACATATTTAAACTTTACAGAAACACACAGTCACTGGATGATGTCATCAGTGATGTCATCAGTGATGTCATTTGAGATGTCATCAGTGATGTCACTGACCATGTCATGAGTGATGTAATATGTGACGTCATCAGCAGTGCATTGCGGGGCGCGAGTTATAGTTAGCTGAACTAACTATAACGGGGGAATTTCTATGGTTTTGTACGAGTGAAATGTCCAACTAACTATAACTGTCCCTAAAACCTATGGTTTTTTCAGTGAATTATCTACTGGCAGTCGCCAGTAGATAGTTATAGTTAGGACCTATTTTCCATAGGAAATCCACAACATTCTATTTGAAATAACTTTGGCGCCGGTTGACGAATCTTCGCGAAATTTTCAAAACTCGTGGCCCGCTCCGGTCTGCTCCTATCCTAAAAATCTCGGGGTGATCCGTCAAGTGGGGGCCAAGAAAAAGGGGGGTCCCAAAACGTGTTTTTCCCATGCAATTTTCCATAGGAACCTTTCATCGCAGCTACAGCCCGAACTGCTGAACGGAATTACACCAAATTTGGCAAAAAGGTAGCCCTTGGTTCAGAGTCGTGCCTTTTGGTTAAATGGTGTAAATCCATTCAGTAGTTCCTGAGAAATTTGAAAAAGAAAACACATATATATCTGGGCGGAGCCTAACCATACATGTCATCGTGAGATCTGATTGGCTGTCAGCACTTCATCCTGGAATTGCTGGCAGCCATCTTGGGACCAATATAAATGATAGTACCCCATTGAAATGCATTGTAGTGAATCGAAGATTTTGAGGGTTTCCAAAAGGAGAACTATAAAGGGTGATAACAGACTTTAGTTACATTAGAATTCAGTAAAACATGTACATCAAACAAGGGCAGAGACTGTCAGTTGATTCCTTTGTGTTCTACTGCAGCTTCCCAGAGTGTTCTAAAGAACAACTAGAGTGCTAACAGCCTTACTTATGACAAAAGTATGGCACACCTGAAGCCATCTTGATTGGAATAAACTGGTAACACTTAAAACATTTAATTTAAAAAGGAACAAAATGATGGGGTACATTTTGTCATAGAAATTATGGTTAGTGCTGTAGAAAGAAAAATTAGGACATGTTTCAAGTGTGATCTCAAATAACTTCCTGTTATATTTCAACAGGAGCAGCCTGTCAGTTGATGCCTTTGTGTTCTACTGCAGCTTCCCAGAGTGTTCTAAAGAACAACTAGAGCGCTAACAGTCTTACTTATGACAAAATTATGGCACACCTGAAGCCATCTTTAATTGGAATAAACTGGTAACTCTTAAAAACATTTAATTTAAAAAGGAACAAAATGAGGGGGTTCATTTTGTCATAGAAATTATGGTTAGTGCTGTAGAAAGAAAAATTAGGACATGTTTTAAGTGAGATCTCAAATATCTTCCTGTTATATTTCAACAGGAGCAGCCTGTCAGTTGATGCCTTTGTGTTCTACTGCAGCTTCCCAGAGTGTTCTAAAGAACAACTAGAGTGCTAACAGCCTTACTTATGACAAAAGTATGGCACACCTGAAGCCATCTTGATTGGAATAAACTGGTAACACTTAAAACATTTAATTTAAAAAGGAACAAAATGAGGGGGTTCATTTTGTCATAGAAATTATGGTTAGTGCTGTAGAAAGAAAAATTAGGACATGTTTTAAGTGAGATCTCAAATATTTTCCTGTTATATTTCAACAGGAGCAGCCTGCCAGTTGATGCCTTAGTGTTCTACTGCAGCTTCCCAGAGTGTTCTAAAGAACAACTAGAGCGCTAACAGCCTTACTTATGACAAAAGTATGGCACACCTGAAGCCATCTTGATTGGAATAAACCGGTAACACTTAAAACATTTAATTTAAAAAGGAACAAAATGAGGGGTTCTTTTTTAAATAGAAATTATGGTTAGTGCTGCAGAAAGAAAAATTAGGGCATGTTTTAAGTGAGATCTCAAATCCTCTTCTATTTCATTAGAAAATTCTGACATGCAGACTGAAACAATCACTTTCAATACCAGCAGTAGACTTCCAGTTAACTCCCTGGTGAGCAGTAGCTTTACTACAGTGATCTAATGAACAACTAGAGTGCTAACATTCTGAATTTATGGCAAATGTGTGACACATCTGAATGCCTTCTTGATGGAATCAAAGTAAAAACTGAAAGCATTTCCTACTGAGGAGACTGCAGTAAATGACGAAATTAGGAAACTTCTGTCATAAGGTTTCTGCACATACACAGAGCTATGCACAGGAAAATGGGACCCCGGAATACAGTGGTTTGCCACCATATACCGTAGCACCCAAAAACCCCAACCCAACTAGCTTAGCATCCCATTAGCACCCAAGTACTAATGTTTGGACAACCCAGAACACGGTATCTTTATCTCAGGACTCGCAGAAGCAAGAACACTCTTTCGTCACTCACTCGTACTTGTCCACAAGGTGCGTAGGAAGAGACACTTGATAGGTTAAAATGTTTATTCCAACTTACGTGCTCTAATGTACAGTACACGTGTCAGTACTAATAGCATAATGCATATGACTAATATAAGCAGCATGGTTACAATTCCATAGAATACAAACGGGGAAAGCATCTCGGAGCTCAGTGGATAAACGTATAAATTACATTACCACCCTCCCCTTGCAGTAAGATAGTTTATTATAATAATAGAAGACCTCTGGGCTTTGACTAGCGAACCCCCATACCTCAGTCTCTAGATGCAGAATTACATCAGCAGGACATCATAGCTCTTCTCACTGAAAGGGATTTCTCCAAGTGTGTTAAGCGCTAGTAAACCACAGTATTAAAAGCATACCAAATTCTTCATGGCAATTGCACCTAATGTTATGTCTGGGTGCGCGAGACTGGCCATATCAGGAAGAACCAAAATACCTTGTTATGCGACCTTGTACATGTTTGTGCAGACTGAGCCCAAAAAGGTGAACAACAGAAAATGCAGACAGTGCAAAAGAACTTGGCACGAGCAAAGGGCGAGGGAGGCCCGGCTCAGTGTAACGTGCGCAAAGAAAAGCAGCATGGCAGCCAGGCCTAGGCCAACATAACAAGGCAGGTAACAATCCACAAGACACCCTCCCCTGGTCAGTCCAGAGGCCAGGATAGAGGAAAAACAGAGCCGTCGGAGCACAGGGAGCGCCCAAACGGCGAAGGGCAGGTCAATCCATGAAAGTGTAAGTGCAGAGAAAAGCCATACCCTCCAAGAGTTCATCATTGGAATTGTCAAAAAACATAGATGCCATCCAATCCATGAGATCAAAGAGCAGGAATGCTCCTCAACAAAGGGAGCATCCAAAAGCAATGCGGGACAGCTTGCGTGATAATTGAAACAGCTTCGTTGTAGGAGATCCTGGGCAGCCGCCCAGATATCCCATTGCGCCAAAATCCCCAGTGCAGCCGCCACGCGCCATACAGCCAGCAACGGAACAGTCCTGCTCATGGGACTCTAAGGGACCCATCAACTGAACAAAATCCGGAACAGACAATGACGAATTGGAGAGGCAATAATCCAGAGTCCAGGTGAAAGGACAGCGGACACAAGTCATCACAGGTTGCACGCAAGTGAAATACGCAAAGCGAAATGAAAGAGTATATGACGCACTCAGTGTCGCCAATGGCAGGACACCAAAACCGGCCAAAAGGCGCTCACGGAGCAGCTGGAGGCGTTCTGGATCGAGCAGGTCCCATCGGGAGCAGCCATTGCGCAGAAAGCAAATTAAGAGCAAGACACCAGCCGCTAAAGCGAGGATCAATGGGAAACCGCCAAAGACACTGGAAAAAATAGAATGTATGAAAGCCGGGATGGCACCAAAAATAGTTTGGAAGGAGGACACCAAGCCCGACCCCACGACCTTAAAAAGTGTACTAGGCCTTCAGTGTTAGATGCGTTAAAAATACGATGTATTAACTCCCCAAAATGTTGGGGGAGATTAGTGTTTAAAAGGGCCTGTATTTCACTGTGGGTACTCGCCACCTGGAGAATGAATGTCTCCCGGGCGGACGTGAGCATAACTTCCTCGTTTAATAATAGTGCCTTTATTCTGCTCAGTCTATTGAAATCTGCTTCCATGGTAGGGATGGAAGGCCAAATAGAGATATCAACCTTGCCATGAGGGGGAGGAAAAAGCACATTTTTGCAGCAGACAACCCTGTGCGAAACTGTTACAATGTAAGGAATGCCAGCCTGCAGGCCACAACAGTTTTCGTTATTTAAAAGTAAATAACTACCATTGGAAAGGAGAGTGAAAGTAGGAGAAATAACAGGAGCAGGAATACCTTTCAGCACACAAGCAAGATTAGGAGCGGAAACGCTACATGAGCCATGCAATTTAATGTGTTTACAAATAAGCGAATGACCCATAGTCGAGTCGCAGTACTCCCCGTGAGAAAGACTTCCTTGCCGTCCCGAAGGCATTTATACATGAAAGGCAAGGACCAGAGTTCATGCAGGAAAGCACTGCCCAAGGGCTGGTAACGGCCCACAGGATAATGTTTCATGCACGAGTCAAATTCAAACAAGGAAAAAGGTAAAGCGATAACCCCATGGACTAGCCATACAGCAGAATCGAGTTCTGCAACAGAGAACGGCAAAGGATCCATCTTTTCGATATGTAATAGAGTGTAAGTTGCATCTTTCATGGACATAAATTGCTGTTTGTCAGTTAAGTTAAAAGGTAGAAACAAGGCAGAGGTGTTCAAAAAATGCCAAGGAACTTTACCTAACTTGAGCGTTTGTAAAGTCCATGCAAATTGCATAACTGAACGCAATTGATTCTGACCATGATATAACACAGAAACATCATCTTGTACAATATCAACAACAGAAGACACAATATTCTCCAATGTATAAATGCGAGAAGACAGGGTATTAATACTATTGTCAACAACAGCAAGCACCTTTTCCAAATTTGCTTGATCTATTTCCCGAAGACGGGAAGCAGCTTCCATTTGTGATAGCTTCCAGAGTTCATTATATGTCTCATAAATGAATCTTTTAGGTCGGGGACCACGAGGTCCCAAAACAAAGTCGGACAGATCAATATTGCCTGAAAGGAGGGACAGATGTTGTTTAACAGAATCAAGGGACGAATGTTGCAGCCATTGTTTGCATAATTTACCAACAGAATATGTAGTGACAGTACGGGAATCAGTAAATCTCGGATCAGGCCTATCCTGTGTGTAACTAGCTCCTGTGTCATGAAAACGCATTTGACATGCATTAGATGATATAGGCCATACCAACCAGGGTGACTGATCTAGCTCAGAAACATTATACGAATTATTTTGTAACAGAGCCTGCAGGGACACGAGGGACATATTGAATCGTGAGCTTTCATTGGGAAAACTCGACAGGGATGGTATTGATGGAGTATTCAATTGTTTAGTGGTTGCTAAGCCCCAACATGTAGTCTGATAGATGGAGACATTGAGAAACATAATTTGTGTGGGGATGAGGCAAGCACGATGTAATGCCTCGGTTCCCTGTACCTGCCATGGCTTGGAGCCCCAAATAGATTTTAAATCCACTGTATTATCCCAGTACTCATAACCACCCACAGCTAGGGCACTTAGAAAGGAACCTGAATAAAGCAATTTGGTGTGTGTTAACATAATTTTCTGAGTTGATGTGTTATTTAGTCTAAAATAATAGGATGCAGGGTTCGACCGATTAAAATCAGTAAAATAATTAAACTTATTTCGAAGAGTTTGAGAGCTACCTGGCAAGGGGTTTGGACAATGTTCCCATTGGGTATAGTTAACAGAACTACGCAGGGAACTGGGCTTATGGAGAAAATGATTACCCCAATGTTGGTAACAATACAAATCGGCATAATTTGCAGAATTCATATATAGATCTTCAGCATTAAAAGATGCATAATATTTTAAATCGGCAAACAATGCTTCAACGGCATGCACATCCCAATCATCAGAATGAATATTATTTTGTACTACATCACCCATTGAAACACGAAGGACATTAGGTACATTAATAATTTCCGTCGGACCATGGATTTGATAATTCACTGCATCCCATACGATGCCATCAGCAACTGGGAAAGCTGAAATGTTCACAAATGTGTGGTCACGCTTCATGATGTGAGACGAGGAATGAGGAGCTAAAGTTCCAGAAACATAGTCTACAGCAGAGCGTTCAGGTAAATAGTGACCATTAATTAGTAGAAAAAACACTGTGACAAAGCCAATGGACATGAACAAAAATATCAAGAAAAGTACCAACCAGATGTATGTCCAAGGTGGAATCAAAAAATTGTCTCTAAACCAGGATATAAAAATACTGAACTTGGATGGAACTTTTGAAGATGTGGAATCCGAATCAAAGGAATAACGAGTCGGGCCAAGTGGCGTTGTTGGTTGATGCGCCACCGATTCAGATGCAGGATAGGTATACTCGTCCTCGTCGATATTGGTGGAGAGTTGGGGATCAATCGTAGTTTCAGGCAAATCAACCATCTCAATTACAGCATCAGCGATCGTTCGTGCAGATGGACTATGAACATATGTTCGATAAATGGCAGGACAAGAGACCGCTGGTGTGACACTATTCAGGATCGGCCAGGCGCTGTAGCTTGACATTTTCCACTGAGATGTATCTGTTCTCCTTGCGACCAGGAAGCGGTGGTAAAATGACTGTACGTGTTCCCTTCAAGCCCAGAACTGGAACCGGTTGCACGAAAAGAGGGGCCAAATTCTTTTTTGTTTTCAACCTTTTCTCGAACCAGTTCTCCAACCTTTGGAAGCCAGCCGGCTACCGGAATCTGCAACGCAGGATCTGTGGCTGAAGGCAAATGTGTAGTTGCAAGTTTGTCTCGGGCTTCTTGTAAGTCCTGTAACATAGCAGAATGGTTATCTACATCAAACTTGGCGGATTGCGCCGCGATGTCTGGACCCTCAAGGTCAGGCACAAACATTCTTATGCCAAAGAGCATTTCGTATGGGGTCCGCCCACCCAGAGGTCTTCTAGGGAGATTATTAAGTGCACGTTGAACGGTATACAAGTGGGCCAGCCAGTTCCTGCCAGTACCTATAACTCTAGCTGTTAAGGATTGCTTTAAGTCACGGTTCATTCGTTCAACGATAGAGTTGCCCTCAGGCCTATACGGAGACGAAAATTTCACCCGCACCCCAAGCGAAGCCATTGCATCCTTGTAAGCCCTAGAGGCAAACGCTGGACCTTGGTCCGAATGGAAGGTGCCGCATGCGAAAATTCCCACAAAGACACGCAAATCCCTGATTACATTTCGGGCGTCAGCACTCCGTTGTGGCCAGACCCAGAGAAACCGTGTGCACGAGTCCACTGCCACTAAGATGTATTTATAGGCAGTGTCTGATGAGAATGGACCGCAGTGATCCAAGTAAACACACCCAAAGGGTCTGTTAGCAATGCAGAGCGGGGTTTGTGGTGGACGTGTTACCGTTGAAGGCTTAATCTGTTGACAAACATCGCAAGAAAGCACAAAAGCACGGGTGTCTTTATACAATCCACGCCACCAATAACGCTGCTGCAAGATGGAAACTGTAGCTGACACACCTGCATGAGCCGAAGCCATGCCTTCGTGTGCAGCTGATATCAAGGCACTCCTGCGGTCCGCGTTGGGGATCAGCCGATCTCCAACGTCAGGTATAGTTACATAAGGAACCTGATCGGGACTTAATGTGTAAGAATACTTGGAAGGGAAACCTGTAGGGTAATTATTACCTTCCTTGGTTGCAGCAATAGCTGCTAATATAACAGGGTCTATTTTAGACATGGACCTGGTAATCGCTGCTACTGAACACGTGACTACTGCTGAACGGGCAGCTTCATCTGCCAGATCGTTACCAATAGCGTGTGCGCCCACCCGCTGATGGCCTAAGGTGTGAACCACCTGTGTGAGGGCAGACGTTGTTGCAATTCTGCCACTCGAACCCAAAGCATTTTATGCTTAATTGTGCTCCCTTTGCGTCCTTGTAGTCGTTTTCGACCAGAAAAACAGATTGTCATTGTAAGATTGTACACAGTAAAAAGAATCACATACAATAAGAGTGGTCTCATCCTGAGAAGCGAACTCAAGTGCAAGTAGCAATGCATGCAGCTCGGCCAATTGTGCGGTACTATCTCCAAGTGTGCGAGTATGCACTGCAGAGGATTTGAACTTTCCATCTACAAAGGAACCCGCAACAATAGCACATGCAGCTGAATAAGCGTGCTTGGACCCAGTGGCCGGTTGCGCCGAACCATCGGTGTAGATCACACATTTGTAATCCTCAAGCGGTAATAAAAACAAAGGAGGAGGATGAACGAATTCATACTGCAAAAACTCCTGAGTCTGCAGAGAAGAATCAAAAACAAAAGTGACGTCCGAAGACGTCAAGGATGTAACCCATTGTATCCAACGGGGATGCATTGCTTTTGAGTTCGGTACACTTGCCTTTGTTACTGCCTCTAGGGCAGGACAGGGTGTTACCACTAGAATCCGCTTTCCCTGTGCCAGTGCGCGTTCTTTTAGAATCGCCATTTGCACTGCAGTTAGAACTTTTTCAACAGATGTAAAGCGCAATTCAGCGGAAGTGTACAGATGTGACTTGTATGCGATGGGTACTGTATCACCTTCATTAAAGGTTAAGTATGTGAATCCCACTGCCCCCGGAATTATTCTAATCACCAGGTTTGTGTGGTTATCACGAGTCAAAAGATATTTAGACTCCAAAAGGTCTGTCTGCAAAGACTGCAGAATTGAGGTATGCTCAGGCAGCCAGCAAGACCTTGAATAAGTAGGTTGTATCAAAGCATACAAAGGCTTGATACGCTGGGCATATTCGGGAATGTAAGTACGCCCGAAATTCAGGAAACCCAGCAAAGACTGAAGTTTCTTCAGAGTATTTGGGGGGCACAAATGTGCACATTTTTCCAAGAAATGGGGGCTAAGCCCTTACCTTCGTTGTTGAGCTCATAGCCCAAGAACAGAACTGTAAATTCAGCAATGTGTGATTTAGCAAAGTTAAATTTGTAACCCTGCTCCGCAAATTCAAGAATAATGCGGTCCACACGGGACAAATGCTGAAATAATTCGTCGTCCGTCAGATAGATGTCATCTACGTACGAACATGCGTCTTGATCAATGTCATTTAACAAAGAAACAACACGGGCGGCGAATATACCCGGACTATTTTGTAGCCCATGGGTAAACGCCGGAACTGGAATAATTTACCCCGGAAGTGAATGCGGTCCATTGACCACTCTCCGGGGCTAGGTTGTGCGTGTAGAAACCGTTTGAAAGGTCAAGTGTCGTTTTGTATTTTTACGAACAAGACTGTCTACAAGCGCAGAACTGTGTGTATTTTGCACCGCAAAGTTCCGACAATGTATATTTAAATGCCGGTAATCCAAAACTAAGCGGTACGTTCCATCGGGTTTAGAAACCACGAAAAGGGGATTGTTCATAGGTGATACGCATGGTTCAATTACTCCCTGATATTCCAACTGTGTCAGAATTTCGGAGACGGGGCCTTTTGCCTGCCGTTTGATGGGATATTGGGGTTGTGGCTGCGGTAGTGACCGCAAAGGTATTGCATGAGGAGGTGATTCTTCATCCCATCCCACATGGTTGCGGTATAACGCTGGTGCCAGGTACACAGCCCACTCAGCTGCAAGTGCTTCAGCTTTGTCTTTTGGGACATGCCGTGAGAAGCTTGGAAGGATTACCTCCTCTCCTTTATGTGCAGCTAAAATGAATGGGGGTGGCCAATCCACCTCTGCTAACAAAATGTCATATGAAGAGGTTAGATTTTCCCAAAAAATCCCTTTTATTTCACGCGGTATGTCACCTTCAATTTGTATGACTATATTATATAGTCTGTCAGGGAGTGCCACTCTCGTGTCAGCTGTCTCTACAGTAACGAATGTTTCAGTTGCTGTCGCCTCCATATGAGGACGTAGCGCCTCCCGCACTATGGTAACTTCCGCGGCGCTGTCTAGGAGGGTCACTGCCCACGTCCAATTCTGGAGTCTCGTTCTCACGGTCTGAGGCATATTTCGCTGTGACAGCGGCAACCTTTTCTTCTGAAATTGCGGTCGAGGAAGATGAAAGTCTTCTGCTTTCCCTCTGACTTGTTGTCGAGGTTGGTCTCGCTCCTGGGGAGCCTCTCGGCCCCTTCCTCTATCTTGCCGTCCTCCTCCACCAGCCTGTGACGACGTCTGGGCCTGTGAAGAACGAGGAGAACGCGTATCAGAGCTCTGAAACCTTTCTGGTGATTTAATCCTTGACCTATCACGTAAATCATAAGTACGTTCAGAAGAAACCGAAACTGGGGAAGCGCCTCTCGACCCCGGCTTCTTTTGTTGCTTACCCTGTTTTTTCTGTCTCCAACTCTTTTTAGTGAAGACCGGTTTATCATCTTTCTCAGATGCACTTTTTGTTTGTGTAACTTGTGTTTGCGATTGAGTTTGCATTTTTACAAAAGGCTTGTTGCCCAGGCTATTTCTTCCAATTGTTTTATAAGCCCGGGCTATAATTTTCGGTAATTGCGAGGCCTGTCCAACTCTGGGACTAAAGCCAAAGCATTCGCTACTTGAAAGTTCATAGCATCGCCCTTGACATTTCCAAGGATCAGTTCAGCTACTACATCAAACACTCCCACTAGTCTCATCCCTAATTCCACAGCCGCTTCAGGGCCATGTTCATCCTGTACTTTTTAATTACAGAGGGTAGAACCGTCATGGAAGGAGTTCCAAAACATTTTGAATAAACTGCTGCGAATACCTTACCCCAGTTTTCACATGATGTCAAATCGGGGATTATGTCTTTTGGCAAACTTATCGTGAGGATGCGGTGTTTATCTACTGGGGATGTATGGGGAAACACTGCTTCTATCTGATCGAACTTTTCTGCAAGCCAGTAAGGATAGTCGTCCTTATTTTGTGGACGTTTGCCCATCACAGAATTTACCATGACAGGACTTATAGTCACTCCAGCGGCTATAGCTGGTTGGCCTGCGACTACAGGAGCAGCTCCATGTAGACTACCTGTAACGTATGTCACTAGGGCTCGATGCACTCGTACCAATTCGGTATGCATAGTGCGCAGTTCCGCAAGCGGTAATGCCAGATAATTTGGATGCGGGGTATACCCGGCCAATACAGGCCAAGTGGCCCCTGAATTGACAAGGGGCCTAAACGAACTGCGGTAGTTGGTTGTGGTAGGGCGCCATTAAACCAAACACGGTGCTGCCAAGCCGTGAGAGGTACTTCAAGAGTGGTATAGGGTCGATAGGCAGCAGGAATAGCGGTGGGCTTATATTCATGAAACAGATTATCATCTGCCTCCACCGCTTCAAAAGTGATCCAAGTGTAAAACACCTCAAAGTGGTAAGCCGGATCGGCTTGAACCACAAAGACCAACTCGATCCCTGTATCAGGCACTCCATACACCCGTAAGTGGTCTCGGAGTGCCCCTCGACTATGTGCAGCAATCGCCACACCAGCCATGACTAAACAGATATATTCGACAACCTAACAGGGAGCACAAAAATGGGTCTATTAACTAACCTTTTTTAATAATATCAAGCTTGAAAGAACCTATAAAACATTCAATATAGGAGGTATCACCGTCACATACGCCTCCGGAAGCGTACGCGAGGGGTTTGTGGACAAGCACAAGTACTACTCAAGCGTCTCGCAGATAAGCTGCCCCACGGTGGTCGCGCCATGTCATAAGGTTTCTGCACATACACAGAGCTATGCACAGGAAAATGGGACCCCGGAATACAGTGGTTTGCCACCATATACCGTAGCACCCAAAAACCCCAACCCAACTAGCTTAGCATCCCATTAGCACCCAAGTACTAATGTTTGGACAACCCAGAACACGGTATCTTTATCTCAGGACTCGCAGAAGCAAGAACACTCTTTCGTCACTCACTCGTACTTGTCCACAAGGTGCGTAGGAAGAGACACTTGATAGGTTAAAATGTTTATTCCAACTTACGTGCTCTAATGTACAGTACACGTGTCAGTACTAATAGCATAATGCATATGACTAATATAAGCAGCATGGTTACAATTCCATAGAATACAAACGGGGAAAGCATCTCGGAGCTCAGTGGATAAACGTATAAATTACATTACCACCCTCCCCTTGCAGTAAGATAGTTTATTATAATAATAGAAGACCTCTGGGCTTTGACTAGCGAACCCCCATACCTCAGTCTCTAGATGCAGAATTACATCAGCAGGACATCATAGCTCTTCTCACTGAAAGGGATTTCTCCAAGTGTGTTAAGCGCTAGTAAACCACAGTATTAAAAGCATACCAAATTCTTCATGGCAATTGCACCTAATGTTATGTCTGGGTGCGCGAGACTGGCCATATCAGGAAGAACCAAAATACCTTGTTATGCGACCTTGTACATGTTTGTGCAGACTGAGCCCAAAAAGGTGAACAACAGAAAATGCAGACAGTGCAAAAGAACTTGGCACGAGCAAAGGGCGAGGGAGGCCCGGCTCAGTGTAACGTGCGCAAAGAAAAGCAGCATGGCAGCCAGGCCTAGGCCAACATAACAAGGCAGGTAACAATCCACAAGACACTTCATAACAAATAAGTCTCCCAAGATGGCCACCAGAGAAAAAAGAGCCCAAATGTAGCACAAATATCACCCAGATGTAGCCCACATATAGCCCAATGACAGAAGTGTGCAAAACACTTTTTATTTTTAGTTTTTCTGCAGTTTTATATAGTGCAAACTGGTCAGGTATTGGAGCGTTACATCTTACTTGGACCCCTTATTGCGTATTTTGCACGAAGTACATGAGATTGATCTTGCGAAACATTGAACTTTACGATTCTGTTAAGCTGAAGTTGCTCTGAACCGGGCTTTGTAACACCCGTTTTTACCTACTGGTTTTAATTAATTCTCACTGTATTGTATTAGGAAAGAGGATTTACTGTTTTTATGTACACTTTTATGATCTATGTTTCTAAATCAGATCAAATAAAGTTTAATGAATTCTATGGCAGGACGGAGGCGAGGATTATGCATATCTTTCCTCACTTTATTTGCATAGCAGTTCAAAGAAAACGTAACACAACAATTATTAAACAAATGACTACACAACCCATGAACCATTAGGGGGGTAGTCTCCAAGGCAACTATAGTCCAATCATATCACAGTCCATCGTATATAATATCGTGACGTCCCTTCCGCTTCCTCTTTCTTCACTGCTCGTCAGTTAAGGGCATTCCTTACATTCTTGGCTTAATCTGACGTTGTTGCTGTTTGTATAGCGGTTTCTTGGGCACGTTATTAGCATTATTGCCTTGGTATTGTTTCATATTCCCTGCGCAGCAGGCTCTTGCCTGAGCGCGTTCTCCCCCTCGCAGTTTCTCCCGCTGTGTGCTCTGCGCGCGGTGAGATCCTGTCAGGTGCGTCTGGTCCGAGCGAGGCAGCTCCGTCGAGCGCTCCCGCTGGTCTTTACGCGCGTTTGGGAATCCGGTGACTCCTTTAGTGTCTGCTTGATTCCCGACCAACCCTCGCCTAATTTTGACACCGCTACGCGGTGATTTCCCCACACGGCCACGTTAGTGACCAGCGCCACCTGGTGGTGGTAATTGGTATTGCGCCTCAGTCTATTCTTATAACAGCTTCGGGGAAAGCCCAGCTGTTGGAGCACCGGCGAGGGGGCTGTCTTAAGGATTTTAAGGGCATTTGTTCTGTGCTCACACCCTCTGCTATCATGTCTTCTCCAGAAGACCATTTTTACTCCTCCTACCAGGAAGTGGAGGAGATATGGCCCCGCAACTTCTCCCTCCAGCAGTGGACCAAGCCCTCTCTCTGGCTATTTCTAGGGCGCTGGCTCCTCTTAGGGATCAGGTTGATAAGCTTGTGAAAAGCATCCCTGGGGTGTTCAGTGACCCAGATCTGGTGGTGGCGGGTCCAAGTAGCTCCCAGATGGGGAATAAAAGGGCCGTTAAACATAACGCGGGGCACTTGGAAGGATTTGATAAACTTACGGAGATCTTCCTCAAGAGTGCGCGAACGCTAAAACATGCCCCCTGCCAGGAGGAGGAGGGGCCCGGAGAAAATTGCGACACTGTCACCACTATTGTTGACCCCGACGGCGGGTTTCCCTTAGAGGGAGAGGGTGTATCGGAGGACGATTTCTCCTCCGATGAGGATAAGGACTCGGGGCATCCCTGGCGTCCAGAGTCCCACTCCTCTCAGTCCCCGGTTGGGGACAGGGTCCACTCGGACATGTTCGAGCCTACCCAAATTTACCATCCTAGGTCGGCAGAGTGGACACCTGACGCCAAAGTGGCAGAGTATGTGGTGGGAAAAATCCATCAACCCCTTGAAAGGGAGGTCAGAAATAAGATGAGGGGAGTATGCCCCAGGCCCTCACTGAAATTGATGAGAAACTATGTACCTTTTTCTACAAGTATATGAGGGATCCCAAGAAAGGAATTGATAGGTCTTGGACGTGGTAGGGCCCTTGACCCAAATTATTCAATTGACGGAGCGTTCCAAAGAGTCAGGATCCCCTTTGTCCATGGATATTGTGGCTGGTTGGGCACACTACCATAAACCCTAAAACACTACCCCCTCCACTACCCAAACACCACTGCACTACCCTAAACCCTAAAACACTACCCCCAGCATGACACCCTACACTACCCAAACATAACTGCACTACCCTAAACCCTACAACACTACCACCAGCACGACTCCCTACACTACCCAAACACGACTGCACTACCCTAAACCCTAAAACACTACCCCCAGCACAACTCCCTACACTACCCAAACACCACTGGACTACACTAAACCCTAAATATACCCCCAGCATGACCTCCCACACTACACAAACACCACTGTACTACCCTAAACCCTAAAACACTACCCCCAGCACGACCCCCTACACTACCCAAACACCACTGCACTACCCTAAACCCTAAAACACTACCCACAGCATGACCCCCTTCACTACACAAACACCACTGCACTGCCCTAAACCCTAAAACACTATCCGAGCACTACCCCCTACACTACCCAAACACCACTGCACTAACATAAACCCTAAAACACTACCCCCAGCACAACCCCGTACACTACACAAACACCACTGCACTACCCTAAACCCTAAAACACTACCCCCAGCACGACTCCCTACACTACCCAAACACCACTGCACTACCCTAAACCCTAAATCTACCCCCAGCACGACCCCCTACACTACCCAAACACCACTGCACTACCCTAAACCATAAAACACTACCCCCAGCATGACCCCCTACACTACACAAACACCACTGCACTACCCTAAACCCTAAAACACTACCACCAGCATGACCCCCTACACTACTCAAACACCACTGCACTACCCTAAACCCTAAAACACTACCCCAGCACGACCCCTACACTACCCATACACCACTGCACTACCCTAAACCCTAAAACACTACCCCCAGCACGACCCCCTACACTACTGCACTACCCTAAACCCTAAAACACTACCCCCAGCACGACTCCCTACACTACCCAAACACCACTGCACTACCCTAAACCCTAAAACACTACCCCCAGCATGACCCCCTACACCACCCAAACACCACTGCACTACCCTAAACCCTAGAAAAGAAACCCCCACTCCATGCCCAATCCCCTTACCTCTCACTCCTCATGGTTCCTCTCTCCTCGTGGTTCCTGCTTCACGTCATCTCTGAGGGGCGGTGCACGTCGTTGTGAGGAAACGGAACAGCCTCTGTTTCCTTACAATGACATGGATCATCTACATGTTTTTAGAACGCATGGTCATTTACCATACATACCTTTACAACAAAATTCGTTGTAAAGGCATGCGTGGTAAATGACCATGCGTTCTAAAAATGCGTAGTAATGACTTTGTGATGTACAATGCATGCGTGGTAATGCATGCGTTGTAATGGTATCGCAAAGTAAAAAAGTCGTTGTAACGGCTGTTTACCGATCGAAGCTGGCCCCTGTTCTTCAGTGAGACATTTATTTGATTAATTAGGAGGAAGGAATGTGGTTTTTTTACCGAAAAGTGCATTCCCGGCTGTTGTATTGTGAAAGTGTACGCGTGGCCTGGTTTCACTTCCGGTGAGAGAGTGGAAGAGTCTGTTTGGATCTAAAGGAGTTCTGTTGTTGGACGGGCCGGCGCGACATGTCATCAGAAAACATAGCTAATGGAAAGCGTCCTCCCTGAAGTGTGGAGCAGTGCCATGAGAGGTCAATGAGTGTGCGTCCCACTGCAGTATGACCGTACCGCGTGACCCATGTGCCGCCTCCAGGGTACGGGAGGCAGAAGCGGCATCGCAGGTCCTCTTGAAGACCGTTGTAGCACTAATTCTACATTTTGGTACTAGGGCATTTTAACTTCATTGTTCCTGCCAGATACAAAGAGAAGATCCTGTGTTATTCAGTGCCCTCGTTACCTTTTTTGTGGGTTGTGGTGCTTGTCACTTCGCTGCCCCGCCGGTGCACACGACTGGGCACCCCACCTCGTGTGCCATCTGCAGGGCCTCTGCCCTCGGATCACTGGTTTCGGTTTCTGGAGTAGCAACATAAACAGTTGCTCCCAAAGGACTAGCCTGAACACTTAGGTGAATATCCCCTGCACCAGCATTCCACGGAAATTCTTTCCTAGCTCTCCCACGTCAACGAGCACGGCTCCGTTCGCGACACCGTATGACGTCATCGGAGCCATAAGAAGACCTCGTCGGCGTGCTGACGTCAGTTCCACCCATTTTTTCCGTGCCACCGAGGCAAACAGGGGACCGAGACATTTTCACATGTATACATAGTATAATAAATATACATATATTCACTGAAAAAACCATAGGTTTCAGGCACGTTATAGTTAGAAATTAGCATTTAAAAAACCTTAAAAATTCACTGAAAAAACCATAGGTTTCAGGCACGTTATAGTTAGAAATTAGCATTTAAAAAACCTTAGAAATTCACTGAAAAAACCATAGGTTTCAGGGGCGTTATAGTTAGTTGGACATTTCACTCGTACAAAACCAGAGAAATTCCCCCGTTATAGTTAGTTCAGCTAACTATAACTCGCGCGCCCGCAATGCACTGCTGATGACGTCACATATTACATCACTCATGACATGGTCAGTGACATCACTCATGACATCACTGATGACATCATCCAGTGAATGTGTGTTTTTCTGAAAATTAAATATGTTTTATATATGTATATCTCAAGGTCGATGGAAGAATAAATGGGTATATAAGTGTCTAAATGGATGATTTTTTTGTAAAATTGATTGTATAACTGACTAAGTGTATCTTAGTGAATACATGGGTTAGTGAGTAATGTTTAAATATGAAAATATCTGTATCAGTCTCTCACTTTGTGTATAAGTGGCTGCATGGGTTGGTGAGTAGCTACATGAGTGTCTATATGGGTTATTAGTTGGTTTTTGAGTATCAGTATGAGTGTCTGAGTGTCTGTATGGTTCGGTGGGGGTATTACTTAGTGCATAGATGCATGAATGAGTGACTCACTGTTTGTATGTGTTGAAGACAGCATGTGTGCAGGACTGTATAGGTGGATGCATATGTGTATGGGTGTGTTAGTGAGTGAATGACTGTCTCAATAGTGTCTTTATGAGTAACTACATATGTTTTAAACTAGTATATGTGAGTATTGGTGTATATAAGTGAGTATATGTGAGAGTGAGAGATTGGAAGAGTTCCTGTACAAATAAGTAGGTGTTTCTATAAGTGATTGTTTAAGAGAGTAAGTATGTGTAAGTTTCTGTAGAAGTAAGTGTGGTAGTGTGTGTATAACTGTATATGCAAGTAAATGGATGTTTGATACTTTGTTTGCATGTGTGACTATGTGTGTGAGTAACTCTGTGGATGAGTGGCGGTGTGTAACAGGATGTATAGGTGTATGGGTACATATGATGAGTGAGTACATGTATGAGTGACTGTATAGGGACTGTTGGTGAATGAGTGGATGTGTGTGTAGATCTTGGAATTACTGAATAGGTGTGTTGTAACTGGTATTGGTATGTCCATTGTTTTGAAAATGTTAGTTTGTATTTTTGAGTGTGTGTATCAAAGGTTATATTAGGGTGAGAGGAGGTCTGCCACTCTATCACAAGGATGATGTCATCAGTGATGTCATCAGTGATGTCATTTGAGATGTCATCAGTGATGTCATCAGTGATGTCACTGACCATGTCATGAGTGATGTAATATGTGACGTCATCAGCAGTGCATTGCGGGTGCGCGAGTTATAGTTAGCTAAACTAACTATAACGGGGGAATTTCTATGGTTTTGTACGAGTGAAATGTCCAACTAACTATAACGCCCCTGAAACCTATGGTTTTTTCAGTGAATATATATATAAATAGATATAGCTATAGATATAGATAGACATAGATATATATATATTTTCTTTTTTTGAACAGTGGCACTGAAATAGCGGATGAATGGAATTACACCAAATTTGCCAGGAAGCTAATCTTGGTCCAGAAAGCGTGCTTTTTGTAATTTGGTGTAAATCTGTTCAGTCGTTTTTGAGATTTTAGGGTTAAAAAATACTTGTACATCTGGACGGTTGGGTTTTAGGGACTCTTGTGCGAGTCCCTTTAATTCAATTTTACAAAATAGAGTGTCTGATTAGCCCAGGTGTCTCTTTTACCTTGGGCTAATACGCTCCCACGTAAGATCAATTCCTGTGGTAGCATGCGCTCTAATTTGCTGCCTTCCTCATTAAAAAAAATGTTTCAGGTAGCCACTACAGGACACAGGGACTTAGCTCTTGCCCCTTGTCCTTGGTTTAGTTTACAAATAATATAATGGGGCAGGATAGGTATACCCTGCCGGCCAAGGCTCTGTGTGACCTCCCAGGGGCCAATATAATATTTTGATTTGTAAAAAAAAAAGCTGTGATCCTGTGGGAGTCCCGTGGGATTGTGACATTTAAAAAACAAATGAAACGGAGGCCAGAGGCCACCATCTCATTGCTCGCAGTTGCCAGATTAGGCCTTATAGGTCTACACACACCAATATAGGCCTAAATCACATAATTTAGCCTCTGGGGCCGCACGGCTCCACACCACACTAAGCTCAATTCTTTTCAATCTCTATGTAAGACCTTTAGCAGATTTTGTAGAATTTCATGGGCTTATATTGTTTTACTGCACAGATGATACCCAAATTGTGGTATCCTATCATCCAAGGTTAGCCACAGTGCAGCAGCCCTTAACATCTGTCTCGCCCATGTCTCATCGTGGATGAATACCAAATCACTGAAACCTAATGGGGACAAGACAGAGGTTCTGTTGGTGGATAACAACCCCCAACTCATCTGTGTCCTCGTCTGTGGCAGTCATACTTGGGCACCACTCCTTCCCCAGTACATGTGGTAAAGAATCTGGGGGTATGGCTTGATGACAAGCGGTCTATGAGACACCAGATCAACATAGTAGCTGCTACTTGTTTTGGCATCCTTAAATGGCTGAGGAAAATTCTGGTATGCCTCTTAGTCCCAGACCAAAGAACTGTAGTCCAGGCTCTGGTTGATTCCATACTGGACTACAGCAATGTTCTGTATTTGCGTGCTTCAAAATCTCTGTTCAAGTGGCTCCAGACTATACAAAATGTGGCTTCATGCCTCCTCCTCTCTCCTTATAAACTCACCCCCTTAGCCAGGATGTTACATACTCTTCACTGGCTGTCAATCAAACGTTGCGTTTCATTTAAGGCCTTATGCTACATGCACAAGTGCCTATCCAACACAGGGCCCAAGTATCAAAGATCTTCTTGTGTCTTGGAATACACCCAAACGCTCACTCTGCTCAAGGCATCTGAAGCTGGGAGTGGCTCCTAGCGTTAAAAAAACCTGTGAAGGTGGCCGGGAGTTTACGTATTTAGGACCTAAGCTCTGGAATGCCTTGCCACAGTTGCTTAAACCTGTATAATGCCTAGAGCCTTTTGTAAACTGCTTAAATCGTGGATGTTTACACCTCTTTAACATTTTGCTTAAGTGATAATGCTCAATTGATTCTGATTCAGTGATGAGGATAGCGCTAGGAAACCTTTATTAGGTAGTTATGCACTTTACAAATCATGTATAATAATAAGAAGAATGAAAAACAAAGGGGAGGGGGCACGCGGACACCTCCCTGAACCTCATTGAAGCACCAGGGACCCATACCCTGGGGCTACAGTTTAAACATAAGGGAGAGGGGCGCACAGCCCCCTCACTAGGCCAATTACGGCACTGGGGACCATATTCCCTGGGGCCAATTCTTTAAAAAAAGAGGAGGGAGTGCACAGCCTCTATCCTTGCACCTGTATGTACCTTGGGGACCACATCCCCCAGGAACAAACTACTTATTAACCACTAATGGGCCCCAGGGACCTCATCCTCCGGGGTCAATATTTAAGTATAGCGGTGCGCAGCCCCTTTCTTTAGCCTTTAGCCTTAAAAGGCCCTGGGGACCCCATCCTCCGGGGCCAGCTCATACACTGTGTCCTGGGGAGCCCACCCTGGGACACAGTAGTTTCCCTGCATACAAAAGCGCAGGCAGGGAAAGCGAGAGTGCTCCCACCCAGCTGGAGCTTTGGAAATTCTCCCACCAGGTGGGAGCAGACTTTTGTTTCTCTGCCCATGCTCTTGCAGGCAGGAAAACTCAAGTTGCTCCCTCCCTGTGAGAGTAGGCAGGAACAACTGCTCCCGCTGGGCGGGAGCACTACCAGCTCCCACAGCACCCTTTATAGGTGCATGCGGGGAGCCGGCAAGCTTGTGGGGGCCCTGGGCTTCTCCGCCACTGTCTTCAAAGTAGTGTTTGGTGGGTGCCCCTAGTGGGCACTGGGACACCCACCCAAGAAAACCTACGGCCCCTGGGAATGGGGGTCCAGGGGCCGCTATACACTCATGGAGCCCCTTTATAAATAAAAACAAAGGCCCGAAGGGATGGGTCCCTGGGGCCCATAGTCATTTCAGGAGGGGGCACACCCCCTCCCTGAATAAAAAAGGAAGGCCCCTGGGGATTGGGTCCCCAGGGCCCATAGTGGCTCAGGGAGGGGGGCCATGCGCTACCCTTCCCTCTAAATATATGTTTTGGCTCCAGGATGGGGTCCCTTCAGCCAAACTCCTTCTGCACACTGCCAAACTCAGCTTGTGGTGCGTGTAAAGTTAGTAAATCTGACCCCAAGTCTCAGAAGGCCATGCCAGGTGCTGTATGTGTGTCTCAAGAGAGACATCTCATGATGCAATGGAGGAGTCACAAACTCCAGCAAAAAGGCACAGAATGTGGAAAGGGGTCAAAAATCAGTTGAGGGGCAGAATGAGATGTGAAAAGATGAGAGAACCTTCCTGAGGGTAGACATCAACAGAGACCACAAAGAGAAAAATGGAGTCCACGAGGGAGCACAAAGGACTTTGGATCTGCTGTAGGCACACAGGGCCTCATTTATGAGGCCCTAGCCCTACCGGCACTTTTGCGCCCCCGGAACATCACTTTTTTGACGTTCCGGTGGCGCAATGTGCCACCGCATATTTATAAGGCTGCGTAAAGTCACTTTACATGGCTTTTCATGGTCTTATAAATATGTGCCCCTTTCATGCAGAAAACTGCGTGAAAGGGGCTTTCCATGGGTGTTGCTGTGGGTGTTCCCACGCAACACCCGTGGACCCTGACACATTCCCAGATTTACGATCAATCGTAAACCTGGGAATGCGTCAGAACCCGAGGGGCGACGTTAGGGAGGCGCGACGAGGAGAAATGAAAACATTTCTCCTAGTGTTTTTCTTTTTCTTCTACGTGTGCTGCATTCTGCAGCACACATAGAAAAAAGAAATTGCCTGAATTGATTGATTTTGTGCAGGAAGGTGTCCCTTCCTGCACAAAATCAATCAGCCCCGCAATGCAGGCACCCTTGCACCATGGTGCAAAGGTGCCTGCTTTGGCGCACGGCAGCCCATTGTGCACCTGCGCAGGGGAAAAGGACAGGAATGCGCCGTATCACATATAAATGGCCCATTCCTGCTGCGCTGCCCTATGGCAAAAGCCCATAAATGAGGCCCACAATGTTTTGCTGCCCTTGTTATTGCAGACGTGCTTTTGTGGAGTCAGGAATCTAGGTTCATACTGTGATGTGAATATTATGACTGTTACAATGTGAGATAACAGTAAAGAAGAGAGTGACGCTGACCAGAGTTCAAACGCATACCAGGGCGAAGACCTGGAAAAGTGGGCAAAAATTAAGTTACGCTGGTGTAATTCTTATCATTTTGAGAATATCACGTTACGCTTGTTATGTGCAATTCCCAAAATTATGCGATTATGCCACGTTATGCAATTAAACCACCATTTATCACAGAATTATAGTGCAGGAATGCGAGAACAGGGAAAACAACCACAGCACGAGCTGTTGTTGTTCACAGCTTGTGTTTTTCACACTTTGTTTTAGCGCGAAATGCGTCCTCGTGCCAAAAACTGACATGGCACATTTTGCTTTAAAAATATAGTGCTAAACAACAGATTTGCATTTCATGTAATTGTGCAGAATTTTGCAGAATTTCCCCAAAATTTCACTTAGGTATGAGAAAGTAAATTACGCAAATTTTGCGCGCTTGTAGTGTTAACTGGCCTCTGCCAAGATATATGAGTTTGGACATTTTGCTCAAGATTGTTTCAAAGAAAGCCTTTTCAGTAATGTGAGGCGCTTCCAGAGGACGATATGGAAATTTGGGGGCAGATTTCCAAGAACTGACTCATCTCTGCATATTCGCAGAGATGCGTCAGTTCAATTGCGTGACGCAACAAACCCCTTGTGCCACCATGGATGCGTCGCATTTACAATGCGGCGCACCGTAGCGCAAGGTTTGACAGATGCGTCACGCATCTTTTGGCGTACCGGTAACGCATTGCTGGAGTCATGTCGCAAGCACGACGCAACTCCAGCAATGTTCTGGAATGCCTATTCCTAATGTGCTGCGTCACTACTTACGCCTGCTTCAAGCAGGAGTAAGGTTTTGACGCAGTGGCATCGTAGAAGTGACTCAGTAAAATCTTGTAGATCTCACTGCGTCACTTTTACGAGGCTTTCTTGCGTCTGAACGTCCACCCTGCATACATTTTACCTGATGCAGGTATAATGTGACGCAGGGCTTTACACCGTGACGCATCTCCCTAGATGCGTCACGTTGTAAATGTGTCGCAACATGGCGCATTGTTTACGCCGCGTCACAAAAGAGACGCAACAGCAGCGTAAAAGTGTCGCAAGGGGCTTGTAAATCTGCCCCTCGATCTTTCGATGACTTTATTTTTGGTGGGTACACTAAGGGGAGAGTTTAAAATTTGAAGAGAGCTATTTTGAACAGAAGAGAGCTACTTTGTAGAGAAGAGGAACTCCAGAATTTGTATTCCTGCAGGAGCATGCCTGGTTCAAAAGAAAGACTTCAGTTACATCATACCATGGAAAAAGAGTGAGTGCTGAGTGAGGGAACTGTTTTAGAAGAGATTGAAATGTCCCTACCAATAGTATGCCTGGTTATTACGTTAGGTACTCGTTGTTAAGTAATTTTTAACCAGCTGAGTGCTTGGAAATAGACCACAAATATTGGGTTCTCTCTGTAGCTGGCAATGAATCACTGACAAAATATCGAAGGTCAGAATATCGACCTACAGAAATATCGAAGCAAGAATATCGAAGTCAAGAATATCGACATCCTATCTACATTATGGTAAGTACAAATATATCGAGAAAAAAAATATCGATGTCAATAATATCGTTGTTAAAAATATCGTTTTTTATTTAAGTTAAAAAAATAATGTAAAATAAAGTAAATAATACAGATAATTAAAATAAACATAGTTAAAAATATTTTAAAATATTTAAAATTATAAGTAATATATATGTAATGTAAAAATAAATTAAACATATACATATAATATACAATATATATATACTTAATACTAATAATTTTTAATAATTATTTTAATAACTTATAATTTAAAAATAAATATCATATACATTATAAATACATCTATACACATAAAACAATAATATAAATAAAATTTAAATAAATATATAACATTTAAAAAATTAAAATTATTTTTAATCTTTTTAAAATTAATTATATGCTACATTAACTAAAATAATACAAAAAATATTAGATAGCGGAGGTAATAAAATTACTATTCCAACTCCAAACAGTGCAACAGTAGGGAAAATGTTGGATAGCGTAGGGGTAAAAATTACTATTCCCACCCCAGTGAGTGCAACAGTAGGGAAAGTGTTGGATAGCGTAGGGGTAAAAATTACTATTCCCACTCCAGTGAGTGCAACAGTAGGGAAAGTGTTGGATAGCGTAGGGGTTAAAATTACTATTCCCACTCCAGGGAGTGCAACAGTAGGGAAAGTGTTGGATAGCGTAGGGGTAAAAATTACTATTCCCACGCCAGAATGTGCAACAGTAGGGAAAGTGTTGGATAGCGTAGGGGTAAAAATTACTATTCCCACTCCAGTGAGTGCAACAGTAGGGAAAGTGCTGGATAGCGTAGGGCTAAAAATTACTATTCCCACTCCAGAGAGTGCAACAGTAGGGAAAGTGTTGGATAGCGTAGGGCTAAAAATTACTATTCCCACTCCAGAGAGTGCAACAGTAGGGAAAGTGTTGGATAGCGTAGGGGTAAAAATTACTAGTCCCACTCCAGTGAGTGCAACAGTAGGGAAAGTGTTGGATAGCGTAGGGGTAAAAATTACTATTCCCACTCCAGTGAGTGCAACAGTAGGGAAAGTGTTGGATAGCGTAGGGGTTAAAATTACTATTCCAACTCCAGTGAGTGTAACAGTGTGGAAAATGTAGGATAGCATAGGGGTTAAATTAACATACTTATTAATTAAATAATTTTTGTAAAATAAATAACATATTAATAATTAATTAACTACAAAATTAATAATAAATACCAATAAAATTAAATTAATATTTACTTAAATAACATTAAATTACTTCCCACCCTATTCCCCCATAAACACACAACCCGCTACACATAAAAAGAACACAATTAATTTAATTATCAATTATTCAATTAATAAAAAATAATTACCAATTAATAATAAATTAATTAACAATAACAATAAATAAAAAATAATAATACATTAATTATAATTAATATAATTATAAATTAATCAATTAATAAAAAGTAATCACCAATTAATAATTAATTAAGAATAAATGAATTATCAATAACAATAAATATATATATATTTTTTAATTATTATTAAATTACTTCCCACCCTATTCCCCTATAAACCCACAACCCGCTACACATAAAAATTAACATAATTAATGTAATTATCAATCAATCAATTAATACAAATGAATTACCAATTAATAATTAATTAAGAAATAAAGTAATTAACAATAACAATACATACATTTTTTTAATTATAATTAATATAATGATAAATTAATCAATTAAAAAAATTAATTACCAATTAATAATTAATTAACAATAAATTAATAATCAATAACAATAAATAAAAACATATTAATTAGTTAATTATAATTAAATTACTTCCCACCCTATTCCCCTATAAACCCACAACCCGCTCTGATACTAAAACGCAAAATTTACTTTAAAAATATTACTAATTTCTAAACATTTCATACATATATTTAAAAATAATAAAAATACATTACAAAAAATGTTAAACATACATATAAAATACATACTAAAATACATAACACTAATATAAATATCGATATTATTAACAACAATATTTTTGCTAACGATATTACTTACTTCGATATTACTTACTTCGATATAAAAAGAAACGATATTACTTACCTTAAGGTCGATATTCTGGTCACCGATATTCTGTCCCTACGATATTAAAAACTCGATATTAGTGTAGGTCGATATAAAAAAATCGATATTTTGACTGAGCACCGCTGGCAATATCTGCTTACAGATGAACATTGCATGCCTGTTCCACATATCTGATGCAGACCTGCCAGTATACTCGCTAAAACTTCAGTTCCTGGGCAGTGAGGCTTGAGTCTGCTGTTAATAGGCTTCTTTAACTACTGGAGAACTAGCTAATGGAAGCTGTTTTTATTGGTGAAGCGTAGAAAAATTTGGTATACTTTTACCAAGCCCACAGAGGTGGGTTTGATAAAAGTATATAGAAATACCTGTCTGTGCTTGGTTTCAAGGGTGAGTACCTCAACAATTCACCATAACAGGGTGAGGTCACTGGTATCTGCTTCAAATGATTCTAATTTAAAAATAAGTGTAATGCCTGCATATTCACCATAAAAAAGTATGCATCAAGTTAATTGACTTCACCTCTGTTCCTACCACCCCTATGATCTCGATTGGCCTATAGGTAGGTACCTAATGAATATTTCTGATGCACTGCTGCCCTCTCGTGGCTGTTTTGATAAGTCTGTGTTGTTAGTTCCGAGTAGTTTCATCCATTTCCCTTACCCGCAAAGTGAAGGGATAGGTAGTTCTTACCCAAAAGCGATTATTTTTTATTGTTACTTTAGAACATTTCTCGTTTTTATACATAACCCGTTTCTTTCTTGATTATAGGAAATGAGGGCGAGTTAGCTTTTCCCAAGAGGGCTTTGATAAAGTATGATGGAAAGACATCATCTTAATAGGTGGGGAACTTTAGGGACTGAGGGGCAGATTTTCAAAACTGTCACCCAACACACCGCAGCAGCCAAAAATACTGCGCTGCATGACAGGGTGGGGGCAGGAGAGCACCATACTACAGAGATATGGCTCTCTCCTCCCCTCTTCCTACCTCTGGTGCTGATTTCAGCTGCTTTGCGCCAGGCACACACCTTAGCGCCATAGCGCTAGGGTGCATGACTAAGTCTACCATAGGTTTTTTACAGGAAGATTACGCTCCTGTACAAAATACTATGCCTAGACAAGTTTACACACTTTTCCTACATTGTATGTCAGCTGCACAGTGCAGCACGCATTCAAAGTTGGAAACGAAAAGAGAACATTTTTTTTCCTTTTTTTTCATAACATAAGAAGAAAAGAACAAGGCACAGTCACATCTCACCCACCCAGAGCCCCTCACAACATCCACACGTGTAACATCCAATACAGTAGAACGCCATGAGGGCCATCCTCATGGTTCAACCCCATATGAGCGTAGTTCCATGTGAATCTGAGCCATAGTAGGTTGCATTGGCGCTAATAGTATGCCCCTATAATTGTCCCAACACTGCCATATCTTTACATGTTTTTGGGGGCAGCCCCTTGCCTGGAATACTGCTACCTCTAATCCCATGCAAAGATCCATAGCTTTCTTCCAAACCCCCACCAATGGTGGTGTCTCTGTCTTCCACTTTTGGGCAATGTCCTGTTTAGCTACTGTAAACCCTAAAAACAACAGATATTGTTTGTATCTGTTCCCCCCAATCAACTCCATGCTAAACATTTTTTCTTTTAAAGCTTCTTTTGGATTGGCATTAACTTTTGGCGCTAAACCCTGTCTACTATTGTTTGTAGATAGGGTTTTGCGCCAACAGGCATTAGTGGTTGATGCCTATGTATCACCCATGTAATGCTCCCTTAGCTCTAAGTAATGCAAAGCAGTGCTTTGTGCTGCTTTGCATTACTTTTAGGGTACTTTCCACTGCAAAACTAATTTTGCGCTGGAAAGTAAATTAGGAAAAAAACATTTTGTGCTTGTTAGCATCACTTTTGTGGGGCTAACCCAGTGCAAAATGTTTGTAAATCTACCCCTGAGAATGTTGGCACGGTCTGCAAGAGGCGATGGTTTGAAGGATAATTATTGTGGGATGCAGCAAGGAATCCTGAGTATCAGTTATGGCTTGAGCCTCTGCTGCTACATTTTTCTCCAGGAAGGGTTGCAACAGTCCTTCTGCTGCCCCACAAGGACGAAAGGATCCAGGTTCTGCCAAGGAAGCTTGCTTGCTCCTGTTAAACTTCCCTACTATGACTGGAGGACCCAAAGGTCTAACGTATAGATAAACTGACGTAAGGGTGAAGTGGAGCAGAAACTGAAATTTAGGGAAGCAACTGCATACCATGATTTGGTGCTTCAGGAACCAATCTCAAAGTTTAAAAGCTTTTCTGTAAATGGTAGCAGGCTTTCCAGACCTTTTTCAGAAAAATTGTGACCGCCAGAAGTTTCATTGCTGGAAGACTGAGATACGGTGCAATGACTCCTCGAAACAGATGTAACATCTGCACCTTCATCTCAGTGTTTTTTTCTAAATGCAGTTTTTGGTTGGAAGACCAAGGCTACAGCATAGCTGCTCAAACAACATATTGGATCTTTCAAAACTCTCTCAAGCAGAAAATGCCCAGCATGCTCAGCTGAACATTCATGTCTGAAAGTAAAAGACTTCCAGTACCACCAACCACCATGTTTGATCTAGACACAGTCACACACTAGTAGGCCACGGAGTCTATGGGCCCATTTAACCACATAGCAGATACTTCACCAAAGAAAACAGACAAACTCCTTTTTTCAATGCCTCTTCATAGGGCATGTTCTGTTTTCTTAATACGTATACCATTTGATCCTTTTCACCTAATTTTCCTCATTTTTGTAGCTTATTTCTTATTAATTGTCTACCCTTTTAGGTAATTTTGGGCTGTTATACAATTTGGTGGAATTTAAAAAAATCCTCCAGTTTCTAAGGAAATTCTAATTATTGAGTAAAATCCACCAATTGCATTCCCTCTAACCAAAAGGATAGCATTGTGGAGGGATTTTAGCTGGTGAATTCTACTTGCCATTTAGCTTTTCCTTCAAATATTTTAGAATTTCAGTTTCTACCAGGTTGTAAATCATACCCTTGACTTGGGCATTTATTTTAAATATTTTTTCCGAACTGCATTTCTATTTGTCTAGTTGAGCAAATGCATCCGCTTGCATATTTTCTGAGGAAGCCTTTGAAGCGTGTGTCAAACTGCCATCAGAAAATTAGGGCAGTGCGATAAAATCGAATTTTCCTTTGTGGGTCAGTTTGTCTGGAACTGGTTGTCACTGAAAGAAACCTCATATTAAGATTGTGGTCTCTCTCCTACAAAGCCTAGTACTCAGATTTTATAAATTTGGGGGCATATTAATGACTCGGTTTGGTCGCTCTTGCACCATGCAACGTTGTGCAAGAGCGATGCGAACCTTGGGGCAGATTTACAAGGCCCTTGCGCCATTTTTGCACCGCCGTTGCGTCACTTCTGTGACGCAGCGGCGTAGTAAACCATGCGCCACGTTGCGACTTATTTACAACGCGATGCATCTAGGGAGATGCGTCACGTCGTAAAGCCCTGCACCACATTAAACCTGCATCAGGTTTAATGTGGGCGTTCCGTCGCAGGGTGGGCGTTCCGTCGCAGGAAAGCCTCGTAAAAGTGACACAGTGAAATCTACAAGATTTCACTGAGTCACTTTTATGACGCCGCTGCGACAAAACCTTACGCCTGCTTGAAGCAGGCGTAAGGAGTGGAGCAGCACGTTAGGGATGGGCGGCCCCTGAGCATTGCTGGAGTTGTGGTGTGCTTGCGACACGACTCCAGCAATGTGCCGCCCTTACGCCAACAGATGCGACACGCATCTGTCTATCCCTGCGCCACGGTGTGCCGCATTGTAAATGCGACGCATCCGTGGTGGCGCAAGGGTAGAATTGCGTGTCGCATCGGTACTGGCGCATCCCTGCTGATTTGCAGGGATGCGCCAGTCCTTGTAAATCTGCCCCCTTAAGCTTTGTGCCCAGCTTTAGAGGGGATCTCTTCGGTGGCTCAACCTGTGGCGAACAGGCCATGCATGTTTCTTTTTTTAATAAACCATTTCAGACTGTGATTCGTGTGTGAGCTGGTTTTCTCCGACATCGTCATGCAGGTAGTTTTCCTCTTAGCAACTGCCATGGCCTGCACGGTGGTCACACACCGAACAAAACACCATTGGAAGGCTTTTCCTAAAATAGATGTGCCTTCCAACGTTGTTTAACCAGTGGTCCTGTGGTAGATGATCGATCGGTAGGCACTACCTGATGCCAGAGCCAGCTGAGATTCTACTTTCAGAAATTCAGGGGGATATGTACAATAGAAGTGGCAGAGTGAGGCGTTAGCCATCCTGGCTTAACGCCTCACTCCGCCACTTCTGAAACTCAAGGCTGCACCATATTTACAAGGATATGGTGCAGCCTTGCGTTTCCCCCTGCGATGGCGCTACACTTAGCAGTGTAGCGCCAATGCATGCATCCTTGCACCATAGTGCAAGGGTGTTTGCGGGCAGGGGAGGATTGTTTATGTGTAGGAAGGTGTCCCTTCCTGCACATAAACAATCCTGAAATGCCATTTTGTCACTTTCATGTGTGCCATTCTTCATGCAGCACACATGAAAGTCACAAAATGGCATTTTTTTAAATATTGTTTATGTACAGGAAGGGGGACCTTCCTGTACATAAACAATGCATGGCATTTTGTTTTTTTCATGTGTGCTGCACAAGGCAGCACACATGGAAAAAGTAAAAACAAGGAGAAATAATGCATTTCTCCTTGTTTCGCCAACTTAAGACCAGATTTTCCCTGGTCTTAATTTTGGCGCTGCCTCCTATGTACGCTGTCCTTGTACATAGGGGGCAGCGTCAAAATCAATGGGTGTTGCAGTGGAACGCCCCCCTTTCACGCTAACATAGCGTAAAAGGGGGCCTTATTTACAAGGCAGATTTAAGCCAGTGACTTAGGGCCATATGTATAAAGCTGTTTTGCGATCGCAAACACTGCGAATCGCAAAAAAACGGTGTTTGCGATCGCAAAACAGAGCCCCGCTATGTATGAGCCACACACCCATCGCAAAATTGCGAATCGCTAAATTAGCGAGTAGCTAATTAGCGAATTTCCCCAAATAGCGAATCATTTGCAAATTCGCAAATAGAGACAGAAATACAGCAAAAATCGCAATTGGCGAACTCGCAATTTGCGAATTCGCTAAACGGGATGCATGAAAAATTCGCTAATTGCGAATACAGGAAATTCGCAATTTAGAGAATCGCAATTAGCACCAAGTCTGAGCAGGTGGTAACCAGGTGCAACTATTTAAAGAGACCCACAATGCAACTAACGTTTGCCACAATGTCTGGGCTGTACGGGATAGCCAGGAGGCTGCGACTCAGAGCTGCTGCACAGAGGAGGAGACGCCAGGAAAGAATCTTCAGAGCGCGCATAACCCTGTTCCAGCGGACTGAGGAGGAGATCCATACCAACTACAAGCTGGATGAAGAGAGCATCCTGGAATTAATAGCAGAGCTCCAACCCATACTTGAACGCAGGACACACACAATCCCCACCCACATACAGGTCCTGTGCTCACTTCACCTCTTGGCGTCAGGGAGCTTTCAGGGGGTGATAGCCACAGCAGGAGGGGTCTCACAGAGTGCATTGTCGCGCTTCTTCCACGCGTTCCTTGATGCCATGGTACAGAGGCTGCATAACCACATATACTTCCCCAGCACACCACAGGCACTAGCCCAGACCAAGCAGGAGTTCTACCAAATTGCACAATTCCCCCACGTCATTGGATGCATAGATGGAACACATGTCGCCATATCCCCCTCCCAGAACGAGTATGTGTACAGGAATCGCAAGTCCTACCATTCCCTGAACATACAGGTGGTGTGTGATGCCAGGCACATCATCACCGACATCGTCGCCAAATACCCAGGCAGCACCCACGACTCATTCATCTTCCGCCACAGTGGGATACACCGCCGACTCACAAGTGGGGAGTTTGGTGAGGGATACCTACTAGGTAATTGCATGTGAAAGAAGGACACACAAGTAATGCACAGCAGTGGCAGGACAGTGTTCAACCATATTTTTCTTGCACCACAGGTGACAGTGCGTATGCGGTCCGGGACTACCTACTCACTCCTCACCTTAATCCTGCCAACGCTGGAGAGCGGAGGTACAACAGTGCCCACATAGCGACCAGGTGTACCATCGAGAGGACCTTCGGGATACTCAAGAGCCGGTTCCGATGCTTACACAAGAGTGGAGGGGCACTTCAATACAGCCCCCAGACCTGTTGCAAGATAGTGGTAGTGTGTGCCATGCTGCACAACATCGCCACCAGGAAGGGCACACCGGTGGAGCTAACCGAATCAGAATCATCGGATGAGGAGGGGCCAGCTCCTGGACGCATGCCAGCCGGTGTGATTGGTGCAGCTGCTGGCCGCCAGAGGTGAGATGAGATCACACGCAACTATTTCTAGGTAAGAAAAGATGACACAATGCCAAAGATCTAATACGAGACTGTGTTTAATTTCCTTTAGTACAGGATATATATTGGCACACAGCCTGTGTGGCACACAATGTATTGTCAAGAGTCCCGCATATGTGTGATTCACAGTGCAAATTGACTATCCTGAGCAAGTGTCTGTGTGCACTGGGTTGGTGCACCCACATCCATGTCTATGTCTGGGCGCCTCAACTGCGGCGCTGTCGGCCTGTAGCCCCTTGCTGTGGCTGCACAGTGCCCTCTTCACCTGTCTCAGCAGGCCTGCCGTGACGCACACTACGGCGCCTGTCCGGTGGGGGCGGTGGGGTAATGCTGCTCCTGCTGGATTGGGCGTCCTCATCTGTTGGAGTGAGGACTCCTGGGCCAGCAGTGGCAGCTGCACGCAGCTGATCCACAGCACATGTCACCTGTACCAGACCCCTGGCCACGTCCTGGCTGCAGTGTGCCACCTCGTGCTGCATACTGATGCTGCGCCTTGACAGCACAGAGGTCGCTGAGGAAAGGCGGTTGACCGCCCTGGTGTAGAGGTCTAGGCGGGTGTGCAGGCGCTGCCTCTCCCTGCGCCTAGCAGCACGGTCCGCCCTTAGTTCAGCACAGAGTGCCTCCAGGGCACCACTCAGGCCCATGAAGCCAACCCTGATTTGCCTCTGTATTGACCGTATGTTTTTCGCCTGCAGGCGCTGGACCTCTAACATGTGGCCCTCCAGCCCTTGGAAGACTGTGTCGTCTCCTGTGACTGCTGCACTGGTGGATGCCCGTGGTGCCCTGCGCCTGGATGGGATTGGTGGTATTGGTGCTGCACGTGCTCGGGCACGGGGTTGTGGCTCTGGCTGTCCCTGGACTGTTTGGACATTGGAATCGGTGTCCTGGGATTCCTCCTCCACTGGGGGCAATGGTGGCACTGCAATCCGCCTGCGGCGTGTTGGCGGGATAACTGGGCTGCCCTCGTCTTCCTCTTCCTCCTCCTCCTCCTCTTGCCCTGTTGCGGCTGGGCTGGGGGATTCATCCTCCCCTCCACTGATTGTTCCCTGTGTTTCTGTTGGTGCTGTGGACATAAACGCACACATTAATTGACTGTCTTGCCTTGCATTTGTCATGCATTAAATCTCACTGTTTGGAGTCAAATGGGCCCTATCTGTCTGTATTTTGACTTTCATGATGCACACATACTGTCTGAGCCTGGCTGGGTGTCATTGCTCCACTGTTAGGTGCATGTGTCTACATCTCCCATAATGCATTGCTGTGTGTGCTTGTGCACCTGCACTGGAATTATACTTTGGTTGTGCCCCTGGGTCTCTCCTGAGTGTGTGGGGGATGTAGGGAGGTATCAGGGGTGTGATGGCATGCTTCTTACCTTGCCCTGGTTGTGGGTGGTCGGAGCTGTCCAGGTCTGACACGCCCATTACACTCTCCGGAAGCAGGGTCCCCTCAACCATTTCCTTGAGTGGTGTTGAAGCGGTGGCAGTGGAGGTCCCACCACCGGTCTTGTTGGCCTCCTCCAACCTGGCAGCGACCTTCTCCTTTGAGCGCGCGCGCATGTCATACCAGCGCTTCTGTAGGTCTTTGACGCTACGATGTGTGACGCCAATTGCATTGACTTTGCGCTGGATGTCTGCCCATATCCTTCTCTTGCGTGTCTCTGGCACATGCAGGGACTTCTTGCCAAACAGGAGCTCATGACTCACAACCATCTCCTGTATCAGGGCCTCCTGCTCACTTTCTGTGAACTTCTGTTTCCTCATTCTGGGGTCTCCCCTGCTGCTTGTCCTTGCTGGCCATGTCTCCACTCTCTCCAATGTGTGTAGCACTGCAGTGATGCCTCAGCCTCAACTCCTACTCTCTCACTCTGCTCCTGGGACTCAGGTGCAGCATGTGTAGTCACACTTCCTGGTTGTGATGTCATCCACCTGCACCTGATTCCCCGATTCGCATTTAGCGATAGCGAATTCGCTATTTTGCGAATTCACAAAATATAGCTTTCGCTAATAAGGAATCGCTATTTCGCTACTCGCTAATCATTTTGCGATTTTTAACGATTCGCTATGTTTTTGCGAATTTTTGTTTACATACCGTTTTGCGAATCTCTAATAGCGATTCGCTAAGATTCGCTATTAGAGATTCGCAAAAGGGGTGTTTGATACATATGGCCCTTAATGCTGTCTTGTAAATAAGGCTAAGCCCCTTTCGCCACCATAACGTCGATAAAAGTGATGTTGTGGTGGCGGTAGGGGTTTGTTCATATGCCCCTCAGTATTTTCCCCAACTATAAATGTGTACTCAGAGGGTGGGGGATGGTGTTTCCCCATTATCCCATTTAATAAATGAGGCATAGGTGTTCTGCATTTAGATAAAAAAAAGTTTGAGAATGTGTAAAAAAAAAATGCTAATACTCTGGATCCTATTCACAAAGTAAACGTAGACTTTTGTGTAAGTTTACAATTTTTTCCAATACACACAGGTATTTTACGAGTAGTTTCTTTACGACTGTGGAGTCTCCGCACTCGTGGCTGAGACTTCTCCCATTAAAAGAAAGGGCTGTCCTGTCTTTTCATGTGTGGTCTGCGCCAGAGTGCCTTTGTGAATTGGAAAAAAACTTAAACTTACACAAAAGTGTAAGTCAACATTTTAGAATCAGGCCCTGTATATCTAGATTGTGTATGCTGCCATGACACTGAAGTTGCCTATAATGTATCTTGTCTTTAATATATGTAGGTAGATTTACTCTTCTAATATTCTGAATTGAGCCCTAGCCAATATGGGTGCTAGAGTCAAATCACAGTAATGGGAAGTTGTGGTCATAGTCCTTGTTGAAGTTCCAGGCCATATACTGAGCAGGTGCGGGCACAAGCACAAAGAACCTCTTCCCAGTCCTGTGATACCTCTGCCCGAGAAGCTGGCTTGCTTCAGAAAGTTTTAGATGGAGACTACGGTAGAGAAACCTAAGCTGGCTGAAACAGAAAGAAATGGAGTTTCACAGAGATGAGCTTTGTATGGAGAAGGCTGAAACATAGAAACACAGGGCCGTGTGTTTGAGATAGAAAGTCATAAGATTGAGGCTATAAAGTTTCGCCTGCTCCAGTGGCTCCTGCGGCTGTGTCCACCTGCAAATCCCTCTGCCCCCTTCTTGCCGTTCTTAAACAATAGCAATATACTCTGTGGGCAAGAGTGTGTTTGCATGACTGGCTTCATACAAATGTGAGCATGAAATTACCAGCTCAGGAATGAGGAGAGAGCACCAAGTTTACTAAGCTCACTGCTTCTCTGAGTTAGCTAAGGGAGAAAGACAGAAGTATGGATTACATTCTCATGTGAAATCTGTGGTAGTCGTGCCTGTTGTGAAAGGCCTTGCTGTGTTACAAGAGTTCCTGAAAGCGGGAGGACATAAGCGAGTAGATTATGCTATGGTGCTGTGCCATACCCTAGTCGATCTGTGCACATAAGCCCACGACAGAGGGGTACATTTACTATATTTTCATACACCACAGTGCAGCAACCAAGTTGATATGCTGCATTGCATGAAAGGGAAAAAGCAGGACAGGGGAAGCACAACAAAGATATGGCACTACTGTTCTCTTCCTAAGCACTGAGGGGCAGATTTACAAGCCCCTTGCGCCACTTTTGCGTCACTTTTAACATGGGAAAAGTGACTCAAAAGCGGGGCAAGGGGCTTGTAAATCTGCCCCTGAGGAATTTTCTGGCTGCCTTGCGCCATGCACACAACTTTGCAACATAGTGCAAAGATTTGTGAGTGAGTCTACGATAGATTGTGTACTGGAAGAGTACCCTTCAAGACAAAACACTGTGCTTGCTGAGACTAACTTTAAGACATTTCCCACTTTGTATGTGTGTTGTATAGTGCAGCACACAGACAAATTGGGAAGGTTTTGAGAAAATAAAACTTTTTTCCTACTTTGCACCTGTCTGAAAGAGGTATATTTTTGGGGCATAAAGCTTAGTCTACAAATGTTAGTAGATTGGGCTTTCCATCAAAAACTATTGGTGGCAGAATACGCCACCCTTGGGATGCTCCCCTGACACAAAGTAGCACAAAGCAGCCATAGCACTACAATGCATTATTTTTAAGGAACTTTCCAGCACATAAATACCAAATTAATACTTTGTACCAATTTGTGTAAATTTTTGTAACTTTGCACTGGTACAAAAAATATTGATAAATCTAGTCCTGAAAGTGTAAAGTATAATGCAAACATGATGGAACTTTGTTACAAATGTTACTATAGTGAGCTCAAAACTTTCATTGTACATGAAACCGTGATTATTTTTCTTTCTTGTGTTTTGCAGAAAATACATTTTTGGGTGAAAATTTACAGATAAGGAAGGAGCACTTATCTCTCTGAAATACATTGATTTTGCTATGTTCCCTGCTTTTCGATTTGTAAAAGGGGAATAAATATGCCTAAGAAAAAATAAGACATAAAATGGGAACAGTAAATGAAAATTTGTGAGAACGCAGAGACTGAAAGAATGTTGGCAATAAGAAGTTTGAGGCCAAATTTATTAACACTTTTCCCAAATGCAAAGTCACTCAAAATATTGCAAACTAGCACAAAGTGTTGATTTGGGAATTAATTTCCAGAGCAATTTTTTTCTTGCGCTGGGAAGTGACCTAAAGTAGCATTACTTTGCATCAAAGGGGTGTTCTGTGAGTGGTACCAGCAGCGGCAGCTTCATTAGAGCGGAGGAGCGCCGCCCCTCCCCTGCCACCACCAGCAAATAAAACGATGATAAAATGGGTTTTATACCTGTTTTGTTATTGTTTTATTTTAATCCCCTGGACCCGCCCCCAGGACTCTGACAAGTCTTGGGGGTGGGTCCAGGGGATGACCCTGCTGGTGGGGGAGTGGTGGGCACTCCCTTCACTGCACATGAGTGTTTGGCCAGCTGTCTCAGGCCAGCCAAACCCTCATGCGCAGTGACGCTCTCTCCAGCCCCAGCTGTGCAGCTGGGGCTGGAGAGAGCAGGCACAGGCTCCCAGTCTGCCTGGGAGTTCAAGCTGCCGGCGCTCAGGCCAATCCCGACGCTGCTTTGATGCAGCATCAGGATTAGCCGGACTGTGTTCTGGGAGCCTGTGCCCAGAAGTAAGAAGAGCGCAATGCGGCAAGAGACGGCGGCGGCGTTAATGTAAGTTTATTTATTTATTTGTTTTGGTCCCCGAACCCTCTCCCCCTCCCCACCTCCCTCCTCACTCCTCCGGCCCTGCCCGCCCCCCCACTTTGGCAGGGGAAAGGCTGCTACTGAGTGGTACATGGCTATTCCCATGCAATCACCAATGGTTTTTGACACAAAGTCCTATTTACTACCATTTGTTGACTGGGCTTTGCACCAAAAAGGTATGCCCTCTCTAGGCATGCACTATGAAGGAGAAAAGTTTTCTTCCTCCAAACGTTTCTAACTTTGCTTGTGTGCTGTTTTGTACAGCACACATTCAAAGTGTGAAAAGTCTGAAAGTAAGTCTAAGAGCCTTGTTTTGTACTGGAAAGGAGCACTTCCAGTACATCAATTATGCTACACTCACTCAGACACCTTGGCACTATATTGCCAAGATGTGCGCATGGAACAGGATAGCCATAAAGTGCACTAGTGCTTGGGAAGAGCGCGACAGCACCATATATTTGTAGCTATGGCACTGTCCTGCTCTATCCCTTTCACGCAACACAACACAGCAACTTTGGTTGCTATCCAGTGTTGCATGAAAACATAATAACTGTATTCCTTGGTATCAAAACTAATTAAGGAATTTGAGATATAAGATTAGGGTTGAGCAAATGTCCTTCCGTTCCACTGGCTGTACAAGAAGGTGAGAACTCAAAGCAGTGGTGCACTTGCCACCGTCCAGAGGTTAGTGAACCATTTTCTGAATCAGCTTGGATGAATTTCTTCATTGCCAGCTTAGCTAACACATCAAAGTTCAGTGGCACTTGGGTGGATCTCTTAGTTTACCTCAAGTAGATGCTGCAGGTACTGAAACATCCATGGTGAAAGTCCAACAACTGCATGCTGCTGCAAATATAGACGAGAAATCACTGTTAAAAACTGAGTTATATTTGTTGGTCAAATGCGCAAAACAACTGAAATTCTCCAATTATAGTTATGAATGCTGACAACACATGCTTCAGCTTGTGTCACCCATCATGCTGGTCTTCTGTTATTGTTTAGTATGAGCTATGGCTTGTGTTGTGTGCCTTCATAACCAGAGCTGGTGGGTGAATTTCTGTGGTTTTATGCATTTGAGCCAAAACCATGACTGAATTAGTAACTGAGGTTTTTTCTGTGAATACCATTTTTAGGTCTCGTGCCTAGCGTTGCAGTGCGCAACACTGCTCGTGCAGCGCGAGACCTTTAGAAAGGGCTTCTGAAAACGACCCACACGCTCGTGCGTGTGGTTTTGTTTTCAGAAGCCCACATTGGCTGGAGCGTGCGTTTTTTTTTTAAAAACGCAACGCGATTGGGCAAAGGCGGGCGCATGTCCCGCCTTTGCTCCTCCCATTCCCGACGGTGGCCAGAACGCGCAGCAGCGCGCGTTCGCCTCGCTGCCGCGCTCCCTCCCCCCGCTCCTCTGTGGTGTGCGCGCACCACTAGTTTCGATTCCCGCGTTCAGCTGGTTTTCGGCTGGGGTTGATTATACAGTCGGATGGACGAGCCAGGGCCTTTTAGCCTCCGCACGGGCAGGAACGATGCTTCATTTTATCTTTTCAAACACCACGTGTGCACGGTTGCACGTGCGCAGCTTACGGAGCTGCGTTGTTCCGTCAGTCACCCCATTGCTGTTTGTAAAGAGAGCGCGTGTCTACGCGTCAAACCAGACACGCGCATCTTCACTTCCTGCGTGCGCCGTGCTTTCATGACCATTTCGCACCTAAATGGCAGCAAATCTTCTCCCTCGGCGTGTGCCGCGAAGCCTCCGAGTCAGCAGAGCTGGGCGCGAGTGGAGCGGGCCACTGACGCCCTCTCGTTAGGAAGCACCTGACGTTTCTGGGGAGCTGGGTATCACGACGCCACCTATGAAGCACGAGGGGCCGTCAGGTAATTGTGTGTGTTAGTGGATTAACGCTTATGTGTACCCGTGAAAATAAATGTGCGTCAATTAAGCCTAATCTGTGAAACGCACCTTCACCAATGTATTGCTACGGTGCTTGAAATTCCAAGTTTTTGCCGTAGAGCAGCCCCCCATAGTGCTTACTGCTACACGGGAGGCACGGCATATAGACTTTTTGGTTAAGTGATTTTCCCAGCATACACGTTCCGTTTGCTGCTTGCCTGTCCCTTTCACCACCTCACTCCTGTCGATCTTCAATTTATGCACAGATGGCATGTGCTTTCGATTCTCACGCATGCTGTTCATGTGTTTCGCGGCCTTACAATGCAAAACAAAGGGGCTTCGGTATATGTCCATACAACAATTTATTTTTATAATTTTTGCAGACGATGTGACATGGCTGTGTTGACATGCACACTTTCCACACGTCTATGGCAGGCTCAAGATGGACATGTGTGCTTTTACAAGACCTCCACACCACCAAGCAACCATTTGGATGCATAAATTAACAACGTGGAACACGTGCTAAAGGATTAAAAACGAAATCGGATTAAGAAACCTCAAAGACAGAAAAGCGGCGCCGCTCAAAACAGAACACTAGTACACTACACACGGTAGGTAATCTCTTCACACCCATTCCGTTTAGACTACACGTAACAGTCACATCTAGCACAAAACCAAATGACGACAAATTCTAACTAAGGTTTTCAATCTTTGCAGAAGATGCAGTGTCAAACATTAATGGCAACCAAGTTATTTATAGTCAGTCGCTGGCTCCCAGACTGAAAACAAACAACTAATTTAATGCATGTTCATTTATAACCAGGAACACTGCAGTGATCGACTTTTACCGATTACAAGTAAAATATTTCATTTCAGTACTACCGCTTCAATAGGTTTGGATCACTCAATTTCAATGGAGCCACACAAGTTAACCAAAACACTAATTTGATAAATGCTAGTCATGACACGATTATTTGGCAGACCAGCATTGTAACCTCAACAGCTCCCAAGAGACTGCAAAGCTTCAGATGATTATCATTATGAGAAAAGGGCTGCCATGGAACCTGGCTGCCGTTGATCAAGTTCTCAAAGGAAGTGTTTATGAATGAAAGTTGACATGCATATCCATATGGCAGCACAAGCTTCATGCACATTAACGACGTATAGAGGTAAAAACTACGTTTAGAGCTTAAAAATCCCTCGTATGCATTAAGAAAGCGACCAGAAAAGCTAACACTGTAGTGTGCTGAATTTAATTAAACTAATCACATAATAGAAATAGATGACTAACAAGGTATAAGTAGATGTAAGACTGCACATTCAACACTTCAATTACTTTTTATAATAAACTTTGGCAAAGCCATTAGGTCTGGCATTGAGAGCGTATATTTTTTTCTAACAAATGCAACATGAACAAGCTTTGGCAAAGCAGATAGGTCTCATTTATGCAAGAGCTATTGGCTTTGCCAATGTGTTTTAGCCATGTTTTACACCAGCATGGCTAAACATTAGAAGCATAGAGTTGATGGAGGGGCGTGGAGTAAAGTGGAAGGAGGGGCGCGGCATATAGTGGCTGGAGGGGCTCGGCGTACAGTGGAAGGCCGCAGCGTGTCAGTGTCATGGAATAGAGTATAGTGTTGTGGAGTGGCAGTGTGGAGTATGCATGGTGTGGTAGCACACTGTGATTATAGATAACACATTTTCAATTGAAATGACCATTACGTTTGCACACATACAGTTTTACTGATAAAACTATACAGCGCACAAGCAATGTGTGTCATTACCTAGTGTATTGATTTGTTTTGATCGGGTTAAAATTTGCTTCCACCACAGTTCAGAATTTCAAAACAATGTGCTTTATTTGTGCTTTCTTAATTCGGATATATTCTGGAATATCTGCATAGCTCAGTTAGACATTTAAAAGTTTGTTATGTACTATAAAAAAGCTGCTCCTTTCACAGGAGCATGGTCACAAATCCTCGTACTCTGAAGTAAGAGAAAGAAAAGTAAACACCAAGCTCCCTCGGAAGACCTGACATTTGACCTCTGTCTTTGAATGCACAACAAACATGACAAGATAAAAACAAGATTTAAAAGCCTGCTTACAGTAAGTGAACACTCGTGGAAGAATACAGTAAATAGACTATGGCCCTCAGGGTGGGACGAACATAAGCTGGACAGCCTAAAACAAGCAAATAGAAAGCAAGGAAACGTGAGTTACAAAACATGGGCTAATGGGAAGCAATGGGTGGAACTCATTCCCATGGAAGCTTTCAGAATGTCCCCAAGTAGTAGTTCGCAAACCAAGCAGCTGTGCGGTCTGGTAAGCCTCGACCTAAAAATTTGCAAAATATGAAAATAAAGGATACACCCATCAGCCAAAGCACGATAGCCCTGGCACAAAGTGACTTCATTTTAAATCGGCTGTGCACAGGTTATAAGGAAAAAGGATGAGTGGAAGCAAAATGTAACACCTGAACAGACAAAGGATGTTGGCAGTCCTTGTATTTATTTTGAATTAATTTTTAAATACATTATATTTTTAGGTCTTGGCTAGACACCACCATGGTTGCTTGCATGCTAGGCAAAAAATAAAATTTATGGTTTATAAATTCAATCATATCTTCATGTTCCTTAACATTACATTTGGTTTGCAGTAGTACTCTATGCCCAGAACAATATTACATACTTCAACACAATATGGTATAACCAAGAGCATATTTCATGATATGCATTTCAGGACTTCCGACGGTATAAAAGCAAATTGCACACGCAAACTATAATGAAATTCAGCATTATAAACTGATTTCGTCAATTCGTTACTGGGACCAGTGCATCCATCAGAAGAATATTGTAATTCACCAATTTACAAAAACAGATAAACATGTGGAAATGCAGATGCTGCTCTTCATGCAGCAATGAGAATTCGGAAATAGCTTATTAGTTGTTGAGTTTCTTAAGCATGGTAATAAATAAAAGCTGTTTTATGCTCAATGTGAAAAAAGTACTAGTGCTCAGCTAAAACGATAACACAGAATATAACCAAAGACGGTGTAATATAACAAAGTCTGCCAGTTGCTTATACGAAGAAAAACATTATCTGTGGGTTACATCAGTCGACTACTAAAGTGTTCATCCAAGAGGGTGGAAAGAAGTTGGTTTGGTCTTAAAGAGGCTCATTAAATGAATCGACAGATCCATACACTAGGGACAGAACCAGATGCCTTTTCACATAATCTAATGATTCTCTTGTGGTTTATACTACAGGTAATGTTCCACATTAAACCCAATCCATTGGCTTGTAACAAAATAAACCCCACACTGAAGCAGCAATTTTTTTTTTAATGGAAGCACACAATTTTTGCCCAATAAAAATATGTGCTCCTGGCTCCAACATGTGGGCAGTGCCAAAGACCCACTCTAGTGCTGTCAAGCCAGACCCCAAAACAAGCATTTGCAATGCAATAGGTCTCACATTTACGCGAGTTTAAACTATTGGCATTGTAAATGACAATGCCTTTTATTTATGTTTTAAAAACGAAAACAAAAATAAAAGGCAGTCATTTGCAATGTCAATAGCTCAAACTTGCGTAAATGCGAGACCTATTGCATTGAAAATGCTTGTTTAATGATGTATATAATCAATTTTCATCTCCAACTGTGCATGGCCTTCAGTAGCAGGAATTGGGTGCTGTAATGGTTTCTACTGTGCCCATCACACCATAATTGAAAATGGCCATTTACTGCATGCAGAGGAGGTTACGCACCCTATCCCGCAGTGCAGCTACTTTGACCATGTGCAGAGGTGGTTGGTCGCTGGTCCTGGTCTGTGGCCAATCACAATGTGAGTCCAGCCCATGCTGGGAAGGGCAGGTTATCAGTTGGGAGGATGCGAGTCCTTCTCAAGCAATAAGCCAATATTCCCCTTTACTTGGAACCACCTACCCAATTGTAGCATTTGATTGTCTAAGGGTTGCCAGGAATAGCAATCCAAGGCTTACTCAGACCAGGTGCTGTGGGCTCCTAATGCATCTCTCAGGGACACACTAAACAACATTTAATAGATCATTATCCAGCCAGTGCTTTTCGTATAAAAACAGAAACATACTTTATTGCACACATTCCTTTTGCCCCCACAAGCCATGAACTATAAAACCACAAAACCCCAAATAACTGAGCACAATGTAATGGGGTGCATTCATGAACACCATGCCTACTTGCTTTGGCAGAATACCATGTAAAAGCAAACATTTTAAAGCAAAAGGAAACACTTTTAAAAACAATTAAAGAGGGTATCACCTTTTAATATTGCTCTCAAAGGGTGCCAGGTTTACTGACGCTTTGGGCCAGGTTGCATTACTTTTGTAGCACAAACTTGGCGCAATGTGTTGCGGTGGTATTTACTTTGCAACACAAAACAGGATTTGCGTAGGAAAGTTGGCCAAAGTAATGTAAAGTAGTGCATAAAGGGGATGTTCCATGGGTGGTACATGGGCATTCAAACACCCATGATAGATAGGCTTTTGAGGTTTGAGGCAAATCCCTATCTATTAACATTTGTTGACAAGGATTTGCCCCAAAATCCTACACCGCCTCGAAGCAGGTGTAACTGTGGAAAAAGTTTTAAACTTCTACAAATTTTTCAAACTTTGCATGTTTGCTGCACTGTACGTCACACATACAAAGTGGAAAAAGAATCAAAGCAAAGTTTTTTAATCTGCCAGTACAAAACTTATGCTTGATAGAATGCACGCACCCTTGCACTGTGGTGCAAAGGTGGGTGTATTGGTTCACTGAAGCCAAATATGCGCTAGCGCTGAGAGAGAAAACAGCACCATATCTAAGATATGATAAAGTGATGTTCAACTCTTTCCCTTGCATACAACAGAGCACAGAAGCTTTAGTTGCTACACTGTGTTGTGTGAAAAGTTAATAAATCTGCTCTGTAATGTCTAATGAGTGAGTGTTAACAAAAACATTATCATTCAAATTGAAGGCATGGAATATTATGCTGTGTAAGCACTTTTTTAACTTCTAAATGTTCTTGCAAAGCAGTCTTAAAGCTTTGGAAAAAAAGGTGTCTGCATCCCAGTAGCAAAAACACAAAAAAGTCTCAACTGCAGAAGTGGTTGTTTCGGCACCAAATTCTCCCCAGGTCACTAATTTCCCCCCAAGACACTTAGGACCCGATTACGAGTCTGGTGGTCCATGGACCGTCAGACACGTGGGACTGCCCTATTACGATTTGGGCGGTGGAACTGCCCCGCCACAGCCACCACGGAGCCGCTGTTCTCTGGCGGTGATGCGGCGGTCAGGAGGTCGCAATATGCTTGGCAGGACCGCTGCGGTCCTGCCAAGCATATTACGAGTTTCCTCTCCACCGGCTGTGTCATGGAGGTTCTTACTGTGGTGAAGAGGAAACAAAAGGAGCCCTGCATGGCGCCCAGTGCCTCCTCCACATGTCGGTGCACACTGGGGGCACAAGATGTGCTACTCTGTGCATGCACACCAGTTCCTGCACTGCATGGACTTTTCAGTCCATGCCGTGCAGAAACTGTTTTTGGTATTCCCATTGCTGTGCCCATTTTCAAGGTACCGCCGTGGAAACGTCAAAAACAAAACCCGTCAGACAAGAAGGATACTCCTAATCTGGTGGGCTGTCTGACCATGGCTTTGGTGGTGTGGTGGTGGAGGGAGCCTGGCGCTGCACCGCCAAAGTCGTAATCAAGCCCTTAGGGTGGCAACAACAAATCAAAAGTAGGGCAACAGGGATTGCCGCTGCATTCCTGACAGCCCCCTGAAACCAGTCTCAAGTATTTGCTTGTGTCCCTGCCCTCATTGGGGCACCAAAGGAAAGTGGAAATGTATATGCCTTTGCAATGGCTTATGGGATGATCCTTCGCACCAAGGCACATTTTCTTTGATATAGCACAAGGCCTTGTCAATTTCCCTTTTTGAAAAACAAACAAACAGGAAAGTGCAAATTTGCTCTCTGCACTTATTCCTTTAAAATGTGTGTCTGGCCCTTAAGTGACCACTAGACGGGCTTTTTGCTCGAGCAGTCCTACAGGCTCCCTCAGTTCAAGGAGCTGACAACCAAACAGGGAGCTTGCCTCTTCTTATCCTTCCAGCCACCTGATAGGAAGGACTGCTGATTTGGGTCTCCTGTTTTTGGAGGGGAGCAGCTGTCCTCTGTATTGACCTGGGAGCTCCACTGCCACGGGGGTCACTTATTTTCTGTCCCCCAGACACCCTGCAACTATGTGCCAATGCTTTTAGGGCTCTGGCCCAACCTTTGAGCTTCAGAGCAGAAGGCACAGTGGCATGCCACATGGTTGGCTGTGAGCTGTCCTCCAGGCCCTGGGGCTCCCCATGAACAATTAATCCCAAAAGAGCTCATAGGCACTTGCCTTTCTCAGCCCCTGGAGCACTGGGCCACCTAGGGAAGATTGTCAAGACAGAAAAGTGGGCACCACAGCAATATTATTTCAATTTCCCGAAACTAAGTTAAGCAAAATCACAGCCCTCAATCAGCCAATTATGTGACCTGTGATTTAAAACAAAAGAGATAAACAAAAGTTAACTCTTCAAATCCTGCTTTTCAACTTTTTAAAATGGTAATATCTCAAAAACTACTGAATGGATTAACTAACAATAGCCTTCTTTCTGAGTAACCTTCTACCTTCATGTCAAGTTTGGTGTAACTTTGTTTAGGCCTTTTGGATGTAGGCAAAGGGTAAAAACCCTTTTCCTCAAAAGACTTGATAAATTAACAATATAAATAACACAAAAGGAAGACATAAGGGCATAAGGAAACATGTAAGGATTATGCCAGTGCTTAATTTGATCCAACCGGCACTCATTTTGGGGACTGCCACTTATTTTTCCTCATCAGTCATTTCCCGAGAGCAAGAGAGGAGAAAAAAACAGAAAGGGGGAAGAAAGGGGAAGAAAGGAGAAGAAAAATATGGAAAAACCGTCACCAAGACAATCAACCGGAACCTGCAACAGTGAGATCAAGGGGCAGAGAGTGTCTGATAGTAGATTAAAGAGCCATAAGGTGGATGGAAGATGGCATAACCTTGGCACTTGGTGCGTTGACATTTAATAGTGACTGTTGTGGGCATCTGAGCAGAGCTTTGGGTGCTGACACTCATTCTTTTACAAATTAAGCACTGGTAGGGAACAATTAGTGGCTTTAGGTAAGGAGAAAGGCCCATAATCTTATGGAATAAGAGAACTAGGCGTAGGTCAAATGAGGAACGATTCCACGGAAAGTGAACGACATAACATAGCGGAGGTACTATAGTGTAGGTAGAGGTATGCGGGTGGACATAGGTTAGAGGTTTTTGGGTAAAAGCAGTAGTAGACATGGTAAGGTATAGGCATAGGTGGAGATACAATGGTATCGACGCTGTAGAGATGCTATAGGAATGATTGGTGTAGATGCACTAGAGTGCTGGTTGGGTAGAGGGGCTAGTACTAGAGTTTATTATAGGTACTGAGTCATGGACAGGGGTGAGCCCCGAAGTGTAGGCCGAGGGAGAGATCCTGGGCCATAGCTAGAGGTACTTGCGTATACAGGGTTTCTAAGCTATACGTAGGAGTAGAGGTGTTAGGGTGGAGGCAGTGGTAGGGGACAGTAGTGAGGGAAAAATAGTTCACTCGGAGGGAAAAATAGAACACGCCAGAATACGCAAAGAGGAAGAAGTAATGAAGGGAGAAAAGAGGTGAGGCGTATGGCGTTCCTGCAAGAGCAGGACTAACAGATAGTATAAGGGGATGTGGATGGGATTTTTCCTCACGAAGTGAATACAAGGGATCTTTGTGATCTTGGAAAAAACGTTTACAGAGAACTGTTTCGATATGTAGGGCATTCAACAGGAGAGATTCAACATTCTGGAAATGCCGGTAGATATCAGGCGTCCTTTCGTACGAGTATCTCCAGCATCACAGAGTCCAATGGAACCTTCTGCACTTCAGTAGTCCCAGTGGTAATTACGAAGCAAGCCAAATATTTTAATCAGACAGTTTCTCTCAAAAATGTCCTTCCTTTCTTCACACCCTCATGGTGTGGGAAATGCATTTAAAAATGTTTTGTAATTGCCCACTTGCCTATACAGAAGCGGGTGTCGTGAGAGTTCCCTAATAATTCCTCTTACTCGCCATGGAAAATATCTAGAAATACCACCCACGTGCAGCTATTCACCGACATCCCACTGGCAATTCTCAAGGGAAAAAAACGCCTGACCTTTCTGACATTTTGCTGCTTCTCAAAAATGTGGCTAAAAAAAAAGTCAATTAGAACATGGAACTTTTTTTACCACTTGGATTTTCAAGGATACATTCTTGCCTTGCACCCCTGGTTGTGCAGTTGGGATCATCCAGTAATGCCCACAAGAGGGATTTTTACCATACATTTGCGTTGGGAGAAATTGCATGATACTGCTGAGATGTCCGTGTTTGTAAATATGTTTTGCAAGGAAAGAATTCGGGCAAAGAATTATGCCATTCGATTATAGTCATAAATGGTTGCTCGCAGTAAGTCCGTAGCTTAGTGTTCCATGACTCAAAATACAGGGGCAGATTTACAAGAACTGACGCATCTCTGCATATTAGCAGAGATGCGTCAGTTCAATTGTGTCACGCAAAAGAAACCTTGCGCCAACATGGATGCGTCGAATTTACAATGCGGCGCACAGTGCCGCAA